>CM076397.1:2773198-3373198 GCA_038363315.1 Mugilogobius chulae
TCCTCTCAACGCTATCTTGGTTCATTTTGTATCAGTCTTGTTCACTTCAAAGCTATTGTGTTGATTCACTTCAGAATTGTTGTTGATTGAAGCTGTGCCTTATTCAATCTGTTTTTGTATCGGTTCGCTTCTTGTTTGCCGTGATTCACCAAGTGATGATAGTTTTGGTTCAATCTCCTCTTGACATTTTACACTCAATGCGGGTCTTGGTTTGCTCTCCGCTGTTGTTGGTTCAAACTGTTGTGGTCTTAGTACAATCTGTGTTCGCCTTGCATCACTCGGTGCTGTTTGTAGTTCCCTCTGTGCTGTTTTTTCTATAACTTGGGATTGCCTTGGTACATTCAGTACTAGTCTTTGTTCAAAAGTTGCTGATTTTGGTTCCCTCAGCGAATGTCTTGGTTCACTTAATGCTGTTGATGATTCAAATTGCTTTTGTTTTGCTTCACTTCTGGGCTCCCTTGACTCACTAATGTAGAATTGTCTTCCCTTGGTTCTGGCGTTGGTTCAATCTGTGCTAATTTTGGTTCTTTTTCTTCTTGACTAGCTAACTCTGTGGTGATTCGTAGTGTGCTGGTCTTAGTTTGCTCTGTTTTTGGTTTGTGAATAAACTGTGCTGGTTCATTTTGTTCTTCTTTTGTTTCTTCGTTTACCGGTGGTTCAATCTGTGCTGGCCTCAGTTCACTCATACTGAACTCTGTCCATCAATAGTGGATTTTAATTCACCCATAGATGTTTTTTGTCCACTCTGTGCTGATCTAGGTTCATTCAGTCCTGATCCTGGTGCACTCTCAGATCTTGTTTCACTCTGTTCCTGCCTTGGTGTTTGATATGGTAAACTCTGTACATGTCTTGGATCAGTTTGTTCTTGTTTTGTTTCTCCTTTTACTGATGTTGGTTCAATCTTCACTAGTCTTGGATCACTCGATACTATTTTTAGTTCACTCCCTGCTGCTTTTGATTCATTTAGTGCTGGTCTTGGTTCACTCAGTACTGGTTTGTCTACAATAATTACTGGTTTTGGTTGTATAAGTACATCTTGACTGGTTAAACTCTGTGCCAATTCATACTGTGTTAGTCCTAGTTCGGTCTGTTTTGGTTTACGTCCAAACTGTGCTGGTCTTGTTTCTTTCAGTGCTGGTCTTGGTTCAATCTGTGCATTTTGTGGTTGACCCAGTTCTGGTTTTGGTTCACTGAGTGATCGTGGTTCACTCTGTGCTCGTCTTGGCTCACTTTCTGCTTTGCTTGCTAAACTCTGTGTTGCTCTTGATTCCTTTGGTGCTGGTCTTGGTTCACTCAGTACTGGACTCTGTTCATCAATGGCTGATTTTGGTTTACTTATTGATGTTTTTTGCCAACTATGTTCTGATCTAGATTCATTCAGTTCTGATCCTGGTAAACTCTTTGATCTTGGTTCACTCTGTGCCTGTTTTGACTCACTCTGTGCTTGATTTGGTAAACTCTGTGCACATCCTGATTCACTCAGTGCTGTTGTTGGTTTAAACTGTTGGGGTTTCAGTTCAGACTGTTCTAGTCTTGGTTCACTTACTGTTTGTTTTGATTCACCCAGTGCTGATCTTTGTTCAATTTGTGTTATTTTTATTTCATTCTGTGCTGGTCTCGGCTCAGTTGCTGCTTTGCTTGCTAAACTTTTTGCTGGTCTTGATTCATTTATTGATGGTCCCAGTTTACTCAATGCTGGCCTGTCTATATAATAATAATCTATAATAGCTACTGTTTTTTGTCTTGGTTCACTCAAACCATGCCTTGATTGACTCAGGACTGTTGTTGATTGTTGTTGTGGTCTTATTCCGATCTGTTTTTGTATCGGTTCGCTACTTGTTTGCCTTGATTCACCAAGTGATGATGGTTTTGGTTCAATCTCCTCTTGACATTTTGCACTCAATGAGGGTCCTGGTTCACTCTGGGCTGTTGTTGGTTCAAACTGTTGTGGCCTTCGTTCAGTCTGTGTTCGTCTTGCATCACTCGGTGCTGTTTGTAGTTCCTTCTTGCTGTTTTTTCTTTAATATGGGCTTTTATTGCTACATTCAGTGCTAGTCTTTGTTCACTCTGTTCGCACAGTGTATTTGCACTTTGTCTTGGTTCATTTTGTTCTTGTCGTGGTTCTCCTTTTGGTTTTGATTCACTCAGTGCTGGTGTTGGTTCATCTAGTACTGGTCTCTGTTCAATAGTTGCTGATGTTGGTTCCCTCAGTGAATGTATTGATTCACTTGGTGCTGTTGGTAGATCAAACTGTTGTGGTCTTAGTTCAATGTGTTTTTTGCTTTGCTTCACTTCTGGATTCTCTTGACTCACTAAATGTATAGTTTTGTTCCCTTGGTCCTGGTGTTGGTTCAGTCTGTGCAGATTTTGGTTCTTTTTCTTCTTGACTAGCTAAACTCTGTGGTGATTCATAGTGTGCTGGTCTGAGTTTGCTCTGTTTTGGTTTGTGACTGAAATGTGCTGTTCTTGTTTCATTCAGTGCTGATCTCGATTCACATTGTGCTTGTCTTGGTTCATCTTGTTCTTGTCTTGTTTCTCCTTTTTCTGATGTTGGTTCAATCTGTGCTGGTCTTAGTTCAGTCTGTGCTGTTTTAAGTTCACTCGGTGCAAGTCTTTGCTCATTCAGCGTTGGTCTCCATTCACTTAACACTGGACTTGGTTCAATGATTGACAAATTTGGGTCGTTAAGTCCTGATCCTGGTATGCTCTTTGATCTTGATTCAATCTGTGATAGTCTTGGTTCACTCAGTGCTGTTTTTACTCCACTCTGAGCAGGTCTTGGTTCATTTTGTTCTTCTTTTGTTTCTCCGTTTACCGGTGGTTCAATCTGTGCTGGCCTCAGTTCACTCAGTACTGAACTACGTCCATGAATTTTTGATTTTAGTTCACTCTGAGATGGTTTTTGAACACTCTGTGCTGATCTAGGTGCATTCAGTCCTGATCCTGGTGCACTCTCTGATCTTGATTCACTCTGTGCTGCTCTTTTTTCAATCAGTGATGGTCTTGGTTCAGTTTGTTCTTGTTTTGTTTCTCCTTTTACTGGTGTTGGTTCAATCTGCGCTGGTCTTGATTCATTCAGTGCTGGTCTCTGTTCGATAACTGCTGATTTTGGTTCTCTCAGTGAACTCTTAGATTCTTTTAATCTAATATCCATCTGTTGTAGTTTTAGTTCAATCTGTTTTTGTCTTGCTTCTCTTCTGGGTTGCCTTGTTTCACTCAATGCCAATTTTTGCTTTGTTCTTTCTGGTTTTGGTTTAATCTGTGTGTGTCTTAGTTCATGTCTTGTTTGGTGTGGTTCACTCAGTGCTGTTTTAGTTTACTTTGTGCTGGTTTTGATTCATTTTGTTCATTTTTTGTTTCAACTTTTACTGGTGTTTGTTCAATCTCTGATTTGGTTTGACGTGTTGCTGTTTTCAGCTCACTTGTTAGTTCTCTTGATTCATTCAGTGTTGGTCTGTGTTCTGCAATTGCTGATTTTGGTTCCCCTTGTGCATGTTTTGATTCACTCTGGGCTGTTGGTAGTTCAAACTGTTGTGGTATTAGTTCAATCTGTGCTGGTTTTGATTCACTTTGTGCTGTTTTTATCTCACTCAGTGAGGTTCCTGGTTCACATAGTGTATTATTTGGTTCAATCTGTGATTTTCTTGGTTCACTCAATGTTGTTTTTAGTTCACTCACTGCTGTTCTGGTTTCATTCAGGGCTGTTTTTGGTTCACTCAGTGATGTTTTTTGCCAACTCTCTTCTGATTTAGGTTCACCCAGCCCTGATTCTGGTGCACTCTTTGGTCTTGATTCACTTTGTGCTTGATTTAAGAAACTATGTGCTAGTCCTGATTCACTCAGTGCTGATCTTTGTGCTGATCTTTGTTCGCTCTGTGCTTGTCTTGGTTCATCTTGTTCTTGTCTTGTCAGTTCACTATATGGTGTTTTTAGTTCATTCAGTGCTGGTCTTACTTCACTCAGTACTTGTCTCGTTTCAAAAAATGCAGATTTTTGTTCACTCTGTGCTTGATTTGGTAAACTCTCTGCTAGCCTTGATTCTCTCAGTGCTGTTAATGGTCCAAACTGTCTTAGTTCAAAAGATTCACTTTTTGTTGGCCATGATTCACTCAATGCTGTTTCTCGTTTTTTCACTTCTGGTCTTTCAATCGATTTTGGTTCATTCTGTGCTAGTCTTGATTCACCTAATACATGTCTTGGTTTGCTTTGTGTTGTTATTGGTTCAAACTGTTGTGGTTCTATTTCAATCTGTTTTTGTATCAGTTCCTTTCTTGTTTGCCTTGATTCACCCAGTGATGATGTTTGTTCACTCAGTGTTCTTTTTAGTTCCATCACTTCTGGTTTTTCATCAGGCTGGACTTGTCTTGGTACATTCAGTACTACTCTTAGTTCACTCCGTGCAGTTGTTGGTTCACACAGTGTATTTGCACTTTGTCTTGGTTCATTTTGTTCTTTCATGTTCTGAGTTGCTCTGGTTTCATTTTGTACTGGTTTTGATGAACTGTGTGATATTAGTTTGGTTTTTGGTCTTGGTTCATTTTGTTCTTGTCGTGTTTCTCTTTTTACCAATGTCGATTCAATCTGCTCCAGTCTTGATTCACTCCATGTTGTTTTTTGTCCACTCTGTGGTGATCTAGGTTCATTCAGTCCTGATCCTGGTGCACTCGTTGATCTTGATTCATTCTGTGCCCGTCTTGGCTCACTTTGTGCTTGATTTGTTAAACTCTGAACACGTCTTGACTCACTTTGTGCTGTTGTTGCTTCAAACTGTTCAGTATGTTTTCGTTTTGGTTCATAGGTTGTTTGACTTAGTTCAGTCAATGCTGATCTTTGTTTACTCAGTGCTATATTTAATTCGCTCATTGCTGTTTTTAGTTCACATTGTGCTGTAAGTACCTCATTCATTGCAGGTCTTGGTTCACGTTGTATATGTTTTGGTTCATCTCTTGTTCCTCCTTTTACCGATGTTGGATCAATTTCTGATTCATTTAGTATTGGTTTCAGTTTACTGTTTACTGGTCTGTGTTCAGTAATTACTAATTTTGGTTCCCTTGGTGCATGTCTTGATTCACTTAGGGCTGTTGTTGGTTCTATGTGTTGTCTTAGTTCAGTTTGTGTTTGCCCCGAGTCATTCAGTGCTGATTTTTGTCCTTCACTTCTGGTATTAGTTCATTCTTCTTTTGTCTTGGTGCACTTATTTCTCCCTCTGGTGATCTTTGTTGACTGAATGCTGTTTTTTGTTCACTCTGTGCTTGTGTTAGTTCATTTTGTGCTTGTCTTGTTTCTCTTTTTACAGGTGTTGGATCAATATGTGCAGAACTCAGTTCACTAAAAGCTGCTTTTAGTTCACACACTGCTGCTCTCGAGTCATTCTGCGCTGGTCTTGGTTCATTTAGTTCTGGACTTGGTTCATAATTGCTGATTTTGGTTCACTTAGTCCTGATCCCGGTAAAGTTTTTGATCTTATTTCACTCTGTGCCTGTTTTGGCTCATTCTGGGCTTGATTTGGTAAACTCTCTAGTACGCTTGGCTTGCTCTGTGTTGTTGTTGTGGGTTCAAACTCTTGTGGTCTTGGTTCAATTTGTGTGTGCCTTGATGATTTTTGTTCCCTCAGTTGTGATTTTGGTTGAATCTGTGTTTGTTTTGGTAGATTTAGCACTGATCCTGGTGTTGGTTTAAATTGTTGTGACCTTAGTTCAGTGTCTTTTTGTGTTGGTTCTCTTCTTGTTTTTATTTCAGTCAGCACTGGTCCTGGTTCAATCTTTTCTCGTATTGGTTCCTTCAATGCTGTTTTTGGTCCAAACACAACAACAGTCTCTGCTCGCTTTAACTCACTCAATGACGTTTCTCGTTCTTTCACTTCTGAATTTGGTTCAGCCTGTACTTGTCTTGGTACATTTTGTACTACTCTTGGTTCCCCAAGTGCATGTCTTGATTTGTTCTGTGCTGTTGTTGCTTCTAACTGTTGTGGTTTTAGTTCAAACTGTTGTGATAACCTTTGTTCATTAAGTGCTAGTTTTAGTTTTCTCACTTTTGGTTCAATCTGTGCTGGTCTGGGTTCACTCAGTGCTATTGTTGGTTCTTGTTGAATTAGCTCAATTTGTGCTTGTCTTGATTCATTCAATACTGAATTTAGTTCCCTCAGTTCTGGTTTTGTTTCAATCTGTGCAGGTCTTGATACATTCAGTGGTGTTGTTGGTTCAAACTGTTTTGGTCGTATTTTGATCTGTTTTTGTGTTGGTTCATATCTTTGTTCCCTCACTTCTGGTCTTGAATCAGTCTGAGCTGCTCTTGTTTTAAACTGTACTGGTCTTGATTCATTCAGTATTAGTCTTGGTTCCCTCAGTGCTGTTGTTGGTTGCTGTGGTCTTTGTTCAATTTGTTTTCGTCTTGGTTCACCTCTTCTTTGCCTTGATTCAGTTGGAGCTGATTTTTCTTCCCTCAGTTCTAGTTTTGGTTCATTCTGTGCTTCTCTTGGTTGCCTCAGTGCAGTTCTTGTTGTTGGTTCATATCTTGTTTGCTTTGATTCACTCAATGCTGATTTTTGTGTCCTCGGTTCTGGTTTTGGTTCAACCTGTGCCTGTCTTGGTACATTGAGTTCTGGCCTTAGTTCAATTTGTATTGGTTCATTCTGTGCTAATCTTGTTGGTGCAAACTGTTTTGGTCGTAGTTCAGTCTGTTTTTGTGTTGGTTCACATCTTGTTTGCCTTGATTCACGCAATGCCGATCTTTGCTCCATCGGTGTTGTTTTGAGTTCACTCACTTCTGGTTTTGGTTCAGTCTGGGTTTTTCTCGGTTCACTTTGTGCTGGTCTTGGTTCACTCTGAGCTGGTCCTGATGCTGTTCTTGCTCCATCTTGTACTTGTCTTAATAGATCCTGTGCTGATACTGGTTTACTCTGTACTTGTCTTGGTTCACTTGGTACACATAGTCCAGAACAAGCACAGTGTTTCCAGAAACAACACCATGCACTTTCATTTCCTTCATCTGACCTTTGTGAGGGATTAGGACCAGGTTTTATAGCATCAAGAATTGAAACAACAGTGGGCATCAAAGGTGCTTGCTCAGGCAGCAATGGAACTGAAAAATATTTTTGTCAATATTAGCAAAAAATTTATTTTAACCATCTAATGTAGGTGTTGTTTTTATTAGTGCTGTCAAGCGTTTAAAAAAATTGAGAGATTAATTCATTATGATCTGTAATTAATCAATCTAATTAATCTATTTTAATCTCACCTAAAAATTGCTGAGAAAAACACTCAACTTAAGTGTTTTTGTTTTGTTTCTATCCAATTTAATTAATTACATTATTGTTGCAGATGGAAATATTAATACATTGCAAAAAATGAAAACTTTTGGAATTTTTGTTGTTGTTGCTATCTTCTCGTCATGGAGTTTTTGAACATAAAATTCCCGTTCCTCAAGTCAAAGGTCATGTGCAGACTTTCCTCAAGTCAAGTTGAACAACCCTTCTGTCCACTTTGCAACTCGCACATGGAAACAATGAAGTTTAAAATTTCAAAATAGATTAACCCATTTAATCCCACCGGTCACAATTGTGACCGAAAAAAAATTCTTCTTTTCTAAGGCTATAAAAATGTTTCTGAATGATCTATCAATGTATTTCCAACAAATATTAAAACAATAAAGGGTCTAAAAGAAATATGTGCAGTTTCACATGTTTAGTGTAAACTGTCACATGACCAGAGCTGTTTACATCAGGGTTACACCCAGAGAAGAAGATTTCAGTAAGAACGCTCCCAAAGAAAGAGTTAGTAAAGTATCTTAACATAAAGATAGAACATTCATTTTTGGTACACATCATGTTTAAGGTTTCTAGTAATAATGTATTATTTTACAATTACTCAACTTTATTCAATGTGGTCACAGAACTCACAAACATCTCAGCGGCAACAATAGTGACCGGTGGGAACATCCATTGTATGTACATGCTAACATACTCAGGCCAACCTTTCTACCTTATTATGTGCTGCTATCTAAGTTTTTACTTAATTTCAGGCACATACCCCCTACACCCCACACCCAGACACCCCCCCACACACAACCACCCCTCCACCCCCCACACACACCCAGATCCCAAGAAAAAGTAGGTCTGCTACCTAGCTTCCTGCCTATACTGCAACTTTCCTTTTAGCAAATACAAACACATACTGTGCATGCAAACTTTTGCATGCTAACTAGTTTTACCCAGTTTTTATTTACCCTATCATTCATACACACACCCTCACACACCTCTACACATGCACACACACCAGAAAGGTAGGTAACTACCAAACGTTTTGCTTTTTTTAAGATTTACTTAGATTGAGGTTCTTGATTTGCTGGATCAAGAAGAATTTCCAGAGAATGCATAGAATGTTGCAGCCTATCCTCAAAATGAGAGAGCAACACAAGGCAAATGTATTTGTATAGCACAATTCATACACAAAGCAATGCAAAGTGCTTTTCAAGGCAAGTAAAGAGTCATCAAACATACAATACAAAAACAAACAACATTATTAAAAATATAATAAAAATCATCATAAAATGTACTTTAAAGAAGTAAAGAATGTAGACAAAGCTATTCAGTCATATGCACAGATAAAAAGAAATGTTTTGAGTCTAGATTTAAACATAGTCACAGTGGAGGCCTGTCTTACATCTTCTAGAAGACAGTTCCAGATCTGAGCTGCATAAAACTGAAACACTGATTCACCGTGTTTAGTCCTGACTCTGGTCCATGTTTAGTCCTGACTCTGGTCCATGTTTAGTCCTGACTCTGGTCCAGGTTTAGTCCTGACTCTGGTCCAGGTTTAGTCCTGACTCTGGTCCGTGTTTAGTCCTGACTCTGGTCCATGTTTAGTCCTGACTCTAGTCTATGTTTAGTCCTGACTCTGGTCCATGTTTAGTCCTGACTCTGGTCCGTGTTTAGTCCTGACTCTAGTCTATGTTTAGTCCTGACTCTGGTCCATGTTTAGTTCTGACTCTGGGCACCAGCAGGGGGCCAGTCCCTGAGTTCCTCAGCATGCGAGATGGTTCATAAGGCACTAACATGTCAGAGATGTACTTTGGTGCTAGTCCATGGAGAGACTTAAACACAAGGAACTGGAACCAATGTATAAAAACTGAGAAAGAGGCTGTCAGCAGTGACCGTGGTAGTGATGAGTCAGACATGGAATATGAAGGGGAAACAGGCTATTTGCCAACAAGACTGTTAAATGCATATGCAGAAGTTACGCAAACAGAGCATGAATAGAATGATGTTCTCCTTTTGATCAGACATCCACAACCTCCTTCCCCAACCTTACCTTCTTCCCCCTTCTCCTGGATTTTATACACAAGCAAACTCACCCCACACCAACACACAGACACCCTACCTTCGCACCGCCACACCAGCACACACACCCCAACACATTGCACAAGTCAATCAGACCTGTTTTCAGTCTCAGTACTACTGCTGCAGATTGAACCTCTGTTCACAGTTTGCAAGAAACAGTGTATCCTATAGGTTTTTCTAGAACGTTGTCCCAGTTTTCGATAATGGGCCAATTCACACTGTCTAGGGGGCCACATATGGCCCGCGGGCCATCATTTGAGGAACTCTAGCTGTCAATGGAATACTCCTACCCCCCACTCCCCACAAACATGCACAAACACAGAAAAACACTGCACAGGTCAATCAGACCTATAATGAGTTTGTCCAATGGTTAGTACAACCCATTATCCCACCGGTCACAATTGTGACCGAACATAAAACACACTTTTTCACACAATTTCCCATGAAAATTTCAAAAAATTCTGATTGATTGTTTCAAAGGGTCACTAATGACACATGATTTGGATATTCTTGTGTCTGGGAAAAAGTAGGGAATAAATCGGTTAATTAGATTAATGCGATTAAAAAATTTACTCGATTATTTTGTCTGTAATTAATTAATCTCAATTAATGCACTAATTTGACACCCCTAGTTTTTATATTGTTAGGTGGGCTACATTAACAGACCAAAGATAATGACAAAGTTGCAAAATATCTTATACACAGAAGACAATATGAAAAAAAGAAGCTTATTCTAATTGTTTCCTATAAACAGACTTCTGGTTTGATCATGCCTTGACAGATTTGGCTGCACACTCTAGTCTTTTTTTCAGTGTATCACTTGGCGTGCATGTGGCGTGTGGTCAGCTATTTTTTTAGTACATCTGGTGGTATTTCTTTGAGTACCACTGAGATCTAGAAATGTGCTTGGCAGACTGTAAACTAAGACAAGGCGTGCACCAACTGTCTCACAACTGCGATACAGCACTGAAGAGGTCAGACAGCAAATGATGCTGTACTCGATGTATCGGTATCACAATTTATTGTCACCAAAATCATTGGCACTATGTATATCGATACAGAGAGGTGTCCAGATATACATTAAGCAACTGATGATGCATTTTACACTTATAAACATGGACGGCTGCTTTAAGGCTTAAATACTGAGCTGAAATTTTCGTTATTCACAGGTCACTTGTATGTAGCATTAGGAGTTGTGTAAAAATAAAATTCTTCTACATTTTCGTATTCTACATTCTTAACATTGGGCTGTACTCAAGAACATGTTGATATTTTTACTGCTAATATACAAACTTTTTCATTTTTTTTTGTTTTCATTTTCTCATTTTGGTTTGTAGGTTGAATTTTGTGTATGAAACACTTAACTATTCATAAATCAATTAGGCTCTGATAGTGATGTGACGTTTGCGAACATTCTGATTCTCTTCCTCACTGTGAACGATGAGAATAGAGTCACGGAGGTGAACGATTCATTCCCCCACTGGGGAGGAAACAAATACAAATATGTGTGTAGAGGGAACACAGATACTTGTGTTCTCCTGGTGTCATCTCAGACACAGTCTTCTGCCTATCGTGACACCAGTGTGTGTTGCGTAAAAAGGTACACACGAGTAGTACCGCCGTCTTTGGACTCGCAGGTTGAGGTTATAGATTTCATATTCATAGAGGCAGGTTGTGGTGGTGATGATAAAAGTCTGACAGTATGTCTAGTAACTTTACATTTAGACACGTCTAAGTTTGTGTTCTTGTTTGGCTAATTTCTTCATGAATGTGAGTCGTATTGTAATAAAACACACATTGGTTAAACCTTAAAAATCAATGAACAAGTCTCTGCAGTCATTCATGTCCCTTCTGTCTTCAGTTTCTCTGGTTTAGTTGTTTGTCTCAATTCTCCTTATCTGTTCTTCCCTGTATTTGTGTGAGTGAGAGAACATAAGGGGAAGGAAAAAGAGATAAAGGAGCTAAAGAAAAACGCCAAAACCCACTTCATTTAAAACATTTGCAGTCTAAATTATTTGTTAAAATGAGTTTGTTCTGTGTTGTATTTCAATAGACACTTTTAATAAATAAAAAACAAAAAAGAGTCAGATTATTGAAAGACTTGTTGAGATGGGTTAGGGTTAAATCACAGGTGACGAATCATGATGATTTGAATCCTTTCAAAGAGTGCAAAGTCCCATCACTATCTGATATGGTTAGGGTTGTCATAGTAGCTTGAAAAAAATGCGATACTTGCACAATACTTTCAAGAATAAATTGTGATATGTATTGTATTGAAGGAATAGTATCGGGATATACATGTATTCTCGTGTATTGGAATTTATTTTACAAGAAAGCTGTAGTGTACACTGACTATAAGGCAGGTTCAGTTTGGGACATGTGCCTGATACACAACTCCAGTCCACTGTAGGCTGTATTTGTCTTGATTCCTGCAAGAACGTTCAAATAATGAAATACTGCAAAATACAGTGGCATGAAAAAGTATGTGAACCTTTTGAAATTTCTCACATTTCTGCTTAAAATCACCATCAAATATATTCTGATCTTTGTCAAAATCACAAAGATGAAAAAACAGTGTCTGCTTTAACTAAAACCACCCAAACATGTATAGGTTTTCATATTTTAATGAGGATAACATGCAAACATTGACAGAAGGAGAAAAAAAAGTAAGTGAACCCTCACATTTTACACCCCCTTTGGCAGCAATAACTTCTACCAGACGCTTCCTGTAGTTGCACATCAGCTTGCCACAAATGCAGCAGTTCAGTCAGATTCTTGGGTTGTCATGCATGAATTGCTGTTTTGAGGTCATGCCACAGCATCTCAAGTCAGAACTTGACTTGGCCACTCCAGAATGTGTATTTTGTTCTTCTGAAACCATTCTCAAGTTGATTTACTTTTGTGTTTTGGATCATTGTCTTGTTGCAGCTTCTTTCCTCTTTTAAGCTTCGACTGTCTGACAGACAGCCTCAACTTTTCTTGTAAAACATCTGATAAACTTTTGAATTCATTTTTCCACTAATGATTACAAGTTGTCCAGGCCCTGAGGCAGCAAAACAAGCCTAAACTATAATTTTCCCTCCACCAGGCTTCACGGTGGGGATGGGGCGTTGATGTTGGTGAGCTGTTTAATTTTTTCTCTAAACATGACGTTGTGTGTTTCTCCCAAATAATTCAATTTTAGTTTCATCAGTCCACAAAATATTTTGCCAGAAGTTCTGTGGAGTGTCTAGATGATTTTTTGCGGACATTAAACGTGCAGCAATGTTTTTTTTAGACAGTAGTGGCTTCCTCTGTGGAGTCCTCTGATGACGCTGTGCCAGTACGTTCTGTAAGTCGTGCCAGTACATTCTGTAAGTCTTTAGCTGACACTCTAGGGTTCTTTTTTTACCTCTCTGAGTATTTGGTACAGAACTCTGGGCGTTATTTTTGTTGAAAGGCCACTCCTCAGGAAAGAAGAAACAGTGCCAAGCTCTCTCCATTTGTACATAATTTTTCTAACAGTAGACTAATGAACATCCAGACTTTTAGAGATGGTTTTGTAATCTTTTCCAGCTTTATGCAAATCTACAATTCTATATTGCAGGTCTTCAGACAGATGCTTTGAGCAAGCCATGATGAACAACAGACATTGCTTCACATCAAGACACAGTGCTTACCAGGAGTGTCTTTTAAAGTGGGCAGGGCAGCTTTAAGCCATTCCTCAGTGATTGGACACACTCTGACTTAAATTGTTTGGTAAAATTGGGAAATATTTGCTCTTAAAGTCTCCTTAGGCAGAAGGTTCACTTACTTTTTCTTTCCCCTTTTGTCAATGTTTGCATGTTATCCTCATTAAAAAATGAAAACCTATAAATGTTTGGGTGGTTTTAGTTAAAGCAGACACTGTTTTTTCATTGGTGTGATTTTGACAAAGGTCAGAATATATTTGATGGTGATTTTAAGCAGAAATGTGAGAATATTCAAAAGGTTCACATACTTTTTCATGCCACTGTAGGTTAGAATGGTAAGAACTTAAAATAGCTGATGTTTTTCTCCCACACAGACATTTAAAGATGCAAAATTTGAGCTGGTCCATATTGGTTTTGTGTAATGTGCTTGTGGATGTTCCAGTATTAAATTGAGTGCAAAAAGCTCACAAATAACAGAGACATTCTTTTCACTGTGCCCCTGCAATTTAGCTCAGAGTTTAATAAACCAGGCTCTCAGTATACACCTGATGCTACTGACCCATGTAGGAAAACAGAGCCAAAATCTACATAAATGAACTGACCAGCCACGTCACAAACACCAAGTGACAGTTCTTACACATCAGGTTTTCAGAAGACCTAATGAACCTAATCAGATTCAAGTTTGAGGTTTATATATGGAGTTTCACTTGAGATGTGCCATATCATCAGAAGACTCAAACACTTTTAACATAGACAAAGTAATAAAACTTATTTATTAGATTCACTTAGTTTAAGCTTCTTTTCCATAATTAAAACAAATCTATACAGTCAATACAGTGCATGCCTAACTTCAGTAAGCTTGAAAATCTCTGTTGTCATGCATTCCTCATATTTTAGTTTAGTTTTGGTTGAAAATATGAGGAATATCTGAATGATAATAAAAAAGTGATCTTGCACGCCATCAAGTAAAGCTTAGAGAGCTGCGATGACATTGTTCTGTCTCCAGTGTTAGTGTAATATAAGAAGGGCATTCGAAATCAGGTGAATTCCTTACCTTTTTCATCAAATGAAATCTGTGATGCCATTTTCCCCCTTTAAAAAACATACATTATTATAAACGACTTATTTCAACAGAATCTCTATATCCTCATAGAAACACCGCACCGATACCAGGCATCCCAAATGGGGTCGGCCCGGTGTTCCCCGGGTCCGGTGTTCCCCCGTTTTGGGGAAACATCGGAGCCTTGAATATGTAAAAGGGTCCGATGTTCTCCTGTCATTGCGTAAAGAGAATCTCTACAACATGCAACTCACAGTGTTATTTAATGGCACACAAGGGAGATACATGCAACTACGTGTCCATTACGACACTCTTTTTACCATAATCATGCCCAAACTAATGCGGTTTCGTCTTAAAAACGTAGCCCTCAGAACGAATTGTAGAGAAATTTGTTCATAATACGTATTTATGATTTCAGCATTTCTCGCAGTGCATAAGCCTATAGTTGGCACGGTGCGCTTTTTGAACCGCAGTGACAGCTGGGGGCTTACCTGACGTCCTGTTATGCAACCAGCTTAAAAGGACCACCGTTTACCTCTTCTCTGGGTCCTTGTGTTGGCTGTTCGTTCTGGTCCAGTTTGACCCTGTGTTCCAATTTTCAGTAGTGTTGTCACGATACTAAAATTTCAAACTCGATTCGATACTTGAAAAAAAAGTTGATACTCGATACCGATTTTGATACCACGGTGCCATTTTTTATTACAAATTATTATCATCGAATTTTTACATTTTATTGTATTAATTTTTTATGTCATTAATAAAATAAAATAATTTCAATATTAGTTTATGATTAACTTGATTCATGAACCTTCACAGTAAGACTAAGCTGTTCCATTACCAGACACATTTGCTGTTTATACAATTTATATAGACTATATGTGCAGTATTTGATCTTTCTTCATTCATTTCTTAATGGGTCAGAGGAGAAGGGGGCGGGGCTTAGCGTGAGAAAGGGAAGGGGGCGGGGCTTAGCATGTGCAGTAAAAGAGCAGGGCAGAGCTGCCTTTCTTTCCTCTCGTTTGAGGAGTCTGCCTCGACTTGTGTTAAACTAAATTAAATGATAATGACTAAAAGTACAATTAGTGACAGTTTGGAGGTGAAGACGTAACGTTTGTTGTCAGATTATTTACCGCGGGTGTTCAGCGCGAGGTTCGCGTCACGGTCACGGGTGACTTCAAACTAAACACTAATATGTTTTTAAGGACTTTTCCAGACGTTTCTCCCGCGATCATAAAGGCTAGAAACATAATTTAAAACCTGACAGAGAACTTACACTTTGCTCTGTAAGTGTGGAAAAGAAAGGCTGAAAGGACCTGGCGCAGCTCTCCAGTGACGGAGCTGCCACGCGGAAGTTTAAAGAAAGATCGATACATGTTAAACGAGTATCGAGTATCGATATCAGTTTTAGTATCAATTAATATCGGGGAATCGATTTTTTTGACAACCCTAATTTTCAGTCACAAATTGCCGCTTTCTGCCTGTGCGTTTGGAATCAGATTTCTCACAGATCTCCACAGCGCATCCTCGTGCGTTCACGTCTTCTGCTGCTCATTCTCAAAACAGTCCAACTTCTTACAAGCTCCGGGTGTCTTCGTCTGCTTGGTCACATCATTTATAAAAGCTAGAGTCGAGTGTGACGTGTCCCGCGTGAACAGCACCTGCTTGGTTCTGAGGTGAGGGCATCTTTAAAAAAATAATTATAAATTAAAACTGTTACAAAGGGTGTCCAAATTTTATTTAAAATGAACTACAAATAGCCCTCTGTGCCCATTTAAACTTAAAATCTAAATTAAAGAAAAATAAGAACATTAATAAAATATATTTATTTACCCAACAAAATAGAAGGGACAAAACTAAACCTACAGTTTAAAACTTCATAAATTGTCCTAACAAAATATAAGAAATTGCAAACGAATTCAACCTAGAAGCCACAGAAAACAAAAACAAAAGTTGGCTGCGTTGACGAAGGCAGCGCGTCATGTTTTGCTAATTTTTCAGTGAATTTAAATCAGATCGTAACAAATCACGTCACATCATTTTGTTGCTTAAAACCCAGAGAGCATTATTGTACACTTGACACAGTTCCCCTGTCCACGATGCGTCTGTGTGAGCTGGGAGAAATAAAAACGGAGAGGAAGGGAGAGAGAGAGAATTTAATAGACGCTCACTGATGTACCCTACTTTTACTCCTGCGTGTGCAGATAGTCTAGTGGCCTACATAAAGAATTGTATCTTTTGTCTTTCATCAGTCTTAAGCGTCATAGTGCGGTGATGAGGTCCCCAAATACGATGTGCCAGTGCGTAAAGCTGTGTCCATTGCGAGAGCGCACAGTGTCCTCCTTACGCACAGTTTGCCACTTGTCATCCTTTAAATCATGCTTTTTATTACACTTCAATGTCAAAAAACCTAGAGGAAAGGGGGGAAGCTAAAGCAAGAAACTGCGGCCCCTCATGAATGTGGGACGACTCAGACATTCATTTTCATAAAAGGGTCCAGTGTTCCTCCGTTCATAGAAAGTGGGGAAACTCTGTACCCGGGGAACATTGGACCGCTCCCAATGTTGTCTATATTTATTTTTTCCTTTAATTCTAACTTATTCTGTTTTTGTTCGTTTGTTTGTTTGTTTTTACTAAAGAAAAAAAAAGATGAGTTCTTATCTAGACTTTCTAGGTGTTCTTATCTAGGCAAAGTGTGACTTATCTTGGTCTATGGCATTCATGCTGGAGAATCTTTATTTTTTTTTTTCTGTGATAGGTTACATTCACGTTTTAGAAGGTGATGGTGTCCTCTTATATTTCCTGTAAACTTAGACACTTGTTAAGCACAGTTTTTCATTTAAAAATTTAGATCCTTCAGTCATACAGTATATTCAGATACGGCCCTTTGGCCTATAATAATAATATAACATCTTTACTATATATTATTATTGAAACACATAATTACATGATATTATATGGTTCATTCCAAGAACAGCGCTGGGCTGCAGTGTATTCTGGGACCTGTAGTTCAAATTGTTGCATGATAGGACCACTATCAATATTAATTTAATTTAATTGACCTTTATTTAATCACAAATAATCCTGGTAGCCTCATGAAATCACCTCCATTGCTGTATTTGCCCCCCAGGCTGCCAGTTTGACACTGCTGGGCTAGACGATGTACGTAATAATCCCTCCTCAACAGATTTAAAGATGTGGTAGTTGATTTTCTCACAGCAAACATGATTTAGGTTTTAAATCTGACTTCTTCCTCTCATAAATTCTTCAGCAGATGGTTCTTATTGACATGTATTCATTTTGGTTGCATTTATGGTCAATAAACATATTTATACAAACATCAAAGTGAAACCGGAGAGGACCACCCAAGCTCAGCCAGAACTAAAGCTCTTTATTATTCAGTTTATACAGTACGCTGTGGTCTATTTTTTTCACACAGTGCTACATTTATCATAGACTTTTTAGTGGAAAACACAATGTTTAGCTACCCCAACTTTAACCCATAAACTTTGGTTGGAAATTTGTTTTTGAGTCCTGTGCAAATAGGTATCCTCATATCCACCCACTCATACTTTGTAAAAAAAAAAAAGAATTATTTGATTATGCATACCTTTGTCTTCTTGGCAAGGTTTTAGACTTTGGTCCTTCAGTCCTGTTTGCTCCTGGATTTCTGACTCCACCTCACAGTCGTCTCATTGTGAACAGAATTCTGAACAAATACATTGTACATAAATATAAAATCTGTATTAATACATTAACAATGCTGTCTCTTAACATGCTTGACTTTGCACAGACCTTGCATAAAGATGAAATGTTATTTTCTATTTCTCACTTCCAAGAGTTGAAGTGCAGGTGTTAAACAGAAGAGGACATTTTCAAACTTACCTTTGTGTTGATGAATTATTCTGCTGCTGTTTAAGATCTCATCATTGCTGCACGAGGAAATAAATGATTTTTTGTTTTCAAATAGTTTTTGAGGCCAGCCTTGTAGTAAGCCCTGCCCTAAACACACCTTAGTTCAAAAAGCACGTGACTTACTAGAAAATGAAACTTGGCTGTATAAAGGTACTGTAAAACATACACAACTCAGAAACACATCCATTCTAACTTGCAGGTCAGCAAAGAAGTCTGAGCACCAAAACCACAATAAAGTCTTCTCATAATTAGTTGTGCAGCTCATCTAAGATCACTTATCTGCAGTGTGGTAAGGTTACCTGTGTTTCACGGCACAATGCGAGATCATAGACGAGATATCAGGAGACCGCACAGACAAACAGGAGCACTGCTTGAGCCTCACAAAATGACTTCTAGCAGATCACAAAAGCGACACAGTGTCTGGAGAAAACATAGATAAACTACAAAATCACAAAAACGTACACTAAGCAAGTTTTTTTTTTTACATCAAAATGTGACGAAAAGCCAAAACATAGTAAAAGCACAAATTTTGGTTGAAGCCACGTGGTGTCATCTTCTTTGGGTGTAACGGGTAAGATAAGGCTTTAAGTGACTAAAATGGATAAGTTTTGGACTGGGACTTGGGGCAGGTTAAGATTTACAGGTTGAACTCAATGAAAACAAACGCCACGAGGCTTCAACTAAAATTTATGATTATTGATATACATTTTGGCTTTTCATAACATTGACAAAAAATTATAAATCAATTTTTAGATAATATTGTGAATGTTGTTTTGAAGATTAAAGAAATGGAATAGCGAGTATATTGTACAGTGAAAACATGCTACAATAAAAATGAATAAGTGATGGTGTTCTTTCTTTAAGACAAGGCAGTTTAAATAGATGGATAAGTTTACTGTCATTTTTTAAGTTACTACTGCACTTAGATTATTTGACAAATATTTGTCTGATAATTAAACACACTAGAAAAAAGAACCATTTTAAATTACCATTTTAAATGCTAAAATTAGTATTATTTTTACCAATTTTGAGTAAATTTTGATTGGTTTGAACCTGATTGCCAAAGAACAAGTATAAAATATCCCATTTTGCTAACAGAAAAAAAAAATCTTATGTTCATGCGATAACTACGGTCACAATGACCCGTACGACCTGCTAAGACCTCTCTGCGAACGAATTCTTTCTCATTTCCTACGTCATTCTTGAGGCGTTGTTACAAAAAAACAGCGCTCACAGCCTGTTCGCAAGTTCGTAGACAGGTCTATGGTCGTGTTGAAGATTTTCTACGACCAGTCTACGAACGCAGAGACTAAAGCCTGTGCAATGTGCCTGTGCGGGAGAGTGAAAGTGGAAAGAGACGTGCTGTGGTCCAAGCGACTAAGACTGCGCATCTCTTGAGGCGCAGTATTTTAGCCCGTATGAGCGATCTGTATGAAAACCCACGGGCCTGAAGCACGCGAGGGAAATGCAGATAGCTTTAAACACGGGGAGGACCGGAAAAGGAGCGCGCAAAGGGCCGGGACCCGGAGCATGCAGGGACACGATCGCTTGAAACACGGCCGGACCGGACCAGGAGCGCGCGGGGAAAACGCAAATCGCCTGGAGATGGACACAACCACGGGAAGGACAGCTGTAACGGGCGCAGACATTTGGACAACTGCTGCTTGCTGGAGGTGGAATATTGTTGTTGTGAAGTGCTTCAAATTTTCTTTATATGAACACAATGAGCATCCGGCGACGCTTTGGGAGTTTTGGCGTCTCCTCTGCAATACGCAGGTAAGAAACAAAGCGGTTTTGTTGTTTTTAGGGAAGCTTGACTTTGTGAGTTTGTTGTGTTTCGAGTGAGAGAGACAAACGAGAGAACAGATTTCAGACAAAGTCTACACAGAATATACATAGCTATTCATAAGCATATTTGTGTTTTGCTGGTGTACAAAAGGTTATTGCTATTCCGGAACGGTTTACGAAAGGTTTAATAGCTAGAAACAACATGATAAAGAATTGAGTTGGACGTAGGGACATCGTGCAGCTCCCGTGCGATACAAAATAGATGTAGGATTACCATAAAGACGCATTAAGCAAGCTTTAGGACACACGCAAGGATGCCGTATGGCTTCATTCCCCAAAATTGTTGTAAGTTGTTGGTGAGAGAGATGAAAGTCTGCCGTAAGAAGACTGTAGGAAAACAGTTTCCACTCCACGAGCCACGTACGAACTCAGATTTTGTACGACCTGCAAGATTCGTACGACCATTTTATTCGTACGGGTCATTGTGAACATAGCTTAAATTTACTTGTTCTTGCTCTAATCACAATAAACACTACTTCAATCAGTTTTAAACTGGTCGCTTTTCCAGTGTAGCTAATTTGAACACAGATTTGAACACATTTATGTTGAACTGACAGAAATATCGAGATATTAAGTTTTGTCACTTTTGCCCAGCCCTAATCGTACACCTTTTTGACATTCTGTTGTATATGTACATTTTCTCTGGTTAGTCTGATGCTGGCATGCAGATTTCAGAATTAGGGCTAATAGCTGATATGCTTGTGCAATACTGTTTCTAATAAACAGGTGTCATCCATTCAGATGCATATTTTAGCCATTGTAATTTGTTTTCTCACATTGCTCAAATGTAATTAGTTTCAAAATTTGAATGCCACGTCTGAACTATCATCTCAATTAAATGATCTTACAAGGAAATGTCTTCACTTGGACTATAGCCAGACCAAACAGGGACTGAAGCGATAGAAAGAAATTTAAAGAACAGTTCTTCCTCATTTCACAAGCTCACCCAACAAAATGTTTCCTGGTTTGATTTGGCGTCAGTGAATTAAAAAAAAAAAAAGTCGTGAAGGCCATGAGTTCCAAAAAAAAGAAAATTGCTGTATTTTTTCACAGATTTTAACATCTGCATTCGCTTATTATGCCAAGAAACTGTTGGGGTGTACAAAGAATTCTACATGAATTATTGCATTATCAGACTACACATGCTCAAGCATACGACAAGCTAACCAGAGCTGAGCGCACTGATAAAGTAAAGCAACTGGGGACTATTCTTTCGTCCCCACAACGTCTTTTGTGCGGGTATGTGAGGGTAATGAAAATGCCACAAGCATCAAAGGCCAAACAAGAGGAGCGGATTTATTTGAGTCAGTTTGCTCTGCTGTTGACAACATGAAACTGCCGTGGAATAAAGTAAGTGTCATTATTACAGACGGGGCTCCTGCGATGGTCGGAGAAAGAAGCGGGCTGGCCACGCTTATTTGCAATAAAGTGAATGAAAACGGAGGCAAAGCAATCAAGCACAAATGAAGAAATTCACAGACGCAATCGGCGCGCTTATGGAGGAGTTCAATGTGTGCTAATGGTCATTATCGGTTAAAAAAAAGAACAAGAGATGATTATAGTTCAGACTGCATGTTTAGAGCTATGCACTGCAACATTTTAGTTTCACTGTGTTTCAGTTTGACTAATTATAAATGAACACAGAGCATGTTAGGTGTTCAAATTTAAAAGTCCTTGTTCCCATTTGATTTATATATATTTTTTTTTCCCCGCTTTTGACCCATCTTTATTATTCAATATAACATACAGCACCAACTATTGTTGTCTGGCAATAGGTTTGTCAAGAAGTAGTTGATTTGCATATATAAATTGCTAAACTATAGAGCATTTTTTTGTTTTCATTATTTAACTATAATCATATGAAATGGCCAATAGTTGATGAAACTGTACAGGTGTATAAAATGTAAAAATCGTTTTAACTAAACAACTGAAAAAATTGCCAATGGGATAAGAACAACCCATTGACAAATAATTTGGGTCAAACTATGAAGTAATGTTTTGAAATCAGTTTGAAACTGTTTGAAACAAGTAAAATGATTTAGGTCTCTATAATAAACAGCCTAAATTAGTCAAAATGTTTGAAATTAAAGTTCAAATTCTAGAATCAAGCAATTTTAACTTGTCTTGAAACTCACAGTGTACGCTCCAGTCAAACCAGTGAGTGAACATAAACAATGTCAGCATTGAGAGTTTTGAAGGCTCAGGTGCAAGCGATGAACTAAAGCTGTGGTTCTCAACAGGGGTCGCAAAATGATTTCTGGGGTCCCCTGATCATGTGGAAAACCCTAACCCTATTCATGGTTTACAAGAGGAAGTTTATGTCTTCAAATTCAAACCAATATAAGACTAAAGACTACTTTATCAACTTGCAGTTACTGTTTGGGTCGTGAAATCTTACGGTTGTTATTTAGGGGGTTGTGACTTAAAAGGATGAGAACTACTGAACTAAAGTATTGATCAAAGAGAAACAAAACTGTCTGTCAGAGCTGTCAATCTATCAGGTTCAAAGCTAGTTGTATTTATTTGTTTGTGGCCATTTCTAAGGAAGAGAGATGTCAGTCACAGAAAAGTTAAAGGAAGTATTTTATTTGTTTTTTCCCCCTCACAAACGTTTTTGGCACTTGATATATTACTTTTTGTTATAATCATTATTGTCATTAAGCGGTTTTAGGTGTGTGCATAGCTCTAGGGCAGTAATTTTCATACAGCAAAGTGAAACTGAGGCTGAGCGCCAAAGTTCTGTCAATCCTAGCACTGCGGTCAGGTTTACTTCATTGTTAGTGTTACTAAGCGCTTGTATGATGCAAAGTCTTTTTATTTATTTAGCTTAGATTTTTTTTTTTTTTTCACGCAGACAATATTTTATCCAGGGCTATTTCTCAATGTCCATACTTAGTTGGACTTTAGTAAACAACAATAAAACTAACCCTAACCCTAGTCACACATACTTATAACAGCAACACTTGAAACTGGCATAAGCTAATAGCTGATATGCTCAAGTGTAATGCTATCTCTAATAAACAGACAGTCCTAAACCTAGCCCTAATCTGCGTTCAAACCAGACAGTTTTACAACCCACATACTAGGAACTTTCCCATGTAAGGGTGTATGTGTCTTTTGTTGTATTCTTGTATTTTTGTTATGTCTTTATCTGTGTATCTGGCATATTTACACTGGAACTGTTACAGATGTTCATTAATATGCACTGTCCCTATCAAACTTTGTTTTAATATATTGTTTCTGCTCAAACAGATCAGTTGCATTGCTAAAAAGAGCATATTAAGCAAAATCAACCTATGTGAGCTTTTGAATGTATTATTAGTTTACCGAAGTGTATTTTGGGGTTTTCTGGAGTGTCGGAATAATCTTGTTTTGTCCTGAAGCTAAGACCTAAGTGCTCAGAAACCCACAACCTAACCCTGCTCACATTCATGCACTAAATTGGATTTGTATCATTTGTTCAACTCTGTAAACACAAATCTGCTTTATTTTTTTTTTACAGTCTATTTCAATTACTAACCTGACTTCCATAACTACTGTGTTTATATTGTACAGAATGTAAAATGAAGACCTTCATTTGTAATAGTTCAATACTAAATGCTACTGAGAAATATATCTCCTTTATTCACCTCAGCTCATTCTCAGAAGTAAATGTAGATATAAAACACAAGCACGTTTTCATGTGCTTATCGTACCAAACAGAACCAATAAACCACGTGTAGAGATCGCCCCCTCCTGGATTAATGGTGTCACAACACATAAACTCTCATTAACCCTGTAGACAACACTCACGTGTCAGTTCGGATCTCACAAGAAAGTGTATATATACCACAACATAACAGAATATGTCAAAAGCGTATGATTTTCACACCTTTTTTGCATAAATATGACACACTTTGTAGCCCCTGTTAATTTCTAGGATGGTTTAAAGATGTGTTATTTATATTTTTTTTTACAACATAAACATGTCTGCAAAGAGAGTTTTGAAGCTTGTTTTATTTATTTATTTTTGCTGTGTACTGAGAGATTAAGAGAGATGTCTATTGCTAATGAATGTAAATATAGCTATAGTTGAAATAAACTGTCATTGAAGGCCATTTTACATTATGTTTGTTTGAAATAAATGACTTTAATTAAAATAGAAGTGAGAAGTGTTGTCTGTTTTTTGAAGAAGGAAGTATTTTTTATATGTTTTTATCTCTCACAAACGTTTTTGGCACACTGACCATAATTTTCATACGGTAAAGTCAAACTGAGGCAGCTTTGCCAAAGTTCTGTCAATAGGCTCTTTTCACAAAGCTTCAGCTAGGCTAGTTCCTGATTGTGTAATACCTGTGGATAGTTACATCTCATTCCATTCATTCCTTATATTGAATTTACCCAAAATGAATAAATATTTAAAAATCATAAGGCAGCGAGCGTATTTCAACTAGGTCATCATTGGCAACAAGTTTAGACCTTCACATACAAGGAAATTAGGGAAAGACTATGTGTTTAAAAAACGTCTGCATTTTGGACGCAATAAAAAAAAAAAAAAACATTTAATGCCAAGCCAGTTTGGTTTTTTTTCTAAAAAAATAGTTCTATAGTTATTTTAACAATAATAATTATGATAAATATAGGTTAACATTGGCTTTGAGTGAAGCCAATGCTCTTGATGAAATATTTACCTCGTATGTGTGAAGGTCTGAACATGTCTGACTCTAACTTGCCTTCTTTGTGTCGATTAACTATATATATCATTTTAGTTTCAGCTAATTCTTCATAGGGAATGAATGGGACAAGAACAAAATATCTACACGTACTTTTCAGCTTATTCTCACAGATATACGTGTCTATACCACGCAATCTGAAACAGTGTGTCGTATCATATGAAAGCAGTTTCTATGTTTTGCCTGTGTGTAGTTCACGCATTGCTGCCTCGGTTCATTTCAGTGGTGGATCTAAAGACTTGTTATTCTTTATGAATACTAACACAATCATAATCATATCCTTAACCAATTTCAAGGCCCAGACCTCAACTTACCCATTTTTGTAACTTCAGACCTAAACTGAAGACCTAAACCCCAAATAAAACCTCCTGTTCATACTAAACCAAATTGTCTATACCACGACAAAAACACAGGCAGAATGGTCGTCATGACATGCATTTTGTCATGGCGTGGTATATACACACAAATCATGAGAAGGTATTTTCAGACCAGAAGTAGCCACAACATGAAAAAAAACCTATTCTAGCAAGTCTCTCAAGTCTCAAATTACAGACCTAATGGTTCAGGTCTGCATAATCAGCTGTTTCTAACATAATGTTTCTAAATAACATTTCTGTCTCCAGATCCAGAGGAGTGGGCCCAGAGGATAGAGCATGTTTCAGATCAAGAAAGCGTAGCAGACCCAGTTCATTTCTTTGGTGGTTGTAAAGATGTGTTTTTATTTATGTTTATTTTACGAAATCTTGATTCCAATCTTAACCTACCCCATGCCCCAGCCATAAACTTACTTACCTATTTTAGTAACTTGAAGTCTAAACTTACCTGTTCAACCAAAACTTGTGTGTTTTTTATGCTTTTTCATATTGTGTAATATATACAGTAATACTCAATTGCGGGCAGCACATGATCTGTAGCAAGTGTTCACGGGATAATAGTGTAAATCTGCAAACCTGTAGACTGCACAATTATGACCTCTACTGTTTCTGTCAATCATTGAATTGTTCAAGACCCTTTTTTCTGCTTTTAGCAAAGTCTTTGACCAGTACTAAAAGAATTTCAGAGCTACAAGCAACCAAGCCTTTGACAAAAAAACCCCAAAACAAATAGAGACCCCAGTCCGACAAAATTAAGTTAACAAAATATGGACACAAATGTTGTGTTGCACCAACAAGAGGTGCATGCCCGCCACCCATTTTAATCTTTTCCAAGACAGCTCCAAGACCTGAATAAACTGCAAACAGATGGTATTTTAGCCATTAAAGTCTTTGTCAGGTCACACTGGTCACAATGCATATATTGGCAGTTCCGAATAGAACCTGTTTTTTATTTCACATTTATGTATAAAAAACCCTCCATGTTTGTTTACATTGGTTAGATGGTTTGGGCTAAGCTTCGTCAACCAGAATTTGACATATATATTGAAAAAGTATTTTTAGTTGTAGCGATATCTTTGTTTTGGTTTCATGTATGTGTAAGGTAGTTTGTGACTATTGTTAAAAAATGTAGTGGATTAAATTGGCCGATAAAAGATAAATATTGAATTACAAAACAGTGAATGAGAGCATCTGTGTCATCAATAAAAACAATGATAAAAGGTGCAACAATAAAATTTATTACAATGTTAAAAATGTTTCCAGTTAAAAGTCCCCACAATAAAATAAAAAGTTAGCTAAAATCAATATACAGTAGTGGGGCAAAAATAAAACTGGGTTAAAAAATGGATAAAAGGCCGCAGATTAAAAACACGAGCATGGGATCAGGTCCACCACGTCCAGCAGCGCCTGCACATAAAAACACAGGACCAGCAGAGAGGCACACACACAAAATGTCGTTGTAAGAGCACCGCTACAAAATGAAACTTAGGCAAGGCAGGGTTTCCCCTGCCTCTGCTGTTGTCCTCCCGTCCTTTTGGCTTCCTTTCCGCCGGTCCCTGCACCAGATAAAACACAGAGCCAGCACACCACGCACACACACTGGAGGGTCACGGCTGAAGGCCCGCCTCTTTAGGAGCACTACTTTCAACAGGACTCACCGGCGAGGCAGAGCTTTTACGCCCTGCCGCTGCCCAGATTTCACTTCACGGTGCTCTGTCTTCTGTCCCGCTCCAGGTGTGGCTCCGCTCCTGGGCACAGACACAGGACACAGCAGAGACAAGGTACACAACCCCCACGAGCCCACAGCCAGAGGCCAACGGGTGAACACCACTACTACACAGTTAGAAACTTACTCGGGAGGCAGAGTTTCCTCTGCCCGGCGTGTATGTCGCTTCGTAGTGTTCTCTGATGGCTCGTCGAGGTCCGGTCTCGTGTCCTGCGCTGTGCCGTGGTTTGGTGGCTGGCTCTTCCTCGTGTATCCTGTGCTCCGTGTCGCCCCAATCTCTCTCCCGTCTCGCTCGTCTCCTCCAGGTCTCGCTCCTCTCCTGTGTGATTTGTTTGGGTCTTTTGTCCTCCCTTCCTCCGCCACGCTACAGGTGTAACTGATTAGGTGATTAAAATCATCGGGGTAAAAGTGTCACATGCTTAGGGTTGTCCCAGCAACAGATAAAATGGGGCGAGGTTAAAATCATGCAAATAAAAGGGCACAGCAACCAATAAAACTTATTAAAAACACCACACAAATAAAAACCACTAAAAACACTAAAATTCCCCAAATCTGTGCTAGATCACATATGTACATTGTTCCTAATATAAATAAAACTAAGGTGACTGTAACTGTTTTTCCTCCTGCGTCAGCATGCAGCCTTGATGTTTAAAAAATTTAATATATATAAATAATATATAAATATATTATTTAAAATTGAATGATTTTAGTCCTAAGTACTGAGTTGTAAACAAAGACAGTAATGCGGCACATGCCAGGCTCTGTGTGGGACCCTCCTGACCCAAAGGAGCCTGGATGCAGTCTGTAGAGTTATAATGTTTGTGCAGGCCACTTAAGACTGGTGTGAGAATCTGCACAACTTGGTTGAGCTCATGTGACTTCACGACATTCTCTAAACAAATAAAATGAAACACCAAAAATCACCAGATTAAAAATGTAAAACAACAAAATGTGAAACAAGAACAAGTGTTCAGACATTACTTGTCAAAGTACAATGTGTTCACATCACATGTCATCACTATTTAGAAGTGAACACAAACTATTGGTTCCATGAGAGGGAAGACAATAACATTTGCATAGATGAATAGGACGGTGTAGTCCCTCATTCATCCAGGAGTGATCCATAGTAGAAGTCTTCAAAGTAGTCATCTGGACAGTGTTCCGAAGATCAAGACGTTTCGACTCTCATCCGAAAGTCATTTTCAATCGATTGAAAATGACTTTCGGATGAGAGTCGAAACGTCTTGATCTTCGGAAACACTGTCCAGATGACAACTTTGAAGACTTCTACCATAGATGAATACTATTTTTTCAGAAATATAATCTATGTTTATACTCAAAAAAAGTAATTCTCATACTTTACAATGGTATTTTGATGATATTTTTCACTTTGATACTAATCAGTTTAGTATCTTTTTAATTTCAATATTATTTGCTTACAGTAATTTTTTGCATGTTTTATGCTCTTAAAATTCTTTTCAAGTGAATGTATCTCATACAAAACCTAAAACTACACTTATTTACATGGAAATTTTGGTGGCTCGTTTTAGCTGACGAGTGACTCATTTTACCTGAAGCTGTGGCCCATTTTACCTGATAATGGCACAATAAAATATTTTAGGAATGCTGAGCTTTCAAAAGCTCTAGCACCTAAATAATTACATTTATTTTTCTGAAATTCATCCTAATATATAACAGACAACATACAATACTGGTAATCACTCTAATTAGTATCATAGAGTGGTTTATTTTTTTGATTCAACACATTTACCAAAAAGTGGCTCAATTTACCTGACTTCACCCACACTTTGATTTGAGGTAATTCTTCCACACTGAACACAATTAAATGTATCTCTGTATCTAGTAGTAATAGATTACAAATAAACAGGGGTCTTGTTCATGAGTGAGGGAAGGATGAAGAGTGACAGTGATGCAGGCACTGCTCCTCTACTTTGAGGTGGCTCAGATATCTGTTCTGGATGTCTCCTGGTGGCCTCCCTGCCACCAGGAGCATGTTCCCCCAGGAGAAGGTCTTCAGGAAGTTTCAACACCTAAAAGGGCATCCTCCTGGAAGAAGTGAAGAAAGTGTGAGCCTCCCTTCTCAGTCTGCTACAGCCACACCTCGACCTCAGGAACGTGGATTTTTTTTCTATTTTCTTTACGCATGGATTATGAAGAACCAGTAATTACCAGTGGTTCCAATATATTACAAACTTCATGTTTGAAAAATATGATTAGTGCCTTGTTGAAGGGTGAGTGTAAATGTTAAACCCTTGTTATATAATGCTTAGGGCTGCAAACCTTGGTAATGACTTTGATTGTGAGCTCTACATGTACTGTACAATATATCCAAATAAAAATAAAATAATTATAAATACCTGATGAGGATTGACCCTCTGAACATATTTTGGAGCCACGGGAATCTCTTTCATCGCCATCAAGCTTTAAAAATTAATAAAAATGATAATTATCAAAAACAATGCATTTACTTATATACACCATTAACAGAAGCACCAATTCTTCAGCTGTACTGAGCTAAAACAACACTTACTCTGTTTGGCTTGAGTTGCTGTGCAGGTTCATGTCCTCCCTGTGCCCGTCTTGATGCGTATTCAGACCTACAACATTTGGTCCGATTTAAACGGTCCAGAATTCGTTTCCCCCTAAAGTCCGGACTTTCTTTCAGGTCTGAATAAAGACAAGCGAACTCTGATCCGAATCAAACAAACGGACCGAGACCACCTCTTCAGGTCGGTCTCGGGCCGATTGCAAACGGATTCTGGTGCGGATCGCTTATGGTCTGAATACAAACGGCCTCGATCCGAAACAAACACGAAACACATGCGCTTTTTTGGACTTGACGAGCCACCGTCACAACGCACAGACGGGAGAAGGGCTGTCCTGCAGCCAGGGACAGAGCCGCTCATGTGGTTTTGTCTTTGTGAATGTTGTGCGCATCTGCCAGATTATCACACTACTGAAGATGTGTATTCTAAGCCTATTTAGTAGGCTACATTTTTACCACCTACGCTGTTTATTCTGTTCTCTACATTTGTCTGAAAACAAAGATATTTTCTTGTGTTTGTATCTAATAAAGCACTTTCATTATTTCATTCATAACCCTGGGTGTTTGCACAATAAACAACAAAACAGTAACGCTTCTTACCGTGATGGAGTAGAGACGAGGATCCTTCCAAACCAGACTACCAAAGTGCCTCCGGGTCCTGACTCGCTTAGTCCGTTTAAGTCCAAATGTCAAGACAAATAAGAAAGCACAGACAGGCTACTCTTCCATCGTGAGCACTGCTGCGCCCAGCCCCGCTGGTACAGCGAACAGTCCGCTGCGTTTGCGCCAAATCGTCCCGGAATACATCCTCCTCGCGAGCGCCAGGTCCGTGTTCTGCCGCACACAAACCCAGGCTCCTGCCGCCTCACCTCGGGCTCCGCACAGGGTTAAAATCCACTGAAGTCCGCTGGGCTGGAGTCTGGGTTTGGACTCGTGTCTCGTCCTGCTTCATTTTCGCTTTTCCACACTGACACAGACCAATTCTATGGCAGTTATTATAAGGCCGTTATGATAATGAACGAAAAACGGGCTGCTACTTTACTATAAAGCCTAACTTTTATCCATACGCTTCTTCTGCTTGGCCCCGCCCCCACGTCAGATCTGTCCAATGAGAGCGCTGGTTCCCACATATGTGCGTCTGTTTACGTTGTAAAGTCCACTTGACAGGAGCGCAGTGAGAATACGAAGCGAACCAACTGAAAAAAATTAAGTCCGGATCGGATTCGGATCAAACAAGCGTACTTTTGCACTTTTCAGGTAGTCCTCAGTGGTCTCGGTTCTCTATGTTCTGGTTTACTATCTTCTGGACTTGGTTCATTCTGTTCTGGTCCTAGTTCACGCTGCCCTGGTCTTTGTTCAACTTGTTCGACTCTTGGTTCACTGTATACTGGTTTTGGGTCACTGTATTTTGGCTTTGGTTCATGCTGCTCTGGTCTTTGTTCACTTTGTGGTGGTCTTGGTGCACTATGTCCTGATCTTGGTTCACTTTGTGGTGGTCTTAGTTCACTATGTCCTGATCTTGGTTCACTTTGTGGTGGTCTTGGTTCATTAGGTTCTGGTCCTAGTTCACTGTGTTTTTGTCTTGGGTCACCAGATTCTGCCCTTGGTTCACACTGCTCAGTTCTTAGTTTATTAGGCTCTGGTCTTGGTTCACTTTGTGATAGTCTTAGTTTACTATGTCCTGGTCTTGAATCTCTAAGTTCTGGTCTTGGTTCATTTTGCTCTAGTTTTGACTCACTCTGTTTAGATTTTAGTTCACATTCTTCTGGTCTTGGTTCGGTCTGCTCTGGTCTTTTTTGCCCACAACACCACATCCACAGGAAAGAACAACACGGCACATTTTCATTCTCTTCATCTGAGCTCTGTGGTGGATTTGTGTCTCTTGAAGAATAAAAAAAAGAACTTCTTTTGTGGTTATAAAACAATTATGAACGCTATATTGTTATTAGTAAAAGATTCATTTCTAACCATTAAAGGCAGTGTTACTGGGAACGCAAAACTTAAATGTTTTAGCTGTTTATAGGTTGATATTTTATAAGGGCCAAAAATCATTCCTCTTTTTTCTCGTACAAACTTTCCTGATGGGCCCCTATTGCAAGTTTATGATAGCCTACAGGGCTGGGCGATATGGACAAAAATGTATATGTTGATTTTTTATTTTTTTTTCATGTCTCGATATGTAATTACATTTATAAATTTTTTTCTAACCCTGCACAAATGTAGAACTGTAAATGTTGGTAATGCTAAGTAAAAAAAAAAAAATCTATGCGTAACACAAGTTTATAATTTGACTGTAACAACACATAGAAAATGGAAATGATCTTATTCTCTTTGGCACTTTTCTTTGTAACTGTCACTGCTTTTCATCATTTTAATGAGCTCTTTTTACCCAGGAATACACTATCTTGATATTTACTATATGGCCAAATAATTTCATAGAAAAATATGACATTTTGAATAAAAGCCAATATGGCTTCAGAAGTAATTCGTCAACTGCATTAGCTCTTATAGATCTTATAGAAGAAGTTACCAATAGTTTGGAAAAGAAAAAATTTACTATAGCTATCTTTATAGATCTGAAGAAGGCATTTGATACGATCGACCACAATATTTTAATTCATAAATTGTCCAACTACGGTGTAAGGGGAACCTCATTACAGTGGGTAAAATCATATATTACCGAGAGACAGCAGTTTGTCCAACTGGGCGAACACAAGTCCCTGCTCAAACACATCACGTGTGGCGTTCCTCAGGGATCCGTTCTGGGACCGTTGTTGTTTTTGTTGTATATAAATGACTAATGTTACCTTTCTGACAAACTAAAATTAGTATTATTTGCTAATGACACTACTATCTTATGTACTGGTGAGGATCTACACCAGCTGCTGGTTGAGGTAACTGCAGAAATGGTCAATTTAAAAGACTGGTTCAATGACAACAAATTGTCCCTGAACCTAAAAAAAACCAAACTTATATTTGGAAATAAAAAATAAGCACGGATGTTAAAATAAAAATAGACAATGAATACATTGAGCATGTTAATCAACACAATTTTCCTTGAGTAACACTTGACCAGAAGCTGTCCTGGAAACCTCACATCGCCAACATTAAAACCAAGACTGCCAAATGTGTTTCAATCATGGGTAAAACTAGGTTCCTACTGAACTACAAAGCTTTGTATACCATATACTGTTCTCTTGTACTGCCGCATCTCACATACTGCCTTGAAGTATGGGGAAATACCTATAGAACAAACCTCCAGACTCTTGTTATTCTACAAAAAAGAGCGATACGGATATTACATAATGCTCAGTATAGGGATCATACGAACCCACGGTTTTTGAAATCACAAACTTTGAAACTTGAAGATTGGATCAAATTCAAATCCCTTCACATTATGTATAAAGCAAGACATAACTTGCTTCCATCCAAAATTCAACAAATGTTTAACAATAAAGAGGCTAAATACAACTTTCGAGGCAAAACTCAATTTCCAAAACAGTCAGCACGTACAACTACCAAAATGATGTTCATAACAAGAAGTGGAGTTGACCTCTGGAATGGTCTTGATGAGAAAATTAAAAATAGCACTTCTCCTATGCAATTTAAACAAAGATACAAAGAGAAAGTATTACAGTCATACATTCACTCATAAACAGGCACACTCACGTTGTGTATGGGCCTGGGTATGGGTGCACACAGACATCATTATTGCATTATTACATTCACTCATAAACAGGCACACTCACTTGTGTATGGGCCGGTATGGGGCACACAGACATTTATACATTAACACTCATAAACAGGCACACTCACGTTGTGTATGGGCCTGGGTATGGGTGCACACAGACATCATTATTACATTATTACATTCACTCATAAACAGGCACACTCACGTTGTGTATGGGCCTGGGTATGGGTGCACACAGACATCTTTATTACATTATTACATTCACTCATAAACAGGCACACTCACGTTGTGTATGGGCCTGGGTATGGGTGCACACAGACATCTTATTACATTATTACATCATCATAAACAGGCACACTCACGTGTGTATGGGCCTGGTATGGGTGCACAGACACTATTACAGTATGTTGCTCATATAAATTACCAACTTGTTTCATCTGGATGATATGCAGTAATATTTAAATTGCAAGAAATCTGGCTGCTTTGAACCTTATGTTTTGTAGGCTTATTGAAATCTAATAAGTATACGTATTTGACATTGAAATGTAACGGATTGCTTCGAAATGCGTTTGTAATGAATATTCTGTATTTAATACACCTCAGGGTTTAATTGTATTATCAAATGTGCATTTCACTCAAAACAGGTGCACACACTTGGTGTGTGGACCTGGGTATGGGTGACACACCAAATATCAATACATCCTTCATCGACAGACCCACACACGTTTTTTTTAGTGTGTGTGTCTGGGGTCAAGCACTTACACTAGTGCTTATGAACAAGCACATGTCCAATTGTGCATACAATCTGACCTATATGTGTATGTATCTGTATGTGTATGTGTAGATGTATGAATATACAGTAAATGCTCGTATATGTTTTGCTGCACCTTTTGATCTATATACTGTATATTGACATGGATATCTTTTTCGAATGTTTATTAGTGCTCAAGCAAACAGCTGTTGCCCAAATGTTTTGTTATATGAAAGGGGTAGGCTCCCATAAGCTCTGCTTCTGCCTACTCCTTTTGAGCCTTGTTACTATGTAACTACCGCTGTATGTATTATACTCTGTGAGTGCTCAAATAAACGAATAAAATGAAAAATGAAAAAAAAATATATACAGTTTGTATTATTTTTATTCACTACTGAACTGAGAGATTTAACAGTAACAGTAAGTGTCTTGGCATTATGAAATGATTTAAACAATTGTGTCTCTTTCACTGCTCTTTCAGATTTGATTATTAAAAAAAGCTTTTATTGTAATCTAATTAGATTTTTTTTTTCATGCATGTGTCTATTCTTTGAGACGATAAGATTTGCGTATGTTTTGTCCTTCTGATTAGTTTCACTTATGCTATGTTCACGCAGTTATTACTCTCCCTAGGCCTGCTTATTTCATCAAAGTTTTTTTTTTTTTTTTACTTGTACCCTTTCTTTGCACTTTTAGTCTGCTCATCACCATGACATCATGAAGACACATTTCCAATAACCAAGTCAAGACACATTTTCCCGCTGTTTCATTTTTCCTCTGACGTGGCCATGGTAAGGCACTGACATATTCCATTATCCTCTGTGTTCTCCATTTGGTTACCAAGTAGCTAATTCACCAAGTAGCCTATGCATATCTTTTTCTTTACTGCCTTGCTCTGGGGAACTCACCCATGATGTGCCATGATCAAAATTCAAAATTAGATTTTACTCAAAATATGCAAATTTTATTTTTATCTAAAAAAAAATGTCTAAATAAATAAGATTTATACAAATCTGACATCCTCCAGAGAGTCTTTTTTTTTCCCTAAACACCTGATGCAGCTGTGTCCTGTTCCATTTTTCATCATTGCCTTGAACTAGACAAATATAAACTGCTGACCTTCAACAATTTTATTTCTTTTTCCCTAGTTCAAATAGTTTATAAGAGCATCCGCAATCTGGCTCCACCCCCCTTTAAAGAGTTCATTCATCAGAGTAATAGTTAGAGGCACAAGAGTCAGCAGCAAAGGACAAAGTGCAGAGCCAGCCTGGTTCAGTCTGTCTTCTCATATCAGCAACAAAGCAATGGAATAAACTCTCCACTGAGCTGATAAATGGAAATAATATTCACATCTCACACCTACTCTAGAGAAGTTAAGAAGTGGATGCATACACTAATACAGTTTTTACAATGTAATAAAATGTAATGCAAAGTAACTAAGTTATTATAGCTCTTTTAAATAATAAAAAATAGTAATTATGAAATATAGATCGATGGTTCTCAATCTGGGGGTTGCAAAATGATTTCTGGGGGTCCCTTGATCATTCAAATACAGTGATAGGTGTATGTTCCTATTTGGTGGCCTACAATATGAATTTATCTAGACTTATGTTTTCAAATTAAAATCAAATACAAGACTAAAGACCAATTTATCACTTTGGTATCCTACATTTTGTGTTTGGGTGTCACGTATGGCTATTGTTTTTTGTTTTTTTTTTATTTAGGGGGTCGCGACTGAAAAAAAGTTGAGAACCACTGCTATAGCTTATTGTACTAGTATTAATAATTTTGTATTATATTGTAATTGTGAACAGTTTTTCCGCATGCCTTTTAAGAACTTTAGATGGAAATAAGCTTTCTATAATTTGGAATAAGCATCTTTGCCTTTTGGCATTATGTAATTCTACATTGTCCTGTTAATTAAAGAAATAAAACATAAAACAAGGTGCCATAATATCTACACCCTCCATGTGGTTAAAAAGGTAAAACTTTTGTAGAGTCGTTGTTTTGACAGCAGGGGGCAGTGTATGGTAAGAACAAAAATCTAATGTCAAAATAAACTGAATTTCAGTATTGAGTTCGTTTGTTAAACAAAAATGCTGGATTTATTTCATGATAAAATACACACGCATGTTTAAAAAGATAAAGAATGTTGATTTAATTTAAAACAGTAACAAAAGCCTTTAGAAGAGCATGTGACAATATAATTTCAGTTTGAAAGTGAAGCTAAATCATTACGCCTGTTTGCACATACAGCAGTGTTAATATACTGTTAATTTACTCAAAATATCTACACTTCAGAACTAGTATAGAGACATTTATACAGAATCTTCAGTTCTACAAGAAAACAGAACGTATCAAAGCCCAAGCTGTATTAAAAAATCAACATGACACAATTGTTCATGGTAATAATTCCTTCTAAAGCAAGAGGTAGAACTATAAAACAGCATCTCCCTGCTACAGGAAAATGAGATTCGAAAATAAACATTTTTACCAAAAGTACAGGGAGAGATGTCCATGTACATCCAGAGGACATGGTGCTCTTGATGATTGGCAACATGTGGCGGGACTTGCATAGACAGTAATTATTCAGAGTGAGAGCCAGGAGGCAGAGCGGTGCCAAGACGATAGTGAATAACTGTATTAATTAAAATAATTACATTTGTTCTAAAGTTAAGAGTTCATTTTTCTTGCAGTTCATGGATTTTGAAAACATTGATTAATCAGCGGTCAGAATGAAAAGTTTCAGTGGCACAGATGGACCAGTATTGATATTTTTCTACAAGGATGTTTCAGATCTTCTGCCCTTCCAGTAAAACGTGTTGTCTTCGTCGTAGTCATCATCTGGATCCATGTCTATTCTAATCTGAGGCACAGACTTCATAGGACTCATGTCGGGGCTGAACACACACAGTCATTCACGACATAATTTTGTATTGTTTATAAAGGTTAGTGTGGCAAAGAATAAGCCACAACCCAAATGTGTGCACATAAAATTGGTCATTCTTCTTGGTTCAGTGTACGCAGTGGAGATGGCCTGGGTCATTTGAGAACAAAGCAATTGCCCACAGTCTTAGTGAGACAGGATTAGCGTTGTAGAGCAGAGGAAGAACCATGTCATCAGTATCACAGCATGCGTCATACTCATTCAGTCTCTGCTCTGACAGACATGTGCCAAACCCAATCAAATAATATTGTTTCACAAAGAATCAGAAATGCAATTTACTAACTTACAGATGTTTGTGGCATTTGTACAGTTGTTTCCTTTTATGTAAACAAAAACTACAATAATGTTTGATAAAAATGGAAGTTAATTTAGGGGATGAATATCAATCGCATTTATTGTTGACATCAGATGTCTTGTGTTCACAGCTGCTTTTTGCACATTGTCCTAAAACCTAATCCACTCTGAATGATTCTTTCGTCAGCACTTTTCCCACAAGTGTAAGGCAGAAGGGGGATGCAGGGATAACACATGGCCCTGTAGATCCTGGTCCTCAGCAGGTCCAGGGCTGCCCCAGCTGAATCATCATAGATATAAAATGAAACTGTTTGTTGAGGTTGTACAGGCTGACCCTATGTTCATCAAGTTGTATTCATACTGGTTATGGGAATGTATTGAAACCAGGTAGAGAACTGTGACTGGGAATTGTTGTATAAAATGTGTGTGCATGTTAATTTGGCATAACTGTATGCCTTGCTGCTAAAGAAGTCACACTGATGTTTACGTTTGTTTATATCATCATAATGCATGTTAGCATTACAAGATTAAAGACATTGTTACAACTGAAATATACTGGTTAAGAGTGTATTTTACACAACTGACCTAGACGTGTAGTCGGCCTGGTAGTAGTGGATGCCCTCAGCATGATGTTTGGTGTTCAGGGAATGCAGGGGACTTATTTCCTGTTAAAAGGAAAAAACATAAGTTGCTATTTCAGTACTGATACACCTAATGCTTTACAGGAAATAAGCAGTCAAACTAAGTTAAATAAATAAAAAAAAATAAAAAATTGTTTTGTGAAAACAGAAAAGATTCCAGACAAAAAGCAACAAAACTGAAGACGCCATGCAAAGAACAAAAGTTAAAAGGTGAGTGGGAAGCAGCCAGTGGAAGTCAAGAAAGCTAGAGAAATGTGGAGCTGAGAAAGTGAAGAAATTAGTTAGCCGAGGATTCTCTGGAGTTTCTCTGTACTCACTGTCAGAGGCCTTATCACCTAAGAACGGCTCCTGCTCCATTATGTCCATAGGGATTTTAATGCTGGAACATTCTCATTGTAAGGGTAGTCAGACTGTTACAAAGGAAACAACATATAATGCCTGATGATTACAATCCAGGGCAAGGACGCAGTTACACCTGCTGAAAACATGCTTTGTGTCTCATTGTGTTATGTTTTCTATACTTACATCTTCAGCATCACTGTCTATACTGCCGCGCTTTTTCTTCTCATCCTCCTTCTTCTTCTTGTCCTTCTCTGGGATGACATCGTCCAAGAAGCTGAGATCATGCTGAGAAAACATGTAGTCCATTCCCTTTCTGACAGCCACCAAAGCCAGAATCTAAAAAAAACAAAATAATTCGTATTTTCTTTTTCTATTTGTTGTTGTTGTTGTTTTTAGCTAAATACTGTATGTATGTATGTATGTATGTTTGCATTTATTTTATTTATCTTACCATTACAGGGAACACAATGGCTGCTACAGTGGACTTAAGGATCCAGAGTAGGGCCAAACACAACACCTGCATAAAAGTGAACAGGTGCACTTTACGGAGGGGCACGTGGCGCAGGTAGATCAAGTCGGGCTGATGCTTTGCTGGCATCAGAAGCAGTTTCAGTCGGTCCATGAACTGTAATTGCAACATTACATACAGTAGATGATCACAAAGAGTGCCAATTAAAATGTGTAGAAAGAAGATTTTACCTGAACTCCATTTAGTGAGGCTACTCCCATGTACAGGAAAACTCCATATAATACAGGCATTGGGATAACTAGTTAAAGGAAAATGATTGTAATTAGTGTTGCACAGAGATGATACTGGGATCAGATATCAGCACTAATCCATGAAATATCTCTATATCGATCTCATTATATCAGCTCAGCTGATATCCTGGTTGTGCTTTTAACTGGACGTAATAAGGTTATTTACTCGCTAACAGAGACCTAAAGGATCTCATAATGTTTGAAAAACTATTTACATTAAGCTGTTAAGGTGGTCTCTCTCTCTCTCTGTCTCTCTCTGTCTCTCTCTCTGCCCCCCCTCTCTCTTTCACTCTCTCTCTGTCTCTCTTTCTCTCTCTTTTTCTCCATCGCTCTCTTTAGTGAAATCATACCTTCAGAATAGGAGCCATAAAAACAGACACTCCTGTCAGAATGAACACACATACTCCAGTGACACGTTGCTCTCTGTGAAAAAGAAATATCAAATTTTTTCTAACGTTGGATCTTTCTTGCAAATAAGACAACAATTAAAATGAGAATAATAACAACAACTAATAATAATTATCAAAGTAGATCTAGTAGGGACATTGGATTAACTGTAGTGAAGGCTGCTTAGATGTAAAAATAAATCTCCAATAAGATGTTTTAACCAGCAGGGTAATAAAAAATAATAAGGATTAAAAGATCAGTACAGTAATTGTGGCTGCTGCAGTAATCCTTTCAGAAGCATAAATCTGTTCACTACGTTCATTTCTATGCAGCACTCACTTAATAACCACTTTGCATGAAGATTTTTACCTGACACCCAGGAACTTGGGTTGTTCTCCGGGAGCAGATGTCTCTGTTTCCATCTTCAGACTGTCAATGTGAGCGATGGAAATCACTGTGGCTGCCACATACCATGGCAGCCCCATGAAGGAGCACAGCGCCATGAGAACTGCTACCCAGAACAAGTCCAGATGATATCCTGCCCCTTTCTGCCATGACAAACACTGAATGTTAGAAGGCAAACAAACCCACATGTGAAGACAGAAAAATGTCTATACAAACTACTAAATTAAAAGTAAATAAAATGTTTATGCACTAAATAAATAATATTAATAATGTATTATTAATCGAGCAGAAAAGGGCTTCCTCCTGTTTGTTTTCATAGATAACAGGTTCTTTTACCTTTCTTGATGTGACTAAGTATGGTTTTCACTTTCTGTAATAGTTGACTTTTCACCTCTAGAAAGTGCAAATAGCAAATTTACATAGTGACATATTTACTACATGTAAAATGTGCAATTAAGTCTCAAAAGAACACGTTACACAATAAGGGAATGATAGGGACAATATTTACAGGTACAGAAAAGCACCTGCATAATTCTATAAAACTAAAGAGTAGTTAAATACAGTACGTCTTATACCACACTGTGAAATAACTGAAACAAGCAAGAAGATCTTCCAACCCATATGTGTCAGTTTTGTGGAGTTGCAAGTGTTGTGAAGTGTTTCTATGCATTTTATCACAACAAAATCAACTAAAACATTATTTTCTTTGTGTTTATATTTTGGTTAGTGTCTTTAATATAACATACTATTCTAGGTAATCTTCACAGCTATATAATAGAGCGACTACAGCTTGAATAGTCTGAGTTTCCATGTAATCACTTCCATGAAACATCTCTCACTCTCATGAGAAGAATGACAGGTATATTTAACTGCCGTGTTAGTATCCTGTACAAGTGTTCTGTGAGTATTGAACAGACATGTCCACCATTACAGATCAAAACTGCCTGTTTCGACATCCTTACCTTAAGTTTGTGTTCCTTCCTATTGACAATAACTGCAGTTATTTGTTGATCCATGAAGATTAGGATGGTGACCAGCAGTGCAGGCAGTGCAGAGGCCAGATAAACCCACCATGGATTTCCTCCAAACATTGGCACGAACCAGCCTCGAGATGGGTTGGTTGGCTGAAACATATCATTCACTTTTTCACACATTCTACTTTTTCACATTCTACTAGATTTTGCAAAGCATCATGGAGACACTGACCTTAAATTCAGTTGGCACAATGAGTTTAGGAGTCTCCACTCCAACCAGTACATCTACACCACAGAAGATAAGGATGGCCAGAATGATGGCAAAATCACTTATCAATTTTCTTACCTGAAACACAAAGCTACATAGTATGTGGAAAGAGCAATAGAGCAATTGAAGATTTAGGTGACAAACTCACGGTAGTGGGAAAGAACGGGCTGGTTTTAAACTTCTTCAGACACATGGAGCAAGTGTAGGTCCCGAAGAACAGGATAAAAGACATGAGAGCGATGTCTGGGACAAACTTGCAGGATTCACCCACCAGCTCCCCTTTGTACTTCAGACACTCGCTCTTTGTCAGTGTCGACCAGGTGCTGTTTATTGGCTGAGCACAGAAGTCAAACTCATGGCTTTGAAAGATAAAAATTGAAATTAAAGATAACAAAACTTACCAGTTCGGTTCCATTCAGGATCCACATTGAAGAACCATCCAAAGACCCAGGCTGTGTATTTGTGCTATTCTCTGTAGGAGAATAAAACAGAACAAATTACATGTATTGTTCCTATAAATAATGGTGCTGAATTAACAACAAAAAGTTACCCAATACAATCGGAGCCATGCATGCACAATCGTAGTGTGTGACATATTCCATTTTGTAGTCAGAATTGATTGGGTAGTAGTGTGACAAATGGATCATTTTCTTGAAGGCATCATAGATGAAGATGAAGCTGATGAGACTGGCAAAGCCCTCTTCTGTGAAGCGAGTGAAATACTGAACCAGATAGCTGGCATCTGTAGCCACCAGTACAAAACAGAAAAACGCAGACCACAGGCCAATCCACAATCTGAACTCCAAGTAGTCAAAGTAGTTATCTCTGAGGAAAATAGAAAATATGGGTTACTAGTAAAATGTTGTTTATATGCTTTCGTTTTAGTTTAGTAACATGTTTTATTTATTATGTATGAATGTAATGGGGTGCAAACAAATATAATCCAATTGTCCTAAGATAATTATTGTGTGTAGTTTATTTTATAATTTCCATAACCACAGTTTTTGGGCTTAGTCCAAGCCTCTGAAGCCATTTTCTTGCTGCTTATTGCAGAAGGGTTCTTTTGTGCAAAGTGAACAGTTTGTGCTTGCTCGTACTGGCTGAACTTGAAGAGAAGCCGTTCAAACACTAGAACAGGACCAGTGCTGCTCAGAATAGTAAGAGGTTGTCCGGCCAACAAACAGAAGACTCCACCGGCAATCGCTGTGCCCAGAAAGCTCTCTAAAACTCCCTGAAAAACAAACCAAACTTTTAGTCATGGGGACATTCTTTGACAAATGTATATTTCAAATTTGAATTATACCTGCATGTTGTTTGTAGCATCTCCAAGGAGACCCCCAAAAGTGATAGCATTTGTCACAGTTCCTAAGTAAATGAACAAAATGGCTGACAGGGCCTGAATGTTAAAACCGTCTGTGAAGTCACTGACAAAGAAAGGCGCTTTTCTTTTGATATCAAGTATGAGGCCTCCACAAAACCTGTAAAGACAAAGATTCAGTCTTCTTTTCAAGCATTTATCATATTTGTCTCAATCCATTGCACTCTACCTTCCTGTCTTTTTGAGCTCATCGCCTACTTCATGCCCTCCTCCATGACCACCATCATGAGGCATATCTCCATTCATTTGTGGGCCTCCTTCTCCTGCTCCTCCAGCACCCCCTGCATACATGTTTTTTCTATAAAGTAGAAAATGCACATCAACTTTTGTAACTCCTTTAAGAAGAAACTTTTGCAGACTTGCCTACACTTTGTAAGAATATCAGATAGTGTCAGGCGCTGACATAGTATCAAGTTGTATGCAAAAAGCTGTTATATTCCCCTGAAGAGACTGCTGTGGTTGAAAAAAACAACTTGTCTTGCAGACACAGCAGTCTGAAGTACTGATGCATGTTTAATAGACTTGCACTCACGGCCACCAAAGTATGTAGTTAGCAAGTCTTTTAAAAACTGAAATAAGCTTCAAACTATTTTTGTTGAATGAATGGATAAATTTACTTTTGGAAGTATCTTATGACAGTGTTTGACCTTGTGATTTGATGTCAAACCAAATTATTATTTATAATAAAAAAATATTTTGATTTTAAACCTGAAGCATTTAAATTATGTGACTTGGACTTTTGTTTGCTTAGTTAAACTATCTCCACCCGACTTAATCTTTTACCCTTGCAGAAGTGTTAAAACAAGTGCCTTCGGTTTAATGTACAATCTACATACTGATTTACAACCTGAGATTCTTGTCAAGTCACTAAACGTGTATATTTGTTTAATAACGACACAACTGTAATATTAGTTTGGATCTAATGAAGTTGTAGTAAGCTTGTAATAACTGCCCTGGGGCAACATCTTTTAAAAATTGTAAATTTAAAGCATCTTGTTCTATATCAATGAATTACCGAGCCATTCACATTTATACACCAGTGCACACAAACTCTGAGGGCAAGGCAGGTTAAGTGAAACCAGGACAGGACAGTGGAATCACACATAGTAGTGGGTGATGACTTTGGTCCAAGGTTAACCTTGAGATTTTAAGATAAGATCAGCCTTGAGATTTTAAGATAATCGCCCGAACCATTATTTCTCCACAGTGCAACTCAACTGAACTAATTAACTGTATATTAGTGGCATTGTGAAACCTTCTGGAGGTGAAAAATCATCTGCAAACTCCCATTGAAACTGAAAACAAAACCACACTTTGGAACATTTATCCATTTTCTACCTCTTAATTCCGTTAGTGTATAGTTTCATTGAATATGTATTGTTTTATTTTGATTTCCTATTATTCATATTTGCTATATTAATAATCCTGGAAGTCCTCAGAGACAACTGTTGTTGTGATTTGGCTATACAAAATAAATTGATTTGATTTGATTTGGTTAGGAGTCACGGTGACTGGAGCCTATCCAGTGACTTAGGCCTTAGGCGGGAACACCCTGGATATTGCCAAATCGTCGCAGGGTTAGACAGACAACCATTCACTCTCTCATTCACTCACTAAGGAAATTTACAGTGATGCTAATTAACCTAAACGTGCATGTTTTGAGGTGGAGAACCGGAGTATCCGGAGAAACCCACGGTGACACGAGGAGAACATGCAAACTCCACCCAGAGAGATTGTGAGATGCTGATATGGTCCGACCAGGGAGTCAAACCCACACTCTCCTTATTAGAAAACCGGAGCTCTTATCATTCTACTACGGTGCATTATTTTATGCTATACTTGAATAATATAGCTAAAGGAACAACATTCTCATGGAAGCAAACGGGCGGAGACTTTCTTCAAATTTGCACTGCACTTTTTTGTTTTCATGGGAAAGTTATTTCATAATTTTCACATTATGGCATAACACACAACTTTTTAAGTGTTCTGAATTGCGTACTTGACTTTTCACTTTCAGAAAGTAACACTATATAAAATATAAGCCATGAAAGAGTCTACTCAGTGAAGAAGTGAATAATGATTTTAGTCCATGGCCTTTAATGGTGGGCTTTTAATCTCAACCTCAATAACATTTTACAACATCTACAGAAAGTGTCTTAAAAACCTCTTATCTGAAGAAGGAAGAGTCTTTGGAGGCTCTATCCGAATGGCAGGATCCCACTCTCCAGGAGGAAGCACAATGACTTCATCTAGGAACTCATCAATACCAGCCAGCAGATCCTGCCTGTCCTTGGCCTTATATGCAATGTCATGGAAGATCTGGAAACAAACAGAACACGTAGAAGCATTCAGCTGTGAAAATGGTCCTCCAAAGCACGCAGTCAGCTGGACAAACATATCTCAAGGTGAGTAAAGGGAAAGAAGGTGAAGCTGGGGTAATAACACACTTACTTCATCAGACATCAACGTGGCAATAGCTCTGCCTATTTCATGATACGACTTGGCTTTTCCTTTTGGTCCAAGTAGAATGAATAAAAATCTAAAATTAGAAAGAAAAAGAAAAATTAAAGGTCGAAGACATACATTTGGTAAAATAAACAAAAAGCAAGCAAGACAGTTTGCTGAAATGTTTCAAAAAGTAGACTTAATTTTATTCCTGATAATGAAATGAAGTGGACATAACTGTTACCTTGTAGGGACAGGCACCTCGGTCAGCGCTCCCAGCATCACAGCTTGTTGCAGACGGACAAATGCGACAAAAGGTGCATCAAGAAAATCCACTTCACCCACAAGCACATTAGAGGCTTCTGCATCTCTGGGCAACTTCTTCATGAACTTGTTTCTTAACTGCAATAAAAAATAAATTAGGTATCATCAAATGCTACGTCCACTTCAATGAGGAGCTAAAAGCCTAAATTGTAGGTTTAATCTTAGTCAGGACTAAATCATTACAAACAAGTATAGAAAACAAGTTACAGTAGTTTCAGAAGGCTTAATCTATATTTGAGCAACAATGACAAGATCACATGGTGGTGAGAGAAAAGAAAACTACATTTATAGTGTGCTGAAAGCTAAATTGTAAAAGGCGATAATTATTAAAATTATAGTATTATTATTACTAATTGTTGTCCAGCTTTCTGCAGCTACGGCTTTGCGCTGTCTCTGATGACAAATTAAGACAATGGCTCTTGACAAACTTCCAGTGTTTTATTCTTGTAACACATAAACACTTTCTAGATATAGCAGGCAGCTAAAATTATACTGTACATAAGTCGCAGGTAGTACTTAAACATGTCCTTAGACTAGCTGCTGTTGTATTGGTTTGATTCACTATGTCGCTCTGTGGTTTAATATGCACTAGGGTTTATAGATTAAACAGGAAAGCTTAAGGCTTTATAGACTGTCACGACATATCAAAATAAAACACAAAACTACTGCTGGCACAATGCACTGTCAGTATTTCCGCAAATCATGCAAATCCTATAAACTTTAACCCCAAAGGCTACATCTAAGCAGATCCAATAGAAAGCTGTTGAGCCTTGTAGCCACTAGTCAAGGATCTATTTGTAAATGATTAAGTTATGAGGTTAACTTGTCCATCAACCCACAACGACCTTTGCACTATGCTAACCCACAAAACACTAATATTAATTTTATTACACCACAATGAAATCTGATGCAACAGATATGATATTGGTCATGAACTGAATGTTTCTATTGTTTAAGTCATCTCTCTCTCGCTCTCTCTTTCTCTCTCTCTCTCTCTCTCTCTCTGTCTGTCTGTCTGTCTGTCTGTCTACATACATACCTACATACATACATATACATACATATACATAACATATACATATACATATACATATACATAAAAAATACAAAATATACATATACATATACATATACATACATATACACAGAAACTCGGAATAAGAACTGACCTGGTCTTTTTCTGGCTTATCCGAAATGTCATTGAGGGAGCTGGATGTTAGGTTCCGATGTGTTGTTGTGGGGCTATCTGTCCAGATAAGAAAAAGACAACAATAACTTGAAAGTATGGTTCTAACAGTACATTAAAGAAGAATATTGAAGTTGCCCAGATAAAAGTTGTTCCACGTGCAGCACCCGTCATGTCAATCCCACTCACCAAAAAGAAACACTAAGAACAAACATGACAATCTTCTACAATTAAAACAAATGGTTACATTACTGCATGCAAGAAGAAAGTCTTATTTATTTACATTTTATAGTGCTAATTCTGTCCTAAACTGGGCGTTTTAATGGTGTGTGCAAACATGCCACAGTAAGTGTACACCATGCCGTCATGGTTTAACCCCTAGTAGCGTTTTTACCTGCTCATCCCCCACACCCTTTCTCATAGACTCAGGTCAGCAGACCAGGCTCTTCCCAGAAAAAAAAAAAACTTGACCATGCTTTTGGCAGCCTCAAAACTGTAGAATAAGCTTTTTCTCTGCATATCAAGACAAATTTTCCCTCCTAGGCTTTTAATTCTCTAAACTATTTTCAGGATTAGCTATTTATAGTAATTTTAAATGGTTGTTTATGTGTTCTAGTGATTTGTGCAACACTTTGGTCAGCTGTGTTGTTTTAAAGTGATCTATAGATATTGGTGAGTTGAGTATTAAATACTTTTTTTTAGATATTTACCACACTTTGGTCGACACTGCGGGTGAATAGGAAGACATTCAGCTGTAGTTCACTCACATAAATGTAAGAGAAAATGTATCACAAGTTTTCATGTTTAGAAACAAGGTCTAAGTGTATGACCCAGAGGATAGAGTGCTGATAGTAATCTACAGGAAAGTTCAGTGTCTATTATAAATGTACATCCCCTCCAGATGAGAGCATGAGAAGGTGACCAGCTCACTCTGAGGACACTGCTGACAAAAGCTCTCTTGACATGAGTGCTGCCCGAGACTTCACCTCATCATGGAGCTTTTACACGTAAACAGCAAATGCTGATGCCATTGCATATTTTCGCAATCTATGCCCCCTGAGCATTCTGGGTAATAACACCTTTGCCAGTATGATGCAGTTTCCATTATGACTATGGGTAGTACATCTGAATATTTAATTAGTTGGATGCAGCTCGTTAGTTTATGCAGCTAGTTTACAGTGAAAAGACATTGAGAATGCTAAATTGCAGACTAGCCTTTTGAGACTTACTTAGCCAGTCCATGCTAGAACTCCTCTGCGTGTTCAAGTCCTCCATAGACATTCGACTGGACAAGCAAGTCATAGAAGTGTCAAGAGGACTGCGCGCTATTAGCAGTGTCAGTAGCAATCCAAGTAAGCAAGGGACAGGGTGAAAGGAAAAACACAAAAGTGGACAGAGAAAGTGATTGTTAGGCAAAGAAAAGTTCAGCCATTACAAATTCTTAGGTGAGTGTGAAGTCAACTGATTAAAAGAGCAACAAAGATGTGTCAAAACACTGACAAGCCATGAGACAAAGGACAGACTTACTAGATGCTGTGAGTTCTACATTTTGTAGCAGAATATTCAGAGGTTTCTTAACATAAGATCTTCTAAATATGCTAAAATATAACCAAAAATCTCTACATTGTCCGAATATTACATACCCTATGCACTAGTAAATGTTCCATTGACTCGTGGTTCATCAAAGCAGCAGCTTAGTGAATAGTGCTTTTTGTTCAATAGCATGCAGTTACTTTTTTTATTTTGCATTATTTGAGACAACTGAGATTGTGATATTATTATTTAATAATCAAACTATAGTTCAGTTTTGATGATTAGCTAAGACATCCATAAAACCCAGTAGGTTCTGTTAATTCATGAGCAAATACATATTAGGCCATATCATAATTTCAAATAGAGAACAAGGGCCTTGTAGTGTTGTGATAAATTTACTGTTTCAGAAAGAAATATCCAAGTTTACAATCAACAAATTTTTAAAAGACAGGGTTCTATAACTTTGTAATGTCATGTGAACAGAACCAAAAGGATGTTGGTTTATAGATGACTTAAGTCAAATACAAAACATTTCTGATAAGCATGTAAGCATGTGTTAGTATTAGTTTTGTCAATTGAATTACAAAAGTGTTGAATTTTAATTGACTAACATAAAGCAATTTAAAAAAAAAGTTTTCCAATTGTGGATCAATAACTATGATGTTCTACTGAGCAAGACTGCACCAAACTGGCATCAGTATTACCGGCTTCCTGGTTGGTAAACAGCCTACTTGCACTGGAGACCGTTTTGCCGATGTCAGCCAGCGAGCGCAGATTAGACTTCTTGGTCTGATGGCGATGTTTCCGTAGCAAGGTGTACGTCACTTTGTCCTTCAGATCTGCTTTTAGTTGACCATTTTCAATTTGGCTGTCTGTGATCAACTCTGTAACAGGAAAAAAGCAAACAAACATGCATTAACATAAATGTCATAAAGTCCTCACACAGTCGTAAATGTAGGCAGCCCTGTAGGTGAATGACGAGAGATCATAGTTTTGCCCACTTGCGGCTGTTTTGGAAAAATTTGCTACAGTTGTTTTCATTCCAAAAAAACACAAAGAGCATAAAGCTTAAAATATGACAAAATATTTGAATAAATAATGGTTCATAAAGCAAATACATTTAAAAGTTATACTTATAGCTTAACACATAGCTGATTAAGTTTATTTTTATTGTAATAAGACAGTTGTAAGAAATAACATAGCTGATTAGCTCTGCACAACCTTTCAGACACTTTTTTTTAATGTTTTGATATCCATTTTTTCCACACAAGAAAAAAAAAAGGAGAATTTACTTTCAGAACAAAGTTTCTCAATAGCTCCAAAGTTGCAATCTAAAATTTATTGAGGGGCCATGTAACGCTTTTAGGAGATTTACTGTTTTTGGAAGAAATTGCTAATAAAAAATCCACAAATGTCAAACTTACATGATATTTGGAATTTACTTCACAAACAATGTAAGATCTGTTAACAATAGATCAATAAACAATAAACTTGAGAGATGTACTAATGCCACGTGAATGTAACCTGCTCTTTACATCCAAACTCTGCATTTGCATCTTTTGTATTAACTCACAACTTGCTTTTGCACATAGATTCATCAAGCCTTCCTCATGATATACCGTTCTGTACCGAAATACATATTAATAGGCCAAGAAAAAGAAATAGATCATAAATTAACACAGTAATTTGAACTGAATTAACGTAAAAAGTATCAATGCATCATCGTTTTGGTTGGTCTTAGCTCTGTACGCTAAGCGCTATACAAAGTGTCATACAGATCAAGAAGATGCGTTTAGAGATCCCAAAGTGTAATGTCATAATAAGAGCAGTGTGGCATGGCAAACAACTCAATCAAAAGGTTTAGCCTATTTTTAAAAAGAGGTCAGAAACATGAATGCTGTAAGATAGCAGCTTTAGGCATTTTGCTTTTGTGTGAGGCCAGTGCTGCTAATGGCTTCACAGTCCTGTTGCCTAGCATTAAATAGGGCCCCAAGTCGTGCGGGACAGGCAACATGTCATTTACACTATATCACTGGTAGTGTTTGTGGGCTTGAACTAAAACAAATAGACTAAGTTTGAATTTTTTTGTAAAAAAAAAAAAAAAAAAAAAAAAAAAAAAAAAAAAAGTAATAATATAGATTAGTTTGTTCAGAAAAGTATTAATAATAAATTAGTTTATAGTTTAAGTTGCTAGACAATCTAACTTTCAAACAGACTTACCAACAACCTGAGGCAGAGTGGAAGCTTCCATATCCAGCATTATGGTTCCCTTCTCTATACAAGTGCGCAGCTCAAACAAGCTATGTAAGACAGTGTGGCCACATGGGGTTTGCTCCAGCGCTCACCACCTTTCTCTACCTTCTCCTCAAACTTGATCCACCTGAATGCATAGAAACACTAATTATAACCAGCAAAAAGAAATATCCATATCACTCAAAATAAAGGTGATTTTGATGTTGTTTTGTTATTAACAAGTGGGATGCATGATTCACTTTAAATCTCTCTGCTTTCACTTCTTCACTCGCTCCAGTTGGTCACAACAACTTTGGTCTATTTTACCTTAAAAGTTTTAGGGCTGGGCCAATAATCGTGATAACAAATTGAATCTTTCATCTTATTTGCCATATTGCCCAGCCCACTTAAATCTGTCTGCAAGGTAATTTGTGCATGCTTGATATTGGACATAAAAATGATATGATTGTATGTGTTGATTGACTACATTTGATTCTAATAGACGTTTTACCTGGCGGTCTCCTTCCACTCCATCTCCTGTCCATCCACTGACAGCAGTTCATCCAGCTCTGTGAAGAGCTGAGGAGGTGCGGGGCCATCGTCATCCTCCCCAAGAATGAAGCGAATCCTTTCTGCTGCAGGAGAAACTGTGGAGAGAGCAAAAATACTGCCAGTCAAAGGCGTGCTGTGGTGGCCGTTTGGTATGGGTTGTGAGTCCTTCTTGTGCTTTTCGAGAGGAACTTCTGCTGTGACCTCAGGAGCATATGGAGGTGGTGGCACATCTACCATCACCTCCTCTTCCTTCTGCTCTTCTTCACTTTTCTCAGTTCCTCCAGGTTGTTGTTGTTGTTGGACATGTTTAAAGATCCAACTTCCAGTCAGCTGTTCCCCTTTAATTGTCAAGAAGTAGTAATGTAGCCCCTACAGCCTCATTACAGTGTGCGGTACAAGTGACAGTAGCCTTCTCCAGTGCTTTGCAAAATAGTTCTGAAGAGGGGGCCAATGGGTTTTGGGGTCCCCTCAGTGACAGTGTCCCCACATCACACCCCCTCCATGTTTAAACAAGCCTACACCATTGGCCCTCCAGCCTTGGCAAAAAGCCCCAGAGGTCTTGATTAACAATTAGGAATGGGCCATTCTATGCCCAGAAGCTTGGCTTTCCTTCTTTTGTAATCTCATTTGAATATTTAAAGTGCTGAACAAAACGAGGAAGAGAAAACTTTGAATAAGTCACACATTTTTAAATACATCCCAAGAGTATTTACAGATAATGTAAATTGTTGTCACAGTGACAGTCTCTACTCAAGTTGAGAGCTGGAGTCCAGTCCAACCCCCTCGCATGTCACAAAGCCCATGAAGCTGAAAACTGTTCTCAAACACAAAGCATCAGAGGCCCCCGCCTGCTATTAGCGAATGCTTTGCTATTATGGTCTATGGACATGATATTTATTATGTAATGTTAGGCATTGACAACTGTATGTAAACACAATACACAAAAATACATTTTATAGTAATTCAATAACTGCTTCAACAAGGGGTAAAAAACAGACTAGTAAACTGTCAGCTGTTTGGGCAGATTTTCTGACTTTGGTGATGGAGGTAAGGATTTAGACAAGGAGTTGGAAGATTACTGGGTAGAGTAGACTGTCTGCTGGCATATTCTGACCACTACCTGCATAATGATACCTTATGACAAATAATTTACATGTTCATTGTACACATTTAGCTGACTACTGTGTCAATTACACCAATTATACACACTAAGGATAAATATGTAACACGAACAGTTAATTACATAGAATGTCTTCAGTATAGATATAGATATAGTACAGTAAATATATTACCCTAAGATTGAGGTGAAGATTAATATGCTTGCTAGAAGAGTATGCCAGATAGTTTTTAATACAAGGCTGTGATTAGGGTAACACAATGAAAATGAATAAAGGTGAAGGCAAGCACAGAGGGTTAGAAATGAAACCCCAGCGTTCAAACACAGTTTCAAAGCTGTGTGTGCTCTAGCCAAGAGGCAGGGGCATACAAAGAGCACTTTGTCCATCCAGCAAGGGCTCATGGGATAGGGGAAGGAGGAAGAATGCTCGCTGTCCAGCCCAGAGCTCAGTGTGGTTGCTACTAAAAGAGAGTTTAGACCCACTTCTAACATGCCTCCCACACGCATACCTTCTATCCCTCTATCGAGTGACCTTTTCACAACTGTGTTAGCAGTTACAGGGGATCTAATAGCACTATGCTTTGTCTGTGCCTGTATGTGATGACAATGTAACGTGGCATCTCTCATTCAAAGCAGAGACAGGATCAGTAAGAACAGGAAATGTTTTCCATGCCACATAGTCTGACATTGAGTATGCAGGGCAGCAGTGCTGAGGGAGTAAAGAGGACAGGGCCTGAATGCAGAGTGACACCCTCTGGGCTTCTCTCAGAGCTCAACCCAAACACATTGTTATTATGCGATCAAACACTCACAAATACTTGCTGCAGGTTATAATAATGTGAAATTATTACAACCATGTGTGCTGCATGCCAGGGATGATAAGCATGAATAACATGTCTACTTCATATGTAGAATATTGAGTGAAGACAGGAAATGTGACTGATGTGTTCTTTCTAAAACAATTGACTATTTGATATCCGGCTTTGGGCTTCTTTGGAATTTTAAAACAAGCTTGTAAAAAAAAAAAAAGACTTTTCTCTTTCTTTCTTTACATAAAAATACAGGGGAAAAGTTGGAAGACAATAGTACAAAACAGTACAGTCTTTTTAAACAATAGGATGTTTGTGTAGATTCAATGTGGAGGAGAAACTTCTAGCACAAGCGCAACATTTTAATGTTCAGACATTTGTATTTCTTTGTATGTTGAGGTCAGTCCTGTCCCTCTCTGGACCAATTTGTCTTTGTATACAAACTCACTATATTTTCAAAGTCACTTTTAAAATGTTTATATACTTTTTTTTTCTCTCTTTGGCTTTATCCTATGAGTAGTTTTTCTTTGTTATGTATGTTTGCTATGTTTTGTTTTTTGTTTTGTTTTGTTTTCTTTACTTCTCAGGTTTTATGTAACCTGTACAGCACTTTGAACAACACTGTCGTTTTTAAAGCACTTCATAAATAATGTTGTATTGGACTGGACATAAAAGAATATTTTTATTACTATATGATCCAACTATTAAAAACATTATCTGTACTGATAAAAAGTGTAATAAAAAAGGTTAGTGCACTGAAGAGTGAACTGGAGAGCAAACGCACATGAATCCACACAGCTGTATGAATCCCTGCAGTGGACATCTGACCAAACAACAGCATTTCAGTCTGGACAACAGAGATGTGTTTTCTCCAGGGGCCCACATATTCCTCACAATAAGACAGGGATGTTGAAATTATGGCCTGGAGGGAAAATGTGGCCCTCGAACTATTGTTTGTTCCTGGGCAGTTTTTTTTTTTTTTTTTTTTTTTTTTTTACAAAATTTGAATTCATGCTACAAAATCACACCTGTCTAAAAAGACTCACTGCATTGACCACTGCTGTGTGGCTCTTTGCCAAGGAAAAAATACACTGGACAACACTGAAGTCTGCATGTTCAAAATGAATGCAAACATTTAGTTTTGAACATTTACTGCTAAGTTTAACTGTGGTTGAAATAATTTGAAAATAATTTGGTTTGATATTTTTGTAATTGAAAGCAAACCATGTCAATTCTATGTCTGTCTAAAATATCATTTGCTTTACTAATGTGCAGTAATCTTGTAAAACTATTGTATGTACTAATTGTTCATTTAGAAGAAAACATTTTACAAACAAGATGCATTGCTTTAAGAAAACTTAATTGAGTTTTGTTTAGTGCATTATGTGTTTGGTGAAACATGCAACATCACTATCAATAGTGAAAGCCAGATGGGCTGACTGTAATCTATTCACTGATTGGATTTAAGAAAATCCTCCTACATCATATGAAACACCGTTTCAGAAAAAAAAAAATAAACCTTTTGCAAATTCAATACGCTGTAATATTTATCTGATAAAATAATCTCAATTTAAATGTATCCTATAGAATAAAGAAGTCGTTACCTTGTTCACAAGTGTCACATCACTCATTAATCATAATCAAAATCATAATCATCATTACCTTGATACGGCGCTTTTCAAGGTAATGCTAAAATGCTTTACAATCATCAAAATCTAGACTTGTTTAATTTTTAATTAGATGCATTTGTGTACATATGTGGCAACAAAATGCTGTTCAAAAGGAGAAAGGAGATTAATTTTTATTCTAAGAATTATTCTACACAAAGAATGGTTTGGGAACTCCTACTCTTTACTTTATCATCACATAAAAGAACCTTGTCCAATAGTAATGTCTTTAGTTATGTCTTTCTTCCCATGTTTTCACACAGTAATTATAGCGCCTGCAGGTCCATTAGTCATTACAGCAGGAAAAACCATAAAGCAAATATTCACATACACAAAGTCACACAGCCCAAAAAGCAAGGACAAAAGCCTCATGCACAAGTGTCACACCGTCACCATTGAATACAATACTATGAACACACAATTTTTGTGCTATTTGTAGACATGTACTGTAGTACTGTAGTAATGTCTACAAATAGACAGTAGCAACTGTTTCTAGGGTCAGTGGGGGCCACCAGGACTTTTTATGGAGTCAGAGAAACAGACAAGAGTAGTGATGAGAGCTGACGTGGATCCATCAGAACTTACTGAGAGGTTTGAGGATGCTATTACTGGCCTCGTCGTTGTTTTCTGCATCTGACTTATCATCTGCGTTCTCGGACACTCTCTCCTTTCTGTCCTTCTGGACAACTTTACGACGATGACGCCGTCTTCTCCGGTAGCTTTTGGGAACTCTCACCCCAATGTAAACGGTATGATGTCCTAAACACAAAACAATAGATTAAACATCAAACAGAAACACAGACCATAACATTTCAAAAAGAAGTCTTTGTATGAGAAAGTCAATAAAACAGTTCATCATCTAATGTTTGATTGATTTGTTTTATCTTGTGTTGCTGCCTAGCCAGGTAGTTATTGTAAATGAGAAATTGTTCTCAATTGACCTACCTGGTAAAATTTTGAATAAATAAAAATAAATACAGTAAATCATAGCTAACTTTTTTTATATAATCTTTCACATGATAGTTTTGGCTTACTGCACAGGATGTTTAGCAAACAGAATTGAACTAAAAGAAAACTAAAACTTCACTAAAACTTGACCAAGTTTTTGCAAGCGTATGACCCTGTTTGAGGGTCAAGATGTGGTTTTAAGGTTAGAGTTAGAATTAGGGCTAGGATTAGGGCTAGGGGCTAGTTTGGGTGGTTAGGGTTAGGGTAAGGGGCTGGGTAATACATTATGGCTATAAAGGTCCTCACTAAGATAGAAAAACAAGTATGTATGTATGTATGTATGTTTGTATGTATGTATATATATGTATGTATGTATGTATGTATGTATGTATGTATGTATGTATGTATGTATGTATGTACTGTATGTACAGCTGGGCCATTAATCTAAAAAGCAAGAGATCGAAAATGAATCAAATAGAATTGCCAATTTATTAGTGATGGGTTTTGAATCAAAAGATCAAAAACCATTCCTTTGTGAGTAAAAAGTCCAACTTTTAAGGCAGAATATTGAAATATAGTTTCAAAAATAATGAATAAATGGGATAAATGTTTATGTAAAGCTATATACTGTATTTATTCCACAGTCTCACACATTCTCAACAAGAGAGCAGGCTAATAAAGGTTACAGTACACTGCTATGTTAAATATTTGTCAAAAAGCACAGTCAAATGTAGAAGTGAATGGAGCTTGCATGGCTAAATCCCTGTTGTGTGCACTCCAGTAAACCATGGAGTTTTACAAGTAAAAAAAGTACACCACAATGTTTACTGGCAAATCCCCCAGAGTGGACGTATGTTCTGTGACCATATGCGGCTAGTGAATTTGCTATATACTGTCAAATCTGACACAGAAAGGTATTGCGTTAGGAGACAGCATGGACTAGGTTGAACAGAACACCATTTGAAACAATCGGTTCTCGAGTCATGTGGAGCAGTTTGAGTAATGCTGAGCCAAGGCACTGCTTTGGACCCAGGAAGTGACAAAAACAACAAACAATGATCTCCGTTAAACAAAAGCGTTCATTATTCTTTGATGCCACAATGCTTTGACTTTGGGGTTCATCTATATTCACTGACACTAATGAGCGTTTTGTACAGCAGTGCTAGCAAACTTTTGTGGTTATGTTTCTAACCAGCCAGTCAATGATTAAACATACCTTTTTGTGTATACAGATTATTACATTATAAACTGTGTATTTAAAGTTTGGGTACCCATCTTCAGATATTTAATATATTTACATTTTCCTTTTGTTCAAGCTATCATTATCAAATTGTTAAACTGTATAATGTATTCACACATGGTCTATCTGACTCTACGATGAGAGCAGATTTTAAATGTTCAGAGAGAATATTTTATATAAAGTGAGGTGCTTCAACTACATTGGGACAAGACATATCTTTGGAAATAGCGAAACAAAACAATATACAATTCTTGCAGGTCACTTTTTACAAACAAGAATTGTGTTTTTCTATCATTATATTACAAATGTAGATCAGTAATTTCCATAGAAATATGCATTTATAAAATAAATGCATATTACACTGTACACTGACTTCTTGTTTAAAATTGTAGATACATGATTATTTTGAATGCTACATGTTTTACTTGGAATCGGATTTTTATTTTATTTATTTTTTATTTTTTGTAATTGCAAGTAAATCCAGATAAAATTGTAATTTTGATTTTATCACAATGTCCACAATCTATTTTATTATTTGTGTGTTTGAGGCACAAAAACCCCTCCCTAAATTTCAGTAGTTGACATAGCAACAACCTTCTTTAGCAATAGCTCAACTCAAATCAAAATCTGATGTTTTTTACTTTTGAATATTTCCATACTTGATTGGTTAAATCCAGATTAGCCAGACTAATAGAAAGGAGCGGGTGTGAAAAAGTGGTAAAGATAGAGAATTAGCGTAAACCACAATATGACGATTTCAAAATAGAAATTTGTCACAGATTTCAACTCAAAATTTGATTTTTATCATGATATTGCCAAGCCCTAGTTAAAAACTCAGAAAAGCATAGTTTTGCATAATTGTCTGTACCCTAAATGATTTGACCGAAACAATTAAAGTCAAATTGTGCAACTTTTCAGTGAAAAATAAAACGCATAATCCCAGTAAACAAGACAGTTAAATGTGGGGTAGGTGATTTTCCACTGCAAACACAATTTAGTTTTTAAGTCTGACAATTTCTCACATAAATCCTTTTTTAATATCAATATGTATTAAGTTTAGGTTGTAATTTTGACTTATAATCCTCTTTTTTCTCTTTTAAAGTGAAACTGGAATGGACCACCCAAGTTCAGCCAATCAGAATACTACATTCTGCTTCTGATTAGAAATAAAATTCTTTATTATTCAATTCAGAGAGTCCTCTGGGGTCTCATTTTTCCACAAAGTGTTGCATTTATCATATACTTTTGGTGGAAAACAAAAAGTTTACTAATTTATAACTAAAAAAGTTAGCTACCCCAACTTTAAATAAATAGTTTGGAGCATTCTTTATCAATAGTTTTATGCCATACTATGGAATATTATAACTAAAGGAACACAATTTCCATGAGAACATGCAAGAGGAGTTCTTTCTCATGGACGCAGAGTTGATTTTTATGAGATGCAAGTCTTCTCAGAGCAAACAAAACAAAGCTTTTGTTCAAGTCTATTTCTTCTTTACTGTATTGGGTTAGCCAGTGGGTGACATAGTCTAAAACTAACCACTGACTTTAAGTTATTGCCAAATGCCACCTACAGCAGATGGTGGAGCAGCAGCATAGTGGAGGAAAACAAAGGCCTGAAAGCAGACAGATGAGCAGTACAGCATGCACATCCACAAGAGAAGAGTGGAGAGAATAAGGAGCTTGATGGAGAATCCAAAACAAAACACAGCTGAGACAAGGATCTATATGGAGCAAGATTTGTACTCTGCCAGAGCAGCTTTGTGAAACGACTTCCCCTCTTTTTACCAAATTCTTTTGAAGCTGGCAGTAAAGTGCACATGGAATGAAATGACATCTTTGTGTTTGCTGGGAGGTTTGTTGGAGCACTAGATTTTCTGAGGAGACGCAGCACTGAAGCCAGTTTCCACAGTAACTGCTGCTGCGCTGGGGCCGACCCACAACAGAGAGCATGGCACTGGGCCAAACAGCACCCAGCGGACTTCATAAAACAAATGGGAGGTCGAACAATTGATAACAAGACTTTATTAAAAGCAAGCCCAGTTTATGATTGGAAAAGTATTGTAAATAAAATGTGAATCGGAGTGCATGTGTGATATATATAGCAGGCCCCTTGATAGAATTTTGTGGGTCCGGGGCAAGGGTGGCTCATAACGGCCCCCCACAATATAAATAAATAAATAAATAAATAAATAAATAAATAAATAAATAAATAAATAAATAAATAAATAAATAAATAAATAAATAAATAAATAAATAAATAAATATATACTTTTTTTATCGTATTGAATTGAATTTTGAAATAAGTGCTGAAATAAAACCCTAATTTATTAACTCTAATGACCTTGTTTCTACCATATATGTGCTTATTCATTTACATATGTGCTCAGCTCTTATTATTTTACAGTCTTGAAATTTGTGAGGAGTGACATCATTCATCAATGTGAAAAATGTGGACGAGGATGACTGGTAGTGTAAACTCTTTGTGGAGTGAATACCTCAGTTATCCAGCTGCGTTGCATAGCAACAAAAGTATCAAAAAGAACACTAAGTTAGTAGAACTTTTAGGACTGCTTCTGTTTTTAAGCAGAAATTTTAAAATTTTGAAGCCACTGCTTCTAGATGGCTGAACATGCATTTAAGTGTTTGACTGTTTATCTACTTTTTTTTTGCATTAGCCGTGTTTTAGGAGTGAGTATATTTAAGGACACCAGGTTCCTCTCTGTTGTTGATCTGAGCAGATTAGTGCAGTGATTCACCGGCAGCGTGTTCTACATCTCTCTCGTGCCAGCTTTTTAAACAGGTAAACGTCAGCGAGTGTGCAGGAAGTGAGTAAACATAAACTTCTCCTAAGACTTTAATTACACACAATGATTGGTTACTGACTCCCATATGTCAAAGCTGTGCTTTATTTTGGGCTGTGACACATTGTATTGTTTGTGACAAAAGAGGCAGTCCTCATCTCTGGACCCAAACTCAAATCAAAACATGCCTTGAACTTAAATAGAAGATACATTGCCTTACCTTCCACCTCCTCCTCGTCACACATGTGTTTGAGAAGGGACGCCCCTCTGTCCAGCACCGCCTCATCCTCCATCCTGTAGTAGTAGAAGAGGAAAAAGACTGTTCACACTTCTCTTCCAAAGACAGTGTGGAGCCATAGCATTTGTAGGGCTCGTTGACCTGCAGCAAGTTAGGACTAGGACTCAGTCTAGAACTACCGGCAGCGCTCATCCCTTTACTCAGTAAAAATTCAAAATTACCACTACACTTAGGCAACAAGCTAACCCCAAGACACAGAGTTGTGTTATCTTTGCAATGCGCAGCCGGTATGTTAGCCTAATGGAGGTAATCTGGTGGAGGAGGGTGAGGGAGAGGACAGGAAGTCTTGGCTAATTGATTTTGATGAAGAAGAGTGACAGGTGCAAGGTCAAAGATATTAAAATAAGCTGACAGTTTGTTTCAACATTTATTTCTTTGACAATATTTTGCCATTTTGTCACCCTAATATGACAGAATACAATTAATTATGCTTAATAAGCTCTACACCCACGTAAACACACACTCCAAAGCCTCTCCAGCTGGTCAGTAATGCCCCCTCTCCTATCTCTTCACCCTCTAGGAAACAAGTGGGCCATCACATGTCTTGTCTACTCATCCGCCCTTACAGGATTAGGCCAGCTTTACTTAAGTGTCAACACACACACACACCGTGCCTTGCAAGACACCAGCTCTCATGCCTACTCACATAAACAATCTTGCACAACCAACACTACAACACTGCAGGTGGGAAAGGATCAAAATGTTTGGCTTTGACTGGCTGCAATGTGTGTGTGTGTTTTTTGTTTTTTTGTTTTTTTTAATTGCACAGCTAGATCTGGTTTCCATAGTAAAAACTCTGTAATAATATACTTTTACCAACATGATCATTCCCTGTTCTGTTCATTTCTATGGTGTTTTCACTATGTCACATTAAAATGAAAATATACTATAAGTACAGGAAGTGAACAGTGAGTTAGGAATAGTTTATAAAAGATTTTATTGTCTGTTACGCAGTGCTACTGCTAAAGTTTGAGCATTTAAAAATATACTCTTTCAGTTAGCTTTAGGCATTTAGAAAGATATCTTTCTAATGCAACCCATTACAATTAAATTCAGGATCTGTACTACTTTTAAAACCCCTAAAAGCACATTGTTTACTTTCATTTTTATAATTACAGATGGAAAGGCAAAATTGGATTGCATTCCAGTGAGTGAAATGAAGCTGAACTACAGGAAATTGCTGTTGCAGCATTTTCATCCATTCTTGGGCAGTGTATGTTCACTGTTCAGACATTGTCAGGACAAACACAACCCAAGGGGAGAGTTCATCCTGGGGACAGCTCAGCACTGCTGTATGGACAAAGTCACACGCAAAATAAATGAATTACTGGATAAAGTTACACTACACATAGAAACTCAACTTTGTTAAGCAATGTTGGTAACTTATCAAACTACACAAAGAAATTATTTATTATATAATTTTTTTCAATGTTAATGAAAAGCTTGTGGTCTTTTCTCTTGGTTTATTATTATTATTATTATTATTATTATTATTATTTATTATTATTATTATTATTATTATTATTATTATTATTATTATTATTATTATTATTATTGTTAATCTTCTTCTTATTGTCATAATTATCATTATTATTTTTTTTAATATATATTTCACGTTACCAAAGTTGTGATAACTCCACTATTGCCTTCATTGCCACCTATGGAACAACCACAGTAATGACAGGCACACGCACAGGTGCAGTCTGGACACTACAAGTTTTGCAAGATATGAGAATAATAAACCTTTTATCTCAGTTTATGTAGGAAAATATCAATGAAAACCTGCTGAAATAGACATGATCACTCAAGTTTTGCATTCAAATCAGATTATTGCACTGAGTGCTGTTGCCTTTTATTAGAAAAACAATGTGAGTAATTGAAAATTTTCAACCATACGCACAAATTCTTAACAAAGATCAATATAAAACAGATCATTCCTTCTAGACTGTTACTTTGAACTCCTATATCAGTCCATTGCAGATAGCATATCAGTGTCCTTGTACTATAAGTCTATGTCGCTTGCAGAGAAGTTACCTAGGATTAGGTGGAAAAACATTGGAATTACAAGTAATGCCAAGCCAGTGACAATAATCCCACCAACAAATATGTTGAAAACTTCTTGAATGTCACTATAACTTTTAGAAAACTGGTTATGAATGAATCATCCCCAAACTTTCCATTGTCTCCTTGACGTGGACTGTCGCTCAATGGACAGTATAAATATTGCTATACTGGCAAAACAGACATGTAGCACATCACTTTTGATGCCAAGATTTTAAAGATTGCCCTGTTATTAAAACGTATGTTACAAACCAAATTATAAAAAAAAAATAATTATTATTATTATATTGTATTAAAGAATTTAGCACACATAATCTAGCTTTGTTTTGCTTTAGTGACCATGTAGAATTAGAGAAGTGATGTTAAATCTTAAGGAAATATTCAAAAGTCTATTGCATTTTAAAGTGTTTTTATGTGGAAAAGTTTGGAATAAAATGTGTATTGACTTACTTCTTGGTGGCGCTCATGTCTGCAGGCTGCGTGTCTAAACCGTCTTCAGTGACTGTGCTGTATTGTGTTCACTGGAGCGACAGCTGAGTGCCACTGGAGAAAGACAGATGTGGATCATTTTCACTCATCATCATCGTTCTTAATCATCACAGGTCTAAAAGTTGTATTTTTCTTTTTTAATCCTTTATTATCTCATTCAAACCAAGAAAAATAAGACAACGGTGTTGTAAAAATTAAGAACCAGCCAACAATTTAAAAAAACAAACAAAACAGCCATGCAAAGAATGAATTATAGGAATAAACATTAAAACTTATCCTTTAAAATGTATGCACATCAAAACCCTGCATCCAGCTGTTGTAAAATGCACAATGCAATATTTGCCTGTCATTAAACACAGGCTATATAGTAGGCCTACAGACTATATAGCCTATTGTACGTTCAATCATTTTGAGTAGCCTGTATTATGCATGCTTTCAACAAACGCCCACCCAGGTGACAAGGTGAGGGTGACAGTGACACAAGGTCTATGGATGCTATCCCAATGATCAAACCCATGGAGTGAGTTCAGAGGCGGCCTACCTGTCTCCAGTTGCAGCCAGTCCGTCAGTGTCCAAAGCTGAAGAAATGTCCTGACACAGCTCATGAAAGTTTTGAGTGAAACATTGCAGCGCGTGTGCGTTGGCACAGCACGCTGCCTCTGTCGGGACCATCCTTCAACAGCAGCAGGCCACTCCTCCTCCCGCGCCTGCTGGTAGACCCACAACCTCTGGAACAGAAATGATTGATCCTGGGTTACTTACAGATATCACTCATCTGTATGTAATCCAGGATTTACAAGTCTAGGCCTACATATTTACAGGGTAGCATCTTAAAGGCTACACCCCAAAACGAGCAATCTATCTGCATCAAAGCACCAAACAGAATAGTGACCATTGACTTTACGTTGATTATTTTGTCATTCTGCCATAACATTGTGCTCTACTTTGCCCACCTGATGCTTTGGTTGCAAAGTTTTCTTCTGATTTCGAAAAAAAAAAAAATAATAATAATAACAAGTTCTCCAGTGTAACTTTACTTCACAAGTCTGGACAGCTGCAGAAGGTCAAGGAGAAATTATCAACCTTTGGCGTCACCTGGTGGAACAAATAGGAGGAGCATGATGTGAGAAAGACAATCAAGATACAGTATTAAAAAAAAGATAATTAATACTATGATAAACAAAATATAAATATAATTGAATATTTGTACTTATGCATTATGTACACCTACTGATAGATATCATGAAATGATAGGCCATTGAAATTATGTGGGAAATAATAGATAGGTCTACTGAGGAAAGTAAATCAAAATAAACACAAAAAATAAGTATTAATGGCATTTGCCTGTGGCTTTTATTTAGAAAAGATTCTGTCTGCAAGTGGTTAAATTCAAATAACCTAACCAAAAGGAGATGCATTACCATTGACGCAAAGGATCATGGGAGCTAGCCATAGCTTGCTGACTAAACGCAATGCAATCTTCACTCAGATTAGTGTTTCTGTTCCGAAACGGGCTGCTGTCGCACTTCTCGCGAAATTTTGAGCAATATTTAGGACATTTCCGGGGTTGTGTGGTTGGATGTATCTGGACGGGATCGTGTTTTGGAGTCTCAAATGAAAGAGTTTAAAGTTAGGACACGGCAGTATTAATCGATTGCATGCAGCGTTTAGTTTAATGGCTGCATAGCTCTGGTATGTAGCCGCAGTTAACGTGACTCGGTACAAGCCTGCTGCTGTTGTGAGTCACATGAACTGAATTAGAGATAGATATTACACAGGAGGATGGCGGAGCTACAAAAACTCAACACTTCGGACGAAAACGGGCATGCTGAAAGCCCAGATGAGACTCTGTCCCCCACCTCTGTCATCTACTTCAAAGAAGCTCTAAGTTCCAGCGTCGTGTTTGGGTCACCACAGTCACCCACACCTCTCCGACGGGACGACTTTCAGATTAAGAAATCCGAGTCAAGGCTCAAAAGTAGGTAAACACAAAACAACTCAAAGTGTCAAAACAACATGCTTGACCATTTTTGTTTTTGTCAGCGCTACTATAGATTAACAACTCATGTGTCAACAACCTGGTTGAGCCTCACCTGGGTGGGGGTTAAAGTGAATGGTTTTCTACTGTCTTCTACTTTTCTAGTGATAACATTGCCAACAAGTTTAACTGTTGTCATGTGCTTATCACCCACATTCTGACACCATAAAATGCAGTGACTCAGATGCACATTAAAACGTCCTTCGGTTTTGTCAAACCATAAGTTCAGTTTCAGTGTAAAATGACTTTGTTGTAGAGTAATTAAGAAGATATGAAAGTCCTATGGAAAATCAATAACAGTGAGGAGCCCTGTCCATATAACCACCAGTTTGTTTATAAAGCTGTAATTATTTAGGCTGGTATTACCATAATTCACTTTTTTAAGTGCATCAGCACAGCACAGGTTTACTCTGAAATGCAGTTCTTTATAATGCACATGCTCTTTTAGAGCACAATCCTAGATTATGTTTTGACATCACCCCACACATGTGCATGTTCATAAGCTTTGCTTGTTTGGGCATGGACTGACTCTAGTAATTTATTACTGAATAAGATGTCATTGTGTTTAAAACTAAAGGCCAGAGAGGCTACAGAGACTTTTGCTTTCATGGATGTACATCAAGATCCACATACAGTACTTGCTTGCATCACTAGCATTAGCTCTTTCCTCTCGAGATCCCCCTCCCCCCCATGCACCATCTGCTCACGTGACTTTTGTTGCTCTACTCAGCACCACTGTCGGCCATCTTGGTCTACACCCACCCAGTCTCTGCAGTGCACAGGGAGCCCAGTCATTGACCACTGAAGCTAATCTCACTGATACTGGCTACTGATGTTCATCATTACATTTTTCCATTTCATGCATGTGACCTGCACAAGAGCTGCTGGTAGGATAGGAAGAGGAGAACACTTAGCATGAGGGAAGTGCTTGGAGGTGTCTTCTGAACGCAGCAGTTATTTATCATAAGAAGAAGAGGAGGATGCAGGCCTAAGGAGGAGGACCCTTTAACACCTGCTGAAAGCTGCCGTGGCCTTCCTCATCTCAACCTTTTTTTCTTTGTTTTAATGCTCATTGTTCCCTCGAATTATTTTTGTCCTCTCTAAATTAGCAGACAAAATACTTTTTTTTTTTTTTTGCTTCTTGGTTGTGTTTTTGCTTTTGGTTAACGTCAGCTGAGTCATCATGTCTGATCTGACGCCTCAGAGTGAAACACCGACTCCCACAACAGACAAGATCACCCAGGCTGCCCGGGAGACTATCTACCTGTGTAATTTTCGTGTTTCTGTTGATGGAGATTGGCTTTGTCTTCGTGAGCTCAATGATATTTCCCTCACCCCAGATCCAGAGCCAGCACATGAAGGTAAATAGAGTCGTTGCAGACAAGCCTTGTGATGGAGTGCAATTACATGGGTGTGGTGAAGATGTCCATGAAGCTGTGGTGATGCTGAGGTTTAGCTGATTTGTCATCCAAGATTTACTTTGTGGTTTGAAGGTAGTTGTAGGATGACAATACTTGAACAGGACCAGGCCACGTTGCAACCAGGAAAATGCTCAGCTGAGTCTATTTCTTTGTTTTGTACGTTAGGACTGAAATACTCTGGCTTATCAAGATGAAACGTTTGCCACATTTAAAAACATTTGCAATTAATTTGCCATTAAAGTCCTTAAATTTCCTTTTGGTTTCCCTTATCTTTTGGTCTTTCCAAAATAAGGGAAAGTCTAATTAACTGTATTGACGTGACTTGTTTTTCGTTCTTGTTTTTTTAATGCCCAGAAAGTTTTTATGCATGCTCTCTTCCAGACAGTTAAACATAAATCACATCAATTATTTAACCTTACCACTCTGCTTACTTGCTGCATATAGAAAACATTGTCATTGTAATGTAAATCAATTGAGCTTCTGTATAATCTACTCTATTTTATGTGATTAATGTGATTATACAATGTTGCATGTCATCCAAATATGCTTTTCTTTGTTTTTCTTTAGATCCCAAAGACCCCATTGCAATTGAAAGGCTTAACTTGATGAACATGGCCAAATTGAGCATCAAAGGTCTCATCGAGTCAGCTCTTAACTTGGACGTACTCTGGATTCTGACTATGCACCTCTCCAGCAGTTTTTTGTTGTGATGGAGCACTGTCTGAAGCATGGTTTAAAAAGTAAGTAAAGAGTGAATTAAGCTTACACAACATATGTCATTAAGAAGTGTTTTCTGAGCAAAATATATAATTTTATATTTTAAAATTAGCTAAGAAGACGTTCCTTGGTCAGAACAAGTCTTTCTGGGAGCACTTGAACTGGTTGAGAAGTTAAATCCGGAGGCTGGAGAAATAACTGCCAGTGTAAAAGACCTTCCTGGACTCAAGTAAGTCTTAACTAAACAAAACTCAACAATATGTATTTACTTCTATATTAACGCTTTACTTAAAGTAGTCATTTTGACTGTTGTGTATTGTTTTGTGGCAGGACACCATTAGGACGAGGGCGGGCCTGGCTTCGACTGGCTCTAATGCAGAAAAAGCTCTCTGATTATATGAAGACCATCATCAACAGAAAAGATCTGCTCAGGTTTTTGTAGTGCCTCATAAAGTACAATTAAATCAAGAAAGATCATAACCTAATCTTATTTCAATGCTTGTTTTATAGTGAGTTCTATGAGCCAAATGCATTGATGATGGAAGAGGAGGGCGCAGTGATTGCTGGCCTGCTTGTTGGGCTAAATGTCATAGATGCAAACCTGTGTATGAAGGGAGAAGACTTGGATTCACAAGTACTATTCTGAAGAACATTTTTATAACAGAATTGCAGCAATCATTTAATTTAATAAACATGTTTGCAGGTTGGTGTGATTGATTTTTCTATGTACCTCAAAGATGGTGGAAACACTAGTAAGAGTGCAGAGGGGTAAGCATGACGATGTTATGACAGCTTTGAATACAAGCTTCTAATGGACATCATTAAATCTTTTTGTGTTATTTTGGCAGTGATGGTCAGATTACAGCCATTCTTGACCAGAAGAATTATTTAGAAGAGCTAAATAGACATCTAAGGTTGTAAAACTGTTTATTTAAATGTCTTTATTATAACGCTTGAAAATACAATGCTAAATTTCTTTCTTTTTAGTGCATCAGTTTATAACCTCCAAGCCAAATCAGATGCTCTGGAAAAATCTAACGCCCGACTTACAGAAGAAGTAAGCTTCTTACTCACAATCACAAACATACACTTAAACAGTGTTTAGTCTTACATTTTGTACTTTGTAACAGCTTGCTGTGGTAAACAATCGGTTCATCACTTTACAAGAAGAAGTGGAGAGGGTGAAAGAAGAGAGTCACATCAGTTGGAGTCCAGAAAGGTAACCTCTCTAACAGATTCTTAGGCGTGTGATTACTGATAACCTAAACTTAAAATGATTTTTTTCTTGTGATTTCAGACAGTCAGAAGTGAATCAGCAAATGGCCAGGCACTGGGTGAAACCCGCAAGCAGCTCAAAGAGGAAACCCAGCTTCGATTGGTAAGCTTCAGAGTTGCATATATACTGTAAAGCGTTGCTAGTTGCTGTTCCTTGCTTTGGGAAAAGAAAATACAACTATAGTTTGCTATTAGCAGTTATGCAAGTAGTATTGAGTTTGCAGTATTTTTTGTATTTCGGTAAACACGAGACTTATTTACATATTGGTAGGAAAAGCTTAGTTTCTTTAACATTTGTAACATTTGTCTGTATAGGATGTGGAGAAAGAGCTGGAGGTACAAATTGGGATAAAGCAGGAGATGGAGTTGTCCATGAAGATGCTGGAGAAGGACATTTGTGAAAAGCAGGACACACTGGTGGAGCTAAGACTGCAGTTAGACGACATGCGAGCCATTCTCCTGCAGCTCAGCCACAAGGCACAGGTGAGTGAGTGCTACTGGATGATTAGGCTTAGTTTTAACATTGACACAAATGCTATGAAAGGGTTAAAGGGAACTTATTCAGGAGAAAAAAATCGACTTTTCTTAGTTTAAACCATGTTACAACAGTGTGTTTTCATCATTATCTACAAGTGATGCTCCAGTGCTCAAAAACATTTTTTTTACAACCACCTGTGAACACAAACTTGTCTGTATTTATTCAAATTAAAATTTCAGATTCAGACTAAAACATGTAGGGTTTAAAATTTCATGTGCCAAGAACAAGAACAAAAAACAGTAATTTAAAGTCTGCTGCTTATTAAACATAAATTTTACAATGAAGGGCCTGGGGCTTATCAGGAAGTTAATTAACCTGTTTCTCTCTCTAAGCTGTTTTTGATAATGTTTGTGTTTTACAAAGAACAAAGATCTACATATGTCATAGTCTCTTACTAAAAGCATAAAAAAACACAGTAGATCTCTTGTAAACACAAAACAATAACTTGACCTGTTTCACCTAATGTACATTGCATGTTCTTCTTGAATGCACTGTATCTATGGAGCTCAACAATGGAAGATCACTCTGGTTCCGTAGTAAATTGGCCCATTGTTAAGTGCCATAGAGGTTTTGAAAAATTCAAATATTAAAAGTTTAAAGACTATTTGTTTTCATCTGTAATTTAGAATTCTGCAAAATGTCCTAATAACTTTGTAGTTTATAAAGCTGCAGAAATACTCACCACATAGTTGATTAGCCCCAAGGACATTTTCAAATTTAAAAACTTGTTATTTTCCGAAACCCTTATAGAGCTTTAACATGGGAGTCCGTGTTTGTTGAACCAGGAAGTGGCGGTTACTGTTGAGCTCCATTCTGGTGAAAGTTTGTTCACTATCCATGTTATGCCTGATTTTTTTCTCCAATATGCCATACATACACCATCACTTTGCATTGAAAATAGAGATGCCCATAGTGCCCCTGCCCACTTTTCTTGACTGTGCACTTCCTGTTTAGCTCTGTTAAGGTAGCTAACATGTTAGCTTGACTGTCCAGCAGGGCAATCTCAAATAAATATAACAGCAGATAAAATAAATCTACCGACTGAATTGTATAGAAATTGTGTCTGTGCACTCTATTTAAATAATGCAACATTTGAGGTTTGATTGTAGCCAATGTAACTTAGGCAAAGTGCAGCTAAAACAGAAGTACGCAGCTAGAAGAAGTGGAAAAAAGGTGAATAACACATAATGATCCAATTCACTGCAGAACTGCAGAAAAAAAAGTTAAAGAGTCATTAAATCTAAATAAACAAAGAAATTATGATTCTAGTTCATCATCCCTCAGTCAGCCAACAACACATTGTTTATGTGATATAGAATTAGTGAAGCCTTACAAACCAATGAGGCCTCACAATCAATCACTGTGCATAGCTTCACCAAAGTGAAGCCCCAAAATTTGGACTTTCTAATTATTAGAAATGATATTACATCAATGGTAAAACCTTTGTACCAGTGCCAATAAAATTGTGTTGATTTATAACGATAACATAAAATATTTATAATTATAAAAAGATATATGTTCACACAGAGGATTTCCTGGGTTTTCTGATTTCATATTTCAAGGCTGCAATTGACACATCCACTTTAGATTGAACACTTTTGACAATGATTGAAACTTTCACTACCAAAAATATAAAGCAATACTTTTCTCATCTGTCACACATTTTGTTTTAGAGTGCAGAGGCCAGCTCTAAGCAGAAAAGCGAAGCAGTTAGCCGATTGGAAGACAAAATAAACCAAATGTCAGGGACCATAAAACAACTGGAAGCCAGGTAAGTGGCAATTAAAAAATAATAATAATTGTGAAGAGTGGATATAAACAAACTGAACATTTTCCCCTCACATATTTACAAAACCTTCTCTATCTTGTGTGTCACCCTACATGTCCTCATTCATCATAATTATTTCTGTCATTTTCCAAAAAATACTTTAAATTGTTTTAGCGACATGGATTTGATAAAGCAAGCGAGAAGTCTAAACTCAGCTGCAGGAAAAGTTGTCCAGCTGTAGCAGTCAAGTGTTTAACTGACATAAACCTAATCAAATTACAACCCTCTCTTATACATATATTCACAACTAAAATCTTGTCTGTTTAGTTCTTTAAAAAACAAAACAAAAAATTAAACATTCAATCTGCAGTAATAGTATCAGCTTTGAGATTACAAAATTTTGTATCTCAACACTTTTTTTAAACTCCTGATTTGTATCTTATATTGTTTGGACATTTTTATGCACAATGTGCAGAATAAATATTAACTCTAGATGTTTTTCTCTTTTACATACCAATGCACACATATTCTGTAGACTGTTCATTCAATATTCCAAAGATTTCAAGGCTAATGAAGACAAATATGTCTTTTTGAACAAGAAGAGAGGAGCTGATACACATTTTGGTAACCAGTTATCTAATCAGTTTATTAATTTGGATTTTGTGAATTTGAGATTGATGTAAACTGTAGTGATCATCAATAGTATAATAAAATATAAAATTTAAAATGATTGGCTTGCATTCTTTTAGGTATTTTTTTATTGTTATTATTCTACCTTTTTCTTTTCTTTTTTTAAACCTTTCTGTCTTTCTCTCTCTTTTTAATTTTTTTTTTTTGTCTATGGTATGTACATCGAGTTTTTGGTTCACTGTGTTTTTGTAACACCCACCACCCTAAACTAGATACAAACAGGCTGAGAAAGAGAAAGAATTGGCCTTAGAAGCCAATCGGCTCTTCAAACTGGAATTTGGTGATAAAATTGAGAGTCTGCAGAAAGAAGTGGAGCATCTGAAGAAACAAAGGTACAGTTTACACAAAGCACACATTTTTTTCTTCTTTGTCTAGTACTTTTGTAAATTTTGAGCAGACTGTAACCATCCAGACACCAAAATATGGCCAAATCACCTGAACAGTGCTTGATCTTGTGAAATGTTGAAAGTGAGCATAGGCCTGCATATTTGGGAAACAGCTGGAAAACCATGCTACACTATTTTATTCTTGGGCCAGACATTTATTTAAAGTTCCTCAGTATGAATGTACGTCTGTGTGAGTCATGGGCGGCTGTGATGATTGGAGGGGCCGATTGCGCAAATGATCAGACTTCCATGTGTGCTTATGTTTTTAGGTCAAAACTGCAACATCAACTCAGAAGGCAGCAAGAGCAAAGAAGTGAACATCAAGCCAACATTGTACCCAGACAATTAAGCACACCTCAAAGGGAAAGGAGTAACACAATAGCAACAGTAACTCACAGTTTTATTGTACCAAGTAAAAAAAAAAAAAAAAAAAATCTGAATTTTTCTGTTATTTTTTTCTGTCAGAGTGCACCAAAATCTGCATTGGTTAAAAGGGCAGTGATCAATCCCTCTCAGGACATGAGGACCAGGCCAGTTTAGGTTCCAACTTGTGAGTAGTTTTGAGCATATTATGTTTTTTTTTTTACAGTTACATTTATGACAAGCTCTAAGATTCTAATCAATTTGTTTCCATCAGATCTTTATCCCTTCATGAGGATGAGCAGGTGGGCTATTTATATACATCCAAATGTGTACACAGATATTAAAATCATACAGCTATCTTATCTCTTTACTCCATCTTGTTTTGGTTTCAGGATGAGTCCTTACTAGAAATCACTCAGGCCTCCGTTTGTATCAGATGTGAACATCAAGACTCCCTACTCAAGGCTAAGGTAGAATGCTGCGAACAGACATTATATGCTCGTATTAGACACTTACAGTAAGTCTTTTTTTTCTCCCAGAAACAATGCAAGAACTGCACTGGTGTTTTCTGTGAAAGCTGTGTATCCAATGAGCTACCTCTGCCATCCTCTATTCTCCCCGAATGTGTGTGCAACGACTGCTACAGCCTCCTTCTCCAACAATATGCTTCATCCCCAACATGAACATTCATTTAGAATAGTACACTGGCCTCCAGCAGATATGGTAAAACAGCCAAATATGGAAGTATGCTGATGCACTTTAAAAGCAAATTAACTGGAGTCAGTGGCTTTTTGTTAATGACTTAGGAGGGTTTGTTTTGCAAATATCTGATCTAAGTTTAAACAATTAAACAGCTCATGACACCAATTTAATTTTTGTAATGTCCACTGTGTGGACTTTGTAGTCAATGCATTTTAACAAATTACTAACACGGTTAAACTTATTAATGGTATTTGATAGGAAAAAAAAGTTACAAATCATGTTTTTTGTAAACCAGACACAAGATTAACAAAGCGGTTTAGATACTAATAGGGCCTTATCGATTTGGGCATTTCTGCATCTATATAATTGATTGTTTAAAGGAGACCTATTGTGTAAATGTTTACCTTGTTATAACTGCCTTCTCTCATTATTAGTTTGTGGTTTTAATAAGAATGATTCCTGAATGTTTGAGTAATCTTGTATTATTCTGCAGCTGATGACTCAGAAAAGCCCTGTCCTCGTCTACCACCTATCCCTGCCTACTTGTCTGTATTTAAATGTGCCTATTCAGAATTTTCAGATTCATATTAAAGCATGCATGGTTCAGAATAGTCACATTATAACTAAAATAAAAATTGCAAATTAAATCTGCTGCTACTTGATACATTAAAATACTGTAGAGGTGGGGCTTATCAGTTCTGCAGTTTTGCATAGGAAGTAAATTGACCTCTTTCTAGTTCCAAGCTGTTTTACATTAATTTTGTGTTTTACCAAAAATAAAAACACCTAGGGAAAAAAATGCAATAGATCCCCTTTAAAGCAAAAAATGTTCATGTAGTTTGAGATAAATGCTTACTAGTATGAATAAATAAAGTATATTTATTCTTGCTGAGGTAGAATTCTTTGTGAAGCTAAGCAAATGTCAAAATGCTAAGGAAATAATTTGAGTATAGAATGTTAAAAAACACATTTTGTTAATCAGCAGGAATGTTTATTATTTCATGTCCATTTTAAAGAACTGTATACTGTTGCAAATATGATGTGTCTAGTCTCCCTTCTTTGTTTATCTGTAAAAGCAAAAAAAAAAAAAGGTAATAACAAAATATACAAAAAATTCAGGGGTGTATGCTTCTTACCTTCTTTCACTGTTAGGCTCCGAGTTGAGGAAAAGCTCAATATACCGATCTCCTAAAAATATAAAGTGAACGGCATAGGTAACAGTTTGTATTAGTTTATAGTTTGCCTCAACCCACACCTGACTAACCTATGTGCATTCGGTCTCTGGACATGGCTTCTACTGCCTGCTGATGACAACTGAAGTATACATCTGCTTCTCCACTAGGTCTTCCACTTGGGCCAAACTCAATAAGCATTTTGGACACCACCAATGGGGAGAAAAACTATAGCAAAATATATATTTATAATACATAATAATGAGCAAAAATGGACGTAGAACCGATTGATTAGAATGCACACCTTGACAATGTCCTCTCCAGATACACTAAATGGGAGACCTCTCATGTGGACATAATGTGATGGCAGAGATGAAGTCAGATGAGATTCTAAAAAAACAAAACAAAACAGTATATTCACAAATTAACCTTGATTACCTTAAAATAAAACGTTTATCACTCACCATTTGCTTGGGAGTTGTTTGTCATAGATTTAGTTCTTCTGGGAGCAGAAGAAAAAGTGTGTTGGGGTAAACTTGAATTTGAGCTTTTCCTCCAGCCAGTGCGTATCTCATCTCTTCTGCTAGGAAAAACCTCAATGTATCTGTAGGTCACAGGCATCAGTTAAAACTGCACAAATACTCAAGATAGTTTGTAAGTGCCAAGTGTTGCTAACTACCTATTTCCAATCATATCTCTGTTTCTCCTCAAAGCTTCTTCAAATGCTTCTTGTGAGGTAAACTCAACATAAGCTACTCCAGAGTTCCGCCCTTTGTTATCTGAAACAATCGTTATGCCATTCTGTGCTATATCCAACCCTAAAGTACAGAATAAATAATTTACATTTGTTATCAATAAGTTATTAAAGTAGATAGGCTTAAACAACATTGAGCTCAATACACACTTTTGCATACCTGAAAAAAAATCAATAATATCTGCCTCGGAAGAAGAATAAGGCAGACCTCGGAGACGTACCACACAATCTGAAGATGGCCCTTGCTCCGCAGCATTATTTAGGATGGCTTCTGCATCATTGTTTGTAACCTCGTAAACTACAAAAAGACAGTAGGTTATACATGACTACTTAGTACTTTTCCCACAAATAATGTTTTTTGTTTTGTTTTGTTTTTTTACCTTCGACATAGCGAGGGCCCAGATACTGTCTGTGTTTCTCCAGAGCTTTACTGACATCATCTTCATGTTCTACTTCAATGAAAGCTCGTCCTGACGGTCTGCCAGATCGATCAGTGGTAAGGTGAATTCCTTTCAAACCATCTCGAATTCTACACTCTGGAGTGTAACAGCAACCATTATTAACTTGGACAAACATGAGCATAACTATTGATAATGGAACAATAATGTATAATTACAAATTCAAAAATTTCAAATAATTTTCAATTTTTATGCACTTTATTTTAATAATTAAGTAATAAATATCGATAATCCAAATACTAGTATTTTATTAGTATTATGAGGATTATCACCACTAATAAAAATGATGTTGCATACATACATACTGTACATATACATGTAGCAGAAGCAGACTATCACACTGAACTTACCTGAAAAGAACTGCAAAAGGTCCTGGGGTGTACAAGACCAAGGAATACCTTTCACTTGAATAATGTAAACCTCTTTCCTCTGCAAATCTGAATCTGACTGGTAATCTGGTAGAGGGGGATACTCATCTTCTGTTGGGGCCTGTAAAAAATAAATGATCGGTAATACACGCAGTATTACTTTAATGAGGTTGGTGATGTTACCATACTTAACCTTGGTACAGAAGTGAGTAGTGCTGCTCCTCAGAACAGACAACTTCTCAAAGATACTATCAACTCTGACATCTCGAACAACTGAGGACAAAAACCGGTGCTGGATAAAGCCACGACCGCCTGGTCCATTTGCTCTGATCACTGTCGGTAAGCTTGTCTGGGCTATACGGACACTTCGTTGCAGTAAAAGCAGAAGTGAACTACAACAAGTCATATTTAAAGACGCCGAGGCGGGATGCCCGGATTACTTAAATTATCTACAACTAACCTAATTAGTCTAGATTTAATTCCTGATTAGGCAGTATATATATATATGTGTTGTAACTTGGCTTCACTCACGTGTCTGTCAAGGGCAGTCAGGTTTGTGTTGCCTTAGCGCGTGAGCTAACAGGAAGCAAGCGCCACAGCTTTAGTTTTTCAAAATAAATCAATTTTGCATGGACTGGATGGCTAAAAACAACAACAGCTTTAGCTTTTCATTTTACAACAGTTGTTACCTTGTTGTATCGTTTCGCAAAATGTAACGATCTGTTTACACAGCAAGATTCTATATTTAAACAGCATACACACTCTGAACTAGCTGATTTTACCCATCTGACACAGTGCCCCCGTTACAAGGGCCCAAACAACTTTTTGGTGGAAAGGCCTCCAAAGATCACGTGACCATCTCCGTATTTCCTGCATGGAAATATCGGTCAGTCGATGAACACTAGATACAATCAGTATCCCATAGTAACAAAGCTCAGCACCAGCAGCCATGTTTTGACTGTAAGATTTTACTCATGAATATCTTAAACACTAAAGTTCAGAGTAAACTTTGTTAGAACAGTTTCAATATTACTCAACTCCAAAAGCATGATTTGTCAGTCCACTTGAGCTATAAGTTGCCTGATTGCAAAATCCCATAGGGATTCAAAAATGTCAAATTTTAGGTTTAAAGGCATATCTCATATCATATTTAAAAGCAACTCAATTACTTTTTTTTTTTTTTTTCAATTTTAGACAGAATACTCATGAATATGTGCTTCTGTAATGCAAACGTTTTACAGCCTGCATACGCATGCAAAGTAAATAAAAAGACACGTTACTGGATGTCATCCCCATCTGACAGCGGACTCACACCAGAAGCGACTCAGTGACTTGAAAAAGCAGTTCCCATTCATTTCCCTTGCAGGCTGGTGCATTGAGGTGAAGAGGTAGTGAGGAGATGAGCGCAGCGACCCAGGTAACCAGAGAGCTGCGAAGTTGAGATGAAGTCAACTCTATGCAAATTCGGAGCAACACTGCCGCAGCGACAGCCACTCAGTGAACACTTTTTCACAGACACAAACGGCATTGGTCGACGCACTCAAAGCGCTGCTATTACCTCTTTCCTTTGAAAACTGCCCATAGAGAGCTGGAGACAGCACGAGAGCGACCAGGGCTCAAGGGGGTGAGTTTATCTCTGCTGATGTGAGTCTGCTGTGAGGACGCGCCAACACAAAACTCACAAAAAAAAAACACAGGACAGAGCCTCTCTGCACAGGTCAGAGAATCGATGCACAGGTCAGAGAATCGATGCACAGGTCAGAGCCTCTCTGCACAGGTATCGATGCACAGAACAGATCCTCTGTGCTCAGAGCAGATCCTCTGTGCACAGAACAGATCCTCTGTGCACAGAACAGATCCTCGGTGCACAGAACAGAGCCTCTCAGCACAGGTCAGAGCCTCTGTGCACTGGTCAGGCCACTGTTCTCCCTAGCTTCAAGACAGAGTGTTGTTTTGGTCACAACTCCTTGTAGTTAGGAACCAATGTTCGAGCCAATCAAAAAGTTGTAAACTGATGATATCTGGGGTATTGTTCATGTTTTTTGTCTGCATATTTTAATTTTCTGTATTTTTATTGACACAAAGCGATAGGGTGTTTTCTACTTGTCAAGGTGAACTCAGGTGCCAGCAAGGGACAGTATGAACCTAAACTGTGGATTTTATAGAAGAAGGGCAACACTTGAAAATTTCATAGGAAAACTCGTTTTGTACATGAGAGTAAAGGAATTCTGAAAAAGAAATGCATTTAGTAAAGTATAGTAGGCCTAAATGACTTCTGTGAGGAAATAAATGCATTTTGCTAAAGAATTTTCAGGGAAAAAGTACATTTGGAAGTGAGAGCACAGAACATTTGAGAGTGAAGAAATAAACTTTGTAAATGAGACAGAGGAGATGTATTTTGTAAGCACAGTTATGACATAAAAAAAAACATTTTGAAAGTGAAATGGTGGGTATGTTGCTTTTAAATTTATTCTATTTGCTCTCTCATTATATTGCAATCACAAGATGGCTGCCTCAATTACCATGGCAACTGAATGTAAGGTATCTCTAGCTGTATTACAGCTGAATGCGCCGTCTCCCCGCTCAGCCTCCAGCCTCCCTCCGCCAGCACTCAACATAACAGCAGTGTGCTCACTGTGAACACACGGCTACAAAAACACGTACATGTCCGAGGCCCATCGTGGAAACCATCGAAGATAGGAACTTAGTATCGGAGCACACAGTGGCAATTACCTCTTCTAACTTTTAAAAAATCTGTTATCCTAGTGATAGAAAGTATTCGCAATGGCGACGGCTGCGGTGTCTGCCCCTGCTGCTGGCTGCGGCCCCAGCCCCGGGCCAGGTACGGAGCTGGTCCGCGGGCAGGCCTTCGACGTCGGGCCTCGCTACAGCAACCTCTCCTACATCGGGGAAGGAGCCTACGGCATGGTTTGGTATGTTGACGTGCTCTGTTTGTGCACAGCCAGTTCAGTTGTCAGTGTCTTCTTACGCGTCAAAACTACGCTACCCTAATATAAATACTGTGGATAGGTATGATAGCAGCTAACCAACAAGCTCCAAGTCCGCGCTAGTTTTACTACTTTTTACATTCTTTCACACTTTATAACCATAATCATAATTTTAGCTACATTAAACGTCGAATATCATAACTACGAGCTATAGTTTAACTCACAACTTTTAATCTGCAGCCATAGAATTCATGCAACAAGCTGTCGGTGGTTCATTTGAATTGTCATACACACGGACAGTGGGGTGTGTGCAGCTTCCCTAGGATTGCATGTTTACCCATAGCAATGACATCTTGACCTAGAAATAGTCAATTAACACCTTTTTGAGGGGTCGGATGTCATTAGACCAGTTGTTGTTGTCGGAGGTTGCGAAATGACTTCTTGACTGGCCTTTGATGATGCGTGAAAACTTGTAAATGTATGTCTCTTTATCAAGGTTTGACACATTTCGAAAACTGGTTGACATAGATTTCTATTTGCTGGCCAATCCGTGAATATATTTACTTTATCTTAGTTTTCAATGTGAAGTCAAATACAGGACTGAAGATTACATTAACAATTTGTGGTTAGGGCTACAGGTTACATCTTGTGTTTAAGGGTGGCAACTGCCCATGGTCTACTACACTAGTCTACACTGTGTATTCAGTCACCAAGCACGAGTCTGATAAGATGTTGTTGTCATAATACTCGTAGAATAACAGGTTAAAAGAAACTGCTTTTCCATTGAAACTTGACTATTTGGAAAAACTAAAATGAGAAGATAACCTACAATGGAGGAATGTGTTCTTCTTAAGTATTTACATGTGCAATCATGTGTTTATGTTGAGAAGGAGCCGCAAAAACTTAATTCATTAAATAATTGCAACTAATCGACTATTCTAGATATCTGTCAACTAACTTAGTAATCAAATAATCGTCAGCTTGTTTATATAGGCTCCAGAACATGCCATGAGCTGAGAAAATAATTTGTAATTTGACTCAGATTGGGCAGCAATGGCACAGAACACAAGTGAATGTATTGTTTTTCACGGAATTTATTGTTTTTTTTACGGAGCACAATTTTGTCTGCAAATATACAAGTCCATCTTGTCCTCAAACAATTACTTTGTCTAAGCCCAATTTAGTGAAAATTTCTTTTTTTAATAGATTGTTCAAAAGAATTATCAACCAAAATAGATTAGCAAAACAGTCATAATCTGGATGTTGGAAATATATTGAAAAGAGAGTGATATCACAATTGTTATTTTGGAGATGTGCAAATATGTGTACATCAATTGTATTGTTTATATTATTTAACCTCAGAGAAAGTTGTTTTTTTGTGTGTGTTTTTGGTGTTTTCCACTTAGATAATCATGGCACAAGCAATCCATATTTCATTCATTGCATTTCAAATTTTTTTGTGTGAAATTTCCTTAGTGCACATTTCCGTTAGTGGTAAGGTAGTGTTTCTGTAAGATTTGTCACTTATTTCATTTTAGATATTTCATTCTCTGCAGTTAATGGCACTAATAATGCATATCCTTTTTATCAAAAATAATCGAAATTAATCGTTTGACTTAATTATATTTGACTTATAACATTAATTAAGATTCAATTATGCCAACACACTTTATCTGCCTCTGTGACCTAGTCAAGCAAAAGAAAATAGATTGATTGAATGAACTGCAGAGTAATTACATTGTAAATCCTTTGATGGAATGTTAGTAAGAGACATTTTTCAATGGTCAATTCATTTTTGTATTTAGATAAGGTAAGGCTGCCAAGGCCCATGTCATCTGTCCATTCAAAACTGTGTGCTAATCACAAACACCTGCTGTCAGACCAATCACTCGCTGTTCTCCACCCTCAGCTCCTCCTTTTAGCTTTTCCTACTGCTTTTCTGTCAGAAAGATTAGTTTGAAATGCGTTTGGGGGATGAGTTTAGAGGCTTAGCCTCTCTTTAAAAGAATTATTTACAAGTAAAAAGTGAAGAAAATGAAAAGTAAAAAAAAGTAAAAAGAAAACTAAATGTATTTATCAGAGGGATTAAATATTTCATAGCTGATTATTATTTAGTTTATTTCGATTTTTGCTTTGAGCAAACTTTTCTGGTGATCCGGTGTTGTCTCTTGACTTTAAGAGGAATATGTAAAAAAACAAACAAAAAGAAAACGTAATTTTTTGGAGCCAGATGATTTATCACATTCATGTAAAACATTATCTTTCTGATGTCTTGAAGAGGTAACTTAAACTATCTGCTTCTACTGAAAGTTCATACTGCATTAAAACAGATTAAATCTTCCAAGCACTCAAAAACACCTTTATCTTGTTAAATGATTTTTAATTGAAAATGTCAGAAAAAAACTTTAGACCCAATTTGTCCACAAAGCATTCAGAAACAAATTACACACACAACAAACGCATAAGCAGATGCAGGCGTGAGATCACCCTCTAAAGTCGATAGATATTACTGAAATGACTAGATTGTTCCTACAAAATAGTATTTTTTGTTGTTGGTTGCAGTAGAAAAAACTTTTTTGACTGACTTTTACTAGTGCCATCTCGACTTGAACTGTAGCCACTGATGATGTTCGACTACATTCTGCCATGAACCATCCTCTTGAAATGCCACCGTGGCGCCCATCTCCATGGCAACCCCCCTGTTTCTGACATCAGTAGCACCAGACTGCAGCCAATGGGAGAAGGATGGAGAGAATGAGGGCCTTGACACTCTGCAATCCTGTTGTGCAGTTCAAGAGGCATGTAATTTGTGTGATTATACCAAAAGCGTGATGACTTCAGGACTAGGAAGCATGCGAGGCGTTCATGCACACTGCCGACATTAGAAATCAAAGCTTCAGTGTGTAGATGCATGCATAATTCACCTCATGCTCAAACATCTGCATCAGTGCTTAACATGAGGCTAAACTGATTTAGAACTTAAGTCATGACTGTAGAAGCACTTACTAATGCTGTCAGCCTGCATGCAGATCCTCTTGTCATCTTTTTTTAGATCAGAATATTGTTCTGCCCAGCCTGCAGTGTTCACACTGACAAGCTTTGAGTCCTTCTCTAAAGCTGAGTGTGCTTCATCCAAACACTGTGTGAGAATCTGACAGTAGGGCTGCTCGATTATGGAAAAAGTTATCATCAAATTAACTGTGAATATGTTGCACAAGTACATTGTATCTGCACTTACTAGGGCTGCTCAATTATTTAAAAAAAAATCAAATAATAGTAATACTGGTAATTATGATTATTCAATTACTGTATTTAGAGAAGGCAGAGCATCAGTAACCTGGCTCATGCCAGAGGGATCTGTGTTCAACTCTGATTTGAGTTCCTCCACAATATCCATCTGAAACTTTACTTGTGGAAAGCGTTTGGGAAAAGGTGGGACGTTCAATGAAATACATCAAGCTGATTGGGTGTGCGCCCGACCTTATTTATGTTAAACCAATCACTAATCATACAGGCGTATTTAATGTCCGCATGGGCTAGAGCAACACACCTCTCTGCTCTTCTTTCAAAAAGAAAATACTCCGTATTTCTGCTGAAACAGAATCAAAAGCGGTAGAAACGCGTACATCCACAGGAGCCGCTATCTTTGTTGCAACCAACCCCCCTCAACCCCCACTGGTGCAATGTGATTGGGCCGACAGCGTTGTGTCGGACTCCAAACCAATTGGGCTGCTTGGAAGCCAGATAGATTTTCTCGAGTTTGTGAATTCACAAATATTGAGAGATAATCCATCTGGCTGGCCCTGTTTGAGCACCAGCACACTTTAAATGAATGAACCAATGAACAAAACCAAAAAAAGTGTGTGTTGTGGGTTCTGTTCTTCTGTTTTTTTCCAGACTGTTGTTTTTGATAGAAGGCCTATTGTATTCTTATTGGGAGGAGTTTTGTCATTCTTAAATCGCTCAAACACTCAAACACACTCAACACCTAAATCTTGTTAAAACTGTCAGAAAAAAATATGTGTGCCTAATTTGTCCCTATATTTTTACAGATTCTCGACTATTGATGCGTGAGACCAAGGGAATTGTTTCTTTTATTTCTTTCTCTTTTTTCAATTTGGAAACTGCAGCTCGGAAGTAAAATGATCTATTTGCTGCAGTTACTTTCCTAACAATCAAAGTAATAATTGGGAAAAGTAGTGTGAGAGATGCACACATCACATTTTTGTGTTTTGTAGCTGTCCTTAACAGTGGGCTTTCACCCATTTGGACTTTGCCATGGAAACAGAGCAGCCTGTTGCATAACTGTGCGACTGCAGTGTGAGGCCTTGTATTTGAGTCTCCATGGAAACACTGCCCCCCGTACTCCTGCAGTGCGCTGTGAGCATGCTCCCACAGCTGTACAAGCTAAACTCTGCACCAGTGTCAGTGTACATGGCTCCTATCAGCTGTAAAGATTGTGTAGATAAGACTGTGTTGTGGGCTTGGCGCTGCTACTGCTCAGAATAGTGATCATATAGAGTCTTTGTACATTTTATACAAAATTTTCTGAATTTATAAAAACTCCACTAAAACAAACACAAGCGTTCTTCAAGATGTATTCCCTCTTAGACTGGGTACTTATGTTTTTTTCCTTTTATGCATGCATAGTTATAGGGCAAAATAGTAACATTTTTGAGTACCTTGCAACTGGTCCATAATATATGTTAAAAATAAAAGATGTGATTTTGGGGAAAGACCTTGTATGGCTCTGAGCATGAGCAGCTGCTGTTGCAATAGTTACATGGTGAACTTTTTCCTCCCACACAGTCTGCGTGTGCGCTTGCACACACACAGACACAAACGCTTGAGCACAGGGTTGATGCAAGTAGAAGAAGGTCACTCACATTTCCTTTGCTGAAGGCGGGCACACTTGTGTTTACATTTCAGTCTACACCCCCATCTCTATAGCGACGGTTCTCATGGTTAGTTGATGTTGTTCTGTCATAATTGTTGTTTGAAATGTGTTGGAGGAAAAAAGCTCTTCTCACAAATTTTGTTGCTGGTGTAAACTGCCAGTCTAACATCTTTATGTGCAAGCAGCATTAATGTACAGTAATTGTGAAAGCAAGCGCACAGATACATACATACAGTACAACAGCAGACGTCTGCACTTGGGCTGTGTTCCCACACTGTGGAGGAGGTGGTGTATTCTAACAAGGGCCAAACGTGGCTTTGTACTCCGTCTGCTGGCAACACACTCTTCCTCTACAGCTGAATGTTCCTGTGTATTTTTAGAACGGAGTAGTGTAAGGAAAGACAGCAAAGCATGTTATTGTATTTTATCACAGTACATTACAAAATTTTTTAAATGTTTTTTTTTCTAGTTCTGCCTATGATCGGGACAATAAAATCCGTGTTGCCATCAAGAAAATCAGCCCATTCGAGCACCAGACCTACTGCCAGCGTACACTCCGAGAGATCAAGATTCTGCTTCGCTTTAAACATGAGAACATCATCGGAATCAACGACATCATTCGTGCTCCAAGCATCGACCAGATGAAGGACGTGTATCCTTTTAGTTCATTCAAACTGGAACAGTGATTTTACTGAGCAAACAATGTAAAGAGTTCAGATACTGCTGTTGTTACTGATGTTTGGTTACTGTTGAAGAGCTTTTTGTTACATAATAGCCACTTGTCTTCTTGCTTTTGGCAGGCCTCCTATTAACTGTAGCCTAGCAGCCAACTGTTAAGTCTTTCATGTTATTTCACTTTATATAACACACTAAATGTTTCTCATATCCACAATATAAATTGCATTGCCATATTATGTTTTAACCAGCCTTTTTATAATTAGAATTGCTATATAGTTTTTTATAAATCTTGTTTTTTCTGTAATCAATTCTCCTAGTGTTAACAAAACTTTTGTGGTTAGTTCCTCAACTTTGTGCAGTTATATTGTCCAGGACCTGATGGAAACTGACCTCTACAAGCTTCTCAAAACCCAGCACTTGAGCAACGACCACATTTGTTACTTTCTCTACCAGATTCTTCGAGGCCTCAAATACATCCACTCTGCCAACGTCCTGCACCGTGATCTCAAGCCTTCCAATCTTTTGCTCAACACCACCTGTGATCTCAAGGTGAACCCATAAAACCTTAACCTGGCCAGCCAGATGGTTTATCTCACGATATTTGTGAATTCACAAATACGAGATAAACCATCTGGCCTTCCAGTTGCCCGATTGGTTTGGGAGTCCGAACCAGCAGTGTTTCGGCGGTGTTAAGACGGCTGTTAGCTCTCCGGCGCCGCCGCCGAGTCTCATTCAAGCTAAACAAAGATGTCTGCTGCTTTTGATGCGGTTTTAGCAGAAATACGGAGTAATTTCTTTTTGAAAGAAGAGCCGGACATTGGATACACCATTACGAGTTGTTGCTGTGATTGGCTAAGCTCAAATAAGGTATGCCCCACGCCCAATCAGCTCGAAGTATTTCACTAAACGCCCCGCCTTTTCTCGAACGCTTTCAGCGATCAAGTCTCAGATGGATATGGTGAGAAGAACTCAGACAGGAGTTCAACACATATCCATCTGGCAAGAGCCAGGTTAATAAAACCTTTTATTCTCCCTGGTTTAAAAACATTTTGTTTAGAGTTTATGCAGATGAGAGCTGAAAGCATACAGCTCAACAGATATCAGTGAGTGACAAAAATGCATAAGATTTTTTTCTTTTTCTCCTACAAAACAAAAATAAAACCAAAAAAAAAGCATCTACATTCTCATAATAATTAACTAAAGAAAATTTGTTTTTTAGCAGACTGTTAAATTAAAAAGAGAAAACAGAGTGGGCCTCATAGCAACAAGGTTGCGGATTCGGGCCTGGGCCTTTCTATAATCAATTATAGTCGTGTGTTAGGATTTATGCGCGTTTCTCCGCGGATATTAGATCAATTTTTGTCAAATAAAAATTGTTGTTGTGGAGCTTGACACATTATGACATCAAACTTATTCAGGGGAGTTAAGCTGTCTCTGTAAAAGGATGAATCAACATCTGTGCACTTAAGTTGTAAAAGAGCAGCTGCTTACACTGTGACAGTCTCTCCACCGGAGTCTGAACTTTAGCTCTTTGATGTGGAATTTTTAAGTTCCCCATCTTCTCTCTGCCATGTTGAGTTGTTTTGTTCCAATGCATGGGGCAGCGGGGAAGGAGCTGAGACTGGGCTAAGCTTCAGTGCATTGTGGGACTTGTAGTTCTAATTGTTGTGCGTGGGGCACTTTCTACATTAATCTGAAATCATCCTGGGGACCAGCAGTTTGAGACCCCTGCTCTATTGGAGTGTAAACTGTTTGTCTCTATGGAGATTATATTGTTCTGCTTGGAATGTTCCACAGTATCTAATCGATCAATAAAGACAGTCAGGCCAAAATGCATGTTGCAATTATAATTTTTTTAGTTTGTGCGATTATATTGTGACATGAATATTCATTCACTGAATATCTGTGTTTTTGCTTGTTGATTTTGTAGATCTGTGATTTTGGTTTGGCTCGTGTGGCTGATCCTGACCATGACCACACTGGATTTCTCACAGAGTATGTAGCCACGCGCTGGTATAGAGCACCTGAGATTATGCTCAACTCAAAGGTACTTGCTCTTATTTTCATGAGCAAGACAAAGAGACTTTTATTCATACTATTTATTTGCTTGTCATTTTAGGGCTACACTAAGTCCATAGACATTTGGTCAGTTGGTTGCATTCTGGCAGAGATGTTATCCAACCGGCCAATTTTCCCTGGAAAGCACTACCTGGATCAACTTAACCATATATTGGGTAAAATTATGCATGCTATACTTTCAAATATCAATGGATGGAATTAGATGCAAATAGTAACTTTTTTCCTTCTCATACACAGTTTTTAATTTTTTTTAATATTAATTTCCTAGGAATTCTTGGCTCTCCCTCTCAAGAAGATCTCAACTGCATCATCAACATTAAAGCCAGAAACTACTTGTTGTCTCTACCATTGCGCTGCAAAGTTCCCTGGAATCGTCTCTTTCCCAATGCAGACCCTAAAGGTTGGTCTGTCAAATATAACTTCGTGGTATTCAGTTATATGACAGTAGAGACCTCTGCTGGTTCAATAGTGTAATGATTTGGGTCTATCAGTGCTGTTGCTTATCATTTATATGTTACAGCCTTGGATCTGCTGGACAAAATGTTGACCTTTAACCCTCACAAACGGATTGAAGTGGAGGAGGCTCTTGCACACCCCTATTTAGAGCAATATTATGACCCCACAGATGAGGTACCAACTTTATTTTAACATTGGAGATTTATGCTTTAATAATACTTTTTGTTCTATTTATTATTTTTTGTGCAGCCTGTTGCTGAGGCGCCATTTAAGTTTGACATGGAGCTAGATGATCTACCCAAAGAGACACTGAAGGAGCTCATCTTTGAAGAGACTGCACGTTTCCAGCCGGGCTTTAGGTCCTAACACTCCTCACAAGTCAGTCAAACTTTCATAACTTTTATTTTAAAATTCATCTTAGGTGCTAAAGATTTGATATTGCACATTTTTCAAGTTTGTAAACTGATTTGATCTGCACTTATTCCGCACTGTATCTTCCTGATTAACGAGTTGTAGATGCGAGCAGTAACTGTTCTGGCTCATGCGGCTCATGCGGCTAACGCTTCGACAACGCTCAGAGGTGCCGAAACGTGATAGATCCTAATGGATATGCTTAAACATATCTAGCCGGCAATTCCAACTTTAGAGGCATTTGCACCGTCTGCAAGTTTTTAGAGCAGGAAAAAAATTTTTTTTTTTTTGAAGATTCAATGCCATGTGTGTGCTCTCACCATCGTGCAGTTTTTCTGCAATCCTGAGTCTCGAAGCTGCTCTCTTGTTCGTTCAACGTGGGATTAAAGGCAGGCGTCAGTGCATCACATCTTATTTCGTTTTTCTGAATCAACCCCAACCACATAGGCTAATAGGCTGTCTTAAGCAAACAAGCACTGTCATCTTGTAAATGTGCACTCTGCTGTCTGTCAGCAAGTTTGACTGGATCAAAGTAGAGGGCAGAAGGGAAAAAGAGGAAATACAGGCCTGGGGAGCATCAGGCTGGAAAGCTACAAGCTGACCCCGCTGACTGTTTAAGTCATAGAAATACTAATAAAGACAGAAAATCTGTGTTACTTATGTGATGCTTCATTTTGCCTTTAGAAGCAGCACTAAGGGCTAACAGCGCTATCATGCTAACTCCATGCTAACCATGTGACTCTGAGGATGACAAACAATATAAATACCCATCGGCCGAAAAGACACCCGTGTTGCCTTGGTGATGCTCCATTTAAATGGTTAATGTAGTATTTCACCATACAGTTAAAATTGCAGATTTGACCTCTTCTAAAAAAGACTAAAGGACAAGTGGCCTGGAGATCACAGCTTTATAGTGCCCCGGTGAAGAATTCAAAAAAATTTGTCTCCACACATAAAAACAGGTGTGGAGCTGTGGTGTGGTTTTAATGGGGTCCGATGGCAGTAGGGAGAAAAGGTTGGGATCACTGGTCTATGGGACAAACAAAAACAAAAACTGAAAAACTGTCAAAATTATAATTGTTGCTAATCTTTGACACGCCCATAAGGGAACTAAAAGGTCTAAGCGATTTCTGCCCAAACTCACTTTTAATATGAAAAAAGGTTTATGTGTAAGTTTTATTTTCAAGCATGTTTGACTTTGTTTTTTTTTAATATACAGCAGTAAAAATAGTGGAGAAAAAGCACCTTTCATAAATTTAGTTATGTAATGTTACTCTTCTAAAATAGGCCCAAATCATCCGAAATATCTCCATCGGCGCTGCCAGGTTTGTTTTGGTTCGAACGTGTGCTTCCAACCAAATCACAGTGGTGCGCTGTGATTGGTCCGCTGCTGTACTGTGGTTGGTTTGACTAACCATAGCCGTCTCTAACTGTACAGTGGGGGTCGCAGCAAATGGATTATTTTAGATTTTGTGAAAATCTGGTAGAGCCAGGTTAAACGCATTCAACTAATTGACCTATTGTGGTTAAATTAAAGCATTTGTTTTTCAAGTATAATCAAAAGTACAAAAAACAGTGAATTGTGATTTTAAATACTTATTGTAACTGATGATTCTCGTTACAGAAGAATCTGTGGTTTGGCTTGAGGATTGCCACTGCCCCCCCACACCCACCTCTGCTACATCGCTGTGACTTTTGGTTAAACCTTTTTTTCTTTTATTGTCCACATCATCTGGATTCCTTGGGTCTTGCGTGTCAAGTTAACTTTGCTCAGGAATGGCGTCTGGACTTAAAAATCAGTCATTTCTTTCTGACTCTGTTGGAGTTGAGGGGTGGAGAGGGTCATATAACAGGTAACAGTTCTGGGTGGTATTTGTTTCAAAGCCACTATCAACCCTTGTCTGTGTGTCAAGGCCGTGTGGCTCTGGCTTTCCCCCCGTGTACTTTTTTGTTTAGTGCAGTCATAAACTAGCTGCTGTACTGTTGTGACTTTTAAACAACCAAGCTAAGCTACTCTATCTAGCATGTCATACCTTTATCATACTGTTCCAAGAGAGGATCCACATTTTCTTGTTTATTAGGGAAACCAACCAATTTATGCAAACAAGTCAGTAAGCCAGAGACCTCATGAGCCAAAAGCCATCACTGAAGAGGGTTCACTCTTCAAAAGCTGTCTATTTTATCATAGTTTATGTATTATAAATCCTTGACACACACTAGATTACCCCAAAACAAATGTATACTCAAACATATAAATGTACATTATATATAACATGAAAGTCTTAAATATTTTAATGGAAAGTGTGCTGTTTGGAGATACTATCTGTTCAAATGCCCCTTTTTTATTTAGTTTTGTTTTGTGTGTCTTGATTTCCACTTGAAGTGAAATGAAAGGAAAACCAAGTAAACAATAGCAAGGCTTTTGCTATGGGATTTTGCCTTGGCCTTGATAAACCTGTCTGCTGGCTTTTTCCCCCAAGTGGGTGTACAATGTGTCAGGTTTAATCCAGAGAAAACTTTCTATGTCAAGAAAAAATCATAGTTGTGCCTCCCATTTGTTGCTTTATTTCAGTTTCTTTTCCACCTTGTTAAAATTCTACTGTGCCCTTTGCATGACTGTTATAAGCTCTGTATACAAAGATGACAATGTTAAGTGCCACTCAAGCCGGGCCAGCACATCCCGGGTCCCCTCTTTTCATTTGTACCTTTGGCTTTGTGGTATATCACATTTTCAGGTCACATGGTGCTTTTCTCCTTTTTTGCTTCATTTTGTCTTGTTGTAGTGTAAAACAATACCCTCTCTTTTAAGGTTTGCATGTAAATCGTTTTGCAAAGTTAGAACCATTTACATGTCAATAACAAAAACGTTTTCTCTATTTAAGTGAAATTTGCACATACATTTATTATTATTGAGTGTCAGTAGTACCAAGTAGAAAATGGGCAGTACAACATTTTCACCTATTAACTGCTATTTGAAGACTGTTTAACTAAACTAATTGTAATTTCACCTACATTATGAAGTCAAACGTGTTCTGTTTATCTTGAATCTAATTGGCTAATTTTGAAGCCTCAGTGTTTTCAGTTTTTCTACTTTTCAATTGTAACATTGCTAAAAGCAAAGTAAAAAATAATAGTAATTCTATAAAACATTTTAACAAATGTCAATCAATAAAAAGTTGTACAAGAAAATACAAGCACTTAGTAACAAAATGGTCATATCAGTTCAAACTGTTATAAAACAATATTTTTGAAAACGTTTATGGTCTACATTTTGTTTGTTCTAAATGAACATTTAGCAATTGTTCGGTTTGTTTTCTGTCCATTCTATTTTTATAGAAGAAAACTGTTTTTATTCAAATAGATTATTTGTTCAGATTCAAATATAGTTTATGTGGATATTAAACCACTGAAATATACAAAATTTTCATTCATTCATGTAAATTGGCCTTTTGCACAAGACAGAAATGTCTTAATCTTCTGTTTGAAGAATTTTGAATGAAAATAATTATGTATGCATTTTAAGCATATGAAGTGAGATGTCCAAGGTTTTCAAATTTGACTTCTTTGATTCTGTGGATTGACTTGGGAAGCTAATATAGTATTGGTAGTTTGCCCAGTAGAAGATTTGTGTTAAAACTAAACCGGGACCTTCTGACTCTGTGCAGAGGTTTACCAATGTAGAGCCATTTTTGACCAAAATGTATTTTTTGCTAAAATGATTTAGCTCTTACCAAGTTGATATGGTTGGACGTTTCAGACTGAAGTGTGACTAATGGAGGTCACCTTTGCTCTCTAGATCGTACACCTGCGTGTCCGTTTGAAATGCACTTGCTTCTACTGTAGTTGGGGCTTGTAATCCGAGGTGCCTGCTGGGACTTGATTCGTCTGTAGATAGTCTTTTCCATGTTTAGTGGGAGGGCACTAGAAACTTGGGATTTGTTGTTTTAAGCTTCTGCTGATGACTCTATGTGCAACCTGTCTGTCTGTGCCTTTTTGATAGTCTTCTTGATATCCAAGATTTGACGTGCAGCTTTTGTTTAATTGGGGACTTGTATCGCTAATATGCTCTATGATAATGAACACAATCAATGACGGGCGGGAAGTATTGTGGGTGGGAAGTCTTTTTCATTTCTGTAAAGGTTTTTGAGACGTGTTGCCACAACCGTGATTTGTGACTATATTGAAAAGATGAAACATTTCTATTTTTGACGCTTTCCTTATTCCTTGAGCCTTTACTTTTGATGTTTTTGTGCAAATATTTTTATTGTAAAAAAAAATAAGAATGTTATGTTTCTATCAGACACTAAACATGTTTAAAATGTCTTCAATGGAACAATTTCACTCTGTATGTTTTGATCAATATAAACCTTTAATAGTGTACTTACCATTTTCTTTAGTTGTATTTTGAAAACCTGCCATAGTAATTGTTTGAAATGAGTCAAGTTTTACTTTGCTGTTGTGTGAAGGATTTGACTTGAACGAAGCATTTCTTTGCTATTAAAAACTGTCACTTTGAATGTTGCTGAACTGTTTTTTTATACCTAAAAAATTAAGCCATTCACTATCTGTCTGGGATTCTGAATACACACACATTATTCTGGCTTCTTCGGCAATGTTCAGATATTATTTTGAGCATTCCAGGCCAATTAATAGAGATATATTGTGTTTTGTGCATGTATTGAGTAATAAACTATGACATATATGTACATTTTGTTCATTGCAAAACCCCAACATTAAATTTGTGTAGAAATATTGTGTAAATATATAAACCGGTTATATTGACTTCATGTTCAAAACTACAAACTCGTAAGCCCTTACAGCTTTCAGTCAGCAAATAAAACTGTTCTGACATCGTTAAAAACACAGTAAAGTGAATTTCCCCTTTACACAATGTGCACACACACACACACACCAGAACAATCAGCATGAATGGATCTACGGTACTTACTAGTCTCAGTCAATGAGTGCTTTTACATGCGCATGAACATCCTGGTGATGATCAGGATTTTAAAATATCCTGGTTTTGGTTGTGTCCAGGTAAACATCAATATTCTGATTTCCATTACCTGGTTATTTGAGTATTCTGGTTGTGAAAAAACACATAACATGATTTCTCATAGGTGGAGCAAAACTGAGCAAGTGCAAACTCGAGGAACTGATCTGGTAGAAGCAGCTAATTTTCCAAAATGACTCCCGATGTGTCATTTTTTTCTTTTTTATGTTTAATATGTTATCATTATAAAACAAGGAGGTAATATGTAAATGTGCAAATTAGAAAACACACCCTGAAATTCAAAAACACAAACAAATATTCAAAAGCACGCCCCAAAATTCAAACACAAATACAAAAGCATGCACCAACATTTTAAATCACAAATGCAAATTCAAAAACATGCACCAAAATTTGAAAACACAAACTCACCAAAGTTCAATGAAGCACATCATGAAAAGAGAAAATAGGCTACTTGTATCTAGGTCTAACTCACCTTTGAAGCCTGATCCTGTCAGATCTCAGTAGCTAAGCAGGACAAAGCCTATTCATTGCTTGGATGAGAAATAGGCCTACTGGAACACCTGAGCCCTGTACTACGAAGCTAGATTTGGGGTTTAGCGAGGTAAGTTCTGGGTTAACCTGGTCTGGCGGTCCTACGAAACTGGATCACGTCCTATCGGGTTAGATCTCTATGGCAACATGCGGCAAACTCATAACCTGCTCCGGACCAGGATAAGTTCCCGAATAAGTTAAAAAGACGAGACGCTGGCCAATCAGAGACGAGAATTAAGCCGTTTGTAAAGAGGGGGAGAGAGAGAGATGAGAGAGGGCAGCGGAGAAATGAGGAAATGTGAAAGTTACGGCGTTTTATATCAATGCGATGCGCACGGCACGTAACCTATTTATTAAGAGCAGGATGAGATCTTAACATGACTGAAGAATCCAGTTTAATCTGTGTGATGATTAATAATTCTTTCATTGTCAAGAAATAATTAATGACTGCACCTTGTGCACATTTGGCTGTGGATTTTACGCATCACTTTGACTCAGATAAAGGACACAGCTCATTCAGACTAAACGGTCGATCTATTAAATGTTTGTCATGTCTGCACATTTGTGTTTTAGTCTGTTATATCGATGCAGGACATTTAAATGAACTCTGCAACGTAACTTCTGTTCTGTGATTGGCTGATTAAGCTCAGACTTCATTTGAAGCTGCAGCGCGTTTCCTTCTTAGATTTTAATAGGCCTACTCGTATTTCGCTTCATGATTGACGTTTCCTCACGTTTGAAGTCCGCAACTCAGGTGTTCTGATTGGTCAGTTTGCGTTAACCCCCTCGCTCCGTGAACGCGCACGACGTCATTGAGAAAATCAGGGTTAACAGATCAGTTGTGAACTCGTTTCGTAGGACAGCTATCGAGAGAGTCTCATATCTGGTTAGTCAACCGGTTAGAAAACTATCCAAGATACGTTCAGCGACGTTCGTAGTACAGCCTCAGGTGCCATGTGGTGTGGATATACAAAATAAATAAGGTTAAGGTACACTTTATTGTCCCCGTAGGGAAATTTGTCCTCTGCATTTGACCCATCCTTCAATGCCTCTGGGGCATCTCCTCAGAGCAGTGATCGCCGCAGTGCAGCGCTCGGGACCCATCTCCAGATGGAAATTGGGTGTAAGTTATTAAACTTCCATTCTGTCTGTATTATTAAATAAAATATAATAATTGACCATCTTCCGACATCTTGAGTCCAAATTGCTTCTAATGTGTGTGAATGTAACACAGAACAAGTAGGCCTACAGAACAGAATTTTAATAACTTACATCATGCTCATTTTACATTCATTGTCCGTATCCACAGTGGCACTTGGTGTTCCAGTGTCTCCCATCCAAGCAATGACCAGGCCCTGTCCTGCTTAGCTTCTGAGATCTGACAGAGATCTACTTCAAAAGTAGATTTGACCCAGTGACACAACCTACTTCTCTTTTCATAATGTGTTTCATTGAACGTTGGCGCATTTGTGCTTTTGAATTTTGGTGCGTGTTTTAAGTTAGGTTTATTGCCATTTGCGGTATTTTTTGCAGTATCATTTGAGGTAGTTTTTGAATTTGCGTTTCTGTTTTGACCTTCAGGGTCTACAAAATTCTAATTGAAAATAATGTAAAACAAGGTCAGATAAATCCTAGACATATAATTACTCTTGGTCACTAGATTGCTGTGTCTCTTGTCATTATAATAAGTAATTGGTAAACACCAGATCCAGAATCATAAACAGAATACTGCTCATAATCAAGTGATTGATCAAACATCTATTTCAGACTTAAGGTCCAACTAAAACACAAGTCATCACTGCCATCTAGTGTTTGTTTTTTAGATTGAAACTACACAGCTAGGCTATGCTAGCTACTTTTAGAGTTGTATCGTTAAATCGTCATAAACAATAAGGCACTTTAAAACCTATAAAACAACATATAACGTGTAGCCTGTGTTAAAAACGGCGCACGTACGAGCAACACATTAACCAATAAACTTTTCAGTGATGGCGGGAAAGCTTTCAAACAAGGTCAGTGACATCTTCAATTTGAACTAGGTGCTGAAGTTTATCTGACGTTTTGTATCGTGTAAAAATCACTAACATTAAGGACGTCACAATCAGTCAAAAAGAGGTAGGCTACATCTTTTATGCACTTTGTAATGTCACCTTAGCTCTTTGATGGAAGATTTGCTAGCTATGAAGGTGTACCGGAATCACACAGTATTGTATTTTGTTTATTTAACCTTTCTTGCATTTTGTTACATATGTTGACATTGTTAACATACAAATCATTCATATTATAAAATCATAAATCTCCACATATCTGACCTGTAACTTGGCCTTGGAGTGTCACTACTTGTCTTCATTGCTATAGCCTACAGTGGAACATTCCAGGCAAAGAATTGCCACTAGAGGTCTCTGCCACTCTAAAATTGTCCTTCGTTAGAGCATTTACCTGCTCTTGTAGTATATGCATTTGTAGGTGTGGTGAGCAAATAAGGTACTCTCATTTTGATTTAGAGTCTCTCTCCAGTTAAAATTAATGGTAAGAACGTGTCAGATGTTTCAAGAAGTGCCCACTTAAAGCACTGTTAACATATATAAGAATAAATGTACAGTTTTTAAGCATCCCTCAGCTCTGCTACTTTGCTGCAAAAAGTTACTTTTGAATTTTTCCTTTTTCCAGGCGAGACTTGAGGTTTGCTATTTCTCTCAGTGCCTCAATGGCATCATGCACAGACCTGAAACCTAAAGAAAAAACAAGGTAAGTGTTAGGCTAATGCATTTGTTAACTTTATTATGTCAATGCAAGCTAAATAAAAACACTGTTGTGATCCTTGAATAAAAATAAAACAAATACATTAATATTGCATTATTATAACCTTACACCTCACATAGAAGGATATACGTAGAGTTAATCAATTAAGCATTGCATCTCATAGCCTCCTTTTCAATGTCCTCGTTTTGCTCTGAAGTGTAGAGTGAGAGATGAATAGCTGCTGAATAAAGCTTTGGCTGGGGGATGATGTACAGCACAGTTTAACTTGGCTCTTATTTAGTGAGGCAGCCTTTGGCCCGCCCGTATGAATGCACTGAGATCTACTGCCATGACTCGGGGAAATGAGTTTTCTGTTGGCTCTGTACTGGGACTGCAATAATTGTCCAACTGTTTAATGCAGTTTCTGCTCTGTGCCTCCTGCTTTATCATACATTACCCAGGCTGATTTAGCTACATAAAGCTTATACATACTATATTTTAGCTGGTTGTTTCTTGAGTTGTCCCAGAATATCATTGCCTTCTAGATCCTAACACAAAGATTGTGGTGTCAGGAAGGGCAGTGTAAGCATACCTTATATAGCCCATATTAATGCAAATAATCAGTTTCAACCATAATGTGTAATAGAGGAATGAATGCTTGTTTGGACACTTTGGGGGATGCAGTTTCAGTGCATAAAGATAGCCTTAACCTCAAATGTAACTGAACTGCCTCTTTTAGTATGCTTTGTTTATATAGACTAGTTTTTATGTAAACTGGCATGCTATAGACGGTAGCTGAGTTTGTAGTCTTAGAAGATCGAATTGGAGAGAATCAGCCTTGTATGTATTATTATTAGCTATTGGCTCCTCTGGATTCTAGAAACAAGCAATTACCAAATGAAACAAAACTCATAAATGTACTCAATGATGGTTTGCTGACAGAAAATAATCAAATTCTTAAATTGTGTCTTTCATAAAATAAGAAACAAAACACTAAATATATACAATTATTTAGTTTTAATAGCCATGCTGACTTTGGTCTCAAACATATTTTCCTAGAGCAATGCCAGAAAATAGAGGCTAAGCACTGTTGTTGTGTCCGTAGGCAAGACACACCACTGAGTGTGAAGTGAATGAACAATGTAATTTTAAGTGTTTGAGTAAAAGACACTATTAACATCTGCATTAATAGTATTTGTTTTATTAAATTACTGTTTGAATACTTTCAAAGTATTGAACCGTTTATGTTATGTGTCGAGTTTTTCCCTGACGCATGTGTTGGGGTGTACAGACGCGGGCTATGTTTGCTTACTCTTGACAGTATGTGGTGAACAGACCTTTGTGGTAGTTGTGTTTGAGCAGCTGCAGCTCATGATGGAAGTTCTTCTCCAGTGACTCCATCCTGTTTGTGAGTCTGGTCTCCACTTGTTTGAGTTGCTCAGTTTGTCTGCAAACACATTGCTCCTGGTGATTTTTCAACTGCTCCTGACCAGATTCAAGAGCATGATATCTGTCAAGTAATCTTCGCTCAACTTCCTGCTGCAAACAAAGTAACATTTGAACTTTTAGGTTGTAAAAAGTTACTGAATAATGACATAGATTCAAACATACAATGCCCAATTCAATTAATCTGCTAGGAACAAACCATGCCCCTCACATTCTGATATGGGTGCAAGACAGCTTAATAATGGTACACCACGCACAGCAGAGACGAGAGGTGCACCAGAGTATTTTTACTCAGCTGTTATTATTTGTATTGGAATGACAAAATGTACCATGTTGTCCTGTAGTTGTCGATGGCTCTGTTCAAATGACTGAACACAGTGCACAATCTGTTGTTCCGTCCACTTCTGTAGCGTACTAGACTGCTTCACAACTCCATTATCTTTGCTGACAATCTGCAGTGCAAAGAGACGGTTTGGTTTGCTAAGTGAAAGCCAGAGATATTTTTTCCTTTATAAATGTATTATGACATTATGTTCATCATTTTACTACTACTACTGCTACTGCTGCTGCTGCTGCTGCTTCTGCTGCTGCTACTACTACTGCTGCTGCTGCTACTGCTACTGCTACTGCTACTGCTACTACTACAAATACAGTGATAAAAAATAAACATTTATGCATTGATTATTTGAATAGTAACCAAAAAACATGTACATTTTGCTGGTACTTTTAACGCAGACCAAATTAAAGAGAGGTGAGAAGTGAGTCTTGCATTGCATTTTCTCTGTAAAGTGTCAAACTGATGCACTCACCACAGCAATGTTTACTTTAGCAGAACTCTGACAAAACAACATTGGCCGCTTAATACTGTGTTCAAACAACGGCCAAAACTATTAGGTAATTCTGATTGGTAAACGTGTTTCAGATGTTTTCTAATTTGATATATAAAGCTTTCACATTACTGGAACAATCCCAGTTTTACAATCAGAAAATAAAAACATGAATAACGTTGAGATTTTAAATAAACCTCTACAAACATTTTTTTGAAATGCATGTGATTCGTGTATGTAATAGATTATCAGTTAATGTCTTAATGTCTCTGTTAATATATTATAAAGTGAACATTAAACTTTATGTCAACAAAATCCAAATCTATAAATCAATTCAGCTGCTTTAAACCTTTGGATCTAAAGTACTGCACAATATACCTTTTCACTTAATATAGTAATAACAGAAAACAAATGTTAATGAAATCCAGCATATTAATTTAAATCAGTTAAACCTCCTACTTAAAACAAACACAACAGAAATATATTCTTTTTTTACTCATGCATAATTTATTTTTAAATTAATGATGCAAAATAACATGCAGCCTTACTGGTTTTGTACTTTTCCAACTTGGTTTTGCACCTCTGCCTTGAAGCTTGTGTGGGCATGATATACTTCCGCCAAAGAAACCTCCATTTGGCCAAGGTCACGCTGCAGCTGGACATGCACGTATACAACATAAATACTTTGTAACGTAATGCTGTAACCTGTAACATGACCTCTCCTCTCTCCAGTTTGTGCTGAGTCGAACTTATCGAGCTCCTGTGCGACTCCAGAACCAGCTCTGTCCCTCTTTCTCTGCATTTTCAATTATCTTTATGGCACATGCTTGACCACTGCTCCAAAGCTAATGGGCTGCTCAGTGATTTACTCCCCACTAAAACTGAGAGTCGAAGTCCTGTTAGTGTGGTGACCATTAAATTTAGTGACAGCATCCACACACTATACTCTTCAACTGTAAACCTATACTACACTATAAACACAATACTCCTCAACTGTAAACCTATACTACACACTATACACACTATACTCCTCAACTGTAAACCTATACTACACACTATACACACTATACTCCTCAACTGTAAACCTATTCTACACACTATACACACACTATACTCTTCAACTGTAAACCTATACTACACACTATACGCACTATACTTCTCAACTGTAAACCTATACCACACACTATACTCTTCAACAGTAAACCTATACTACACACTATACACACTATACTCCTCAACTGTAAACCTATACTACACACTATACACACTATACTCCTAAACTGTAAACCTATACTACACACTATACTCCTCAACTGTAAACCTATACTACACACTATACACACTATACTCTTCAACTGTAAACCTATACTACACACTATACACACTATACTCCTCAACTGTAAACCTATTCTACACACTATACACACACTATACTCTTCAACTGTAAACCTATACTACACACTATACGCACTATACTTCTCAACTGTAAACCTATACCACACACTATACTCTTCAACAGTAAACCTATACTACACACTATACACACTATACTCCTCAACTGTAAACCTATACTACACACTATACACACTATACTCCTAACTGTAAACCTATACTACACACTATACTCCTCAACTGTAAACCTATACTACACACTATACACACTATACTCTTCAACTGTAAACCTATACTACACTATAAACACAATACTCCTCAACAGTAAACCTATTCTACACACTACACACTATACTCCTCAACTGTAAACCTATACTACACACTATACACACTATACTCCTAAACTGTAAACCTATACTACACACTACACACTATACTCCTCAACTGTAAACCTATACTACACACTATACTCCTCAACTGTAAACATATACTACACACTACACACTATACTCCTCAACTGTAAACCTATACTACACACTATACTCCTCAACTGTAAACATATACTACACACTATACACACTATACTCCTCAACTGTAAACCTATACTACACTATAAACACTATACTCCTCAACTGTAAACCTGTGCAGTACAGTATGGGCCAGATTTATCCAGCTTTTACTCATGGGCAGAATAGATTAAGGGCATTCAAAAATGTGCCATAGCTGACTTTTTTTGTCTCACACAGACACTACAAATTCTTAATCTGAGGTGGTGTATATCAATTTTGTTTTTTTCAATAGTAAATTGTGTACAAAGAGTGTATGCATTTATTTTCAGTATACCCAGAATTTATAGCAATTTATATCTTGGTGTTACCTTACCAAAGATTTTGTTTGTTTGTTTCTTTGTTTGTTTGTTTGTTTCCTTTATTTTACAAGGCCAAGCATGAAGACCAAATTCTTAATTCTAACAATGTTGGCCTGGTGACCAGCTTTTGCACTGCAGACTGATAAATATATATATTAATCAGTCTGCAGAAAAATATATATTTTTTATGAAGTCAACCTCACCTTGACATGCACCTCTTGAATCATGACCTCCACGGCTGATCGGAGCTGGGTCACCTCCTGCTGCAAGCGCATAACCTGTCTCTCTGTACTCTTCACTTCAGCACTCAGCTTGGCCAGGCTGGCATCACACCTGAAGACACGGGAACCATTGCATTCCCCAGAAGGTACAATTCAGCCAAGCGAAAGTTTAGAACATTGTTTGCAACATAAACTGAAGCCTTTCTGGTACTACGTTTGTGTCTGAATTACTAATGAAGTTAAGTTTTTAGTTATTTTAGTTCATTTAGCCAACCTGGTTTGATAGTTTTTTTGTTGTGGTCTGGTCCTGGAACAACTTAAGATAAAAACTGTATGCCTGCTAATCTAATGGATAATCAAAAAATGCTTACAACCATGTCAACCACAACCACTGTGACTAAATATCAACATTACCTCGCTTTCTCTAGTAAACATACCTGGCCACTCGCCCCCTGAGGTCCCCGATGCCAGCCACGTTCTTGTGGTCCAGCCATTGAACAGCCTGTGTAGTCCCACATGTAACCCGTCTCGCTCTGCTATTTGGCTCTGCAGGGTCTGCTCAGGTAAAAAACACAAGCATTTTAGCAACATTTACTATCAACATTACACATACTATCAACATCCATTGGTTCTCAAAAATAAAATCTGTTTGTCTAAGATTTTGACCTTGTTACAACTGCCTTCTCTCATCATTAATTTACTCAAAAAGGTTTATTAATAATGATTCCTAAAAAATTCTAATTCATAGTAGCTACGGCATGTAAGGTTCAAATAGTCACATAACCACTTTACAAGAAGAAAAAGTTAAAAAGTTAAAAACCTGCTTTGCAGTGCAGTTTTGCACAGGAATTAAATGGACCTCTTTCTATTTCTAAGTTGCTCTACATCAGTTTTGTGTTTTCCAATAAAGCTGTGGCTACAATAGTAGCTTACCACTATCGGTTGTGGAGTGAGTGAATGAATACTGCAAAATATGAAGTGACTTTTGGGTGTCATAAAAAGCGCTACATAAATCTAATGCATTATTTTATTTTTGTTATTATTTTCTTATTTGAAAATGAATACTTAAACACAAAAGCTTCTTTTACATGATTCAAATTGTGGTGCGATGTAGTGTGATGTCATCATTTGGAATTTAATTCTATAAAAATGTTAAACTAGGATGACATTTTCAATATGTTTGAAAATATATTAATTTCAACTTTACTGTAGGGCTGCACAATTAATCAAAATTGCAATATCAATAGACGCAATAAACAAACCACAAAGGCTGCAGTGTTTTAATCCCATACTCCTAAAAACAACAAACTATGACTTTCTGCAGAAAAACTGTTTATACCTATACATAAAATGTGTTTTAGAATAGCTTAAATGCTATAATTTTAATGATTTATTTGTTTTTTTGTTATATTTCATTTAGTAATTTCTTCCAAAAACTCTGTGTGAAATGTGAACTTTGAACCAAGATTCATTATTTAAACACAAATATCGAATTGAATGAGAATACAAGTGAGAAATATTGTTACTGTATTCTTCCCAGATGCTGCAGCCCAACTGTAGTAAAATGAGTGCTCCTGACTTTGTCAGGGGCACTGAGCCATTGAGATCTGATTTAGTTTGATAGACAAAACATAGTTTCAAAGTAACGACCTGTATGCTATCACTGAGCTGCTGCACGATGCGTGTGATGGTGAGGATGTGGTTCTGCAGCTGTGTGCTGGATACAGCCTGAGCCTGGGCACATCTCTCTGACTTCTGCAGACTGGAGGATACTTCCTCTTTGATTCTGAACGCCTGCTCCAGCAGCACAGCTAGAGTCTTGTTCCCACTGCTCACCCGGTCCTCCTGGGCATCAGGCCTCACACACGAAGAAAGCACAACCCAATTTAGTGATTTACATAACAGAGCATAAATACATCTACAGTTTTACAGCCAAAGACAGAATAGGACAGTGTGTTGCCTTTGGTCATCCTGGAACCAAATCTCTTAACGGCTGTAACTGTGTTCCTATGTGAGGTAAGACTTTATTTAATTTGAGTGATTCACAACATTGTTACAAAAGGTCAGCAGTGGTTCTCTAGTACAGGGGTTCCAAAACTTTTCACCTCGGGACCCCCAAAATAACCATGCAACCAACTTGCAACCCCCTCGGCAAAGAATATATACTTTTGTAATAATTTAAATAGTACATAACCATTTAAATTAGGTTTAATTGTGTTTATTTTGACAGTGTATTGCTTTATATGACCCCAATTCCCCCCAAAATGAATAAATGCTATGTCATAATTGTAAAAATACATTCTGAAATCATTTCGCGACCCCCAGATTTTGCTTCGCGACCCCCCGAGGGGTCCCAACCCCCACTTTGGGAACCACTGCTCTAGTATAATCCACTTGTTCAGGTTTAAAGGGAAATCAAAGAAGAAAGAAGTGCACAATTTACATTACCTGTGATTGGTGTGATATGGACGTAACTCACGGACATTTGACATTCTAGACCAAAAATGCAAAACATTATTTTAGGCATGAAGACATATTCACCACAGCCATGATGACGCAGTGGATGAACTGAAACATATAACTTTACTTTATTATAACATTTGTTAATTACAAATGAAGGTGGTATAATATATACATGTTAAATATAAATTGTTACATGATGTTGATTATACTGTATTTCTAAGGTCTAATTTCAAAATGTAATTCTTGCTGTGTAATAACTGAATAGATGGCGGCACGGTGGCTGAGCGGATAGCGCTTGCCTCACAGCAAGAAGGTCGCGGGTTCGATTCCCGCACGGGCTCGGGCCTTTCTGTGTGGAATTTGCATGTTTCTCCCCGTGTCTGGGTGGGTTTCCTCCGGGCACTCCGGTTTCCCCCACCAACCAATAACATGCATGTTAGGGTAATATCCTCCAGCTACGGTAGTCCTGACCAAGCCTAGCAAGAACATCTGGAGATGGGTCCCGAGCGCTGCACTGCGGCGATCACTGCTCCTGATATGAGGAGATGCCCCAGAGGCATTGAAGGATGGGTCAAATGCAGAGGACAAATTTCCCGACGGGGACAATAAAGTGTACCTTAACCTTAACCTAACCTAGATCTCTCAGACTTTGGGAATAGTATTTTGCATAATGATACGTTTGATTAATATAGTCCTGTAGTGAACCATCAAAGACGCCTTGCATTACATTATTTATTTTCTCCACTACTAACTGCTACAGCCATATTCTTTTGTATTTGTTCATTAATAATTTGTGAATACTCACGGGCTGTTCCAGTCTTTTTCAGTGCTTGTTTGTGTTGTCACTTGGTAACTGTAGACTCCTTGAATGGGCTGGCCTGTCTGTCAGAGTGGATTTGTCACCACACTAATGTGAGCCAGTGCAGTGCATGTGGTGAAAGCCGCTCACTCAGCAAACCTTTTGACCTGACAGTTAGAACTTCGTATTAAGCTAAATGAAAAAGTCGCTCTAAAAGGTTTTCAATGAACTATTTAGATGTTGGAGCACAGCATTTCAGGGCCACAATTTAATTTACACAAATTCCTTTTTGTAAGAAGGGAAAAATGAAAACAATGTCAGTGTGCCACTTATGGTTAATTATAGCTTTAATATGAGTCATTGAATCTGCACAGCCCCCTCCAGATAGTGCATGATATTATTTGCAAACACTTATGCTAATCAGATTTGAATTATTAAATGTAATGGATTTAGAAATTGCTTATAGCCTACTACGACTATTATTATTATTATTGTTGGCTATAGCAAAGTCTGCATTTGCTGTTTTCTACTCACTGATCTTACAATTAAGAAATCAAGTGGTTTTGTATATTTGACAAAAGCTAGTCTTTTTTTTATCACAGCATTTTATTACAACAATTGTGTAAATTATAGATTATAAAATTGGACGTTCATCAAAAGACCACTGCCTGCTCATCAGTTTTCTGTACAAATGTAAATGAAATGCCAATAAACCTGCAAGTGTTTGGCTCTCACTCGTGCATCTCCATTAGGACTTTAGGGCTTCTGGCAGAAGACACTTTTTGTAGATATAGATCCTAATTGTGCATAGACGCATAAAGATACTGTATATACAATCACACTGGCTATACCTGATATTCATCTCATCGTGTGTCAATTAGGCTAAAACATCTCCCTACGTAAATTGATTTTTTTTTTCTTTTGCTCAAACATGCCTTGAATTTGAATAATATTTGTTGTGGAGAAAACAGTTTACAGAACTTGGAGGGTCTAAGGACAGGGAATGCTATGGACAATTATTCATTTGCTCTACTAATAATCTGCTGCAATCACTGCTTTTGGATGTTTATTGTTTCATTGAATGTGTATTGTTTTATTTTATTTTCTACTATTCATGTTTGCTAAATTAATAATCTTGGGAAGTCCTCAGAGACGACTTGTTTTGATTTGGCTATACAAATTGATCTGATTGAGACTGACCATGAATGGCCTACATGTGAGGTGCTGCTGGTAATGTGCCAAAAAATTCAAAAGAATCAATGAATTAAAAAACAAAAAAACTTAGGCTCCAGATCCTTACAACATAAATATTATTTTAAAAAACTCTGTCCTTTAGGTAATGTAATGTAATAGAATAGGTTGATAACAAACCTAAACACCGCAAGGAGGCTTTGAGGGGATGTTATGCAACAGCACACAGGGTTTGCAGCCAAGTGACACGGTTGCCCAGAGGGAGGCGCGGTGCGCTCTCATCCTGCATTTAAATAGAGTAATTAACAGTGAAGTTTGATATACCACTGAGAATGGACCAGTAATGCAGATCCGCAACGTCCAACGTGATAGATTTTTATTGAATGAAGTCGGTACTACCATAGGACAACTTTAATGCTCCATTTTATAAATTGGGATATTGAAAGACTTAATTTACAGTGTCGCCTCAGGTTCGTTGGGAAATAAACTGCCTTTTCTCTCGTGCGTCTCTCAGCCACTCAGCTGATCATCAGTGGAAGGATCGTCTCACCATACATAGAGTGCTCTCAGGCTGGCTGGTTGCTGTTCGGGCACTATGGAGCAAAAATCACCGAAGGCCGAGCCGGGACAAGAGTCGATGTCCTACCAGCGGAGGATGTGGAAGAATTTTCAAGAGAAAACTAAGCCGTGGTTAAGCCCTAAACTAGGATCCGAGAGACGCGGTGGAGGTGGTGCTGAGGGGAGTAAAAAGGAATCTGGGTTATGGATGTTTAAGCGGAAGAAAAAACATTTGGACCGCGTGTTTTCTTCGTCTCAGCCTAATTTATCCCAGTCGTTTGAAGACAAGACATCCTATGGCTTGGAGTCTGGTCCCAGCTCGAGCAGTGGCGGCCAGTGCCTGCTCGAGCCACTTGGCGCTGCCTCTGGCGCCACGGGAAGTAAGCCGGAGTTGTCGGCTCACGGAAGCCCAAAACTACCAGTATCACTGATAATGCATCAGCAGAAAAGCTCATCTCTCGGGTCAGCATGCTTCGAGAAACTGGTGGTGGAGCCGGCTACTCTAGTGGCAGAAGAAGAGCAGCTGAGTAAAAATGCGAGTGATTCTGTGAGTAGAAACACGTGTTGTAATACATCCTTCAGGTCAAATGCACATTGTGACCTGAGTGTGATCAAACATTTTGTAGTAGCCTAAATATACACAGAAAATATGAATGATATGATAACTAGGCTCATCTGTGCAGCATTTGCGTCATGTGAAGCGCACGTCGCCAGTGAGTGCACGGTTCCCGTTGCCCCGTGGAGAGTCGAAACAGTTAGCCATATTGTTGAACGCCACTTTTTCGGTGCCAGATGTGTCATAGCTGGATACGTGGTGATCACAGGGTGATCCTTTGACCTCCTGTCATCGTCACATAACCTGACGCGAAGTGCGCGTGTTCTCTCTCAGCAAGTGTCAGTCACAGTGTCCTTGAGCATCGTGGCTGCATCTGACTCACTGATGTAGGCTCGTTTGGTCTGGAAGTCCCGTGTTTATTCATGTAATGGCAGGCGACTGCCTTCTAAACCATGCAGTTGTGATGGTGCAGATTGGGATGGCAGGTACAAAGCACAACACCGCGACTTGCTGAGTCAGAGTCTCTCGATGCAAAGACTGTGATAGGTCAGTGGATACAACACACAGGACAGGAAGGAGCCCAAGTAGCATATAGAAACAACGCTGGTGACAGTGTAACGTGTTTTTTTTTTTTCTTGTGAAGGATTTTTTTTTTTTGGAATTTACTATTTATCATTATCAGTGACAAATCACATGCACTTATATTGTTGTACAGACAGCAGGCTACTCTTTTACATCATCATTTGTCATACTTAGTATAGTCTATGCGTCAGTGCGTCAGAAGTAAGTAGGCACTGTAAGTAATATGATCTGGCTTGCTTACTTGGCACATCAGGCATTTTATAAACAATTTGTAACATAGCTTCATTCAAATGTTGATGGTTATCTCTTTATTTAATAATTTGACATAACAAGTAATCATTCATTTATAAAGTAAGGTAATGTTTATTAAGGACAATGTACAATTACATTCATCACAATGGCAGAGATGCTTGTACCAGATGCTTATTCTATCTTTACAGCTTAATTTCCATCTGTAGTCCTGGGAAGGGGAGAGGGGATACACATTGGACATGTTTTTAGTGGTAGGAGGAAACTGGAGTACCCAGAGGAAAACTACGCAGACACGGCATAGAAAGCAAACTCCACATGGAAAGGCCCCAGGTCGAAACCAGAACCTTCTTGCTATGAGGCCAGAGCGCTAACCGCTGCGCCACTGTGTAGACTTAGAATTAACATTGATACTGATCGATATCAAGTAGCACAACACAACTAACAGAGCCCTATAGAGTTTGTTGCAGTCTATGCAATTTGTTTTCAATAAGTCAGCATCAGCCAAGATAAGTCTACGCTGTGACTTATAGTTTTCTTCTAATCCAGTGTTAGGTGAGTGCGTATAACTTCTCATTAATTAAATGAAAGCTCACCACTCTTGGTCATAATTTCATAAGTGGATTGTGAACTTATAAATCACTGAGCAAGAAGTCACTTTCATCCCTGCTGAAAAAAAAAATTCAATGGTACAATATAAGTAAGTCACAGAAAGGATCATAAATAACACTTGTAAACTCTTGCCAAAATGGCAGAAAAGTAAAGCACAGCACAGTTTAAATCAGATGTGAAATAATATCTAAATCGTGTTGCATTTCAATATTTTTGTCAACGTTTGATGCTACCAGAACACATTCACCGCTGTTTCATTTGTTCTTCATGTGCTAATTTTAGCATACTTTTTTTTTACAGTTGGTTATATCTGGTCTGTTGCTTTCAACTTTTGAACGTTTTACTGCATTGGACTAAACAGTAAAACATTGTTCTTCCCTATCCATCCAATACATCTAATTAAAACAAAGTGGCCATCAAATGAATATGTTTGCCAATTACTGAGACACTGTTGACATACGTTTAAAGATGATGTGATAGTGGAGCTATTACATCTAATACAGCTCCATATAATACATTAGAGATCACATACTGCAGCTGAGAAAAAAACAACTGACAAGCATGTGAGTGATGCTCAACCTGCAGCTCTCACTTTCAGGACTTGTGCCAGGAAAAATAAAACACTTACAGTGCAAACAGAAGTTTGATTGGCAGTAGAAAAAGATGCCGATGATGGGCTGAGCTGTCATGTCTCTAAGTGTTTTGTAGTGGTACGTGGCTGCTGCCTGTTGACCCATATTTAATGAAGATTTACATGAGTTTCTAGTATGATTATTTATTATAAAGCTTGATTGCCAGTTTTACATATTTTAGGTCATTGAAGTTTGAATTTCTGCTTTGAAAATTACACATTTTGCATTTTCCAAAATCATAATCAAAGCAAACTATTGAGAAAATGTTCTGCTGTTTGCGTGCTAGCCATGTTATATTGTCATTGTCATATTCTCATCAAGAACATAATTGTTCTTATCTTCATATGTTAGATCAATTAATGTGACTCGATCATGTTACTCAAGTCTATTACAGTAATACTTGATGAAGTGGAATAGAGTGTTTTCCGAATTCAAGAGCAGAATACAGGCTACAAATGCAGGATTGCAGGTTTGTTAAGAGTGTGAAAAGAATTTTGAACAGAATGCTGTGACTAAGACATAAATCACATACCAGTGCAATCATCTGTGAATGTAGGAAGGTATTAGAATGAACTTTTGGTGATCAGTAAACTGCACAAGTCAATTCAAGAGTTTTTTGAACCTCCCACAGATTTATAAAACCTAATATTATGGTTAGAGTTGGAAAATAGGAAGTTATGTTCTGTTGTTTTGCTTTCATGATTTTCACATGGAATAGTTGATCAGGTTGTAAGATTTATTTATCTGGATATTGTGTTGGTTTTGCTACATAGATAAAAGCTAAAGACACACTGGACAAAAGAGACACATCTATAGTGAAACAGGTGGGTTGTGGGTTATTCTCAAAGAACACAACAAACACTGACCAAAGGCTTTGTGATGCTTTCCATATTCCCCATGTTAATGAAGCATACATCATTTGCAACTCAATGTGGACCCCACATCCTCAGCGGCTAGTGAATATTGAATATTTGCAAATGAGATTTTTCCTGCAACAGAGATGAGGACTCCCAATAGTCAGCAAATATTCTGCTGTGGAATCAAGGCACAAATAGTGATTTCAGAAAGGTTATTTTGTCAGGAAATAATTGTTTTGTTTTGCATTGTGCATGGAGATAGGAGGTATAAGACGAGGTGTTGTAAGAAGACATGTAGAATGAGAATGTATTATGTATTGGTTCATTGAGACAAAGTGGGGCTAGTATGATCTTTAAACAAGGCAGTAAAGCAATATATCTACTTGTTTGTGGTTCATTATATGGTCCACTGTTTACCTGATACATTACGACCCATTTGAGGACATGCACCGTTGAAACATTGTCTGCTGAATGTTGTTATTGAAACAAAGCAAGTATTAGTGCTACTGACACTTTGTCCCCTAACTGGTCTACAAGTTTCTTAAAACATGTTTTTTGTGTGATTCCTTGTAATTATTTTTCATTTAATAGATTTTTGCAAAACTTTCCAGGACTCACCAGTATCATTGCATTAAATGAGAAAAGTTGTCAATTATATTCTGTTGCATCTATGTTATATTGCTTGGCTTAGCAGGTCTGTTAGTGACCTCTAGTGACCAGCTTCTATTGTTGGTGAATCAATCTGAACTCTTCCTTCTAAGAGACTGTGCCTGCATTTATACTTATAAACATCAACTCTTTCTTTTTTTTTTACTTTTACCTGCTTTTAGATGCATATAATTGTCAAAAAGAAGAGATCTTATATCTATCTCTATTTCCTTTAATAATTATTATCTTGTGTATACAAAAGGTATATGGAAACATTTTAAAGGCTTATGCAAAACTGTTGAAAACTTGGGATATTGCAGCCAGGAGTTAACTTTTATTGTTTGTATTTTTTTTAAACAGCTCGTGAGTCAGAAACTTATTTCATAGCGATTTTTAGCTTTATGTCTGTAATTTACTTTACTGTTTGTTATAGCTTAACTCCTGCAAATTCCAACCAATTCTACATTTCTTTTTCATTACATTTCTAATTCAATCTAAAATCAAATTAGTGGAACATGATGACAGGTCGCATACAGTATGTGGAGTAATATTGGCAATGGTTTTATGATACATTCCAGATATAAATCTTTTTTACTCCCATTTTGTCCACAGGGGATTATTTGTGATTTATAAAACAGACTTTCTTCAATTACAGTAATTAAAGCGTGTCTGTGTACGCAAATAGTTTTTGCTTTTTCTAATTGAACAAGTGGCTGAATTCAATTGTAGACCCTGGGTTCTCTGAAAAGATGTCTCTTAATACTTCTTAGCATTTTCATCGTAATAGTTAGATTTTTTGGAGATTGATTTTTAAATGTACTTTTTTATCACACCCAGACAGCCACGACCCAGACTGTAGACCTGTAAAATCTATACTAGAACTTGTGAGCATGTTGGAATCCTTATGGCCTGGTCGGATTTCAGTGACAGGCACGTTCCCCACTAATGTGCTCCTTTATTGAGGTGACATTGCTCCGCAGCGCCCGCCTTTTTTGACCTCTGGACTTAGAGAGGGATTGGATTTATTAGCGAGGGGATACATCTGTTGTAACACACCAGCTGAGTGACAAATGCAGTGATGTGCTGCACCTAAATCAGTCGAACCAACTTCAAAACAAAATACAGTGATAGGAATTTCTACACTATCTTCTAAGCATAAAATCTACTCAGGTAAGCTCACATCAATTTTTCTTTCTTTTAACTTTTTATAACTTAGTGTGGAATGGGCAAATGTTTTGTTTTTTATTTTCATGCCTTGGAGAATTAAGTTTAATCTTGTCTTATTGCCTCTATTATTCCTTTTATTAAATCTTAGCTACATAATGAATCAGACAAACAAATCAAGATTAATTTGTTTCAAATGTTTTCAGTGATATAGGTGTTTAGTCGACAGGTCTACAACCAATCCATGTCATTAAGTGTATTTAGGGCTGGGCAATATATCAAATTGGAGATACTAGTGTGAATGTTGTTTCAAGGTAATTGAGTATATAATATATCATTTACCATTAAACAAAATGAATAAAAAGAAATAGTAATGAAAAACTTTAAACATCTACATGCAACTTTATACATGTAGTATTTCTGCACTTTAGTGGTAATTTTGCGTTCACATGACATCAGAACATTCCCCAGACTTATCATATTTAATACAGATGTTTGAAACTCAAATGAATTTTGTTTTTTTGTAATATAAAGGTGAATGGTTCTAGTCACTGATAGATATAGAGTGAAATTGTGTAAAATGATCTTTAAGATATTCCCCACATCTGGAATTATCATCTTCTACCCTTGAGCATTACCTATTAGGACTAAAAAACAACAACAAAAATTGGAATGACACATATTGTCTGAACATTGTTAGCGAGATAACACAAAAATATTGAGGTATTAAATTTACCTCAATTACAGTAATATCTCAATATTAACATTAAGGTATTAATATTCGTAACTGTCTTCCAGCTCTAGGTGTAGCATAGACTTTTAAGGAGTGCATTTTGTGTTACTGGACACTGATTCAAAGTCAAAATACTTTTGAAAGCAGTAATTATTTCATAAAAAAAGATTTGTTTATTCATCAATAAACAATAAAAAAATGTGAAATCTGGAACGTGCTAGATTCTCTCTTTTTTTCTTTTATGTCCACTTTTGCCCCTTTCTGCCACAAATCTTCTATTCACTTAAATGGAGTGTTTGTGGATTTGTGTATGCACCTCCTAGTAAATGATCTGTTTCTCGGGGTGGCTTAAAAACAGCTTTGTGTAGAACTGAAGAGATCGACAACTCTATGCAAATATATGAAATGTGGTACGAGAGACATGATTAATGACCAGTGCTGAAGTAATGTCCGAATGAGGTGAAGAGAACTGGAAAAGAAATGCTGATGTAGTCCAGCAACATTTTACAATTACCTGAGCAGCCGCAGGGGGAGATGTGAGAAGACCAATAGCACTCTTGTAATGTAATGAAGTTTGGTTGCTAGAAGAGTGTACCAGTGGGCACACTAATAATAACACAATGACTCACTTGGGTAAAACTTTGCTACTACTGTGTGACAGCGCAGGCTTTCTTCCAAGTCTGGTGCTTTGGCACGATAAAGTACAATGTAAAAGCTTATAGACCTTTTCAGTTCAATTCAATAGAGCCCAAAATCACACTCACCTCTAAGGACTTCACAAGAAAGAAAAAAACAAACTAACAGAAGCCGTGATTGGTCAATACCAAACCGAAACATGCAAACAGGCAAAAGGATAATTTGTCCCAGAGCCTGTCTTTATGCTTTCCTTCTCAGCAAAGAAAAACACAGAAAAAACCTCAGTATGAAACATAGACCCCTTGAGGGGAACTAGAGTGAAGGGGAGATCCACTCCAGAAAGGCGGTAGATGTGACTACTCTAGGACTGATCTATGTACAGATAAAGGCCCAGGTTTACCAATGCACACACACTAAACTGTTGGCACATACTAAAGTGGAGCAAGCTGTGTGGGCTTTTCAGATTTACATCTCTCTCAGGCTGCAATGCAAACTTTGCTCATGCATATGCAGTAAGCGCCAATTTTGCCTAAAATGCTAAAATTGAGGCGATTTGCGCATGCAGTCTGATTGATCAGGCTTTTGAGGAGCAACACTGTGGTAAAATCTAGTATGTATGGAAGGCAGGAATAAACTTTACTTTAGTCCAAACAAAGTACTGCAGTTTTGTGTTTTTCAATTCATTTCTGATGTCTGTGGGTCAGTTACAATAAAATACTTTTAGGTTGTTTTGACAATGTGAAGGTTATAAAAAGACTACCTGTTGCAACTAGCCCTGATTCTTGTCCAGTTGAACTAAGAGTCCACAAAAGTAATCCATCATGATGACCTAGGAATGAAATCCTAAATCCTTTGTAAAAACTGTGAGGTTTGTGCACAGAATATTCTGATGACACAAGAGCAGACATGACTTATCTGTTTCATTGTCCACGTGTGCTTCTTGCCCCGTGCTTCTCCAGTGCCAAATGTAGTGCCTCACGCGTGTGTTTGTTCAGTTTGCTCCACATAATCACATTCTCTGTATCAGGTGTTTTTCAGCAGCACTGGTTCTAGATAAACATTGCAGGCTCTCCATCTGTTGTAGTAAATGTGATAAGTGCGCATCAGTACACCAGCCTACATTCAGCCTGTAAGTTTGACAATGAGCAGGGTGTAGGCTTAAATAGTTAGGCAGACAGACACAACAAGCAGTGTTTCCATACTATACCCTAAGAGACAAAAACACTGACACATTATTTTTAATTAAACCTAAAGAAGACTAGCAAAAATAAATAAACCTAAAGTAGACTAGCTATAACCATTATAATTTATTCTTGTCATAACTTATGTTATGAACAAGTTCTTTCAAAGCAGCACCAGCAGAGTCACATACCTTCTCCTCTGTTTGTGGTGTAAGCTAATAACCATTTAGTGTCTACGAGAATACCCCCAGTTTCTAATGATTAATACAATGAGACACACCCACACTCACAAAATAGTAATTTTTCAATAGTACCTGGAAAAAACCCTTGTAATAAATCTGGGCCATAGGGGTTAAGTCTGTAGAACCAGAGTTCATAAGATGAGAACAACTCTAGAGTCCTTAACATTATAGGGCCATCAATAGTTAAACTTTTTTAATACTTACTATTGATGGGTTGTAGATATTTACTGAGCTTTTAGTAGTACTGAGCAATTAGATAATTCATTGTCATGCTGAGTCATTTCAGTTGGAACCGGCAAGTAACTGCCATATACAAATATTATTGTCTGCTTTGTGTTACGCTTTGTTTGCAAAGATTGCACTAGAGCCGTCTTTAGTAATGTATTGTTTCCGCCTCAGCAATATGACTAAATCTAATTGGAAAAGGGCTGTTATCATGGAGATCACTTTCTGAGTGTGAAAATCTCATTTCTGTAAAAAGAAGAAAATTGTTCGGTTTCACATTATTAAGCAGTGAAATACAACTCTCACATTACAACAAAAGGCCTGTGTGTTTGAAATCTTTATAACTATTTCTAAACTCTATCTATCTATCTATCTATCTATCTATCTATCTATCTATCTATCTATCTATCTATCTATCTATCTATCTATCTATCTATCTATCTATCTATCTATCTATCTATCTATCTATCTATCTATCTGTCTGTCTTTTTATCATCTATCTGTATGTCTGTAAAGTTATATTTAAATTTGTTTTCTCTGGGTACTCTGAGTTCCTTTTACCTAAAAAAAGAAATTGGGCATCACTGTAAATTTCCCTTAGTGAATGAATAAGAGAGTGAGTGGTTATCTATCTCTAACCCTGCAACTGTCCAGGGTGTTCGACGGCCTAAGGCCTAAAGTCAGTGAGATAGGCTCCAGTCACCCACGACTCCTAGCAGGGACAAGCAGTAGAAAATGTATACTTTTTTTTTTTTCATAATTCAAAAATGATCACTTCTATTGTGATTTTTTATTTGTTTTTGTTGGTGAGACCTTCAGGTTTGTTGACTTTACATATTTTGTTGAGCTGCATACAAATGGCAATAATCACTTGTATAATTCTCTGATCTAGGGTAAAATTTTTGCAACCAGAAACACAATTACAGTTTGATAGTGTTTCGATGTAAATATATTCTAGAGTTGGGGTAAAGCATTGTTTTGCTTGGTTGCACTGAAATGTCCAATGTTTGGGCTGAATCAAGGGTATGCGTTCACCCTGAGGATGTGAATCTCATTATCTGTGTTTTGGCTTAGGAGCGAAGATTGTTACTGAGAGGCACGGCCTCCATTGTCTGGTGATTGGGTAGCTCTGTTGTAAGTGAAAGAGAGCAGAAAGTAATTTAAATCATTACAACATTAATGGCACTGATATTGCTATATTATTATTTTTGTTTGTATGCATTAGCATGTACGTACTTTTGTGTGTATGAGTGGGTATTCATCACATTGTGAGAACCAAAATTTGCATACACTCACTTAACGGGGACCTGCCTTATGGGGACAAGAAGCAGGTTCTCATGATGTAAATCCTCCATTATAAGATCCGCAACATGGTTTTAAGTTCAAAATAGGTAAAAGAAGAAATATTATGCTTTTTCTACCTTTTGCACATTTAAAACATTTAAGTGGGTTCTGAATAAACCATAAATGCAACGTGGGTCAGAATTCTATATCATTTTAGTTCTACAATCGTCTATTTTTACCTATTTTTAAGGTACATCTCTTGAGTGCCTCTTCAAATGCAAATGAGTTACTTCATACCAACTACCTGCAGGTTATTTGAGTGAGGGTTAGGCAAAGTTAAGTTTAGGCAAGTAACTACTAAGGGTCCATGGAATGAAAATAAGTCAATGTAATGTTACCATGAAATATGAAAACACAACATACTGTATGTATGTATGTATGTATGTATGTATGTAATATATATATGTATGTATGTATGTATGTATGTATGTGTGCGTTAGCGTGTTTGCTTATTTGTGGTAATTTATTTTTTCATTTTTCATTCATTATTATTATTAGTAGTATTTTTTTATGTAATGAACAGACCTGGGGTCAAAACAGAAAGCATGTATTGTACCAAATTATACCAAGTATTCTGAACTATGTGCCAAGGTTTTAGAAATTATTCAGATTTGCTGTCAGAGAATTTTATAAATGAAATCCCTGGTCAGAACTGCATTACACTGTATCACTTTATTATTATTATTTACTATAGGGAACCCATTATATTCAATAAAGTGTGTGTTGTATCTGCCCTGCATACTGAACAGAGTGAGGAGTGATGCTCTATGCTAAATAAAGGGCATACATCTTTGTTTTTCTTTGTTAGTCTGAGTATAAATTGGCACAGTGGACGCAACTGGAGCCCACCCTGAGGAGACAGAGAAGAGACACAGCCAGGCAAGTGACAGCAATAACAAGTGATGAAGTAAGCACAGTGGAAGACGGGTAGACGGTGTCAGGGAGAGAAAGAGAGGGGGAGAGAGTCAGACAAGAGTAAACAAAGCACTGAGCTAAATCCATGTATAGATCCAGGTGAGGCGGCGGCTATCCCAGAAGGGGGTTGGTTCTGTTGGCAGACTCCACAGTTATTCAGCTTTTTCTGAATTCTTCTTTTGCTGGCTTTAGGCTTTGTTCTCCAACTTTAATTTTGTGTAATTTGATTTTGTACTAGTGTAATTTCATAAAAGGTCACATAGAGCTATCTTTATTGACCATTTATTTTGTCATAGTGGCAGCTTACTGTACATAAGACTTTATACTGCAATATATAATTTTTTGTTGTTGCAATTCCCCATTGTGTGACAACTAATCGATAACTTATCTTAAACTACCGTACTTTCTGGCCTATAAGCCGCTACTTTTTCAGAAACTTTGAACTATGCGGCTTATAAGGCAATGCAGCAAATTACAGATTCTCATAGACTTACTATTAAAAGTGCGGCAATACATGTACTTTTCATTTTTTCTTAAATCTATGGGTGCGGCTTATATTCAGGTGGCTCAATAGGGCAGAAATTACGGTAGTTTGTGACAATTTTAAGATGACACAGCTAAATCAACATGCCTGCTCAAAAGAGATTTGTATGGATATTATTTTTGAAGTGACTTGCTTCTATTTAATTCTTTACCTCTGATCTCTGTAACGATATAGCTCAGTCTTATCCATTGCTACTTGCATTCAGTTAATTCAGATCTGATTAAAATTCTATGAGTGAGTGTTGCAGTGAGTAAATAAATAATCCCAATTACACTTAAGTATATAATCCACTAGCTGTCTTTGCCCTAGAGAGATCTGTTATTTTTCCACTACTGTAAAGCCTGTTGGCACTGAGAGCTCGGAATAAACGTGTTTTCTTTATAGACCTGTGTTTCTTGATGTGCGCTGAGTAATGAGCGGACAGATGGCACACACTACAGGATGTGCCGGTGCTCACATGCTAACACAAGACAGTGATAGTAGCATCACTGTGTTTGTTTACCAAATATGTCCATTTATCATCACGGCTGGAAGGTTGTTGTGGTAACAGATGCATCAAGCCCCCTGGTGTAAAACTAAACATAATATGGAAATGTTTTTATTTACAGGTCAATGGGCACAAAGATTTCTACGTATGATCTGATGATGCTGTGTTAAGGCATGCATGTGGAATAACAAATACACTAGTTTAGCTCCAAAATTAGGACAATTTCCGGATCATTCATTATTCAGGCTTCTTAAGGAACATTTGGACACCATGACCCATTTTTTCTAGAAGTTTATAGCAAAGATTGACTGCATATTTGAGATGCTTAAAAATGCTTTTCAATCTATTGTTTGGTTTTCAGATCCACCTTTGAACTTATTGTAGGTCTATCTTTGTGCTTTAGAAATTAGCATGGGCAGTGTCAGATCAAGATTGAGTGATGTCTGTGAGTAAGGCTAGGCAATTTTTTTTATGAATGCAGAATGTGCAGAATGAAGAGATTCATTTAATTTCAAATTGTACCTAAATATTGTTCATGTAACCTTTATTTAACCAGGTTGAAACTCCTTAACAATCTCTTTGCAAGAGTAACTTGACCTTTGTTTTTTGTTCTTGTTGCTTGTTACTGCATAAATGCTGTAAACATACTGGATTAGCCCTATCTTCTTCTTTGACCTGCATTTGCCCTGACGCTCAGTTATACACTGTTGTACTTGGACACTAATGTGGGTGAAGTTTCTTGCCCAAGAGCCAAAAGACCCTTTTTACACATCTATACATGGCACCTTGCATTGCAGTGGTCCTGCATCCAATACTAATCAGGACCAACCCTGCTTTTTTAATCAAATCAGATAAGTTGGTAAACCTATAAATGTGATAATTGCTTATCTGCCCAAGCTTTGAAATCCCTGATCTACCTTCTGCACTTTTATCTGGTTCAGTTCACTGACTCCTCTACAGCAGACTGAAAGTAGAACATTGCGGTTGCATTATTAACACCCTGTGTGTCTCAATAGCTGTGACTTAAGAAAAATAAACTCTGTTAATTACCTTATTCCACCTCACCAACTTTTTTGGCAGTGCACTTCCTGTTTAGCATGTAACCCCTAACCCTGTTGCTGGGTTTGTTTTAACTGTAGCATATCTATTTGAGATTGCCTCAGGAGACAGACAAGCTAACATGTAAGCTATCTAACTAATAGAACCAAACAGGAAGTGTGCTGCCAAGAAAAGTGGGCATGCAGAATAAGATGAATAGAGTTACTGAACCGTGAGAGCAGTTTTCTTTTTTTGTTTTTCGAAAAGATGCCAGTTATTTTGATTGAACAGTTCAAACCTTCACACCTGCTTACAGACATGACGTCACTCTCATGAAAGCTGCATCTGCTGGGCCCAGGGCTCTGCTTCCATTGTAATAGAAAGAACAAAGCTTATTTTAGTGTGCTGTTTCTGTCGTGACTGTGCTATTCATCTCCTGGACTGCCTGGAGTCACCCTGTTGTTATGCCCTCACTTTTACATTTTTTTTGTAGCAATGTGCAGTGCACTTACACACATATCTGATCCATATGACTGAATGCTTTGATATAGTTTAGAGATCTCTATAACCAAAAACGTGATGTAATTAATGTAGACTATGTACAATAATAATATAGGTGTACTGTTGGCTGGACCTGTGATTGATCAAAGACTTTCGTAGTAATTTTTATTATGTGTTGCAACCTTGTTGCTCTTAGAAATGTAAAAAATACTCCTACTACTTAATAAGTAAACATTAACAAGTGCCACTAAGCTTCTCTCATGGCCTTCTGCAGTCTGTCTGTTATTGATTCACCACTTGAGTAAAAAGTGATCTCCCTTGGCACGGAATTCAAAAGAGAAGGTGCTCCGTCAGCTGTTCAGTTATGTGGCACTATGGTATTGATGAGGGGAACTTTTAAAACCATCAAATCAGCTACACCTATTGTTTAACCTGCCCTTGACAAGTAGTGATGTGAGTATGTTCTTAGGATATCACACTTGAACTTGAGTTGTAATCAGCCCTTGCTTTTTGATGAATGGTATTTATGATTGTCTGTTAGTGTTAGCACAAAAACAGTATTGTGTTCAGTCAGAAACCGGAAGAGTCCTCCAAGTGCTTTTTCAGTGTCCCTCTTGGTGTCCAATATTGAGTGAGGTAAATGTGGTATTGATCGTTTATACAGTATGTGGCTGTTTACTCTTCAAATAACATTCTGCCCACACAGACACTGGGGAGGTTTGTCACCAAGTTGGGGTCTTATGTGTAGTGTTGTATCAATGAATTCATCATCACCATAGGGAGTAAGAGGTACATTGAGTGAAAACTGTGGGTGTATTGGCTTCAGAAGCAACATGCAGAGCTACATCTTATACAAGCAGCTATACACAGTACACACAGGTGCAAAACTTTGATATCATTTATTGTGAGGGAGACCTAAGAAGATGGATTCTCTGCAATTCTAAAACACTAATAATGAAAGTAATGTGGGAAGTGAAGCAGAACATAAAGTGATTCTGTGTACCTTTGTGGAGGTGAAACATCACCTGTCCCTTTGAAACATTCCTTTATGGATAGGCCTACATACTGTATCAGTTTTATGCCATACTGTTGAATTCTATAGCTAATAAAACAAATTTTTTGGAAACTACTGTACATTAAAGGGGATCTATTGCATTTTCTATTATTTAGGAATAAACTAAAATATATGTATATCAGTAATTTACATTTAGCTTTTTTAAATCCCAAACAGATGCAGAATTGATAAGCCTCTTCAAAGTAAGATTTTAATATAACAGCAGTAGATTTTTAATGTGCATTTGTTGAGTGTTTAAAGTGTCTGTGACTATTGTGAACCATACATGCTTTACTACAAATTTGAATATTTCAAATAATCACCATTAAATACAGACAAGCGGACAGGGGATAGGTGAGGACAGGGCTTTTCTCGCTAAGCCACTAAGTCATAAACTGCAGCACAAGATTACTCAAACAGGCATGAATCATTCTTGATAAAACTTAGAGTAAAGTAATGGTGAGAGGGCAGTTAGAACAAAGTTAAAAGAGATTTTACAAAATAGGTCTCCACAGTATTGGGCACATTTGGACAAAGTTATAATCATAAACTTTTGCTGTATTGTTGTTGATCCCATAACATCGGTTCAGTCGATATTCTGACGATATTCTGGTTGTACCTTTAACTGGATGTAATCAGAGTTTGCAAAATCTCATGTTCGAAAATTTGAAATATTAACAAGTTGTTAAATTGTTATTTGCACAAGTTATCTGTGCTTTAAGAAAAAGGAGGAAAAAAAGTGGTACTGGCAGATACTTAAAGCTAAATTATCTAAATCACTTTAGAGACTGAAAAAGCAGTTATAATATAATAATTGTGTCAATAATAACAAAAATTATTGTTATTGTTATTATTATTAATATTATTATTGACCAATGTGAGAAAGAAAAACTAGTTACCTATTGCCCAGTTGTTTCAGTAAAAGATACATTCTCAGTTCTGCCTTAATGCCTTAGCTTTCAGGCTTAATTCTTACCTCATTCTTTTTTTTAATTGCATCCCTGCAGATTAGTGATCATGAGTGACAGAGCGTACTGAGAGAGACAGGCCAGTGATCTGCTTGGATGGAGAGGAGGAGTACAGCTCCCCTCTCCCCAGCTGCTCGTGTCTGTGTCTGAAAAAGGTAGTATGGAGTGTGCGTGATGGGAGTGTGTCTTCTAGGGGAGTAAGCCTCAGCAGCAGCAGTAGTACATTGGGAGCGTGCTCTGTGTGGATGTTAGCGCTGTCTCTCTCCGCCGCGGGACCCAGCCTGACTGTAGGTACACACGTGTCACGCTACGCTTTCTTCCTGTGCTTTTTATGCAGTGAATGTATTTGGTAGATTATTTTTTCATTTTAAAGATTGCAGATAGGGAGGCAGATGAAGGATTAGAGGGGCATTTCCATCGCTTTAGCACGTTTGCACATTTGCATGCACAACAGATTTTCCTACCAGATTTCCATAAAGCTCTTGTAGCACCTGCTTTGTTTATTGGCAGTTTTTACTCCTATTTTTCTTCTGCCTCACTGGTTGCTGTGCTTTGTGTCCAGTTCCCAATAAAATGCAACCTGAGCGGGATACTCGTGTGACATGACACGGGTATACAACAAAGTGAAAGATGAGAGCTGTGAAGCAAAGCTTTTATCTTTCAAGTAAAATGCAAAGCGAAATGGTAATGAATATTTTGGCACCTTGTCACTATGTGGTCCCGTGTCCACACCCCTCTGCCTCCAGCTGCTGTTGTATTCTTGTAGTTTTTAGAAACGTGCCTGGAATCAGAACAAAATGAGCAGTATAGAAGACACTCTGGATGTTTTACTGTAGAGAGGTGGTGTAGCAGGGCTTTGTTGTTTGTGTGGAGCAGAGGAGCAGCAGACCACATAACACAGGGCACTGAAGAAAGAAAGATGAATGAGTGGATGTGTAAGTGTGCCTTCTGCAGAGATGGGGTTTTTCATTCAGATATTTCTAAACAAATGTTGATTAAACAGTGTTGGGAAGTAATTAAATACTTAGGTTTAAATATTATCCAAATTCAGAATACGAGTTTAGAGTCATTTATAACTTTTTGGCCAAAAATGAACTTGAATAAAAGCATGTTTTTGTTACACTAAATAAATAATAAATATCTGCCTTTGTACTTTGAATAGGCTTGCATGACCACAAAATAAACTATTATTTGGCCTGGAGGAGAGCCCGCTCATGTTTGTTTCTATAGAAAAGCGGTTCATTTAGCTGATTTTTAGTTGTTTTTTATTTGTTTGTTTTTTATATTATGGCAAGAAATGTATTCATCCAAAGAATGTCCCAAAGCATGGTTTTAACTCTCTAAATCTACTGCATTGGTAGAACTCAGAAAGTTAACAGTGCACCTTTAATTACAATTATTTTTTTCGTTTGGAGGTATTCGAATTATTTCAACACATAATTTAGGATGTAGACTTTTTACAAAGTGAGAAGACCGCTGTAATAAAGAGTTTGTGTAATATATTTCCTTCTCCATTTAACACAAAGCTGTTTTTCACTAAGTAACAGAATACATTGCAAAGTACATTGTATCTAATTGAGGTAAATTCATTGTCAGAATATTTGAATATATTTATTTTTGCAATACTTATTTAACTTAAACACTAAAAGTATCTTCACAGACAAGTGGCTGCCAGGTTTTGAATGAATGCTTTTCTAAACTGGACTATACAGTAACGGTGCTTTTATCAGAAGATACAACAGAAGACCCGAGTAAAACGTGTAGATGTGTGTTAAATTGCAGCGTTTGTCAGCTGCTTAGCCTACTATTGAGCCTAAATTAGGTTTCTGGGAGTAATAAGAAGTCCTTAAGTATAACTAATGACCTGCTATGGTGCTGTGTGCAGGTTCAAAGTTTATTGTTGAAGTAGTTGAAGTGCAAGGAAAGCTTTTCAGATTGTTACTTATTTATTGTCCTTTATTTAACCAGGAACGTCCCACTGAGATTCAGAATCTCTTTTGCAGGGGAGTCCTGGGGAGGGGGGGCATTGTGAATTAAATCATTAAAAAATCTTTTTTTCACACTTCATTTGGAACCATGCTGCAGAAGCAGCAGTTCACTGTAATGATTCCCATTCTGACTTTTTAGGGAGGAAACTGATGTTTATCGGCCGGCCATGCAAAATAATTTCTCCAATACCTCGTTTGCTTGGAATCCAGAACCTACACGTGTTATGAAAAGTGGATCTGGTCACCTCTACCTCCCTTCTCATTTAAAACCCACAATATATTGTGCAATCAAATGTATTTATTTATGATGTGCATGAGACAAACATGTCCATTGGCAGAGCCAAGTGATATTTTTTACTTTGATAAATGTCTTTGTAGGTATTTTTGTATGGAGCCAGAACGATGCCAGCGGATCCTTGGCATTGAAAATAATTTCGTAACCAAAAAATAAAATGTTGGCATTGAAATTTTTATATTCAAAATTATTTTTCATTCAATTAATTTACAATCTTTAAAAAATTGGTTGATGTTTTTTTCTTCAATTATTATTTTTTTTAATTACAGTGACAATACAATAAATTTCAGTCACTTTGAGTTTTTTCAATATTAACTTTTTTTTTTTCAATGCCAATCACTGTCACCATTCTGACGGGGGAGGGGAGGGCACTGGGGCGGGGCCAAGCAGAGCAGGCTTCATGCATATTCAACAGCTACTGAGCTCCGGGAGAGGAGAAAGTGCCCCTTTCAGGCCGGGCAAAGCCGCTTGCTTAGCCCGGCCGGGACAGATGATCGTGTCCTGGGGTGTGTGCAGAGCCATCCCGCGGCACTGAGAGGTCCAACCGCCCGCCCAAGCTTTTGTTTTTCCCGTGGACAGATACGTGACCTGGGGTACACGTGTGGAGCCAGCTCGCGGGAGACGGGTTCTGGTGAATGAAAAATAATTTTGAATATAAAATTTTAATGCCAACATTTTATTTCTTGGTTACGAAATTATTTTCAATGCCAAGGATCTGCTGGCATCCTTCTAGCTCCATATTTTTGGGGCATTTGAAGCATGCGTCGGCTCTCTCAGCTTCCTCCTGATGGAAATCCTGCACTTGCAGTTTCTGAATCTTGACCAGATCCTGACTCGGCACCAGGTCTCTCGAAACCTTGGCTATATAATTGTTTCAATTGACAGTGCAAGATCTGTATGGGCATCATCATAAGATCAGTGTCTGACCAAAACTGATAGGCCGTATCTTGTCACATTGGGGAAACAAATGCAATTTCACACCTACTTGGAGTGTTGTGATTGGGACAGCATTCAACATTTATTTTAATCTAACAATCTAAATAAATGTTGCATGTTTACTGTGCAGGCTTGTGTTCATTAAACTTGGTAGCCATGTCTTCGGGTTTTTGATGTAACTTTGCTGACCAGAAAGTTTACTTAGCGGCCCAACATAATTCCCAAAGGATGCACTTGTGAACCTTGTCAGTCGGGAACTTGAAGTGCCTCTGAAGGGCTGGTCCGCTGACGTTCAGACTGGCACTGAGATGATCAGCCTGTCTGTCTCTGCGTCTGTTTGCCTTATCAGCAACACTTGTCCTAACTCCATCCGTGCACCAAATGTAAGGTTGAAAATTCCTCCACAGCTGCCAATATGCTCCTTGTGTAAGACATGTTTTTGAGCTCACTGAGTCATCCAGCCTTCTTCCCACCGGCACTCCTGCTTCCTTGACAGTTTTGAGCTATGTCTCTCCCTGTTTATTTTCTCATTTTCACAGCAGGAATTCACTTGTTGTTGCAGCCCCTCCCAAATTGTATTTAGCTTTCACTAGAGGAGCTCTCCCTTTATTATTTATAGAAACTGGCTGTGTTGTTGTCACATGCAGCCGGTGCACATAAGCTTTTCTGTTCTATTAACCTGTTACTAGCTCCAGGCCTTTTCCCTCTGGCTTTTGTTCAGGCTTTGTTGCAGAAAAACTGCACACCCAAAAGGCGACAGGTGTGTAAGAACGCAGCAGGTACTTAGCTTATGGGAAAGAATCCCGCACACCGTCTCACTCTTTTGATTTTGATTTTATTACAACGTTTCAGTCGACAGACCTTCGTCAGGTTTTGTTTCAGGCTAAAATACACTTGTCATCCAGCTTGTGAAAATAATATGCTGCATTTTCTCTCATGGTATTTTTAACGTCTCACCCACAAAACTTTAAATCAAGCTGCATCACAAAATATTGCTGACCTCTCACCTTTTAATGTATTTTGCATGTCAGTAAATAAAAACAAATCATATAATCCAACTTCTTTGAGAAAAGTTCCAAATTGCGTAAATACATGTGCTACAAAAATATAATTGTAGTATTTAATCATGATCAAGCTTCAGTTGAATAATATACACAACTGGAATCATTGAAGTAGTGAGCATAAGGAATGTTTAATTCCTAATGCTCACTACTAATGTTTTTTTTTTTTTTTTATTGACTTTAATAGAATATTATACAAAGCATTTTGGTGTCAACATTAGAATGATGGCACAGTAAAAAGATAGTTGTTCTCATGTTATATGAATATGGGGTGTCCAAAGTAGAGACCATAGGCCAAACTTGGCGCTTCAGAGATTTAAATTGACCTCCAAAGTGCTGCTAAGAAAAGACCAACCACAGTTGCAAAGCCAAAATCTTTATATACCTGATCGAAACGGCTAGCTCTCATCCCGTTAACGTTGTTTTATTCAATTTCCCCAGCTAAGCACATGGAGAGTGAATCTTTCTACATAAACCATGCACAGTTGGGCGGAAAGTGACGTAGACCGAAAATCCCTTTATAGAAAACAAACTTAGTTTTAAGGTTAAGGTTAAGGTACACTTTATTGTCCCGTAGGGAAATTTGTCCTCTGCATTTGACCCATCCTTCAATGCCTCTGGGGCATCTCCTCAGGAGCAGTGATCGCTACAGTGCAGCGCTCGGGACCCATCTCCAGATGTTTTGCTAGGCTTGGTCAGGACTACCGTAGCTGGAGGATATTCCCTAACGTGCATGTTATTGGTTGTGGGGGAAACCGGAGTGCCCGGAGGAAACCCCACCCAGACACGGGGAGAAAAATGCAAACTCCACACAGAAAGGCCCGGGCCCGTGCAGGAATCGAACCTACGACCTTCTTGCTGTGAGGCAAGAGCGCTTTCCGCTCAGCCACCGTGCCACATACTGCATTAGACGCAGTATGTTTTTTTATTTTTTCTTGTCAAGAAAATTTTGATTATTTGACCCTGTGCATGTGAGCTGTTAATTTTTAAATTGTCGGACTTGAGCATTAGCATTAAAACATCCTTTGATGATTTTTAATTCTTTTAAACATGTCTGAAAAAACAATCAAAACTCACTGTTCAGTATTGAATCTTGCCGGGGGGTTTTTTTTGTTTTTTTTTAGACTGAGGTTAATAAAATCATAGACATAAAATTACTTATTATCTGTCAGGAGTCAATTAGCCTAACATAGACAGATCAACCAAGGAATGTTTGGGGACCCCTGCAGTAAATACTGGAAACTGCACGGGTTGGAGAATATGTTTCTTAAGGACAAATTACCAATTCACCAACCACACACTCGTCGCGTACTTTGCTCGCTGTGGGCATGTAGTGTATATAATACGTAAGTGATCATTTAGTACAGCCAACATATCAGTTCACTAGCAGCTTTTTAGAGTGACTGAAGGTTGAACTAGTATTATCGATTAAAAACAAAACAAAAAAATCAGAAATGTTTTAGTCTAAACTAGATTGTTTTTGCTATTTAAAAGAGACTTTTAAATTGACTTGTGTGATTCTGATCCTATCTTAAGTCACTACTCTGAATGTCCCTGATCTGTGAGGTCATAGGTAGATCTCTGAGCTCTTCTGGGCTACTTTTAAGTCCATAAATCATTCCCACTCATTTTAAGCATTTCTGCTGCATTAGCATATCAGACAAGATTGGTTTGGTAGTTGGGTAATTTCACTAGCAGTCATTAATAGTACTCTAACTCAATTGTTAATATGGGATATGTGTGTTTTACTACACTTTTGTATTGGTTCTGGTGCTTGGGATTCGAGGGTGGAGTTGCTCAGAAGCATGTATGTATAAAACATCACAAAAAATGCACAATTTTTGTCTTTTAAACAAATAAACTACTATAAATCATTTTGTTCCCAAATGAAACACGTATTATGATTGGCAAGACAGTGTTCTGTTGGCAATGTGAGGTACCGGGGGAAACACCAGTGTCTTTCAATACATAACTTGTCTCTGTTTGTCAGATACATCTTCGAGATGTTTAATTTGACAATGTGAAACATAAAAAGCAAGTGACTGATCCTTCATTGGGAAAGTTACATTTGGCACTTTTAAAGCCTGCGGCTCCAGCATAAATATTAATTTATTTGATCAATAACAATAATATTATGAACCCCTGTAGACTGCCTTCAGTTCTTTTAGTTGATTCTTAATAGTGTCATAGTCAACTCATTTTTTTTTTAATAGTGGCCATTTTATTAGAACATAAAGATGTATGCACATCAGCAGAAATCAATTAATGTAAAGTGTATGCATGGGTCATGTCCGGTCCATCAAGAATTAGTCTAGTCTGTTACAGCCGTAATACTGGATTTACCACTAACTACCACAAGCTAAAGTGGACCAAGAGGACATATGTAGAGATTGCACATCTGTCTCTCTGTACATTTATATTAGCCAAGTGTAGAGGTTACTGACGAGATTAGAGTGGGCAGGGGGCAGTTCGTGTGACTTTAGAAGGTGACCTAGATGCACAAGCTGATTACAATACTCTGCATCTCTCTGGATGTGAATATAAAACTCAGAGGATATTTCTACTTAATGATTTTTCAATATAATGCTGATCTTTATCTGCAGAATCGCTTGTTTTCAAAATTGATTGATTATATATATATATATTTATCTCTTCTTTAACATACAGCTAATTGTCATCTTGCTGTCTAATAAGGCTCACACGCATGGCTTTTAGAGAATTCAGTATTTGATAAAGTATTCATGGGTTTACACAACTTAATAAATGCCAAAGTATATTTTCAATTGATATTTTGAAAGCGACTTTGGACTTGCAGTAAGTAGGAAGCAATGGACAGTTTTTTCTTATGAAGGCAAGAGATGATTCACTTTTCGCTGATGCACTGACAGCTATATTGAATTGCTGACAAATAATATCTTTAGCCTTTGTGACTAAAGAGAAATTAATGCCTCTGCGCTGCACTGTGTGAACTCCTCTGGCAGTGCACTTTACCATCTTCCAAGCATTTTAGTTCAGGCGGTTATAATGAAAATTAGACTTGCAGTTGTCAATGCATCCTCTGCTTGTGTAACATGCAACTGGAAACCAAGCTTGAGTTCATTTCCCTCCACTCTTTCCCTCCTCCATATGTTCTAAGAATAGACTAGGACATAAAAGATGCAGTTCTACATCTAATAGGACCTCGAGAGCTGTGTGTCCTCATAGCCGACGTGTTAACAAGTTTTATCGTGTTTCAAGACACTTCTGTACAAAATATACCTGTGCTTGTTTTCTTTTGCCTTGAAATCTGTAAATTATAAGCTTGATGCATTGCTCATGTCTGGTTTCAGTACTTTAAGATAAGATGCACACTGGCCTAAAATAAAAACAAAAGATATTGTCCATTTGAAAATCAGTTTATCATGTTTCACTGCAACAAATGTCTTATATTTCACCCTGTTTATATAGGATGATACAGCAGGGAAAGTTTTATTCTTGGCACAGGCAAGCATCATTTTGCCAACAAAAAGACCTGTCGTAATGTCCCGGTTAATGAGCACAAGAAGCGGATACTTATTGTAATGTAGGAGCATGTTCTCCGTGGCTGCAAATTAGCTGCCATTATAGTGAGAAATTAGTCTGTTTCTGCACAGTGCTCAGGGCGAGATACGGTGTTTCTCTTCCATAAAGTCCTCAGCGAGAGCCACATATTTAAAGAATGGAAAACAAGAAAATATGACACAATAAATCTGGTCAAACAACAATGATAATGAATTTCCATTGTCACTAACAGGGCTTTCCATTAGTACCTGCTTGGCCATACTACTTTACTCTACTCTTCTCTACGTTTCTCTTCTCAGCCCTACTTAATCCTGGTGCAAAACTTTTCCATTTGGGGCTGATCCCATGGACAGGTACTTTGTAGTACCTGCTTTACTCCAGGGTCAAAGCGAGCCGAGTAGATACTAAACCTGACGTCAGACGCACGTCACAAACTGCGCTCCATGTCACAGCAATGTCACGTCTTCTACCAAACTGTGTGAGCTTATGACTGCGCACAGCACAAAACTAGCGGCACAATTTACGTCTCACACTTCTCCCAAACAAACTGTGCAGGCTTATGACTGCGCCCTGCACAAGTTGCAAGTCCCAAACAAAGCGCAGTGTGTCAGTTTAATGTAAACTGGAAATGTCATGTGAATACATTTTCTATCTTGTGCGTGTTTATGTTGCCTCAGTTCATTTCTGTGTGGAAAGTAAAAGATAATTTTTACTTCACTGTTCTCCACCCAAAAGTTGTTCTTCCAATGTTCTCATCCCCAACATTATTATGCAGTATCAAAGCAAGACACAAATCAGCTGCACTAGTCTACATAGATTTGTAAATTCTAAGCTTAAATTACACTGCATTAAGCATAAAATAAATGCACATTGTTGGATTTGCTTAAGGCAGATGTTTCTAAATACTTAACAAAATACCCCTGGTGTTCTGCCTGTTATTTCCTCTATAACACAGCTTCTTCATTGATCCCCTGGTCATGTGTAATCCCTTTTAATCCTTCCTTTAATGTTCAGTGCAGGCGCAGGTGGTTTGTTTCTTTTTATAGGCCACGGAGAAACAAATTGCAGTAAATAAAATGCTGTAGATGTTTTATTTGTGACCAGAACGGTTTTGTATTTGATTGATTTGTTACACTGTGCCCTGACCTTACATTGTGTCTCTGTTAAAACTGGTCACCGTAAGTATTTAATGCTGTAATGCTGTTCTCTTTTTCTTCTCCAGTCCTTCCTATCATGTGTAAATTGGAAACACTCCTCAAACCTCTCATCTGATTTCTCTACTTTATGTTAAGTTGCATCTGTCAGCCCCTCAAAATAGGGGTAGATAGAATACCCAGCAATAGACTGGGTCAGTGCTAATTAGCACAGCATATAGCACGTTACAAAATGCTTTCTAATAACCAGACATTTTTTTTTTTTTTTCGTTTTTTTTTTATGTTATTAGGCTACTTTTACTTAAGTAGATTTTACGTTTTCATTTTTTTTTTTTCATTTACTGATTGTTTAATGACAAACAGTTCTGTTCATAGACTGCAGCAAAGGCACAATTTGTCCTGGGGGTTCCCCTGTCCTCCCTATGGCCCAAAGTAACTGGGATAGTTTTACAGTAACACCAGCTGTTTTGAAGAGTCATGTACGTTAACTTGTTGAAGATTAAGTATGTATGTAAAAAAAATCTAATTGTGCAGTAAATCTTTGAGTAAGCTTGTCATCGGCTTACAAGTCTTTATTCTTGAGGGAAATATTTACGCTATTAACAATAGCAGAATTACAATGAAGGCTTGTTTAGGGTGTGATTACTAAGCCTATGATTTTAATTGGATATTCTCTCTCGGGTTTTAGCCTAGTCTCATACTGTTATTTTGATCTTGACCCTGCTTTTGTTGCTGTTCTGGTAGAATTAGGCTGTCAGCATTGCACAAGCATTTTTTTTTCTCTTCATAGATATTCAGAGCATCACCTCAGAGACCGGATGACAGAGCACCCACACAGGGGTCAGTCAGAAAAATAAGAGCAGGAGAAGGATGTAGTGAGGAGCTCAGCACAGTATGACCTACAGCAGGCAGACTGCTAATGGGTCTTTGTCCCCAGGGTGAAAAATGGAACTTCACAAAGAACAGCACTCACTCCAGGGTTAAAACGCCATGTGTAGAGACCACATAACACCACCACCACCACAACGCACTATTACATAAGGTCATGTGACCATTCTATACATTAATGGTGAATGTCACTGTATTTAAATTGCTTTTTAATCACGTTCATACCCTCATTTTTTTATTCTTTATCTTTATGTTTAGAGCACCTTTTGTATTGCATCAGATGCTTTGCTTTCAAATTTTGACCAAGACAACATTACGCAAAAAAAAAAAAAAAAATCAAATATTCACACAAAAACAAAAAAGAACTGCACATAAAATTCACCAGAAACTGATGAGAGCAGTCAGATTTTTATGCTTGATGCCTCAATTTGTCACTGGAGTAATTTGTAGTGGTTCCTCTATTTGAAAGTTTAAAGTGGTAAATAAGATTTTTGTCTTGTGGTCTGAAATGAGGAATTGTTCAATTATATATCTGAAAAGTGATAAAGTAGTCTTTTAGTCTTTTTAGACCTAAAAACATGTCCAATGTGCCTCCCCTCCCCAGGACTACAGATGGAAATTAGCTGTAAGCTAGAATCTGGTACAAGCATCTCTGCCATTGTGCTTAATGTAATTGTACATTGTTCTAAAACATTACCTTACCTTGCTTATGTAATCAATGTTACATTTCATTTATCAGCAGGAGACCACAAAAGTCATTTCCCGACTCCCAGGTTAAGAACCACTAATATAAGACCCTTTCCCACTGTAGGAACTTTTTTTCAGTTCCTAGTACTTTTTAGTTCCAGTCCCCAATTTAGGCGTGTTTGCTCAGAGCAGGAACTATAAACTGGGGCCACACTTTAGGGACTTTTTAGCTCTTGTTCTGGGGCAGGTACTTTGAGTCAGACCAGAAACTTTTTTTTGGTGACACAAGCACATGCAACATTAGCTTTGTTTGGAAACATGTTTTATATTGTCTGATATTTAGACAAGCTTTTCTTATCCTAGAGAAAAAATACTCAAAAGCATTAAATGCAGTAGCCTTTAATGTTTAAACTTGTAAATATTAACTATTATTGAGAATATTTTTTTTTTTTTCTGTGATGATTTAAATTTTTTGTAGATCATAGTTTTATATGGGAAAAAACAACTTTTGTTTTCCTAATTCCAACAAATGACTTATTTAATGTTCCAGACGAATCAGATGCTAATGTTAAAGCTTTTAAGCCCCACTTTCAGAAACTGTCACTGTGTGAATGCTAACATAGGGACAGGGTAGCTCCTCTGACTAAATAGGGGCTAAAGAAATGTGTGAACTTAGTTCTTGGTACTTTCATGTGGGAAATTGCCTATAGACAACCAAAGGCAGTTGTTTTAAGTACATTCAATGGAAACCTTCTTGTTGTGAGATGAGCACAGTTAAAATACCAACTGCTGAAATGAAAAACGTCTTTCTACAATATCTTGTTTGTCGTATCTATCAATTTTGTACTTTGCTACCTATATTTATGCATCTATTTACCTTTTGTAGGGCATCAACATAGTGGAGCCTAGTAATGCAGAGCAATCTCCACCACGACCTCCGAGTCCAGCCATGTACCAGCTGGATGTCATCCTAAAGAAAGGGAACAACCTGGCTATCCGAGATCGAACAGGTAAGAGAAGGTTTTTTAGTGTTGTCCAAATACTGAGAGACACTTTAGGGATCCCTCTTTAGGACACACACAGAAGCTAAACCAGTACTTTTTCCACTTCTATTTCTTTACTCTTTTATCACAGAGCTACACACTGCTAGATAACGGTTTTTATAGTTACTTGGGCTTGGTGTGGCTTCATTTCACCCTCATCTGGACTGTTACTAAAGAGTAAGTGAGCATGAATGGCGAGGCGTGATGTGGCACTTTTTTGTGCGATGAGGCATGGGAAGTATTCATCTCATGGCTTTAGAGAGAACAGTGCAGTATTTTTAGCATGACAGTAGATACACTTGCAATCCCTTCATTACATTGTTATAATAGTGTTTAAGGCAAGCTTTATCCTAAATGTTTTAATTTAGTATCATAGCTATAAAAGTTTAATGTAGTGAAAATACCCTTACTTGTTACAGCACTGACAGCATACAGTTTGTAATAAAGTCCAAATCTTTCTTTAGACAGTGGTTTTGGAAAGTGATGGACACACAGGTCTCGTTAGTGGTTGAAGTAGGTGTCATCTCGCCAGAATGGCTCGCTCCCTGCTGTATATTTTACCTGACTCACCCTCCCTCCAGATAATGAGGACTGTGTGCCTCCCTCGGCCTGTCTTTGTGCCAGAGTGGGTCCCGACTGCTCATTACACAGACACAAATAACACAAGGCCTAAATGGAGTAATATCAGTCACGTCGGCCTTACAAAGCAATGGTTGACTACACAGAAGCCAAAATAAATATGTGTGATCATCATGCCTAATTCATGAACACTAATGTTTGATAGACTCCCTGAGGAGATGTATCTTTTAAAGGACAAATATGATGTATTATTTGCATTATTGCATTAAAAAAAAAAACAAGTCAGGAGAATACTTCACCAAAAGATCAAACACTAACAGTAAATCAAAAAGCTAAACTGTACTAAACAGTACAGAAGATCTCAGGGATCACATCTCAGATTTGGGAAATTAGGGGAAGTAATTTTCTCACAGACAGAACTCAATAAGATTTTTGATGAGGAAACATTGTAAGAAGTTATTTTGCTTTGTATTTTTTGGACCTCAAAAGACAATGAGGAGTTAATTTGTCTGTTTTTCTTTCTTTTCTTTTCTTTTCTTTTTTTTTTTGCACTACACTTGATATGTTCAAAACATTCAAAACAACAGATTTTTCCTAACTCTGACCATTGGACAATAGTTGTATCCTTCAAGACCAGCATATAATGTGACAGAGGAGTGACGGGAAATGTTCCAAAGTTACATTTTGTATCTAGACAACGTTTATAAAATTACAGCTTCTACTTCATATTGCTGTTCTTTCATTGGCTACATGTTACATAAATATCAATAATACACCAAGTACAAGGTTGAAAGCTGTTTTTTCCTCCTCAGATTTTTGTGTACTCAAAGTTCTGTTGAATCTATTCAGTTTTCCAGAGAACACATTTTTCGTGGAAGCATTTTTACCTATGTATCAACTTTGTATTCAGTCCAATATCCCTCGACTAATCAGTCAGTTTTGGACTTGACACTGCAGCTCAGTCAATCCAATATGACCTATGAACGAGAATCCGTTGTGGGTAATGGGAATTCCCCAGAGCCTTGGCCATCCATCAGGACTGGCAGGACACATGGAGCAGGAACAACCGCAGTGCTTATCATTTAAAGGAGTCATTTCAGGATCCTCCACTACTGAAGGGGTTTTATGGGCAGCTTTTCGACAATTTCTCTTCTTTCCAATTTTCAGTCAGACAAGCACCACCGAGTTCTTCTATCGCGAAGTTCAATAACTTTCCTGACAGACAAGGCGCTGACCATTTAAGAAAGTTTTTGCACTTGAATAATGCACTCAAGCCACACTGAATAAGTGTACATTTCAATAGATTTTTTGTTGTAAAACGTTCCCATTTCTTTTAAGATCTAGGTTTTCTTGGAGGTGCACTGCGGGCATACAATATCAGTGCTTTTTATTCCTAAGGCTTTCTTTACTGCTGGGCCGTGTTGGGGAGTTTTCCACTGCAGGCATTTTCCTTGTTCCTTTTTGTTTTGTGTATGAGACACCTCGCAGGTTCTGCCTCTCACAAACACCTGTGTGGACTGAACTTGACTATTGGGACCTTTTGCAAACACTTCATAACATTTTGCTCTAGTGCTGTGTAGAGAATGCTGATAGGCTCCATGTGCCTGAGGTCTTGGGTTTACCCAGAGTATATCAATAAGTGTTATAATAGTCCATAGTCAGTATTTGTAACAGTAGCACTGGTGTTCAGTTAGTGACTGGCCGGTGAGCAAAAAAAATGTTGAATTACAACAGATGTGTGTGTGTGTGATGTGTTGTGACTTTAAAAATTTTGGTAGAGTTTTGATGAGAAGTTGCATCTGTCTTTGTATGTTTTTCACAGAGTAATGTTCAAGTATGTTGCATACTTGCACATTACTCTAAGATACTGCGTGAGCACAATTCAAAATTAAAATAAAATGTTTATACATAAGCTACAGAGATATAAGTTCACATGTTCAAAAAAGATGATGCTGTAGAAGTGATAGAGAAGTTCCAGGTTAAGTACTGATACAGAGAGTTTTTGTGTTTGCTCTAGTAGTCCAACTTATAAACTCATTAGATTCTTCTTGTGACTCTCAAAGTGTTATTTTATTTTTTATGGTGCATTGGTCATTCACTCCAAAGCTGTCCTAGTGCTACCCACCGATATTATCTCTTACTAAGGCTACTTGATTAGAGAGAAAAAAAAAAAATGCGTAATAAACACCGTTAGTTAAAGCTTTTTTTTTTGTTTTTGTTTGTTTTTTGCCTATAAAGTAATATAAGAAAAGTATAGGGTTTGTCATTTGTCAACATATTGTACAAGTGCAATGGCATTGTTAAAGAAGTGTACCAGCCAAACGGTCTGTCTGATCATGGTAAAATGGACTATTGTTCAGACCATGTTGGAAAGAGTCTCCTTCTGGCAGGCCTTAAACAGAATTTCTGTAAATTACCAACAAGTAAAAACGACTGCTCCATTACAGGATAGTATATGTGGGCTATGGGCCATATTGGTTGGTTTAACCATGTTATCATTATCAGTTGAACCATGTGTTTTAATGCCATTTATTTTTGATAACTTATTGTTCTGTTTTACAGTAGTCATAGTTTAGACCTAGTTTCTGTTTTAGTCCTGTTCAAGATGTGGCCACAAGTACGCCAAATATAGACTAGGTTTAGAACTAGAACTGTACCATTGTGAGATGCCTGCATATTAAAAAGAAAATAAACAATTGTGATGCAGTTTTGTTGTCCATTCCTCAGACCACATCCCACTGACAATCTGGCCCGCTAAAACATAATTGAAGAGCTTTGTGTTCCAGGCCACATTTGAGTGTGATTGTGGAGTCGCAGCTATTTCCCCCGTATCCCTCAGATAGGACCTGGTCGTGTTGCAGAAATCGAGGAATATTAAATAAAACTTGTAGCTGACTATAAAGGCTCACAATACAAAAGTAGAGGAATCCCTAATGGAATTGAGTTGCACAGTGTAGCTCTAGCAGAAAGCTCAATAAGGTTTCGGTTCAGCTCAACAAATTTTCACTAGAAGGCAGTGACTTAGAGGTTCAGCTGCAGAGAACTTTGAGTGAAATGGAACAGGACTTGGCAGACTTTTGATGATGTGAACTCTTGCTTTAGAACCCAATGATGCTGGCAATTGGAAAACACCCAAAATGGCTATCACCCAAAATGACTATCAAATGGGTAAGATGCTTTAACCATCTGCTGTCTTTATTATATAGGGCATTTAATAATATAATTTAAAGTTTGTATAGTTCAATAGTGATAGTCAAATATGCTACTGTTGGCCCTGTACTCGTGGTGAGCCTTCTTTGAAATCATTTGCATCTATCCATTATTTAAAACTTCTCTTGAATAATAATCACACACTGGCCCAGAGGGGATATTGTCTGTGAATAATGTCTGTCTACTCTCCTGATGTACACCTCTTTGTTATAGGCATCATAATTCAGAATGAGCAGGCATGAGGGTTAGATGATTGTTAAAGAAAGCTGTCTGCTTAATGCTAAAAGACATGTTGACTCATACATTAAAGCAGCAGTTGTGTGCTTTCATTTCATTTCACACAACAATAAAACATTTGGTGACTTTTCTTACAGTTGTTAAGATAAGAATGTACTTTGGTTTGAGCAAATGCAAATGCATGCTCGAGAACTCAGGAAATGCGCTACACACAACAAATCTGATAAACTGCACAGTGAATGAAGACTGTAAAGGGAAAGTAAAAGTAAAAATGAAAAGCTCAGAAAGAGTTTGCATTGAATGTTTGGAAGCTTCACTAAACCAGGAGCAAAAATAATTGTACTACTTAAAGCATAAAATCGAAATAATTTTAAAAACTTTTGCCACATGGCTTGTCTGTAATCTTTAGAGAGCTTTAGTTGACAACATTAAATAGGTGAAGGTAGCTGATTGGAGAAAAAAGATACTCAGACAAAGTGAGAAGTCATTATTTGGAATAATTACCCCCAAGGAAGAAATAAAGCTTTTTGACCATCATCATCATCATCATCTTAGATGTGAATATGCAGAATGTTTACATATCTGCCTGTCATCGGTCACTGGTCCTGATTTTACTGTAATTTGAACTTGGTGTCACTATTATTATGTCAAAATTCGTGTGATTTGATGATTTGACAAATAATTGCTCATACTAATAAACTCATGAAGTTAGTTAGTCTTTGGTCATCCTGGACAGAAGGACAAGAATTTCAAATACTTAAACTAACATCCTTGAGGCTTACTGTTCCCTAGTGATTTTATTGCTGCTGCCCATTAAGTGTTGACTGGAGGTGGATGTGGTGGATTATGATTTCAGCTGCTGTCAAGAAGACTGAGCACTGCCCTCACTCACAGTCTATCAGGGGCTTTTACTGCACCTCACACTCAGTACCACAACAGAGTGTATATATATATATATATATAAATTTTTTTTTTGGTGCAATGGTGTCGTGGCTAGTCTGCAGTGCATAGTCAACAGAAATAGTTGATTGTTATTGTGAACTTGTGACCAGAGGTGGACAGTGTATTGACTAGTTGCAAAAATCTAATACTGGATGTTTTTTATATAGTGAACAGTATAACAGTATATAAAAAAGTGATATTGTAAACTGTCAAATATGGTTACAGTTTAATAGGACTTCAGTTGTCCATTTAAGAATGCATTTTATGGTCACGTAAGTTCACTCAAAGTAAGAAGAATGTTTTTTATTATTTATTTAAAAACATAAAGTATGTGTTTTTTTAAAGTCTGTTTTTGTCTAAAAGTTACACGGTATGCCTTTAAACCTCCTTTAGTATGTTGAATATGTTTGTTGTGTGATTGTTGCTATAATTTATTACACATTATGACACATTTGTCATTTCTCAATTCTCTATATAGCAATTCTTTTGAAACAATTGTTCCCACCAAAAGATTCCATTTTGGAGGCTTCAAATGATTCACAGCTATTCATATTTAAGTATTTTGTGTGTGTATGTGTTTTTTGGTTTACTATTGACAAATACAGCAATGGCAGGACAGCAAAGCTACAAAGCCATCTGGTTTAAAAATGCCTCCACTTGAAATACTGTTTCACCTACACTCTCTCAAGTTGAATGTCCAACCTCCTACGTTTTATTCTACATCTCAGGGTCCCACAGTTTATGGCACAATCAAACTGCACTGTGGGAGTTGGACTTGGAGTCAGTGATGTGTGGCCATCAAACGATTTAAAATGAAGCAGCTTCTCAGAATAGAGTGCTGCATTTTATTTGGTCATTTTCACTTCTCACCACTTCCACACGCAGGCATTCAGGGATTGTAGCATATTATAGGGATGAGATATAAATATATAGCAGTAGATGTACAATATTGGTATGACTTTGTGCCCTGATGCCACTGTAAACAGGTCATAACATGCTGTACCACATCAGTAGTGTATGACTTTATTCCAGCACAATAAACACGGTTTATCTATAACATGTCAGTGTCACAATTGTGGCATAATGGGATTTGTTTCCACTCAGGATTTGCTTGGTAATCGCTTCTGTCTGTCTAGTAGATGATAATGTGGCACTGTTTCCGGTCCAACAGCACAAATCAGATAGGTTATTGTTTCACTGATATTATTGACACCGACAGTTATTTGACTTATTTTGTATAGACACACCAAATTTTTGGACAGTTTATGAATTACCTGAAATGTTTTGATTGGAGGAAGCAAAAATGACTGAATCTTTAAGATAATCATAATGATTCATGGGTTTTCAAAACAGATACATGTTTTTCCTCACAGCATTTGTTTTTATTATAACGTCAAACTGAAAGCAATGCCTTACTTAATATTAATTTCTTGTGACGCTTATTCTTCACTATTGCTATGATGGAGGCTCCATCTAGTGGTGAGGACAAGCCATCTCCACCAAAAGCGATGCACGAGGTCACTACTGTTTGTTATGGTTAGCAAACTACTCATACAGGGATTTGGAACATTTTATGCTGGCAAGATGTCACATTCAAATGATAAATGCAAAAAGTGTTAGTGTGAACATGTGTGCTGTACGTTTATGTATATAAATGCTTCTATTATTACTACTACAGCACTGCAAAACTTGTTTGTGTGCGATATGCAGAGACTTGATGTACAATTATAAGAAATATTTATTTAAATGTTGTACAATTTGTGTATATGGTTATAACAGTATAATTTAGTTTTACAATTGTGTAATTTTGCCACAGGAACGAGTGACCCCTATGTGAAGTTCAAACTCGGAGGAAAGGAAGTGTTCAGGAGTAAAACCATTCACAAAAACCTAAACCCTGTGTGGGACGAGAGAGTGAGTCTTCTGGTTGAGAGCCTGAAAGAGCCACTGTATGTCAAGGTAACATGAGTCATTCTGTTACAGCAAAAATCTGTTTTTACATGAAATAAAAAAGGTTTCCACCATCTTTCTCACCTGCGTTACCCAGGTCTTTGATTATGACTTTGGGCTTCAAGATGACTTCATGGGGTCAGCTTATCTTCATCTGGAGTCACTGGAGCATCAAAGGTAAGTGTAGGTCTTCTGCAAGCGTTGGTGTTGCGAGGTGGTGAAATATTGTGTAAGACTGCCCTCTGTTGGTGTTTTGTGAGAAGTATACCTCAGAATCGCTTTACATTTTAAAATTCATTTTGTGTGATTAATCTTATTTTAATACACTGTTTTTGAGTGTACTGGAATGTGCTATAAATAGTAGTCATTGTTAGTATTATTGAGTACTCCAAATGTAAATGTTTCTTACTCATCCAAATCCCTGTAATGAATGTGAAACTGGATGTTTTTGTAGCATTCACTGAGCCTGTTCTATAAGCTGAAATTATAATTTTATTTGTTTGATTTTTTTATTGGAGAGGGCTCTTCACTTGAGCTGATTTCTATCTTTAGTGTCTTTACATACACTATGTGTCTCTCATCTACTTGAGTAAAATATTAGATATATGCTTTCAAATTAAAAATAGAGCAAAATAAACTATTGCAGGGGCTCCCTCATGTAGTTCAGAAAACAATAATAATAACATTTGTCCTACAGTGAGGAAATTATAGTGTTGCAACCCACAGTTTGAGAACAGTAGAGATATGCAGAAAATAATTATATTAAAAGTAAAATAAATCATAACACTTAACTCATGGTCTGAAGAATATGTATGATAGGAAAATCATGTCTTAAATATATCTTTTGGCCTAACAATTGAGTTTTGCATTCTTATGCTTTTCTCAGTTTAAGCACTGTAATACGTTGAATCCAGCTTTTAAAATACAATGCATAGATTTCCAAGCTCTCAATTTTAACTGTTTGTAAGCAAAAATAAATAAGCAAGGTATATTACATGTAAATATTTTTTGAAAGCTACCTAAAGAGGAACTAAACGCAAAATCAACTTTTTTCAATGTCAAACTGTGTGTATGGGGTCAAAATTGAATTACCTACTGTTTCCGGACCCTTTTTTGGATATTCTTGTCAAAACTCCCTCCTTTGGCAGTTATGTGTTCTAAACTGCGACTGAGCTGCCATGATGGTCAAACGCTGTCAGTGCATTTTCAGTACACACCGACGTCACATCGAGGTGACGCCTCAGCCAAGCCGCGCAGGTGGGATATATAAACTCTTCCCTCTGACACCACTGCTGCGGAATGACATCATCAGTCATTTGACTCAGATGGGTAAGCGAGTGGTGTGAGGTGCGAAGGTGTGGACTTTCAAATTTCGCTTTGGAGTTTCATTTTTCTTATTCTAAATTTTAGAACATACTTGCATCATAACTCATGTGCTTATGTATGCTAAAGGTTTCCTACATTTGTCTGCAAAGTTAATAAAAAAGAATTTTGAAGTGGAAGTAAGAAACTAGATCTGTGCCCAATCAGCTGCCAGGACCGCTTTGACACAAAACTCACATCACTCGCCAAGTTCACTGTCCATATTTCGTGCTGTCAGTCAATATCTGTTCTTACGCACTGGGCGTCACTTAAAAGGCCTCCGTGCATCTCCCATTTTTGCTAACTTTTTTGGAGTGCAGTTGTGGGAGGAGTCTCTAACCGTGTGTTTAGCCTCACTTTAAACTGCAAAGATATTCTTATCTGAATCCAAAAAAAATTGCAGAAAATCTCAGCTGTTGAAACTTTAAACAAAATTTTTTAAAGTCAGCATTTTGACAAATTCAAAATTTCTTTGGTATTTCAATAAAATGATTACATGTAAATTTACTACATTTTACATTTGTATACATATTTATTGACAGAGCTTCTTTTCTCAGGAGTGCACATACACACATTCATTTATTTCACTTTGCTTTCGTTTTGTAGGACACTGGACGTGACGCTGGACTTAAAGGATCCGCAGTATCCTGAGCATAACCTTGGAAGTTTGGAGTTAGCTGTCACACTTTCGCCAAAGGAAGGCGACATGAAAGACGCTGTAAGTGAACATTGATATTTTTACACCATTCATTTTTGCCTCAAACAGAACAAGTATTCCTAACATAATTTAAGTTATGTCTCAGTGATTTGAAGCTCACATAACAAGCCCAAGCTGGATTCCTGGCGCATTCACTTGCACTGCAAACTCTTCAACCCGGCAGATCTATATGCATAAACACAAGTGTAATTAATATGTTTGGTGGAAAAGCTCCATGTTCAAAGAGCACTAGATTCTTCTTCCTAATTATGTTGCTGAGTTCCTCTGTGGACATGCTCAGTGTTTGAGAGTTGCATTTATTTCTGTTCAATTATTTGTTTGGTTAATTGGACCCCTGCATGTTGATCCGGAACAAGGCAATGTCATGGGGGAAATATTTTATTCTGTTTGATCTGATGTCTTAATTTTGCTTCTTATTTAGTACTGCAGTTCACAGAGTCCACGTTTGACAGAACAAATAAACTCTATTTAGGTTAAGCATCTTTTTTGATTTTGCAAACTGTGAGGAAAATGAGTACAAGGTTATACTAGTGCAGAGAAGATTCACTCTTCTGCCATCTGTGGGTGAAATGTTGTATTGTAGCATTTTGAACCTCAAAAAGTTGCCATTCTTACTACTGGACCATATTTTTTTTTGTTTTTTATTATACTTTTAATTGCACAACCATAAGCTCAAGATCGCATGCCAGCATTTACACAGAGCTTTCATAAGTCTTCATGTTTTCAAGTTTTGCCTCACGTAACTTTGCATGACTGACAAGAGCGCTTTGAATTAACCCCTCTCACAGTAGGCTTGTGCCCTTTAACTCCTGACCCTGCACCCTTGAGACAGTAGGGGGTGCACTGTAATCGCTTTGTCTCATTTACAGACCATGCTTTTGAGAAGGAACTGGAAACGAACCAGTAAGGTAAACTAAACCAGCATGAAACTCCCTCAAACTAGCAACTTTACTGCTCTGCATTTCCCCTGTCCTGCCGTCTTCCTGCTCCCACTCATGGATGGAGTCTCCTGTGTTTCTTTGCTCCAGTCATTTTCCCTCCATGTGATTGCATTATAACTTCTCTCTCCGGTGAAGATATTTATATAGAGCTACCACAGAATCAAAGCACAACTTCATAAAGCATTTATTAATTTAACACAAATTGGTCAATGCTTGTACCTTGAGAGAGTGAGTGTAATTATTGAATTATGATTGTTTTGTACACATGTCTTCTTAACTTTTAGTTATTTTATTTTATGCAACGTTGCAGGTCTTGTGATTGTATGGACTGATCAATTAGCATGCAGTTTGCATGTGACAGTAACAGCTGCCTATAAATTGTTCATATTTGAGCTGTTGTTGGATTTGTACTGTATTTTAAAAGAGCTTGTTTAGCAGCCTAAAGTTGCAATGCATCAGGAGACTGTGCTCCACATTTGAAGCGCTCTAACTGGGCAGACGTCCTGCTGTAGTGCGCTTCCCAAATTCAAGTCTTTGAAGCTTTCAAACTGGGCCACCCTGCCTGTGACTCGGGAATTAGCTCAAACACTAACAAACTACTAGTGTGTGAGCCCACCAAAAGGCTCTGCTCCTGCGTGCCTCTCTGCCTCCTGACTCATACACACTCTACTTAGCTATTTTTAAGCTACCACTTCTTAATGAAGCATCTGTTGAACAAGATGCCGCAAGTAATAATTATAAGGTCTGTCTTTGCTCTCTCCTATGGTTTATTTTAGTGTAGCCACTTATTTTGCCAAATCACTGACAATGTTGACCCATCCACAGGGCCACATTAGTTTTAAAAATTGAATCTTGGTGTCTGTTTGGAGACTTTGAGGCTCCACAAATCTCCCTGCATGATCGTTCTCCCGCTGTGCTTTGGCAGAAGGATGCACATTCGGAATCCAAATAGCCTATGTTTTTTTTCTGCAAATATGGAGCTAGCTACAAAACAAGGAAACAATTTGGAGCAAGTTTCAGAGGACTAAGAATGACCTCATGATTAGCATACATTGGGTTGGTGCGAGTGGAAGAAATGGCAGTTTGCATATGGGGAGTGGGCTGTATTGTATGAAGCTATTGTTTAATGTCTCGAGGATGGAAATTAAGATGCTCCGTCCTCCAGATCAAAGACCTAGCGCTTGTGCGGCAGAGTTTATTCAGAGTTTAATGAAATTCACCCGCAAAACAAAAGCTATGCTAATAAATTCTTTCTTAATGAGGAAGGCGGAGTGGTAAGGAGAGAGAAAGCATAAGCGCGAGCTGTATCAGTTTGACAAATAAATACCCAGTTCTTTGTTTTAGAGAAAGATACTGACACAATTCAAAGGGAGGTTAAATAGACCTCTTAGTGCCAGGAAAGCTGTGTGAACAAGTTCACTTTAAATAGAAATATAATTTATGTGATGTTGTCAAGGAGAGAATAGATTGAGCAGAGTCCAAACCAGTTAATGCAGCAAAATGTAGCAAACGTGTGCACATTATTGCATTTGTATATTTGCAGATAAATCTGTATTATAACGTAGCTCATATACGCTGTAAAACATTAATAAAATTAAACAAATTTATTGATTTAATATCATCTAGACTGACACATAATGTGTGCAAAAGAACTTATTTATTTATTTTTACATGACATTTAAATTTTTTGGTGAATGCTAAAGTTCTTAGTGGGTCAGAAATTTGACTTGGCAAAGGAAAATATCTAGTTTGGGCACAAAATATGACACTGCTTCATTTCATTTGTATGAAAGTACAAGGTCAGTAAAAAAAAAAAATTGGCTACGAGAATTGACTTGCAAATTTGAGATTATTCATATTTTTTTTTAGAATAAAGTTGAAGCTTTAAAGAGTTGTATTTGTATGATAATAATGTGATCATTTTTTGAGAATAAAGTTGAAGCAATAAAGTCATATTTTAGTTTGAGAATAAAATGATGCAGTTATGAGAATGAGGTCATGAAAATTTTGAGGAAAAAATAAAAATTTGTATGAAGCAGTGTATGAACTTTAAAGCGACACTGCAGGCGGTTGAACTTATTTTGTCGCAAGAATCAAACCGATCTTTATAATTCACAATAACAAATACATTCCCAGATCCATCATTTGATTTAGTGTAGCTACATGTATAAAGTTCTGTCGGTAGTTCTGCATCGGGGTGCAGCACTCAGGGCCTCATCCTGCATTCCTGACCGTTTACAAGTGCACAGTGCGTGTTGACCCAATGCTCGTAGCCAAACGAAGTCCAGAGGTTCAGGGCAAGGAGCGCAGTGTGCACTATGTGAGGAGACACACTGCCTGTCAAAGATGTGCGCGTCTTTGCACCAGTCTCAACACACATTCTGTACTTGTAACACAAATCACAAATGATGGAACAAATGACCCAGTGATCTGATTAAGAGCATAGCTAGTTTTTGCATTGTGTAAGATTATGCTGTTGCTATTTGGTCCAAATTCATAAAACAGCTTGTTTTTCTCTCTCTTTTTTTTATTTCAACAATACAAATTAAATATATATTCATATTGGACCTAATCAGAAGGTTGAATTTCTCACGATTTTTTTTTTTTTTGAGATTTACTGTAGTTTATTATTACAAACTTTAAGTTTAGATATGAGGAGTTATTTTTTTATATTTAGTTTTTAAACCTATGTACCATCTTTTCTGAACTATAAGCCACTACTCTTTTCATTAGCTTTGAACTCTGCCCTAACCCTAGATATACTATAGACAAGTGCAACTATATATGGACTTAATCATTTTTCTAATTAAATATAGTTGGTGCGGCTTATATTCAGTGCGCTCAATTGTGTGGAAATTACGGTAAAACTTTTTGCTTTTGGTTACTTTAAAACTACATTTTTGACACACATCACTGCGATCATTTGTGACATTCCTTGTGATTTCTGCTACAAGTGCACAGTGAGGCTGAGACCAGTGTGTCTCCTCACACAGTGTTTTGCTCTCTATGGACTAAGTCTGAAGCTTCCGGAAAAGTGCCCAAGGTTTTATCTTATGTTACCCGTAAAGGGCGTTGTGATTCGGGAAGAAACTGAGGCAATCTACAGCTCTGAGCTGGTTGAACAAGCCAGAAAATAGAATTGCTTCTCCTATGGTTGGAGCACAGAAGCCCTAGTATACACAGAGCTTCTCCACCCCAGAAAAGTCACTCACTCTGTCCTCGCGTAACCAAAGCATAAGCAGCATGCAGCAGACGGGTGAAGCCTGTTCTTCATACCGATCACTGGAGATCAGTGGATACGGTGCCAGTGCACAGCCAAGACTGCGCATAGAAGCTTCTGCAGGGCACAGCTTTTGGCACAGTCTCGAATAGTTTATTTAACCACACATGTGGAAGTCTTTCGGCATGTGAGTGTGTGTAAAGTAAGTGAGCACAGCCCTGTTGGTGTGTGCGTAGGACAGTGTATCCACGAGCTCATGGTGTCCAGAACCGGTCACCTGTCTGCGCTCACGGTGTTTGTCCTCAATGACGCTAGAAGCCTGCCTGCATAGTGCTTCATCCACAGGGAAAGTGAACAGGCCTGGAGCCCGTTCTCCAGATTGGCTCTGTTCGTCACCAATCACAACCTTGGGCACTTTACCCAGAGCTCAGGTCGTAGTTTGGCTCTACTTCTTCTGGGATCACTGCACCCTTTTCCCCAACCCCTGCATATTTCTTGGAGCTGCAAAATTAAATAATGACCATTGTTTTATTTTTGTTTTTGTTTTCCAAATTTCACTTATGTCCCAATTTTTGACTTCATTTTGATAGCCTATGGAAAGGCTATGTCCTATTTCAAATCAAAAATCAAATGGCTGCGACTGGTGCTGTATTCTATTATTGTGAATTTTATGACGTTATTCTCAGAAATTTCTCACTTTATATTTAGACAAAAACACTTTTTACATCTTCACTTTATTCTCAATAGATTAATCTCTATTCTTGTACTCCAAGCCCTTTTTTCCCCTTATAATCATATATTCGTAAAATTGCGAAAAAGTTTGTAGCAAATTATAATTATATGAGTTGAATCATTAAAAGCAACCTGGCTTATTGGCCCAGAAAGATTGGTTTCGATCAATATAACAAACAGTTTTGTTAAAGATAAGGGCAGCTTTGAGCAAGGCCAAATTCAATGTTACATCCATTTGATTTTGACTACTTTAGATGACAACATAAAGTGTACCGTAATGAGTCCTGTGTTTCATTTTGTCTCACTGTTCACATGTGTTATCTTGTCTGTTTTAGCTCACATTTCTCTTTACATTTTGCTTGACTAACAGTTCAATGTGTGTGTGTGTTTTGGATGCCTACTCCAGTATCAGAGTATGCGTCTGTCAGATGTGCACAGAAAAGCCCAACTGTGGAGAGGCATCGTTAGCATCAGTTTAATCGAGGGGCGAAACCTTCAGCCCATGGACACCAACGGGCTCAGCGATCCCTACGTCAAATTCAGAATGGGCCACCAGAAATATAAAAGCAAGGTAGTTTTGATTTTCCAAGTAAAGCAAATGACCTGTGCTTCTCTGTGACGCTAAAATTTTAATAAATTAAATGTTATGCAATTTCAGACAATGCCTAAAACATTAAACCCGCAGTGGAGAGAACAGTTTGATTTCCATCTCTATGAAGAACAGGGAGGCTATGTGGATATTACATTGTGGGATAAAGATGCGGGGAAAAAAGACGACTTCATGGGGAGGTATTTTTCATCAATTTACTAATCTATGATCCAGGAAACTCAGAGTTTACCACACAACTCCCCACTCTTCACAAGAATCACATCACTAAATCATTATGCTTTTAAGATGATGATTTGAGACAGGCACAGGCACATAGGTTAAAAAAAATACAATTAAACAAAATATCTGGGCTTGCATAGTTGTATTAGTCTGTTTTTCACTAACAATCAGACATTTTTTTCAGAGCTGAACAATTGAAAATTTCTGGTTGAAAGCAAAACTTTGGCGGTTGTAACACTAATTTCAGCACACAAATTAAGATGTTTTTATTGAATTTGTTTTAAAAATAAAGGTTCACTAGTACTAATATATAATAAAATATATATAAAAAACACCTTGAAGAGCGAGGTCAGCTCTATATAAAATCTGACCTGCAATTTCATGATGTCACATGGTGGCTCTAAGATTGGACTGGGCAGACCCTCTACCAGAAATGTACTTAGAGGAAAGTCACATTGTGTTTCCCCTTTTACAGAGTAACTGAACTTTTTGAATTTTGTTATTTATTTGTTTTTTGTTATATTTGACAATATTAAAATATGAATGTGTACCTAAAGCAAATGTTCTTTGTTTTATTTGGACTTTTTAGGTGTACTGTTGACCTATCACTTCTTAGCAAAGAACACACACATAAGTTAGAGGTCCCCCTGGAGGAAGGTGAAGGCGAGCTGGTGCTGCTAGTCACACTCACAGCTTCAGCGTCTGTCTCCATCTCAGATCTGTCCATCAACATGCTGGATGACCCCCATGAGAGGCATCACATCATGCAGAGATATGTAAGTTAACACTTCAGACCATTTATTTTGAATTTGTCTCTAACAAAGCAATTTAATCCACGGTATTAGAATGCTTTGCCTTGAATGCATACTTTTTAATATAGTAAAAACTGCATCAGTATTGTTTATACCCTAATTGAGATCACTACTGCAACTACATTTGTTATATTTATTTATTGTAGCCAACATAAAATATGTTTCAAATGTAGGCACTCCACTCAAAATAAGTAGTAACATCATTATTATCAATAAGGGTAATAAAAGTTTCAAGTAGGTTAGATGAATCGGGCTTTTTGAGAGAGTTTGGAAGCTTTTATGCTGTGGCCTGTTTGTCTCTGCTGCTGTGATTTACAGCCGCAGTATTGTGCTGTCTTTGCATCATAAGCCTGCAGTGTGTTGCACATCTATGATTAATGCATGTGGACGCTCTTTGGGTGGTAAATATCTTAACTTGTCTTTTTGAGTTGTCGCTGATATGAGTTTAGTTGTGGAGAAAAAGTCTCTTTGAAGACACAGCGAAGTAACAATTCTTCTGGCCCCCCAACCACTGCAACAACCCTTGTCCCTTTAACAAGTCTTTGCAATTATTTTGGGTAGGGGTGGGGGTTTCCTAAACATTATCAAAGTCATATCTTGTTAATATCAATATATCTTTTTATATTAGAATGCATGTGTTAAAATACAATCTAATAGTTATCTCCTAAATGAAATGCACGTGTGGTCAGCCAGAATCCCATTGTAAAGACTAGTCTTGATCAGAAGGGGGAGCTCTAGGACTGACATATACATGCTTCTAAAATGACAGAGGAGGACCTGTATGGTATGTGTGAATATGTACCTTTGCACAAGTGTGCATGCATGTGTGTCTGTGTAATAGAGGCCGAGAGGTAACGGGTGAGGGTTGAAGCAGAAAGGGAAGGCGTGTAAAATGAAAAGAAAAAGCTATTTCACTTCTCTCAACTCGCATAGACCACGTTTTCTGCTCTGCTAAAGGCAAGACATTTTTCCTTTCCTTCGACTACCTGCACACCCCATTTCTGTGCCACTCTTTTGGACGGCCCGGGCTCTTTGTGTGTCAACATTGTGGCCCTCATGTGCGAGATAGAGTTTGGAGGGCAGTGGGGGTTGTAGATGAAGGAGCATAGAGTATAATTTGAATGCTTTCTACAGATTAAAATAGAACATTTGCCCACCTTCAGGTGAAGAATTTATTAAAGATGAACCTTTATAGAGTGCTGATAACTTCAAGTGGCTCTATTAGAACATAATAGTGTGGAAGGTCTAAGCAAATAAGCACATTTGACTGATACAAGCGTCACTTAAAAGTCTGCTGTGTGCACCTAACCTTTATACAAAGAAACCACTTCTGTGGTTGACAGCCAATAACACTTAATCTTGTAGCTCTTTCAGAAAATTAGAAGGAAAGATGTAGCACTAAAATTATTGTTGCGTAGTCTTAACTTAATATATGTTTTGTCACCAGGTCAACCTTGCTGTGTTTTGCTTGGATAATTAAAAGTTTAAATATCACACTGTGAGTGATGATTTAAATAAATCTTAATATCTTATTATTAAGTCCATTTCTGCAACTCTTTCAAGGTTTTATAGTTAGAATATGCTGAATGAACCGATGAGTGTATATATAGTATTTTCTTTAAGCTCCACTTGCAGTAGGCAAGTGTGTGCATTCCAGACACTTTGTGACTGTCTTAGATCTATTAGAGCTCAGTGTAACCTTTTCTTCATCACTAATTACTGCTCCTCTGAAGTAGTGGGGGACAGAGGAACACGGGAAAGGGAGATTTATGAATTATGACTGCAAAAGAGCACACACACTAATGGCTCTTAATGGACCTGAGGTGGCCCTAAGATGACACACGAGTGGAGGAGGACAGAGTGACCTCTGCTGGAGGGGTGCAACTTCACCACCCACGCACCACTGCTTTCTCTATATTGTTCTAGTCTAGTGTAAAGCAATGCACCCAAGACAGCCTGACAGGAAATGGTATGAAGACTAAGATAGAAATATACTTTTGGGACTTCGACTGACCTTGTGATTTGAAAGCGATTTAGGATGTTGATGTTTAGTTCTTGTAAGGCAGTTGGTTAAACATTCCCTGATCTGATTGGTTGTTGTGCAGATTCCACGTGTTTGTCTTTGTGTGTCCAAGTGTGATGTTTTTTTCTGTGCCGATGAAAGGTGACACGATGCAAAATTGACAGCTAGTCATGAGCCCATGGCAGAGCTGATTCATTTGTGCATTTGTGTGTGTGTCTGTGTGGCATGTGACAGAGAGGCAGACGTCACACTGACAGAACGTCAATCACACGCTGGACGGGGGAGGATTTTGTGAACACCAAGTTTGTCTCCCCCCTCTCTTCTGTTTTTCTCTCATCGCCTCTTTTTTCCTTCCTTTCATGTGCTCCTGCCTTTACCTGGTACAAGGTCTGCTGTTTGCTCGAGGGAATGGATGATTGGTCTTCGGCCTCTTTGCTAACTCGCTGTCTTCTCAATCTACTGCTGTTTGTGATTCTGACACAAGCTTGGTTAAACTTGTGGAGGATGGGTCTTGCTAATCATGGACTAAGGCTGAACATTAAATGTCGCCTTAGGGAGACGAGTATATGTATGATAAGATAAGAATAGGGCACATAGATTCATCTTTAATATATGCATCAGAAAGATTGCTACATGTGTTATTGTTTAGAGATATTGTGTATGTATGCAATGTCTTTCATAACTCAGTGGGCTAACTACTGTGAGAAAGTATAGTATAGTATAAAACAGTTGTAAAGTAGGGCATTTATTCAGATCCTAATGTGACAAACTGTATGATTAAAGTTTGCGTACCAGATTTTCCTGCTGCAAAAGCAAGAGGTATAATTAAATCTTTCTAGAACATCTCTTACAGACAGCAAAGTAAAAATAGTGTGGACTAGCCAATCAGAGCGCTGGCTATCAATGAGAAATAAAAACACTTAATTAGTAAATTTAGATAATATGCAGTGCACCCCAATAAAACTGTGTATAAATCTATGTTGCATAATATCTATATTTTTTTTAAGTTCTGAGACTTTTACCAATAATATCATTAAGCCTTAATAATTACCCAGCCAGGTGGTTATTTGTAAACCTCTGGAACAATAAGCATAAATTGAATATTTTTTTAAAACTCCATTGTGATGAATGTTAATTAGTGCCAATGTAAACATAAAAAAAATCAGACCTTTAGCAAAGTTTGAATTTAAGTTTGCTCTCCTTCTTTTGTACCAAGCCTGCAACACTTTTATCTAGTGGCCTTTCTCTGACTCGGCCGCTGAATCTACAAAAAAAAAAAAAAAATCACTTTTTTTTTCCTTTTTCTTTTTCTCCCTTTGCATCTTCTCTTTCTCCCTCTTAGTCTCTCTCCCCCTCCCTCTCCCTCTCTCTCTCTGTCTCTCCCTCCCTCCTCAACTGCTTTAGAAGGCTTTTGGACAATGATATCGCTGGAAACAGGCAAGACTCTGACAGAGTTAGTAATAATGAATTAAGTCTGTAGCCCGGCCCTGACTCTCAAATTTAAATTATAATTACTCCTGTGGGGATGGAGCAGCTATTGCCAAAAAATAGTGAAATATGTTGAAGTGAAGTGCATTTTCATTTACTTTGAAAACACATACTCTACTTCTTCTACTTAATTTCCCTGCTTATACCTGACTTATTTCAGTCTATGCCATCCACAAAGCAACTCCAGCTTCAGTTAAGATATTGGTTAGTTCTGCTTATTTAATTATCATGATTGTTAATTAAAAACATCTCATTATAATTTTAATTTCATCACTATGCTTTTGCTAATATGGCAGTCATATTAAACGCACTTAAGCACTTAGCATGTTTACTTCAGGAAATCCGAGTTGTCTAAAACCAATCATCATGCTTCAGGCAACTGGTAATCACATGAATACAAATTATAAATTCTACTTATAAGCACTTTGAGCTTTAAGCGTTATCTGCATGCATGATTTTTTATTCATATAACTTTTGCATAATTATATTCAATGTCAACAATCATCTGTATAATGTAAGCGAAAAGAAGAAGAAGAAAAAATATATATCTGCACTTACTCAGCAGTTTTGAATGCCCAATTTATTGGGCTGTTGGCTATTGTTATGACAAAAAAGAACATGGCTGAGACTGAAATTTAGACATCTTAAATTAAAAGTTGAAAGTCATGATGCTGAACTTGTCTAATGTGATTCATATTTGTTCTGCTTCCATTTAAATTGTATTATGTTTGACCTTTCTCAATTTACTGCTACACCTGACACCGTCTTTATCACTTAAGTCCAATTTCATTAAAAAGTTACACAATATATTTCAAGGAGCCATCTGTGCTATTCAGTGAAATTAGATTCTGCGTGACTGTAAATGCCAGCTGTACATTTTCAAATAGGTGCTGTTTAAGGACATATTCTACCCTTTTCTCTGGCACTAAAATGTCAGCCTATTGACCCGCCTTTCTCCTCGGTGCTAATTTGCAACGCTCTTTGACCCTTGACCTCTCTTTCAGAGCCTGTGGAGATCGCTTCACAACCTGAAAGATGTCGGTGTGGTGCAGGTGAAAGTCATCCGCGCTGAGGGGCTGATGGCCGCCGATGTGACGGGTAAGGAAACCGTTAAGCCTTGCACAGCAACATCAGGGGATCATGGAAACATACACATATATAGATATTCAAATAACTTTTCATTTTTTGTCATCTGAACTGTATGAACTGAATGTTTGAGATCATTTAAGTTTTATATTTTTTTGTTTGTTTGTTTTTTATCTTTGATTTGAAGAGATTCTCCTTTGGTAGACATCAGTAACAGGGTAATATTTAGTGGAAGTGCATATTGCAGTAGTAGTGTTGGTCATACATAACGTAGCGCTGGACAATTGATCTAAAATCACCATTTTCATAGACACAATTAGCAAATGGCTAGTAGTACCATCATTTCTTTCACAAATACAAAATATCCTGTGATTTTCTGCATTCAAACTGTGGGATAATCTGAAATGGATTTGATCTGAATTTTTTTACCTTGTTTTTTTCTAGTTTTAGTATCAATTAGTAAGTGATTTTTTTATGCTTTTGACCAGAGGTGTGTAGTGTAGCCAAAATAAAAACTCCCAAGTTAAAAAAACAAAACAAATCAGAGTAACTTTCTGGATGTACTTGTTTAATTTACTAATTTTAAGTTGATCAAATTGGAAGAACAAAGCACTGATGTCAAAATGTGTATTTTCTCATCTCATCTTGTTAAACAAAAATATATCTAAGAGGATGTCTTATTGTCCACATGCATTTTTTGTCATTACAATTTTACTCACAAAAGAAGTTATTTTTTTGTTTTTTTTTACATAAGCAAGCGTTCTGTTGCTTTAAGCAACACTTTGAGTAGAAGCAAGTTGCTATAAAAGAAAAGTACTTTTAACCGTACTTCCAAAAAAGTTATCCAAGTAAATGAAAGTTTTACCCACCTCTGCTATCGACATCCCTTGTTTACAGTGTAATTACTAAGTAGTAATGGTCAAGGATAGTAGGATTGGGTTCCATACCTGCTATTACATGTAGCTACATAAAACTAGTACATTGTATTATATAATGCATTTCTTTTGGCAATAAATGCTAATTTTCATCATTAAGAAAAAGTCGCATTTGGACCAACAAACCCCGTCTCACACACACACAGCCACACCTCTTCTATCTGCTTGCGTTCTGTGAATCCTCCATTCTCCATTAATTCTTACTTTTAATTAGGTCTGCAGTGGACAGGCCTACTTTTCACTCTGTATTATCCAGCTGAATGAGAAGGCGCTTGTGTGTCCTCCCTGAGAGTGTGCTGTGAGTTTCCCTCTTTCTTAGCACAGTCCCATTAGCAGAAGAGTGGAGCTGCTTGATTTGGGTTATTGCGCTGGGCGACCTGAGCAGCCGGGAGTGCAGGCCTAAATGGCTCTTTGCCTCTTGTATTTCACTCGGAGCAGAGATTTGTTCGTTGACCCCGCCGTGGACCTCATCATTTAGTCTGAGCACTGCGCATCTGTCAGAGGAGTACAACTGTACAAATGTAATGTCTATTGGCAATTGTTTGGCTTTCATTTGCTCTATGATGACCCCACTTGGAGTTCACAATTTATTCTTTTAGCTCATAGTGATTATACATTAAAGCAGATTTGGTTAAATGTAACTGGCGTGGGAAAAGGGCACAAATTTTGTATCTTATCCCTCTGAACCATAGATTTGCTTGTTAAAGATTTGGAGCAATTTTATATTGTTTCATTTCATTATATCCTTGCAAGCTATAGACTACAAAGGTTCTCAAACCAAAGAGACAGCTGTTATTTTTTAAAGCGTCAAGCAAGCTAAGCTTCCTCAGTTTACATCATCTATAAAAAAAATACAAATTCATTTGACAATGCTTTATTCAGATGACCTAAGCTTTAAAAACGTGGCTATCAAAGCAGTATCTTTTACTTTTAACATTGCTTGACATTTCAAACTTTTACTTTTTATGCTGTTTAAAAATACATAAAGAAATATACAATAATCTTATTTCCACCAATCACTCCTGATTAAATTTAAATTTAGTCACCCAATATATGATATGGAAATGAATTCTTGCCCACTTCCCCGCTTTCTCTCTAATATTCAGTTTTTTAATGACACGTGGAGGTGCACAGTTGTCGTTAGTGTTGAACTTTCACCTTATTGGCCGCTAGCACTAGAGGCGCTGTCTTAACCAATTACACGCTCCTGTTTGAGTGCCACTCAGAGATGGTCCAGGTAATGTCCGAATAGAACCCACCCCCTGTGCCCAGACCCTCTGGGTACCGTGGCACCTAGTTTTACTCCAACAAGCGGCAAACCCATTTCACCACACCTTAGATAAGTATTAAGGATGACTACGATACAAGTGAGATGAGGAGGTGCGCTGTGCGATAATTGCCTTGGAGGTGGCTTAGACTTAGTGAATTTGAAAAAAATGCACGGTTCTGTATAATCATATTATTCACAATTTAAATTGTGAATGACACCTATAATATATATTTCATGGTAAAATGTGTGGTTCAGGATCTTATGCTTATGAGGTTTGGCACACGTAGCCAAGTCTAACTTGTGCTGCCTGTCTCCAAATTAACTTAAACACATCTTTCAAACCATCAGAACTTTAATTTTAAAAAGAAAATATATACTTTATTGTCTTTTTTGTAAATGTAGTAAATATACAGTACCTTTTTAAAGGTGACATTAGACTTCAGTGACTATATATATATATTAATATATATATATATATATATATATATATATATATATATATATATATATATAATATATATATAATATATATATATATATATATTATTTTTATTTTTTTTTTTATTAAGTTCTTCTTAACTCTTTTCGTAACAAAATGTTTTATCGTTCACTTTTCTGTAGATTAATCTCTTCACTACTTTCTTTGCGTGTATTGAATGTGTGTCACCATTGAAATGCTCCAACAGCCCAGTCGCCACTCAGACGCACAAGAGCTGACAAACAAAGGGAATTGTTGGTTTTAGAAACTATTTCAGTTATCCTACTCCAGGCTGGAGAGGACGTACTCCACAAAAACACTTGAATTAGAGGCATAGAGGAGGAGGAGAGGGGCTGTGTGAATGGTAGGGAGATGGCGCTCTCTTTTCACTGCGCAGGCTGTGACCTCTTCTCGCCTGTGCTTCTGTCTGTTTGTCTGTCCGCCTGTCGCGCCCTCACCTTGAGCCTGACCCGCTGTTGGTCGGCGCTGTTAATATACGGTGTTCATGTGGTGAGGGCTCTTATGTGGCTCTTGCCGAGATATTGTTCCTGCCAGTGACACACCACACAAGAATGCACACATGAAGCGATAGCGAACAACAAGTACAAAAATTCAGTCTCTGACAGAAATAAAGTCTACTGTCCACAGGAAGTTATTGGAAATATTGACACGCAGCGTTAGTATTTTTCTATCGTGTAATGCTTTTGTTAAAAATGGCTGTCTTGCTAAAATAATAATATAATAATAATAATAATAATAATAATAATAATAATAATAATAATAATAATAAAAAATAATAAAATAATAATAATAATAATAATAAATGCATTATTTTGTGTTGAAAAGTACAATATGTGAAATCTAAATTGAAATTAGTTTTGTTAAACACGGAAGTGTAAAAAAAACTAGTGATATGAATTAAGTGCTAACCTTTTAAATTGGAATGTCGTGTGAGAAGAAAAAATCAGCCGTCTGTTACGTTCACTAATCCTAATTTATGTTCACTAATCCTAATTTTGTTCATTGTTCACATTGTGGGGGAGATTTAAAAAATTAAATTAAATGAAAAAGAAAAATACTGATATAGTTCAAGTTTGTGAAAATATTCTCATTTTTTTAATATACTGTCACCAAAATGAGATATAAGAAATGATTTAGTATTAGATCTGTAGATTTATTTCATGTTGTATTTATTTATTAATTTTTTTTTCATCTAAAGTCTCACCTGTCAATATACACTCGAAGCCCTCTGCATCAATAAACCAGCACAACACATATGAAAAGCAACACCTACGGCTCTGCATTGATCACCCTGACATTTACTTTCCAGACCCACTAAATGTCCTGGCCTTGTCACAACATTTACAGAAAACCACACCAATCTATGACAGACACACACACGCACACAAGAACAGTAGCTTAACGTCTTCAAATTTGATTATGCTTCAGTAATTTTTCAATATTTCAAATAATTTCCCTGGGACATATTTTCTTCACAACTTCCTGACCCAGCCTTTTCAAGTAATAAGCAGAAACAAACAGTCCAACAGCTCCCAAAAGCTTTAATAAGAAATGATGATCAAAGCCGGAATTAATACTTCTGTTGTTTGGAGGCGTTAGAAAAAGAGGCGGGATGCCAAGTGTGCAGAGTCACGTTTTCTTCATGTACTAAAAAACTTTCAAATTCTCTGTAATGTATTCTCAGGAGGACAAACTAAAAATGAGCTCAGTCTATACATTTTTACATTAAAATGCATTAGTCTACTTAAAGTAAAAACTATATATGGAGTAGAAAAACTAATGCATTAATATGCAGCATACTAATGTACTTTTATTCTATAAGCGGAAAGCTTAAAAAATACTATTGGATATTCTCTTTACGAGGCTACCACAAAGAAAATGAAGAAAAAGTCCTCAAAATGAAATTAGGAAAACCCATAAATAAAATGCATTTTGTGAAAAGATGTTAATTTGAAATCTCTTTTTTGTGTGTGTTGTTGTAGGTAAAAGTGATCCTTTCTGTGTGGTGGAGCTAAGCAATGACCGGCTACAGACACACACGGTTTATAAAAACCTCAACCCTGAATGGAACAAGGTTTTCACTTTGTAAGTTTTTTTTTCTTGTTCTTTCACAAAACAACATTACAACGATATATATTATGTAACAGAATATGCACCAGCTCCATTTACTTGAATAATGAATACTTATTTTTTAAATATTATGTGTTCATATTTAATGGAGTCTGTAGTCTTATATAAACATATGAAGTCTTTGATGTATGTAGTTCTCACAGTTCTTCTTGTTAAATCTCTGACATCTTATTTCCCTGGTGATGTCTCGGATGGCTCAGTAATGTGAAGGACATCCACTCAGTTCTGGAGGTCACAGTTTACGATGAGGACCGCGACAGAAGTGCCGACTTCCTTGGAAAAGTGGCAATTCCTTTACTCAATGTGAGTCAGAAACTGTGTTTGTACGGATTATCCTTTACTCCTGGGAATAACATCAACTCCATGAAGAGCAGAAGAAAGAGTGATAACACATAGTGGGTTCAGGTTATTTTTTGCAACTACACAGAAGGCGGTTTTGAAAAAGAAATGTCACAAAAGTAAAAGTGTGTGTGATAGTAAAGAAAAAAGCTTGTGAGGTAGATAAGAGCAGATGTAGAAATGACACTGATTGAGGGAGAGAATGTTGCCATTTGAGGAAAAAAAGACTGTGTGTTTCTGGTATCTGAAGCTGCCCACAGTCTGTGTGTCTAATACAGTATATGTGCTCCGCTGTACAGTGTGATTCCCCAGGATAGTTAATTTCTGTTTGACAGAGCTGAGCTGCTCTGGGTAATGAACAGGTACTTGTCAGAGTTGCCACAGTTGTTTTGGGTTCCCTGTCAGCGGCAGCAGCTGGGGTTCAAAGGTGGCCTGGGGAGCCGATTCAGCCGGGTATTGCCAGACAGACGCCTGTCATGTCCCTCTCCCACAGATCCAAAATGGAGAACGCAAAGCCTACGCCTTGAAAAGCAAGGAGCTGACAGGGCCAACAAAAGGGGTCATCTTTCTCGAAATAGACGTGATTTTTAATGCTGTAAGTCCTTTTCTGCTTTTTTTGATTCACTGACTTTTTTTGCCCCTACTCCCATTATCTTTCTCATTCTCTCCAGCAAAGCACCCCCCATCGATGCTGCTCCTCTCCCCATGCTACTGTTGTCTTTATTCTGTTTGTCCCTCCTCCCTCCCCAGCTCCATCTCATCCCTCGTTCCCTGTCCCTTGTCCTGATTTTGGCTTTAATTATCGAAGACTCCCGCTCAGCAGCCTTTGTTCACACAATCACCATCACTGTGTGTGTCCTATAGCGGCCATCTTGCTGCTTTCAGTGCTCTAATATGGGCTGTGCCTGTAAACTGTTATGTTAATGCTTTTTGTGTAAGATTTTATTTTTAATTAATTCTTCCCTGCGTAGTTGCTTAATTTTTCTTTTCCTTGATATGTGCCTTTGATAAGTTCATGATGTGGTGTTTCTTACCATGTGTTGCTGACTGAGTCCTCGCTGTTTTCCCAGGTGAAGGCTGGCCTCCGAACGCTGATTCCCATTGAGCAGAAATACATTGAGGAAGAACCCAGAGTGTCCAAACAGGTACATCCACTCACTGCTTATGTACAACTCTGCCTTATTTTCACTGCTGTCTAACACTGTAGCCCCAATTCTACTTAACTGTCAAAGCCAAAAGCAACAAGCTCGGAGAGTGGCATGTTGTAATGCACAACAACTGTGTGGGCAAGATACAACAGGGTGATTGAAGAAAAAACAGCATTTAATTTTTTTTCCCTTGTGTTCTGCTTTCTCTCATCTCGCCCCCCTCACATCCTCTGAGCGGTGAATAGAAATGTCAAGCTGTCAGCTCTGGGGTGCATAAGTAGATTGGCCATCCTTATAGTTGGCCCTCTTTGCCACTGCTGCTTTGCAGTTCATTGTCACGCCGCTCAGTGTGGCGGCACCACAAAGGCTGAATAGCAGGGGCTGGCCCACATCACACATGTCATATAAGTGACCGTTTGGGCATAGCAGTCAGAGCTACACCATGCATAGCCGAGTGGGTCCCATACCACCCCTTTGTCAAGCCGACAGTCGTACCCTTTTCCCTGCTCGTCCTGCCCTCTCTGTCCCTCTGTTTTAGAGCACTCCACTGTCCTCTCTTGTGTGCAGTCCTTTTTTTCATCTTCATTTCACCTCTGACTCACAAAGATGACCCTGGACAGCATCTTGCAATGATGATGTCACTACTGCTTTGGTGGGATTGTCTAGTGAGGGCGACTTTTGTCAAACAGATCTCAGCTGTTACTTTTTACTCATTGTGTGGCATTCTCATCTGTTGATTGCCGAACACCAGCTATTTAGTTTTAATTATGACACTTGAATGAATATGTGACTTTTTAGTTCAGTCATAGGGAATATGTTTGTCTTTACTGTGGTACAGCTATAATGAGCCAAGCAAAGCACAGCATTGACAAATGTGGAAATGGATGATTCATCGTGTTACAGTCCTCAGGGTTTCTGTGTCCTCAGCACGACATCATACAGTCAGTGTGAGTTTGGCATAACAAGCTCATCAAAATTACATGCACAGGTGTCAACTTTATCTCATCTTACACAATTGCTCGACCAGTTGAACAATGCTCCTAGAAACCTGTAGCTACAATCTTCAGACAGTAAATTCAAAGGCCCAGTCTTCCAGAAAGTAAAATAATGGCCTAGAAATTGTGAGGAGCGATATGCAGAGACAGTCGGTCCGGTGGGAACACTTTTTCCTGGTGTTGACCTGATTGGGTGGTTGAAGTTCTGTGCTGCTATTCCCTGAATGGTAGGCAGCCCAGAGGGAGGACAGCAGTTAGCCGGTTCTCTCTCATCTCTGGCCAAGTGCCTGGAGAGCCCTCAGGGAGTAGAATCCTGGGACTGTCTGAGAAACTGTTGTGATTGTGCTTAACTTTATTACTGGGAAATGAGACTTAAAAAACATAATTGTAAGTCAGATATTTTTACTATTTTTGTGAATGATATTTGCGGTCTTTGACTACAGCTTTCCAAGGAAGATAGACTTGTGCCCCAGGACAGATGTTCCGTGGTCAAAACTACACCCTTTTAGATGATTTCATTTTACGTTTTTGAATACACTTTTCAATTTTCACAAACTTCAGATTTACTAGAGTAACTGTCTGCTTGTGTTTTTGCTTTATTATAAACAATTATTTTAGTATATTCTTATATTGTTTGTCTCTCTTCAGCTGCTGTTGCAGAACTTCAACCGAGTTCGCCGCTGCATCATGTTCCTCATCAACACTGGCTGCTACATCAACAGCTGTTTTGAATGGGAATCTCCACAGAGAAGCATCTGTGCATTTGTGGTAAATATTTGTCATCTATTAGTATGTAATTAAATATGAAAATCACTGCCACAAAATACATTGCAAAGTTCACTGTGAAGACTTTATATCTGTTTGCTGTGCCATACTAGAATGCACAATAAGTTGTGTTTTACTTTTTTCTCCAGACATTTGTCTAAATATTCTATTGATTTTTTTGGCTACATGTCAACCTATCGTGTAGTATTTTTTATCAGGTATATTATATTTTTAGACATCAAGACAACATTCTGAGTCCTGAGTGGTACACTACTTTTTATACATTATAAAGAATTATTTTTCTTTGTACTATATATCTTTTAGTTGAGTCTCTCTCTTCTTAACTCACTCAACAGTCCTAAATCACTTCCTGGCTTTAAAATTAACACGCACATCATGGTGGATGTATGCAAATCTGTTGTTGCTTTTGGACAGTTGGTTTTTATGCGTTGCTGGGACCCGGAGATATTGGATTGGTATTAAAAAAAAGTCTAAATATGACAAGCTGTTCATGTGGGTAGCCAGAATTGCACTTTTTTCTCCCATCATACTCCTCTTCACCCCCCTCCCTCTCCCTCTCCTACCTGTCAAATGTGTGGTATTAAAAGGTGAGCAGTAATTGGAGCACAGAGCCATCAGTAAAAGACATGGCAGAATAGAAGGTGATGGGCTCCATACATGTTCCTTATCCTAGAATGACAGAGTGGCCATTTAATCCCGTTTGCTGCAGCTTTTCTGACTTAAGTAGTAACAGGACAGGCGGACCCACTTCACCTGAGCCCTTTACACCAATGACACCCCGTAGAACGTATAAAACATTAGAATGCATTTGGCTAGCATCTGACACCAGCTTCATCACTGTATACGCATTTTATATGCAGAGAAGCGGGCGCAGTGGAAACTCAAGACATGGCTTAGAAAAGACAAAAGAAGAAGCTGTTTATGAGACAACTTTAAGCTATATTTGACACTCACGCATTGAATATTAAGAATAAACTGAAGAATTGATATTGGCGTTTTGTATTATGAATAGAACAAAATCAAGGTTTGATAATGTAACCTTGGGTCATCACAATCTTCAAGCAGTTTAAATACTCGAGGCCCTCTATTCATTTTCTCATTGTACTTACTTATATTCACAGTATTCATATGATGATAAATGATGGATCTAGGCCAAGGACATGGTGTTTTATAGTTTTTTAAAAAGTCTGAAATGTAGGTGTCATTGTGTTTCCTCCCCCGCTCGCTCTTTTGGGAGTCTGTTATTGTATAAAAATATGCACTTAGCTAAAAGCATGGCAGTATTTAGGGCCTCTCCTCCACACACAGGTACTTCCTCCCTGCTTCCACTTCCATTTCTTCATCCCCCTCTCATTTCACCTCACTTTGAGAGGCCTCTTAATCACTTCGCTCATCTCTTTAAGTGGCTTTTTATGGGGGGCCATCTGGCCAAGGTGGTGCGTTCACCAAGGTGTGCTGTGTCTGCGTGTGATTACCAGCATGTGTGTGTCTGCTCACATGTGCACGTGCACTGCTTGTCTGGCTGTCTCTCTAGACAGATGTTACACTTAACTTTCCAAAATGGCTGTCGCTGCAGAGGTGGAGTTGTGACTAATTTACCCTGTAAACTTACAAATATGTGCACTTGTGAACCGTTAAGTACGCCGCAGGGCAAGAAATGTGGGTGCTTGTACATTTGAGGAGCTACATATGAAAATGCAGTTATCATAAGGTGTCAGTTTACAACATTCCCTCGACAAAATCACTCAAAATCACTTCTTTCGCTCCTTCTGCCCAGTGCTGCGATGCCAGCCGCATGTACACGGTGCCCATTAGTGCCAGCTGTGACGAGTGTGTGTTGTGTGTGTCTTTGTGCACGTGAGAGGAGATACCACGTCTCCTCTCTCTTTCACACCCACACTGCTGTCACCCACCCGTCCCCACAGTGAATCAGCCACTGTGGCAGCTTTGCCTTAGGCGTTGGCACAGTGGACGGGCCTGCAGTTCGCTCCTGTCCTGCGTGACGGCTGTCTTGTGTGCTGACGTGCCTGTGCTTCATCTCTCTGTCTCGGGGTTAAGCGTCATCCTCCTTTCCCTACACCTGCTGGCAGACTCCTCTCCATCCATCCCTGGTTTCTCTTTATCTCTCGCCTCGTCCCTCCCAGAGAGCCAGGGCCATTGTGGGCCACACACTGTTGGGTTATGTTCTACCGCCGCTGCCAGCTCTCCCTACGGCCCGACAATGCAAGACAAGGCTGTTATTGCCCCAGGGACGGCAGGCCTCAGCAGCTCTTCCTCCAAACAAATTTGCTGTAACTTTATCTGCAATTGGGCTCTGAAATGGGAGCAAATAGAGGCAGCTTTGTGCAGCTTGGGGAAGGGCGAGGGCAGAGAGCTGGGGGTTGTTGGGGAGGCAAGGGAAATGATACCGGCCTCTTTTATGTCAGGCAAAGTAGGACTCTTATCAGGAAGAGAGCCCAGACAAGGGAGCTACTTCTAGAGGAAACTAGAGCACCTATCACCTGCTTTGCATTTAGATAAAAAATTCACCCTGCTGAAATAAAAAAGGAAAAGAGCATAGACAGGTACAGAAGAAAACTACTGGAGTGTATATGTCGCGGTGTGTGTGTGTTTTCACATGTCTGGCACACAGTTTGATACACACACGCAGTATAGAGACTCCAGCACAGCAAGCACACACCACTCCAGGTCTCTTTAAATTGCTCCTTTGACTCCTCTTCAAAGATTCTGTCTAACTTTTAAAAGTTTTAAACTTGAGAGTTCGTCTTTGCCCACAGCAAGGGACAGCTTTGAAAAGATATACCTTCACATTTTACCACTCTCCTGATTTGCAAAATGGTTGATACTATAAAATATAATGGCATGACTAAGCGAATACCAAGTCAGCACAATCACTGGAGATTTCAACTTAACACAAAACGCACAAGGCCTTTTTGACTCTGACTTTGAGTCATCAAAGCTAGAACTCTACACTTGTATTTACTGTATAAAGGTGGCATTTGGTGGATGACTGGAGCTTTTCTATTTCTGGCACACCTAGCTCAGTTGTTTCTTTTTCTTTTCACAGAGTTCAGTCAATGATTAAGTGTGGACAGCACATTTCTATATTAACAGAACAGCAGGGGGCAGTCTGCCACCACTGAATGAGTAGAGGGTCCAGTTGCAGGCAGGACACTTTTTCTCAAACTTAACAGGACTTCTAGCTGCTATCTGGCATCACTTAGTGCCAGTGTTGAAATTGATGTAAGGGAGATAAAGGGGAAGTCTGAAATTCAAACTTCAGTTTCACTCCACTGAGACAGAGCAGGAGGAAAGTTAGCCTGGTGAGTGGTTAATGTAAGCCAAAGCACTGAATATTACCCTCCCACAGAGCCGCGGCTCGTTGCCGTACGGACCAGCCTTGTGTTTTCACATAAATAACATAAGATATATCTCCAGCGCGCCGCAATGATTGTCCGAATAAATCATTTTGACTCCTCTTACATTTTCATTTATTTTTAACATTGGTTTTACTTTCTGGTTTTTGAAAGAGCTGAACAATAGTTAGGATAGCAAACATTTTGCTGCCCTTATACTCGTCTCTTAAATCAATATGCTATTTAATATAGCACTTTTTTCTGTTTGTAAAGTTTTATGCATACATACATTTGTCTTTGATTAATAGTTTTTCCCTAATAGCTCTTTCAATTGAATAACAATATGCAATCTAAACTAACTTTCTCTTAAATGAAAGACACACACACTTTCACACACGCTCACACACAGACACGGGTGCGACTGGACAGTCTACAAATCGCTCACATTTCCCCATAAGATTTAGATTTCCATTTTTCTTTTGGTGCAGTATGTTTTTGTATCTTTTTTCGTCCCTACGCCTCTGTGGTCACTGACATCCACAGCGGGTTTCTCCCCACTCCCACTCCCCAGGCGCAGGGGCTGCCGTCTGGGTAGTGAACTATGAGCTGGTGCCTCTGATCATGCGGTCCTGGAGGAAAGGTGCTGTAGAGCCCACATTACTCAGCCCGGGGGGCACCGAGGCGGGGCAGGGACAGCCACTGCTGGTGTCCGCTTCCTCCAGCTGCCAGTCAAATCCTGGCCCACAGCTACGAGAACCAAATGGTGGTGCAATGAATAAGGACAACAGGTTAAGCTTCCGCAGGCGGCAAGATTTTTTATTTAAAATTTTAATATTTTTAAGTTTGTGATACTATAGTAAAGTATCAAATAGAAAATGTGTATAGCTATACAATGTATTTTATTACAATGGGCTTGAAAGATGTATTGTTGTGTGCCGATGCGTGTGAGCTAGAAATCGTATGTTATTAATAGTAACAAGAATAGATGAGAAACAAAGTGAGCTCTTTTGTTTGAGTGATGTTTTTGCACTTCAGTGACCCACTTTACTTTGGTAATTCTGGTGTTTAACGGCTTTACACATGACACATTTTGTACATTATTTCCACTTAAGAAAGTTGGATAAATATAGCAGCAGGAAAAGCACACTTTACTGCCGGTGAGCATACAGTATCTCTATTCTTCTCACTTTGATGATAAAGTTGATAATTTGCTCAACTTTATGTCATATTAAATATAAATCATTGGCATTAAGAAATACATTAGAATAGAATTTAAAAAAAAAAAAACTAAAAGTTGGAGCATCAGCTACAGCTTCCCTTTTTTTTTCTGACTACTTTCTACTATTTTTTAAATTAATTAAATTGTTGTTTTGACATTTAGTTGCAGATATTTAGGAGCTACATAAAGTCTGAGTGAGTGGGTGAAAGCCAGACACGATGCCGCTGCCTCTCTACATGTAAATAGACTCTCTGAGTTGGACCCCGATATCAACATTAACCTTCCACTGTAAAACAACAAAAACAATTCTCGCTTTTACATTTATTTTCTTTGCATGCACAAATATAGAAAACTTGATTATTATCTCTTTTGTTTTAACAGTGTCATTCAGACATACATAATGGGAAGAAATAAACTTATTTTTAAGTCACTTTTAAGGATAAGAATGTTGTTACTTATTTCCATTTTGTATTTATTATTTGATTAATTTATTTGGGAATAGATTTGTTTACAAATATGATTATAGTTGAATACATTTTTCTCTCGCTTTATTTTGTCCTTAAAAGTGAACTGCTCAGACACACAGTAAATAAATATTTGGCTGACATGTGGCAAAATCTCCCCAGATTGGTCCTATAAGTTCCCACGTAACTTCCAAACCTTTCCATTTTTGTGCTAAAGAGGCTTGCCAAAATCAATAGATTTTTTCTTTTTTTTTTTTTTTTGGCAAAGGTTAATTTCTCAGATGCTACTTTCTTGTTTGGAGATGAGATGGGAGGTATCGTGGGGTTGTGTTCTTGGCAGATGTGAGCAGGGAGGTTAGACAGGGCACAGGGCTCTTTTGCTGCCAGAGAAGGGGGTTTTGGGGTTTGGAGTGACAAGGTTAGGGTGTAGGGGTACAGGGAGCGTGGGGTCAGATGAAGAGGGTCAGCGTTGGTTTGGTTGTTTTGCAAAAGTACATGACCTTAGTGAGCGGGATGATTGGCATGAAAGGAAGAGTTTTTGACGTCTTGTACTCATCCCAACTCCAGTTCTTAAAGCGTTGGGTCCAGAAGGTTTTTTGAGGAAGGTCATGGTGGCACCAGACCTGTACCTCTGATTGAATCCTTTTCCACAGCAGTTATATTTCTGCATATGAATGTAGACTGCCTCGCTACCATATGTGGAGCATTCACTTTTTCCATTTTCTTCCTTCTTTCAGAAATAGTCCCATTGAACTGTTGACACATTTCTCCTGTTTGCAGCATTTTTTGATTTGAGTATGTGTATTGCTTATCTGTTAATCAATTAGCTTACAAATGTTTTACTTATGTTTGTTTATTATTATTATTTTTTTAACTTCTAACTTGGTAATGCTTTGAAATACATTACCTACCTCTGACTCTCCCTTCCTACAGCTTTTTGTCATCATCGTATGGAACTTTGAAATCTATATGATCCCCATGGCATTGCTGCTACCCTTGGCCTGGAATTACATTTTGATCGCATCGGGGAAAGATACCAGGCAAGACGTGGTGAGTTAAACCGCCCTCCTTCTATCTAACACACACACATCTTTGAACAGTTTTCATTCAAAATCAAACAAAATATGCAAATGCGTCATGCAGATAGATGTCAGTGTCCCTCACGAGACAAGGCAGATGAGCATAACTCAATTAAAAATATCTTTTTGATTAAATTGCCACTCCAAACATTGGACAAAAATTACTCTCGAAGTGAATAACATAGAACTTCTACAAAAATGGGAAAAAAAAATCTCTTCTGCCCCTTGAGGAAGAGCATTCTCAGTGCAATCTCACATTTCGCACCATTGCTTTCCTTTCAGCCAAAAGAAAAGGCAGAAATAATAGGCTGTCACCTTGAGCAACGTTACGCCACTTACCTGCTACTATATTTATTTAATTCATTTATTTTTATCTCTTCTACCAATTAAATAATGTCAAAGCAATGTCATGGAGAAACAGACATGTTTTAATCATTCCCAGAGTAAGGGAGCGACAACGAGCGAGAGAGCTGGACTACGGAGCAAGCGTGAACAATGAAGTGATTAATTTTAATAAGTGTCTTTTTCGGAGTTAGAAATAACTGGTTTGAACATCACTGTCAGACAAGAGCTCTCTAAATCTAAATTTCCCTAAATGTACAGAATAGACTTAATCTTAAGAATTATTTTTGGGATTAGATAAGAGTTGAGTATAAAAAAAAAAAAACTATTGTGTGTCAAATGTCGCCACAATAGAATGTGTAAACCAAAATAAAGTTTCATCAATTTATAGTGCTTTAAAACATGTTCATCCAAGCAATTAAGACAGAGCTTCTAATTTGCGTATTTTTTATTGGATTGAGTCTTATCTCTAGTACTAAAAGTGCATTTTATTTTGCTCACTATATAAAGCAGCTCTTTTGTGAATGACATTTTAGTGGCTTGTCTGTTCCGCCTGTAGATGGCGACATTGCTTGACAAAAAGTCTTTCGGATGCCTTCAACCTGAAACCAAAGCATTGTGCCTGGCTCCTGATGTGTTTATTCAGTACTAATATCTCCGCTCACCGTGCACTTCCTAATTAAAACAAGGCGGCAGAGGTTACATTTCTCTCTGATGTGGCAGTCACTTCACATGTATGTAACTTACACTTGATGGAAGATTGCTTTTCTTTTTCCACTTTTTTATGAGCACTGTTGTGCATCAAGTACTTTCGAAGATGCTTGGTATATTAATATGTTATTGATACTCTTTTGGCATGTGTCTTTTTGTAGTATCAGCCACATAGATTATTATGTTTACACACATCGTCACCTGCTTTGAGCGTTACTAAAAACAGATTTTTCTATGGCAACATTGATTTAATAGCTTTAAGCTGATCATGACATCTCACTGTGTCAGTTATTAACCTAAATGGATGCTTTATACTGTTTTAACAAGTTTAGTAAATGATACAGGATATTCAAAAACTGCCTTTTTACTTTTACACAACTGGCCATGAAGTTACGAAGAAATTGTTCAAACTTATGCAATTAGTACACACATAGGATCACTTGCCTAGTATGTACTTATTCTAGTAAGTGTAGCTAATAATGTGGCTGTTTATGATAAGTTTCATTACTACCTACAGCTTCTTCCTCAGGTATAATAAATATACATATAGATTACTTTCCATTTGTTTTATGGGTTTTTTAATGTGTTGCACCTATAGCCACATTTTCATGTCCTTTGCCTTCCATATGTGTGTCCAATTATGCATATAGCTGTGTTTATGCAGGAGTGTGCGCAGGCATTCTTTGCAGCAATTCATCCTAGAAAAGTGGGATTAATTGTCAGAGATTAGAAGCATTATTTCTGCTTTATTTTCCGTTGTGACTATTATAAGAAGACCAGCTTGGAGCGGCTTTCACAACACAAAGACAGTCTCTGTCTTTCATTCTTGTCCTACAATTGCAATTTTAATGTATCAGGATCAGACCATTATCAGCTTTCTTCTACAGTTTGGATATGTATGCGGTTTATAAGTCATGATGCAGTAATGTATGTGTTATTTCTTTGTGTTTTGTCTGCTGCACATTTAGTCGTCTTGAATCCCCGAGACTTGTTCCTGTTTGTTTTCTGTTTCTCACTGTGTGGCAATACAAAAACACAAAGCAATAAAAAGACATGCAGCAGTGAATAAAATATATAGTGAAGAGTTAAATTGTGATTTCATTTTAGATTAAATTAATTGCATGGGGCCAAGAGTCTTGATTAAAAGGTTTTATAATCAATGTATTGTGATTTTGGGATACAGTTTCAACACTCTTTATTTTATGTAGGGCTGGGTGCTATGGTGAAAAAAATGTAATAGAGATCTTGTGATTCCTGTGACAATCTGCTTTATCAACACTATTGTCATATTAAAGTATTGCTCCTTATTGAGCAGCTCTATGAAGAAACTAACACCTTTTCCCACCAACTCCTATTAGACTGCAACTGTAGAAGTGAGAACTTTCAGAAGAAGACTCCTCAAAGTTAGTCAAATAAATAAGTAAATAAATAAATATAATGTCTATAAATTGTGATACTATAATTGTAAGGTGACTTCAATATATATTTTTATTTATTTATATATTTTTTTTATATCGCCCACCCACCCTTTGACAATGAGACACCCTTCCTTAAGCATGCTTAAATAACTGTCCTAAGACTTTCTCACTGTACAGTGGCTTTGTGCCTTGTGAAACTAAGTCATCGTTTCCCTTTGTGTACTTGACAGAGAAAAGAAGAAGCATCAAAGTAAAAACAAAAGAGGAGGGTACTTTTAATTACTTTAAGCAACACACCAAATTAAAGCTTTGTGCTGAGGTGAAGGGTCAGCATCCGGAGAGCTGTGGTTTTTCCAATAGTCTGGACCAAGAGTAATGCTAGAGGAATCACTTTCCCCGAAGGCAAGAGGGAAGAACGTATTCTTTAACTCCTTTGATTTCTCAGAACTATATTCATACATTGCATAGTTCAGGGATAAATGCTACTCCAGTGAACCCCACTCTTCTTTGTTGTTTGTACTGTGGATAACAACCACACTATTCTTTACATGCTGTAATTCACATGTCAGGGTGACCTACCTGAAGTTGTTTTGCTTACACGCAGCTTCGCAAAACAGATCTTGGATCAGTGCTCCTTACCCTTGCCCCAACCTTGACCGGTACCTCCGAAGCAGTCTGCGCGTCTTTAGAAATAGCGATTAAAGGAAGGCAATGCACCAGTGAGGTCGCGCTTCTCTTATCTTGTAACACGCTGACCTGTAAAACCCTGATGCAACTGCCTTGACCTCCATGGCACACTTTCTACATGCTCACCCAAATAAATAAACAAAAAGATCCGAGCAAATTCAACTTTTGGATTCTTGTTAGAGATAGGTGAACATTTCCCCCAGCCTGTTGCAACATGTTGGAGTCAGATGGCTGGACGCGGTCAAGCAGAGGACAGTGAGCTCTACTTGGAAATGAGAGGTGAAAATGCCTGTAAGCCATGTGTACAAATGTGTGTAGCTTTAAGCTGTGGTGTATTGGATTTCTACATACAAATGATAGGTGCTGAGATTAACCAATATGGACACCTCCCAAAAGTAATGCGTCCTGGCTGTTCGTTTGGCCCAGGAAGACCCTGAGCAGATGTTATGAAGGTGTTAATTTCAGTACAGCCTGTCGTAGAGGGCACATACAGAACATAGTGATGTCTCTTTCCACCACAAGATGACGGGCAATTAGGCCTCGTCACACTGGAAGACCATCCTCTTTATCCCATGCTCCAGACCATTACATAGATTCACCCACTGGATCCGCCAAGCCATTACAGAAAAGAAGACCTTAATGGCCGGAGATACTTCACACTCACAGACATGTCTCCAGAAGTGAAGAAGACACTGACTGGCTCTAGGCGCGCTTTACATTCAATATTTAATTGTTCTACTAAGTAAATATAAAGCGTGAACCAATTTTTTATTTTCATTCATCAATTATTTAGTTTACTGTTTTATAGGCTTTTTTTTTAGGTTCCTTAAGACGTTTACAATATTTTAACATTCACAACCATTGCTTTTGTTTTTGCAAATTTTTGCAAACTCTCGGGTCCCAAATGCAAATCACTTACCTCCTAGGGTGTAATGCTTTATAGTAAATTTATACATCTTCTTCATTCCATTTGACCATGCTTGGGACTGATTCAAATAGGTAGTGTTCTGCAAACATACAAACAAACAAAAATCATTCTCATCTTTAAAACGAACCATACTTTGACATCTGCAAAGCATTACACAGATAGCAAAAAAGTGAAAGAAGCGAGACACACAGTTTATTAAGAATCAACTTACCCCAAAACTTACATCTCACCTTTTTCACAATAAGAAATCCAACTTTGGGAAAAAAAAAAACAAAGAATTGCAAAAGGAGATGGAGTGGGAGCTGGAGACAGGCTAAAAAAGTTGGATCGACAGAAAGACACAGGCAAAGGCATGCGGCAGTGGATGGCAGAGTCTCCTTAGCACAGAGTCAGACATGGCAGTTGGTGACAGGTGACAAAATCAAAAGGTCATGTCACTTTTAAGTGGGAGCGCCTGTGCCCCGCTGATTTCCCCCGTGCCGCCCCAGCATCATCTCAGCTCCTCTCTCCGCTGCTCTCTGTCTTCGCTAAAAACTGGCAGCAGAATGGCAGGCAGAGAGGCAGAAAGACAGGCGACGGGCAGAGTTGAGGCAGGACGGGAGCATCGGGAGCATCAGGAACGCCACTGCCTGAATCCTGGCACAGCCTCTCTGTTTCATCTTGTTGTCGGTGCCTCTTCCTTCCCCTGTTTGCCTCTGCTGAACCTTTGTAACTGTCGCTACTCTTTGCTCAACATCAGCCGCTCGCGATGTCTGCCTCCATGCATGTTGTTGTTTTTGTTTTGTCTACACTTTCCAACAGTTTTTGACTTTCCATTTTAAGCCTTGAGCAATAGATCACACATCAAGTGCTGTACATGCGAGCTTCGATTCCGCAATTGATTTACACACAAAAGAAGTCGTCTGTGTGAGACGAATTGTTACTGAAAGTGCAGTATTCACTGGCTATCAGGCGATGCCATCCTTGAATCTGATGCCCACATGAGTGCATACATGTGCACTTATCATTCTTCAGATGAAAAACATACATTGTGCATGGATTATAAAAATAAGCATCACAAAAACATGTCTTTGTCAGTTCTTGCGGATTTGTTGATGCTTTCATGAATATGGAGGCCCCCTTCTCACTTCCACCCCCAGCATCCAGCTCTTGTAGCACCCCAGCCTCGCCCCTATCTGGCTCCCTGCTGGGTGTGCCCTGGCTGGGGCAGTGCAGATGGAAGGGCCCCCCTCTGAGGGCCACGGCTCTGACAGCTTGTGAAGGGCCCGCTTGGGTCAACCAGACTCCGCCAACAGCCCTTATCAGACGAGCAGCCCTCCCCCAGTTGGCGCTGTAGCCGGAGAATACGCGCACATCCTCACACAGACGAAGCCGCGGTGGACAGTGCATACCAAATAGGGCCTTGAGATCCCCCAGCCAGCCAGTCGGCCAAAGCTCAGCAGCTGGAGAGGTTAAAACCCCCTCACGTATCAAAGAGGAAGAGCAGCAGGGCGATGGAGGGAAGGAGAGGGAGCAATGGAAGAAAACAGGAGGAGAAAGTATATCTTGATGTTCACAAGGATGTCTGCTTTGGCGTCTATTCCCCCGCAGCTGTCATTGGGAAGGTTAGGAGTGAAGATAGTGAGACTGAGCCCAGCCCTGGAGAGAGCAGAGGTTTTCCAGATGAGGGTGAAAATGATGTGGCTACTTGTTCAGCCTGTGGTTTTGCTTGTTCTCTGTGGAGGGCTTGTGTTTTTGTCAAGTTTACTTCAATAAAAGTAGTACTGACATTATTGTTTCACAGCCCATGTAACAAGACAGCAGCGCTAACTGCAACATACAGTATGAATGCTAGATATTTCTGTTTATGCTGAAACTTGAGCCCTGCAATTGTTTTTGGAATATGTAGGTAACAGTCAGAATCTGTTAAAATTAACATTGTAATACATCTATATAGACATCTATATATTGCTGTATTGGTTGAATTTTGAAATATGTTTCTCCATCCAGGCTTATGGGCCCAAAAACCACACACGTGTGAGCACCTCTGGCTGTATTTGACTTCTTGACAGTGAAAGAACCTTGCAATGCATTTGAAATCCACTGAGAGCACAAGGTTGAAAAATATCAGCAAGGCTTATCAAAACAGAAGCAAGTGTAACAAAACAGAAATAATCTTAACAAAAGGCAGAAGTGTGCACACACATTGTATTCAACTCTCAATGTCATTGCTTCACTTGTTTGTGTTTTATATTATCACCATCTCTGTGTGCATTTACAGGGAGCAGTGTAATCTGTAAGAGTAGCCCGCGCTGCTCCTGTATCATTTGAATAGGTCTGAATATGTTAATCCCCGCCTCAGTAGATATTGAATTGACTGGAGCAGCTCTACAGGCAACGGCAGCCACGACGTGATCCAGTCAACAGCGGGGCTTTGATGCTGGCATGCTGTAATGATAGTAATTCAAACAACATGATAATGGGGGATAAGCAGACAAATGATATCATACACCAAACAGGTCTTGGAAAGAGAGGAGAGAATAGGACAAATAGAAAATGGTAGGGGCATAAAGAAAGATGTTTGGAATTCATCAGGCGCGCAGAAGGTAATTTATATCCTCCCTTACAGAGACAGTAGCTTTAGTGCACGCATTTAGCCGTGGCAATCTTCAGGGCACATGACATGTTCCCTGTCTTTTTATTTATTAATTTTACACTGTGTCTCATCACGGGGAACACGACTGCTCCCTGTAACCAGAGGCGATAGAGGGGAGAGAGGAGAGAGAGAGAGCAGAGAAGGGGGAAGCTAGACAAACGGCACTATCACTCTCTCTGCCTCTTTAGGTCATGCTTCTTCAGTGCGCCGCTCATGCTCGTTGCCTTTGTTTAAAGTTAGGAGCGTGTGCCAGCCGTGCCCCAGCAAAGCCTCACTGTGAAGGAATCCATTATGTTTGTATTTTGGCACGGATGAAAGGATTTGTGAAGAAACTGTGATGACTTTATAAACAGTTATAGTTCATTTATTCAGAGATGCCAGAAGGTTTTCATTGCTCTGTAACAAGTCTGTCTGTACTGTCAGCCGTGCTCAAACATTCTCTTTTTATATTTGTATGGTCTTTTTTGTAGTTTATATACAATTTTGCACTGCACGGAGAAGGGATTCAACAGTGCTAACCTAACGTTACAAATGAAAAGAAAGACTTTGCACAATTACAGTCTGTAAGTTATGTGCAGTATTTCTCAAAAAATTCAGTTACCAGAGAACCAAAAAAAAATTGACTTTACTTAAACAAAAGATTAGCAATTCATTTTATATTTCTTCTATAATGCCCTTGCTTCCCTTGAGTGGCTTATCCACTTAATTAAAGTTGATTTTGTGAAATGTCTGAGATTCTTCTAATGGTTCAGGTGTTCAGATTCCTGTCTCTTCACTAGTGTTTAAACCCGAGCAGTTTAAAATGTGCACCTTGAATAAAATCTTACTATAAAAACATAAATCATAAATCTACTCACAATGGTAGTATTTTTTTTATCTGTTAAAGAAATACATTAGAATGTATGTTTAAAGGATCACAAAAATGTTGAAGAACATGGAAAATGTCCTCATCTCTCTAGCACTGTGTCATCAATTTCAAGTGCTGCTCTACTTCTTTGTATTTCAACATTTATTTATTTATTTAGCTTTTTTCCCCAAACTTCTTGGTTCATGTAAAACTATAATCAACATGTATCTTCCAAAGTTTCAAATAGAAAAACAAAAAAACCTGGCATAACATCAGATACAGAACAAGTTCATTATAAGCTGTTTGCAGTGGTTTGAATTTATTGCTCACTTACCTATTGCATTCAGAGCAAACCGAGTATTCACTGCAATGAGTTTATGAGCGTTTTGTACAACTTCAAGAGTGCAATTTGCTGTCAGGACAGTGCTCTCAAAAAATAGAATGTTTGCAACATCACTTCCTCTTATGTTGTCTGTAATTCAATGCAGACAACACACAGCAGTCTCAAGTTTATAATAGATTGATGTTATTATATATTTTATAGGAAAAAGGAGAAAGAGTGCTTTTTATGAACATTTAAACAAATGTAAATATGCCAGATTATAGCCTAGGGCTAATTTCCATCTGCAGACTCCCTGGCAGGTTGATGTTAATTTGACTTTATTACATGAATAAAGTAGATACAGCCCTTTCAACTTCCTGAGTTTAGTGGGATGCTGAATCTAGATTAAGAGTGACCAAAATGTTTGAATGTAGTATTTTGTTGTAAAATTAAAAGAAGAAATCCTTTCATTGAAAATGGTGTTTTTTCTGTTTAATAACATTGTACTTTTGCATAAAATTTCAATTTTTTTTTCCTCCACAAATTTACAGGTAACTAGAACCATTAACCTCGTTATTACAGCAAAAATTGAATTTGAACTACCATATATACTGTATTTTTAGGAGCCCTTCCCCCATTTCATCCAAAATTTTTGGCCTGCTAAATTCTGTCATGTCAAATGAATAGAACCTATTTTGAAAGGTTTGAGTTTCCCAAATGAACATTACAAGTTCCCACAAAGAGTTCATTCAGTTTCCACTGTCTACGTTGTTTTTGCGGCAGTTCACCTCTCAGATTCAGTTTTTGTGATAATTATTAATCTCATCACCCACTTCACAAGTAAAATGTATGCTGCATTCCAGGCAAAGGGAACTGGGATATTTCTCACTTGAAAAATACCAGTTCTCCTTCAGAGCGTTCCAACAAAATTAACTCTTCTGAAAACATTATGGCTAATGCTAACCTTTAGGCTAAAGAAAAGTAACGCTAAATAACCATAGCCATTGTTTACATTGTTTTTGTGGCAGTGAAACTCACAGATACATTTTTCGTTGTGATTGTTTCTCTTGTATGTGAAGTGGAACTTTCTCGTCCCAGTTCACAAGTGGTGTTTACCAGTTTGACTGGCGTTCCAGCGCATTTTTTAAAGTGGGAAGTGGGAAATATACTAGTTCCCAGTTGCCTGGAATGCACCATTACTACTTAAAGTGGCGTTCCAGCGCATTTTTTCAAGTGGAAGGTGAAAAAATACCTCAGTTACTGGTTGCCTGGAACTCATCGTAAATACTAAGACAACCAGTTTGAGAACATCAGGTTTTTACCCACTACTGTATATTTTGTCCAAACTGGGGACCTACTTAATGATCTGATGGTTGGTGACCCTCACTCTGATATTTGTATAGTTTTGTTTTGAATGTGTTATTGTTAGGACTCTAGAGTGTGTCATTTGTTTAGACGCCAATGAAGTGGATATAACCAAATAAAGATGGAGGAAGAAGTGTGTGTACGCGTTTTGCCCTAGTGACTCTGTGCTATTGATAGAGCGTGTACACTGGCACACCGCACCGCACAAGCCTGTTCTGAACTCCTCTTTGTTTGTGTGGGAAGCTGCATTTACATAAGAAGCTTATGTCAGCTGCCACTAAGTTTCCCCCTTATTCCAATGAAAACAAAAAGGGACAAAAGCTATTGTCTTGTTAAGTAATGATTTTTGGATTTCTCTAAACGACTTTTTGCCATTCTGGAGGAGGTTATGTGGTTATGGTGATATTGGGACCATTCAAAGTTTTTCCCAATACTGGGGGTGGCATAAGAATAGATGAATGGTTCGTTTGACAGCTGTAGAGCTTATGATATGGGTGTTTGTTTATGTAAATTTAGAGCAACAATGTGACTTTGTTGTAGTGAACCATGATTGACAGAATAAGGGTGGATTGGAGATGCAGCAGTGGTCTGTTGTTTTGAGATAGTGATACAATAAACTTTGAACGTTCATAAAATGCATCATTAAAATTAAAATGTCAAAATGGTGTACAGATGTTAAGATGTACAGTAGAAAAGTGACTAGTTATGTATTTCAAAGCTATGGAAACTTAAAAAAATGGATTAAAATTATTCACATTTTTTTTCTTTTCTTTATCTATTTTTTCACCGTCATCTGACACCACTAATGTTTTTATTTTCAAACTTTAACATATACAGTTAATTATTTGTTTGATGCTAAATCAATCTAAATGTTATTTACATGACTTCCTCTTCGAATCCATAAGCCCCATCTCATAGTGTCTTTTCACTCTCCCTTTTATTTATTCATTTTCACTAATACATAAATAAGTCGGTTAAAATAAAGCATTTCTGTGCGTTCATGCACTAAGCAATGCTTAATACTTAAACATGTATGAATCAATCAAAATTGAAGTTGATTTTACATTACACGCCCCCTTTGAATACAGTGTAATTAGAGTTTTAAGTACAATGACAATACAATTTCCTTTTATGTAAATAAACAGTACATTTTGGTAAAGGTCATATAGATGTTGCTTTATGGATGGGTGATAATGACAAAAATGTATATCTTTATGTTTTTTGATGTACAGTATCAGAAAAAGGACACATTTGTAACACACTCAGAAATCCATGAAAGCCTGTCCTTTAAACTTAATAGTTAAGTTTAATTATCAGACAAATTTGAATTGTCTGTTATGTAGAAGCGCAGGAACTTCTTCTTTAACACACATTTGAAGTTTGCAACATAACTTTTTCTTTTTCTCTAATATTTGCTATATTAGCTATCTATGTTTTTTGTATTTCTTTTTTTATATGCACTATTCTTTTTTTTTCCTGAAGCCAGAACAATTTACAAGGAATCTATTTTCTTTTCCTTAGTGCCTGTACTGTACAGTGTGGTTTGGATTTTTGAAGCCACAGATCCATTATCCATGAACCAGTGAATCGCGTAGTTGCTCTTTGTCACTGCGCACCTCCCTTGTGTTTTCTCTCTGGGAGCACCTTTCTGCCAAAATGGCTGAATGCAGGTTTAAAAAAAAAGATAGAAAAGTTAGGTGAGAAATGGTTGCAAAGGTCAGGAAGGTCGCACACAAGCAATCAGCACTACTCTGTCTGAGAGTTTTTGCCCGCTCTGCCCGCTGTAGCCTATAATATTGGTTTTTGTGCTATGCGATTTGAGTGAGTGAATAGAGTTTAATCCTAAGCCTGTCGAATATTCAAAGCCAGAGTATTTGCTCAGTATTTTCAGAAGTGTCAACATATTGGAACAACAGAATGATTCTAAAATTAAAATCTAAAGCGCTTGACATATTAGCAATGCAATATCATCCCATGCTCATTAACAAGCTAGCCAGACACAAGCACGACAAATCAGCTTTAATACGTCTTTCTGGCTGCTTTCTGATGACGTTAACCCTTCTGTTTTCAAATGTTCAACCGAATCATATCGTTGTGTAAACATTTTTATTTTTCTCTTCCTGTCTTTTCTGCTTTTCTCATTGTCACAACTGTCAGCAAGCGGTGGAGGACCTGCTGGAGGACGATGATGAGGAGTTTGACAAAGATGACAAGGTAATTATGTCTTGTGTCAAAAGTGCAGTCACACAAAACAACACACATACTTAACAAACAGTGCACTAGCCTAAAGGAGCAGATAGACCTGTTTTATAAACCGGAAATGCAAGAAAAGTGACTCAAATTTCAACATCCTTTTTTCTTTTACTGCTATTGCCTGAGGTGTAAACACATTCTATAACCTTTCACCTTTTAAAAACTTTGCTCTGATGGTATGAATTTTACAAGGCATCCACTGAAATGTGAGTTTGAGTTTTGTTACTGCTAGAGCTGGGCAATATAGATGAAAATATATCAGTATACATATTTATATATATATATATATATATATATATATATATATATATATATATATATATATATTTTTTTTTTTTTTTTTTTTTTTTTTTTTTTTTTTTTTTTTTTTGTATATTGTGGTGGAAGGGAAATGACAATCGAACACTGAAGCAAGTGTAGTTTGTTTCTCAACGCCAGTATACAGAAAAGAATACACAAAATGGCTGAACAGACAATGTATGCACGACGAGTAACAAGTAACGACCCCCAAAGCCTGATGGGTGCGAGACAACTTAATAATGGCTCAGTATCTTTATAACAATGTTCAGACAGCAGTGTCAGTCATAAGCCATAAAGCATGTTTTTAAGCCTATTAGTAAAGCTTTGCATAGTAAGAAAACTTTTCAGATTCTGATTCTTAACACCATTTTGCCGTAGACAATATAGACTATTTGATGTTTAATTGTCTTCAAAATAACATCTATATTATCTAAACTTTGATATACTGTATGTCCAGGCATAGTCACTGCACAAATCTGGATTTAAACAAGACATAATGGACTGCGACGCATTGTGCTAATCATACGCAATTTACATGTCCTGTAATGTCGTGGTATATGTACGCTGTCTAGTGAGATCTGGTTGGTGCTCTTGTCAGCAGCAGCACAGGGGAAAGAGAAAGGGGGCAGAGCCTGACCCAGAGTTCAATCAAAGTCATAGCACTTAAAAAATAAGAATGTTGTTATAGACATGATGAAAAGTAAATCAAATATGAATAATAATAACTTCCTGTTGTAATTTGCTTTGCTAAAATTCTAAATTGAAAAAATTAATGCAAATTATTTTAAATTCTCGTCTCAATCTCGAAGTAGTTATAATCTGATGCTTTTTTATGCGTCATCATGAATGTCATGACATCACAAAGTGCTGCATGCTGTCAGTCAGACTGTGGAAAGTTGCATGGTAGTGAGCAATAGATTTCAAATAGGTATGAGGCACTGTCAAATCATACATATGCTAAAGATGCAAGATTAAGTACAATCAAATCCAAATGCAATGCAATAGGAATTTTAATGGACGCAAAAAACAAAAAAACAATTATATAATAGCATACATTTCTTTCAAACAACAAAAACATTTTTTTTCTGCGTAAAACAGTGAACTCCCGATTTTGGATATGTCCAAAAATGTTGTGTTGTTCATTTTTTCAGTCCATAACCCTTTTTCAGTCTTTTGTCAATTCTTCTAGATTGGGAACTCTGAGCAGAAACAGATTTTCAAAAGATAAATCACAAATCAAATTGTCATACTTGTCCAAAAAGTGCAGTTCAATATTTATTCCCAAATCTTGCAGCTTTAGCATATGATACTGTTTAAGAGAATGTAAGTGCAGAAAAAATAAGCAAAGGGCAGTGTAAAATGAAGATCACTCAAACGTGCACAAATCAGTCTAAAATGCAACTTTGGATAATTAAATTAGGATGAAAATAAATTATTCCTAAAAGTTCTTAATAAGTTATTCTTTAAAAAAAAAAAAAAGAAATAACCCCTTATTCTAAATTCATTGAGATTGCCACATTTTTTCTTAATACCTGTATACATTTTTCAAGTAAACAAGTTTTTCAAATTACTGTACTAGAATTTTTTTTTTTTTTTCATCAAAATGTGTTCCAACTCAAGTAGAGTAAGCCTGTAGTATGCTTTCAAATAGTTACTTTTCACTGAATTTGTCAGACTCTGGAATTGACATGGCATTAGCACTTCCTGTGAACATGTATCCATATAAAGTGCTTAGTTAGCTGTTTAGGTTCTTTATGTCCCAGTAAAACAGCATCTGGGCTTGTCCAGACACTATCAGGTAACAACAGGTGGCTGCTTTACTGCCTCTGCTCATTTACACTGTAGGAACAGCTACCGAGACAAATGTGAGTGGATAGGGTACAGCACTTTGCACAATGTTCCACTTGGGAATAATATTTCTGTATATTTCAGTGAGTAACTCTGTGTCACTGTATGAGGTGCCAGGGTGTTGGTGAAGTTTTACTACATTTACCTAAAGTAAACCAAATTCTATGTCTTAAATCCTATAATTTATTGTGAAAGCTTGGCTTGAAAAAAGACGACTTGTGAATTATATTGCGTGATACTTGATGCCTTACAGCCACACTCCAGCAATATAAAGGTTACTAGGCTAAGATATGGTAATTTGCATGGTCTGGTTTTGAAGGAGCTCTGGCAGTTTGCAATGGAAATTTTTTGAAGCCCTTTGACCGGGTAATTTTGATATTTTTTCAAAGTTATATTTGCCTGAGGATTCCAGAAGTGTATGAATTTCCAGCCTTGCCGCATTCTCTGATGGGTCATAAGTGCAAGCATGCAACAAAGGGGTTAAAAAAACATTTACACGGCCCCAGATGGTCTAATAGTCATCGCGTTCTTAAGCCAGCCAGTCAGGCAATCAGTCAGACCGCCAAACACACTGGTGATGTGCGCACAAAGATATGTGAGCATTACATTCTCTCCCACAGTGATACTGTAGAAAAGTTCTGCTTCTCTGAAGTTCCAAGGCCGTGATGTACAGGGGGCACAGACTGAAGATATGCACTAGGCAACCTTGAACATATTTTATACCCCCTTTTTTACATCTGTCCTCCATCATTGCATTTTCTACCTCCTAACTGAAAAAAAAAAAAAAAAAAAACATTTGAAAAGCAGCAGATTATATGAAAAACATTTTGCACTTTCATATTGAAATGAGGTGCAGCGGCGGCGGCTTGTGCGGCCTCTGTCAGATTTGGAGCCAAACTGATTATTCCACATAAGAAGGCCTTGCTCTCTGCTCACACAGGGCTGGGAAGCCGGATAGCGCAGCCACCACAAAGGCTACAATTTACCAACTCCAGCTTCATACATTTTGATCTATTGCTCCCCTCGACTGTTAGCATTTCATTTGCGCTGTAGAGAAGTTAAAAGGGGGCATTTTACGTTTGGCTTTGCCAACATCTCTCTCTCCTCCTACTCTCCTTCTACCCTTTACTCAATGCTCCCATTTCCTTCATGTCTGAACTATTTTTTCTATCAGACCTGGATAAGTGCAGAACAAATGAACTTCCAAAGCTTAACACATCAGTCTTTCACACTGACTATGAGATTTTGACTCTAGCTATGAGGTATAACTTTAGATTGTGTGAGCCTTTCTGAAGGACAGGTCAAAAGATTCTTTTTATAGGCCTATAGGGGAGCACAGGGAGAAGAGAGAGCAAAGTAAATATACATTTAAAAAAAAGGGTTAGATTATTAAATGTGCCCAGGCCTCATTTTAATTGAACTTGAAGCATATGTTGCAAGTATGTACAATCTGTCCCAGATGTTTACTTCAGCCTTGTGCACTGTTCTTCCCAGTGCACCACAAGGCAGCTATTAGCTGGATAACCTTTGCTCCAGAGGCTAAATGGGGTATTACATGGCCAAAAAGTTGAGCACCTGTTTTTCATTGCATACAAGACCCCTTGCAGGCTTTTTGCCACATGTGTTTTAGCTTAACAGATTGCAGGGCAGACGTGAAAGTGTCTTTTTGTGAGAGAGCACTAATATTAGACACTTAATCTCAATGAAAGTCTAGCATCTAGCCTAATTGATGAAGACGCCTGAGTTGTTTAAAACAGGCAAGTACATGAAGGTTGAAGGAATGTTGAAAATGTTGCAGTGTTTGTCTGCCTCCTCCTTCTCCTCCTACTCTTTCTCCCCACCTTCAACTGCTGCCACCAAAATACAAAAACAGAGAATGTCAGTAGGAACCTTTTACCTCTAACTTCAGTTCATTATGAGTTCTTTTTAATGTATTTAGTACTGAATGTGTTTAATATTCATGTTACACATACTGTGTTTCCTTCAGTAGCTAGAACTTCCTCAAGAAAATTACAGTGCAGTTGGTGGTTTTCTCCAGACATGATGTTTGCTATTCAATCCAAAGAGTTCAGTCTTTGTTTTATCTGACCAGAGAATTTGGTTTCTCATGGTTTGAGAGTTCTTGAGGTGCGTTTTGGCAAACTCCAGTCGGGTTGTTGTGTGCTTATTACTGACGAGTGACTTCCATCTGGCCACTTAACCATACAGGCCTAATTGGTGGAGTCCTCTAGACTTGGTTGCTCCTCTGGAAGGTTCTCCTAGGTCCAAAGAAAAACGCTAGAGGTCTGTAAGAGTAACCTCCCTAACTAAGTTTTTCTCTCATCGACTGCTCAGTTTCAATGAACTAGGATCAGTCTTGGTGGTTTCAAACTTTTTCAGGTTTACTGTATATCTGATGTAGGCCATTGTGCTCACTGAAACTTTAAATGCAGCAGAATTTTTCTTCTGCAATCTTGAGCTCTATAGATAACTCTGTAGACTTCATAACTTTGCTTGTGCTTTGTCATTTACTACTAACTGTAGGATCTAATAGGTGTGTGCTTCTCCAAATGATGTTCAATGGAATTAGTCACAGGTGGAATTATCTCAAGTATGATCAGTGCGGAAAGGAAATGCCTGAGCTCAATGTTCAGTGTCATGACAAAGGCTGTGAATGTAAATGTGCCATTATGGCATTATTATTGTGCAATTTTAATCGGAATAACTCTTTGAAACAGCTTTATGCATTTTACTAACTTAAAAATGTTGGTAGATTTTGACAATTTGAGAAAAAAAGATAAGATTGAACTGATATGCTCTAATCTGTAGATATTCCAGTCTCACATGGTGTTAAAATAGTTTAGCTTGAGCACATTCTACCTAAACATTACGCTGAGATCCTGTATGTATGGACCAGTGGCTCCAGGGGTTTTACTGCTCAATGTAGCTTGTGATGTGAGTTCTCACCTGGGGCTGCTGTCCAGAGCCTAGATAAGACAGTCACCTGAGTGTGCTCTGCTGATGTGCCTGTTGTCTGCTTTGTATTTCTCTGGGCTGCTGCTCTGTGTGTGAACACGTGTGTGCGTGTGTGTGGCTCGACTGGCTCACAGGGAGGGGAGGGGGGCTTACTGGAACACAGAGACTGTGAAGGAGTGAGGAGATTACCCTCACACGGTTGACTGGTCACTGAAGCGCTCGTGCTCCGCTCAGCTAGGCTCCACTAGCCTCAGGAGAACCTGACATAGATAAGATACACACTGCAATCATGTCCTGCTCACGGGCTTACTGCTGGTGCACTCCCCCTTACCGTCTCATTCTGTCTATCTCCCTCTATCTACAATACCGCACGGAACACGCCTTTCTACCTATTTCCACCACCACAATGTATGCTAAATATAAAGTGGACATTTTTCATTAGTCTGAGAAGATTTATTTGTAAAAGTGAATTGCCCCGTCTTTATTTATAGATGTGTTTCCCTGAGGCATTTCTCATTCAGCTGCAGTGACATCTGTTTTCATCCTAGATGGGGGTCAAACTCTAACCTATTTGCTGCTTCGACTATGTTATTTTTGGCCCACTGTGCCACCAGCCAGCTGAGTTAAAAACAGATTAGCTTTTGTGTTCTTCTAATATTATGTATTACATTGTGTTTACACACCTGGCATGCTAAGCTGAAGTAAATGAAGTGTACGTAGGTTAGAGGTAATATAGTCTTGGTCTTATCAGTTGTGCCTGTAGTATAATAATTTCTTGTTCTGAGAATGATTTTCTTAACACCACTTTATCTCTATATCTGTTACATCTACAAGTCCTTGCTCATGGCTAGTATTAAGAGGCAGATGAGGGTTTATCTTAGCTTTCTCACTTATCAAAAATCTTCTTATTCTTTGTTTGATTAAGCAAGTTCTGAGAGTCTGTTCATCATGTATTGTTGAAGTTTAGGACACACTTTGTCTCAGCCTGAATACATAATAACAGAGATATGATATCTGCAAATAGAGCTTTGTTGCACCTTCCAGAGACTCCTCTCTTAGTCCCTGTCACGGCACTACAGTGATCCTTCAGATAAGAACAAAGCATATTGTAATTGGACTAAAAAGTGCATTGGGAATCATATCAATGCGAAGTGTGACTGAAGTGTTGTTCTGCTGAGGCTATTGTTTTAGGCAGGTGTCCTCGGGTATCACAAGGTTCAACTGCTGAGGAGAATTGGAGAGCAAACAAAAAGTTTGAGGATCTTTCTTTTTGCCTGTGAGGTGAAAAGCGTCATGCTTTTACTTTTGCATTTCATTTTCTCCTTGTCTTTGTGACTTTTTGTTGTTGTTGTTGTCACTCAGAGATGCCGGTAGGAACATTTTAATCATGTATGGCTAATAGGAAAAAGGTACGAGAACAAAATAAGGGTGAAAGTGCCAAGAAACGGGTATTGTCTCTTTGCAAAAAAACAAAACACACAAACAAACAAACAAAAAAACACACTGCATTGTTTGTTTTTTTGCTTTTTGTCACACAAGCATCAGGTAAATCGGTTAGGTCCATCTCAAGTTTCCCCAGATAGCAAATAGACTTTGTCTAACATTCGTGGTGCTTGATACTATACAGTCTTTCTGAACTTTTAGCAATTTAACCTCAAATCTTGACTCTAGTATACACATAGTATGTGCACCATCCATTGTCAGCTCACAGCACCTGTTTTCTTAGACCATTGCAAACCACACAACATAACATTGATGAATCATTTGTCACAATCTCAACACACAGTTTTCACTCACTGTTTAATATTTCTCACAATGTAGCACCATAAAGAGATCTGTATAATGTATTTCATGGCATTGTGGTCATAATGTTGTGCCAGTTTATTCAACTCCATACATGCCACAAGTGCGTTTTATATGTTTGCAGTTCAAAATGAACAATGTAAAATAAAGGTGAGTACACAATAACAAATCTAATGACACACTTATTTGATGTTTTACTTCTTCGCTGGAGATGAGGTGACATGCTGTGATTGTTTTAAGACCATAATAAGGCCTTTTTTGTTGATGTCTGGGTCATAAATCCAATTATACTTAATTTATCCACAAGGAGCCTAAAGCTGAGCCATGGGAGGACAGCCGTGATAAAAATCATATCCTCGAGGATATTTTGGCCTCCTGGCACTTTGAGTGGATCCGAGCCATGGTGGTAAGTGACGGCATGCATGCCGTTCTCTGGCACAAACCCACTGCTGTGTTTTCTGTTGGGCTTTAGGGCGGCCTCTGTCCAGTGTCTGCGTCCTGTGGGGTTCCAGTTCTGTTTGTGTGTCACTCGCGCCCTTCGCTCTGCACGCTCAGCTCCTCTCGTCTGTGAGTCAGTCTTTGCCTGCTCCTTTAAGGGTGATGGGGTCCCAGCATGGGCCACTGCTGCTGCCAGTCTTTTGTGTGACTTCTTGTAGTGTTGTAGTCCTGTTTGACTGTAAGATTGCAGTGTTCATTAAACCTGTACAAAAAAAGCAATGACTTGCAAATGTCTGTTTAGAATGAAATTCAGACATCAAGTGTTGTAAAGAATAGACGTGTACTCCGTTGTAATTATCTAAAATCTAAAAAGGTTGGCATGTGATGAAGAATAAGCGCTAGAAGAATAAACCTTGAATGCTTGTGAATAAGTAAAGCACTGTGCATTTATTTACATTTGTGTACTTAATTAAAATGTCATTTTTAGCGACTTCTCTGTGTTTGCAAAATAGAGAATGTTTGTGTACTTTGGGGCCTAAGCTGTGTAAACACACAAGTATAATTTTGTAAAAAAAAAAAAAAAAAAAAAAGTTCTAATGAGAGCTATCCAAAGGGATGTACTCAGTACAAGTGTAGTTTGAATATTATTCTAAATCCTCTCTTCCCACAGAAACGGGAAAACTATTTTACATTTCTGTATGAAATCTCGTTGCTCATTACAGCTAATATAGCTGTGTTTTCTTCCCCAGTCGTTATTGTTGGGGATCACGTACTGTACACAAGAGCAGCTCAGCTGAACTCTGACTGATGAACTATGCATCAAAGGCACTGATGAGCAGTGTGTGCTCTGTAGGTGAGCACTGTTCTTCTGTGCCACCATCCGCACAAAGTAACTCCTGTGTTTCCTTATACACCATCCGCTCCCTTACGCTCTCATTGGACAGAATGTGGAGCACAACACTTGACAGCAGTGTCGTCTGAATTTGAAAGTCAGACATGTTAGGAGGCAGCCACCACCTTTCTTTTAACAAGAGTCATAAATCTGTAATGAGCACAGAGAGGATGCATATTTTATTTACTTTTTTGAAGACATGATCCCTTCACTTCAGAGCAATGCACTCTCGCTCTTCCCAAACAAAGTTTAAAACAGTGGCTGTTACATCTGTTTCTATTGCCAGCATGTCTCTGAACATGAATATGTAATTAAAGGAGCAGGAAGTTTGCAAAGTTTGAGATGGTGAAGGTGACAATTCACATGTAATTATTCAGTGCTGATGATGAGACAAACATCTTTTTCACACTGGAATGATAATTCCTATTGACTATAACTATGGTAAATCGAAATTTACATATATTTATTTTATTTATTACATTTTTAAAAGTCTTCCAAACAACCAAATAAACTGATCAAGAGTAATACATAAAGCAATCAAAAATAAGACCTGTCTGATAGAAGGTCAGTAGGTTAAAAGAGGAGATGCTCAAGAAAACATACTATATTTGTTACAGTTGTGCCAGAGACCAACCGACAAAGTGCCACACAGACAGACTAAAGAGAGATGAGCTGAAGCGGCTAAACCAGGCCAACAGAGGACAGGAGTAATGTTTCCCCATTCATCACATAGTGGCACACTGGGTAATGGGGAAGGACGTGGAGAAGGTGAGCGCAGGAGCAGGGGAGCAGAGGTGAAGCAGAGAGGCGAAAAGGGGGAAGCCATCAAGCGCACAAGTGTGGGCTGCTAGTCATTTGTGTATGTGGGGCCGACCTTGAGTCTGATGGAGTGGCTAGTGTGGTGGAGGTGATGAGAGAGCCCCAAGGGGAGATGGGTAAAGATGATCAGCGGCAAACAACCTCCTGCCACCCAGACACATTAGTGCTCACAAATGCAGGCTCGGCAACACTCTTTAGGATAGGTCAAACTGGAAATAAGTCATCACCTCCGCTAACGTTCCCTTCACCGCCTTTTGCCGCTTTTTACATATGCGTATATTTATCCTCGCTCTGGGACTAGCAGGTGGAGAGACTAATTAACACGAGACGCTTTGTGTCTGATTCATCCACCTTCAGCTGACAGTTGCAACAGTTGTAGTGGGGTTTTGACATTGGCTTTTGCTAGCGAACCTGTCTGTGCAGAGAGTCTTAAGTACCTGTAACAGACACTGCCTCTTTATGGCTTCTTTTTTGGGATGATCTCCTCACATTCTAACTCTCTCTACTTTTGGATTGGCGGTGAGTCTGTATAGGTATGATGCTTTAGTTTTGCAGTTGATGTCTGAAGAAACCTCACTTCTTATTTGCAGCACATTTTACATGTTAAGAGGCAATTGTTTGAGATGAAATATATTAAAACAATAAAATGCAATGGTTATAAATGAAAATATATGATAAAATACCCCCCCAAAAAACACATGACATAGGGGGTACTCCGTTTATGAAACACTGATGTAAAGCACTATGAAATTTGCCTGGAAAATCCAAATGATATATAAAAAATGTATCGGCTGGCCATCGTTTTCCACTTTTGAATTTCAGTGGGCGTAATGGACAGATTCATTTGCCAAACAGCGCTGCGCATTGTCTTCTATATAAAAAACAACATGGCTGCTTACGAAAAAAAAAAATATATAGAAATATTGTCACGTGGAACGGAAAAACACTGCAGATTTCTGCAAAATTAATGAGCCAAAAACTATTTTAATGTGAGATGAGATTTTGATCTCAATGACAGATGACCAGTCAGCTCCTTTGTTTCATCCGTGTCATGCACCAAACTAATCTGATTGCCCGGTACGTTGTGGAGTTGATCTGAAATGAAGCGGGGGGTTGCGGTAACCAGACCCACTCTTCGCAGTTTGCTGAAGTGTGGGCTTTGGATCCAAGGCAACTATGAAAAACCTTGGGCCTCTTTTATCAAGCATTTACTCAGGTGTAAAATAGGTTTGGTCGAAAAAAGTTATCATAATTATTATTAGTAGTACTAGTAGCAGTAGTATTAATATTAAGATAAATATTAAGATTATTATATATGCATCTTTAAGTTGTTAATTGAGTGCAAAATGCTCACAAAAAGCACATGCACTTGATAAACGAGATCCGTTGTGTAGAATGAATTCATTAATATTTTGAATTAATATTTTATTTAAGTGTTATGCCCCCAGGTACCCAGCCCACATACCGTATACTTCTATGACAGTGAATTTCAAAATAAATAATATTACATGCACAGTAATAAAAAATACTATCACAACCAACCAAGTCCTCTCTGAATACAAAGCCTCTTGTCTTTTTTTCAAATAACCAACACATTATTTCTTTTCCAGACATCCAAAAGTACAAATTGTGACCTACAAATAAGCCTGGCTGTGACCACATAACTTCAACATTTATGTTTTCATTAATTTGGTTGATTTGCGACTAACATAATATTAATTATTTAGTCACTTATTTCTCATGCCATCATTAGTTTTGAACTTGAATCAGATAATTTGTTGACAGCGTAACATAAACCCTTCACAAAAAAAAAAAAAGCAACATCTGCCCTGTTTGTGTGGCACTGGCGCAGTGCCAGATCCTGTGGCTGGTCCCAGGGCCTTTCTCTCAATTTTTGTCAGTCTCAGTTTTTTTTTTTTTTTTTTTTTTTTCACAATTTCCAAAATGTTTTTGTGATTTATTATTGTTACCCAAAAGAATAATGTACAGTTTTGCAGTAATAGTAATTTTACACATTCGTGTAAATTTTAGCGTCCCATTATTGGAAAAAAGCCATAAAGAAAAGTAAGTGTACACTGCATTTAAAATTCCAACTTATTTTCAGTTGTAATTTCAAAATTTGTGGAAACCAAATTGATGTTTTTTTTTCCCTGAATGATTCCCTTAACCCTTTTTTTTTTACCCTTGTTATTTTGCGCTGTGTTTGAAATGGAAAGCTTGTCGACTTTCCCTGCAGTTACAAAATCAACATGACCGCTTTCAGATGCCCTTTGGGAGCCACATATTAGCATCCTGTCACGTTTTATATGACATTTCAATTTTTACTGTGCTGCCAGAGCGAAAGTGGCAAAAGACAGGGGGAAAAAATCAACAAAGAAAAACAGGTGCAATTTTAGAACGGCGGGAATGAGCAGAGAAGCCACTTGTGGTTCAGACTCATTCTGTTGTGTGATGGGATATACTACGCTAGTGCATTATATCTGTTAGCTTTATCATTTTTACGGTGCAAGCCAGCAGGGAGAACAATGTGATCAGAGGTTAAAACAGTCTCAAATGCTATTCCCTATTTCCGCCCAGTAGATATAGGACAGATATTTGAGTCCAATGTAATAGGCTGAGTCCTGGGTGACCTCTCTCTTGTTTAGCTCTAGGCCCTGGGTCAGCAAAGAACAAACTGTCTTTGCAAAGTTTACATCTGCACACTTTGCACTTTCGCATATAGACGCGCTCCGCTATGATGCCGTCGTTTGGAAAGTGGAGCAGCTGAGTTTACCGTGGCATTGTGCATCTAGCCCTTTGTTAAATATTTAATCAAGTGTTTTCAAGGAGTTTACCACATTTGTTTACTGCAATATACCAGCAAGTGCAGTGTGGTTAGCCTGACGTGGCTGTTTCCTGTGACAGTGTGTATCCCCAGTGTCACTGAAGGTTTCTCTTTAACACATGCAAACAGCTCGCATCAAGTTTATCGAGCGCTGCCTCCTGTAGTCTCGGATGATAGGTGCAATCCACGTAAGATACCAAGCTAATGGCTGCTTGGCTCAGATTTCTCATCTATATGCACTTCCGCAAACAATGATGCAAACTTTGGACATAGCCACACAAAAGTTAAATGTGATACAGACAATTAAAACACAAACCTCACAGGCAGGATAAGGACAGAGACACAGCCGCCTGTGCTCCCAAAATGATGAGAGGTAATTGATGTCAAGTCGTTTCTTTGCCATAGAGACGTTTCAGTCACAAGATAAAATCCCACTATTTGCTGGTTAATTCGCTATATTTTTCTCACGCTTGCTGAAATAGTTTAAACCCCCAAGTGTCACATTTTGTGCAGTTCTACAGTGATTGTTGCAAGTAATATTCAGACTGACTCCTGTCATTAATAGTTAAACAAGCCCAAAACACCAGCAGCGAAATATTCCAGAAAGAATTCTAGGTGCAGCCTAATGTTTCCTGGTAAGTGGTCCTCTACCTGCTTAGCTTTGTGAGAATGTTTAACATTATAGCATTACATTGTTGCATTTATCCAGTTGCAGTATGTTCATTGATTTTCTGCTGCTTGTTCCCATTTGGGGTCATGGGTGACTGGAGCCTATCCCAGTGACTTGCAACTTAAAAAAAAAACAAGAAAAAAACAAAACATTATTTTTTACAGCTAGGTCACTGGTCACTAATGTCACCTGGACCCCCATAGAGATGGATAAGTTAAATGCCATACTGTGGATATCAAGCAAAACACCTTTTGTGACATCCATTAAAGTTACACTTTACTATTACCATTTTTTGTCCGTTTTTGTGCGCACCAAACCTACAAGGAGAACTGTCCAAATTCAAATGTTTGAAATTTTTTTATGAAGCTTGCACACGTACAGTATTTTAGTTATTGCTTTGTGTTTACTTCATCACTCTGTCAACATTCCTCCACTGTCGTCAAAATTCCTATACTGTATGTGCTCCTATATGCTAATTTTGAATATGACTCACATATGATGTAATGCAGAGTTCTTTTTTAGAAATAAAGAACCTTCCTCATCTAATCTTTGTCAAAATAAAATATTGTTTGTAGAGTCACACAGTAAAACCAGGTGCGCATATCAACCTTATCTAATAGCTGTAGGGTGTGTGTGCATGTGTGCTTGTGTGCATATTAGGTTCCATTATAGGAACAGGTTGCCTCGCTCCATATGTGCGCAGTGTGCGGAGAAGCTGGGAAAACATGGATCTCCGCGGCTCTCAGTGTTATTGCTACCTCCCGCCTCCCCTGGTCGTGTTTGAAGACAGGAAATAGGAGTCAGACTGCAGTCCGAGGGGCATGTGGCAATGGTTTATACTTCGGTGACCCTTGACCTTTCTCCTCCGCCTCCGCCTGCTCTCTCACACCGCTCCCCTGTGCTCTCCAACACTCTCCCCAAGCAGCCTGACCTGGCCCAACCCGACCGGACCGGGCCTAACCCAGTCCTCCACAATAGGCTTTGCATGAGTTTTGTTTGAGCTAGCAATGAAAAACAGATGGACTCCGCGCATGGGATCTTGTAAAATATTTGCGAAGAAAAATAACCCAGGGACACTGTCTAATTATATCTATTTGTCTTGTGTGGTTTGTGCTGCGCAGGCCATGGTGTACCCACAATTCATTTTTCACATTATCTGATCTGAGTGCAAAGCTAAAAGAGGAGGGCAGATTTGGGGTCGAGCGAGTGGTCTTTTGGGGCAGTGTATTGGGAAAGTCTTATGCTTGTGCCGTGTTCTTGACCACTTCACTGTCTTCTTTGAAACTTAAGATTATAGAGATTTACTTCTCCAATGTACCATGAACCATCCATCTTCTTTGGTAATAATCTCCATGTTGTTCTTCAGCTAATTATTGTACATTGTTTTTGTAAAGATGCAGGATTTGTTTTTTTTTAGCTTTCATTCTGCAAATAGGGTGGATCTTTTATAATATAATTTGTGATGATGCAAAATTAATTGTTATTAATGAATCAACTGAGGGCCTGATTTATCAAGCATTTGCTCATGTGCAAAACAGGTTAGGAGGAGCAAAAACTTGGCGTACCTGACTTTTTTTTTTCACACAGACACTAAAGATGCAGAATTTGAGGTGTTGTATACATAAATTGACCCCAAATAACATATATTTTTTTCCAGTTTGCACTCGCAATTTAGCACCTGGTATGATAAATCAGGCCCTGAGTGTACAAGACACTGAGCTAATAAGCAGATAATAGTTCAAATAGTGAGCTGTAATTATAAACATAGAAGGTAGGTATGCAATACTGTGACAATGTGATTAGCTGTGCAATAATCAGATTTGAATCAAAATTGACATTCAGTCTCTTATTGTCAATGATCAGCTATTATTATATTATGATGATGATGATGATGATGATGATGATGATGATGATGATGATGATTATTATTATTGACATTTGTATCACACAGAATCTAGCACAGTTCAAGTGGATGAATTTTATAGTTCTGTTAAAACCTTTCTCAAGTGTCCATCAAATGCTCCTCAGTCAAAATGCTGTGGATGACTGCATTTCACAGATATTCATTATATACTGTAGGAGCACAGGCTTGCAGGTGTGCACATTCAGTTTTGCAGAATATGCAAATTCCATTAGTAAATCACATGCAGCACACCTACAAATGTGCCGTTTATGCACCTGGATTGATAAATGAGGTCATAAATCAATAAATAGATCTTTACTTTTAATCCAAATTTAAAAACAAACATCATTCTGTTTTCGGATAAAAAATACTTGAACCAGGCACTTGTTTGATTCATGGTGTTTGTTTAAGTCTTGAGTGATTTCATAATATTCACTTTATTCATATTGCAAGACCCTGTATCTCTTTACTTGCTAGTGATGGCCCTTGTCAAAAGCATGATTGTCCTGTCCTTTTCCTGTCAGTCCTCGAGCAGCTGATTGTTGCATGAATTCTCTACTTAAGTGGTTCTAATGTTGAGTTTGTTGATCACAGCTCACAGGGTCAGCTCTTTATGGTTGAAAGCACTGATAGTGATAGTGGTGATACTGATGTCATGGCTGGTCACATCATTACAGCGTCCCAGCTGCAGAACAACGCCATGCTCTGCCTGCTCTATCCGTGTTCTTGGCAGAAAAAGGAAGAGAAACGGCCTGCAAACAGACTGATGTATCCATTTGGCTTCCAATAAAATCTGCCTCTTTATTCACTTATTCAAATTGTCTCTGAGTCTTTGTAGAAAGGAGGCATTTTAATTTGTTCTGTTGACTTTCTGTCTCTATTATGGCCTAAATCGAAATCATGATGCAGAATATTCAGTGACTTGGCTGCCCACACTAAATCTTGAGAGTTTTGTTTTGTTTTTTTAGTGCATAGACCCTCTTTCCTCCCTGTGTTTCTGTCTCTGCTCAACCTGATCTGTTTACATCTCAATATGTCACTGCTTACAGGACTCTGAGAGAAAGGGCTTCATGAACAAGCTTTACGCCATCCAGGATGTGTGCATCAGCGTTCAGAATGCCCTGGATGAAGTGGCTTCGTATGGCGAAAGGATAAAGAAGTGAGTTGTTCTCTAATATTGAGGTTGGGTTCATGAGCTGTAACATTTAATTCTGGGCTGTGCTGGCATTTTTTGCGGAAAACAGATATGTCTGTTATGGTCTATGGTTATGAAGACTCTTGGAAAGGCAAGAGTATTTACTAAAACCGTTTTGCACTGTAGCAACTTTTTTCAGATCCTAGTACTTTTTTTAGTTCTAGTCCCCATTTTAGGCATGTTCACACAGGGCAGAAACTATGGACTGGGGTCACACTTTAGGGACTTTTTAAGCTCCTGCTCTTGGGCGGGTACTTTCCAGTCAATCCAGGAACCTTTTGAGGATACAAACACATTTAACACTAACTTGTTTGGAAAAATGATCACATTTAGACAAAATATGTCCTTGAGAAAAATGACTAAAAGGCACAAGCTCCTAAAATGTATTTGTAAGTTTGTAAATAGTAACTGATAATTGTTAGTAAAATAATAATTGTGCTTTATTGTTAATGTCGGTGATATTTTTAGCTTTTGTACATTAGCTTTCTGTGGAATGGAAAAAACAAAACAAAAAAAACCAAACCACAACTTAATTACTGATTTAAATGTTCCAGGCTATATAAATGATAATGTTAAAACCAGTTAGACCCATTTTCAGAAACGGTTTCTGTGTGAACACAAACATGAGGAGGTGATTCTTGTGACTAAACAGGTAAACAAAAATAAAAATAATATTAATATTAATAATAGCTTAAAAAAAAAAAAGTCTTATATAAAATGTGTTGCCATTATTTTAGCACTCTGGAGCAATTGTAATAGCCAGTGTTATGAGATTATTAAATACATTTCTGGACTTTGTTCTACCATGTCAAGCATTGTTTTATTTAGGATGTCATTGCCTGTCTGACCTTCCTCCTCAAGAACAAATGGTGTTGACACCTCACTTAACCCCACATTGCTTGGTTTGCTGATGCACGCATATGAAAAGAAAAATATCACCTGTTCCCATCAAAATATCGCAAAGCTTTTATTTGCCATAACCTTTAACAAAACATCTCACACTTTCATTCAAATAAATACAAATTGCATGGAATTTGGATGATAGCATTTTGAACTGTAAACATACCTCCAGCCAAAGATAAAAAAACACATTTTAAATTAAATCGAACTGTGTATGGCATGCTTCCATTTAGAAGGATGCCATCTTATTGATAATATGTGTATGATGTTTTGGACCACTTGTACTTGCATTTCTGACCTAAGACTCTCAGTAAACACAATTTCCTCCTGCAGAAGCTGTGAGGAATTTGTAGCATGGAGGTATTCAGAAATATGCTAGTTTAATTTGAAAAGCATTAAAAGGCCTTCCTGGCTCCTCGTACTTTTTTCCGTGGAATAAGTGTAGCCATGTCTGTTGCTCAAAGCTTCTTTTCTACTATTTTCCAGCACATTTAACTGGACTGTGCCTTTCCTGAGTTGGCTGGCTATTGTGGCTCTTGTAGTGGCTACCATCATCGTCTATTTCATCCCTCTGCGATACATAGTTCTAGCCTGGGGTAAGGAGACAAATTCTTTAGGCAAATATTGGTCATAGAGTAAATGTGTTTCTTTGTAGGAAATCAAACCAAACTAACCTTTACTCTTATGTTGTGTTTCAACAGGAGTGAATAAATTTACCAAGAAGTTGCGTGATCCATACACAATAGACAATAATGAGCTGCTAGACTTTCTCTCCAGAGTGCCCTCAGATGTACAAGTGGTAGGTGAAATGTGTGACTGTTATAAACAAAAAATGTAATCTTTTGCAATAGTTGTTTTGTCCAAGAATCAGCAACCAAGCAAAATATTTTTTTGATTTTGAAAATCCTACTGGTTAGTCACTAAATCGTTCTGTTTTATTTGGTCGATTGAATTTTCTGTTTGTTAGTCAAACACATGTTTAACACAAGATGGTACATAGTAATACTTGACTGAGTTCGATAACAAACTGTTATATGCTAGTAATTGGAACAGAGTGTAAAAGTGAAGTTAACCAGCCCCATGCGGCTTTGCTTCTACATTAACCGTGAGATCAGATTAACTTTGTTGCTAAATACTACAGATGCTTCGTTAAATGTGTAAAATATAGCTGTGTGCGTGCGTGTGTGCATGTGTATTCTAACCTTGTTATGTGCTGTGCAGCCTGGGACAACGTGCAGTTTAAACAGCAATTAAGCAGCAGCTTGTGAAAGTCGTTGTGTTATCCAGCACCCATGGTGTCCGCTGCGGCCGTTAAGCCCTGCTGTGCAAAGTTCAACAACACGCACTAGTCTACATACACACATGCGCTCAGAATGGGTCAGAGAAAGCAGGGCCTCTATCACACCAGTCTCCTGCCACATCAGTGCTGACACACTTCCTCTTTGATTGCTTGATGCCCACGACTTCTTTCATCTTTACAGGGTCATAATCCATGGTCCGCTTTACACCCCTGCCAGCCCCCTGTGTTTTCTCCTCTCAGCCCCGGTGCACTTTTACAGTTTCATAGCTTCCAGGGTCCTGCTGCAGCCGTACAAGGCGCGAGGCAGGTAGCCATGTGTTTAAATGAGCCCAAGCTGTCCCCTTTAGTGAAGTGCAGCCACCTTACACACCTGGAGCCTGGGGGTGAGAGGAGGGAAGGGGCCCGACTCGGCAGGTACGAGGCCTTTACAAGGCCCCTAATGAGGGCCTGCTGCTGGGGAGGAGAGGGCAGACAGGAGGCTCTGGTCTGATGCCCGTACTGCTGGGCTGAGCCTACTGTATAAGTCATTCTGTAAGCGCTACTGAAACTCTTATTGCTGCAGCTGTTGCAGTGGTAATTGTTGCCAGGTTTCACTGACACTCCTTGGGTTCAATCAACAGTACTCAGAGAATGAATACAATAAGGAGGCGAGAAACACACAAAATATTAAAGAGGAGTACACAAACACAGCTTTGAATGTGCAGTTGCTACAATAGCCCTTTATTGCTCTCTAGGGTCTGCTGCAATTTTCAGTTATGGCACTGAAGGCAAGGAAAAGTGATGAGCGCGTTGACATCTAATAAATGTGCTAATTACTTTGTGACTGGATACAAAGGTTGAGTCCTCTGCTTGTGCCTTGTTCTGCAGTTTTGAGCTAAAAACAGATCAGAACGTTCTGCTCTGTGGTGCATCCCGCTGTGCCTCTGGTGCTGGGCTCACCTCATTTACTGCACCCCCCTTTACCAGGTCAAAGCCCTCCATGGGGATTAAGGCCCTTAGGCTCACCCATGACTCTCAGGGTGCAGAGGTCCAGTGGTCCTGCTCCTCCTGGGCACCTGTCCATGGCACCCACTGGCACCGGGAGCAGCTTGTGCCCTACACTTGGGATGACTGATGAAGGGCTATTTCAGCGCCTGGTATGACCTAACACTCAACATGCTCTCACAGCAGTCAGGCCTGTGAAGTGGCTTTGGGGTGGTCAGTGTAATGTTCTGCTTCATTTCAAGCCGCACTTTGAACAGACGAGGCACTAATGACCTATTGATAAAGGTCAAACTCAGAGTCACTTTCTACTCAGTCCATGACTTAATGACAATGATGGCACCAATGGCAGAAATACATAAAGAAAAGTTTGAATTGAATGCCCACCCCAGTGTGTGACAAAAATGGCATCAGCAAAAAGATGGAAGATTATTATTTGACTGGTTTACAAAGGAAAAGGAGAGCGGCTAAACGATAAAAATACACTGTATCATTACTCATTCAAGGGAGAATTCAGCAACTTTCACTGACATTGGCCCCTTGCAGCCCAGCAAAAGGGTTTGTAACAGCTCTATCCCCAGCAGAGCACAGTTGCCTTTTACCACCGGAATAGTTTACTTAAATCATTAAGTCCCACAGTGAGTGGTGGTTTTAAAACTTTACCTTGATGTGTGCCGTACTGCAATAGAGTCACCGTTTCCCCCCGGAGTTTCTTGTATCGCTCAGCGTAAGCCACAGAAGCTCCATCTCCATGGCCATTATCATAGAACTATGTGTGTCCTCTTAAACAAGGCCAAACTGAGCACCTTTATAGTGCTAAGTATTCCCAACCTGGTGTCGCTGCACTAGCATGTTTTACGACACCATTAGCTGTGTGAGCTTGTGAGTGCATAAGTAGGGGCAAGGCAATTAGCATGCCAAGTGGCCCTTTATGATGGGTGTAAAGAGCTGGATCAAAACCCCTGTCCAAAAATAACCATAGATTGCAATTTTGAGCACAATGAGCAGTGGGGAGCAAGGTTTTTGGACAACATTTATGTTAGTGGCAGGACAGCTTAAGGTTGAAGTGGTGCCAGATTCCATCATTCACAGCTACTGGAGGTCTCACTCTCCTTGTCTTTGTCCTTTTTGAAATATTTCCACATTTCCCTGCATGAAGCCAATTAGCCACTAGTCAGTGTCCTACCAATAAAACTTTATTTTTTGATTCCTATTTCTATTCCAGTGGCTGGTGTCACCTTGGTTTGCCTTTTCCGTTTACCACAGCAATGCTTCAAAGTGTGATATATAATTGTTTTTTCTTAGAAATGCCTAATACCGTTGTGCTCTGTTTGGCATCCCTAAAGATGAAACTTGCTGAGTTTGGTGCTTTCGGTGAAGAGTATCATTAAACCAAGGCACCCATCACCTTTTTCCCCTCATTTATTTACACCACTCTTCATGCTTTGTCACCCACCTTGCCTTGTCTCTACCCACACTGGCAACATCAAAACACACAGAATGGTTCAGAAGGCAGAAAGGGAGGCAGAGGAGCAGGTCCCAGGATGCTTTGTGGGTAACACCGTTAAACGAAGCACGGTACATGGCGCCCCTTCAGCAGAGCACACTTCAAAGCCTGTTTTGCACTTGTACTGTCAACATTTGGGGAGAGGAGCGAGGGTGGCACAGCCTTTGAGCAGCGCCAGGTCTTTTACCGAGTGCCTCTCCTGTTGATGTTTCCTTTAAACTCTCGTGATACCAAATTGCTTATCCAGAGCATTACCACCCCTTTTTATCTTATTGTTCTGAATTCTTTTATTTTCCTAAGGCCCCACTTTCTGCTTGTGTTTTATGCTTTTTTTAAACTAAGTTGTATTGTCTGTAGGGGTGTAGTGGTGCAGTTTTGCGAGTGTGTGTGCGTGCGTATGTGTTAAGGTGAATGGGGAGCCAAGGGTATAGCATCATGCAAACATGTCACCTGTAAGGTTGAATTGATGCTGTGATGCCATTCTAACAGTTGGCAGGCCTTCAGAGGAAAAGCGCTTTTGTGATTGAGATATGCCCCCCCTTCCTCCATCTTACCTTTTTTGTTTGTTGCTTCCTTCACAGGAAGAGACGCGTACTTTCTCCTGACATGCAAACTTTTCTTTTCATTTTTATCACACTTACAAGGAGTTTTGTTTGGACAGAAATGTCAGCACTGATTTAAATTGCTGTGTTCCTTGTTGCTGCTGTAGGCGTTTGGCCGTGTAATGGGACCACTAACAGTCAGTGATCCCGCACAATACCTGCCCTACTTTTGGATAAGTCGAAGCTGCTGAAACTTTGCAAAAAAAAAAAAAGATGTTTTTTTTTTTTTTTGTTTTGTTTTGTTTTTTTCAGAAATATTGTTGACGCGGTGAGGACTTATTTAAACCTTTTGGCCCATGCACTTTTAGCTTGCTGTGTTTGGCTCATGTTTAAAAGAGTTCACTCCCACAAGACACAAGTGTTCACAGAAATCCCTCTCAGTGTCCCTGCAGTGTTTCCACTCTTACTTTTGTTTGTTTTTGCTGACCTTTTGCCCTGAAATTTAGATTTTGTTATCTTGTGTTCATGTTTTCTCCATGTAGATTCCCCTTTTATGTTGCACTTACTGCATTCTTATTTTTATTTTCATATAAATAAATAAAAACATTGAAAGTTCACAATATATGCGTGTAGTACTGAAAGCTAAAGGATGATGTTGTTTGTAAATTTAGTTTTAGTAGCTTGTGTTGTCATCATGCTCACCCTCTTTTTTTTATAAAATGTTTTCTTAGTGTGAAAAAAAATGTCACAAGAAGATAGCTACGCTGAAACTACAGCAATGCACCATGTAAAAGACTTGCCAACATACTACAGAAAGAAATGCCACTGTTCTCGTCCACTGCAGAGACAGAGCCACCACAAGACAGAACAGAGGAGCCATGTTGACGCCAGTTTGTTGCTGGAAAATCAGAGACAGCGTCAGTCAGACAGATAGACAGACAGTGTCCTACACCAACATACAGTAGGAAGGGATCTGTGCAAACGATACTGGCGCTTTCGCTGTTCAAACTGTTGTTTCTTTATCTATTAGTATTCTGATTTAGTGGCTAGTCCTTGTCAGAGGCTGTGTGCACGTCACAAAGAAAGAAAGTGCTGGAGTGACAGTCTGTGGTGCTTCCCTCTCAGACATTGTAATGCACAGTGCCCATCACTGTGAAGCAGTCGGCTCACATTTCTGTCTGTGTTCAGGAAGTGTCTTGTCAAATTGCAGAAATTAAGATTCATGTAGTATGGTCATTATTATAGCAAAAATACCTTCAATAAAACAATTAATTTAAAAAAAATAATAATTTTACATCAATTTTGCACTCATGCATTAAATCAAAAGCCTGTTTCAGATTTTGACCCAAAAAGGTTGAGTGTGAGTTGCACCTTCTGTCCTCCGCCCTTTCCCTCCCTAATATCCCTCCATGCAGAGATGACTCTTGTCTCTCCAAGCTTTCCCATGAGCCCTTGGCCTGTTCTCTGTTTGTTTGTGTGATCTCTTCCCTTAGGCCACTGTTCCACATCTGTGGAGTCTGTGTGGATTTGTATCTTTTGTGTATCAGTTTGCCTGTGTGCTGCAGTGTGCAGTGTACAGTGTGTGTGCTGTACGAGTGTGTAATCCCTTCCCCGAGGCCACTGTTCCACACAGCTGGACTCACAGAGCCTCTGGAGGGCTGCGTGCTATTCAAGCATCCTTTGCTCTTTCCACCTGACCAGTTGGTGTGTGTTGTATGTGTTTGTTTTAACAGGTGCAGTACCGAGAGCTGAAACTGGATCCCAATTCCAGTCCAAATAAAAGGAAGAAAAACAACCCCGGGTAGATGACTTTGTCCGCCCACCATCTCCTCTTTTCTATACTTTACTTTGCTGCTCCATTACTGGACACGGAGGAGCGGCAGGAGACAGACCTTTTCAGCTCCACTCAACTATTTTAATGTGTTTCCTGTTAAGAAGTTCTCCCAGTGACTGAACACTATCACTTCTTAAATGTAATTTGGCATAAAAAGGCATTACGCGTCTTGGACTTTTATGTCATTATTGCATTTGAAAGTTTCACTGGTGGAATTACACTTTTTTCGTCCATGTGCTGGTCCTTCTGTTCTCACACAGAAGATTCACACAATGTATCACACAACAGGTTTTACAAAGTTTTAATATTCTAATGTTTTTTTTTTGTTGTTGTTGTTTTTTTCCCAAATTGCATTTCAGCTGTGTTCTTTAGAAAGTGAAGCCTTATCCTTACATTTGACATACTCATGCTGCAGCAGATGTTTTCAATATTTACTAAATGCTTTTTGGGATGTATTTATACTTTTAATTGTTTTTATATACTTCCATTTTGAATGTTTTGAAACGCTTAGTAATCTGCTTAAATTCAGCGGGTTGTCTCATGTGATCTGAGGTCGTAGTCAGCTGGAGTGAGACCGGGGTCCCGGCGTGGCCTCCTGTCTTGGAGGAAGTCAATCGTTAGTAATAAGAGTTGTCTCCACTTAACACTTAACTTAGTGGAGACCACTTAACACTTACAGAGGTAGCAGATACTTTCTTTTCTACAAACACAAAGTGGATAAACAAGCTAGAGGCTTGTGCTGTGTCCAGAGAAGCTCGTTACGCATGTTCTTTAAAAATGTCGTCCTGTGTCTTTGTCACACACGTTGTCACACAAGGATAGAAATGCTTAAGTATTTGGGCTGTGGAAAAGACTTTTGTCCAAACTCCTAAGTCAGTGCAGTCAGCGAGAAGACACAGACCCAGTGTAGATGTTAATGTCGATGTCATACAGACTATGCATAGTGTCACCAGGTAGTGAGGCCTGTAGGCAGCCACGACCCTAATCGTGTTTGAAAGGCTCCTTTCCTCTCAATTGTGTGTGTTTTAGCTTCAGTGGCCACACATCGCTCCATCTATTTACAGACAGATGCATAAAGAATGCACAGGCTATGTTCAACTAGCTCTCAGATAAAACCAAACATCCCATTTGCACTTTCTCTGGCTCTCAGGCACACAGACACATAAACATGCTTTCTGTGATGCTGTGCCCCAGGCTGGCCGCTCTCTCCATCTGCCCCACCTCATGTGCCCACAGCTCAACTTTGATCTGTCTCTCTCACACAGGAACGGGTGTATGTAAACCCCAGCGTGTGTACTATAGCAGTGTTTGCACGTTTATGCAATCAAAGACATGATGCTCTCCTTAATGTTGCAATGTGTTACCATTGTGTCCCCTGCAGCTGAAGCCTGATGTGCAGATCCAGTCTGTGTGTGTCAGCATGTTCAAATGTCTACATATGTCTGTGATGTGGCAGTTATTCATGCAGCTGGTGGAGAAATTGCAATCCACTTAAGCGAAAAGAGACCCAGCGGTGACCATGTCCAGCTCAAAAATACAAAATCACCTAACTTAAAGGTACTATACCACATTTTTGCTTCCTGAAATATTTTAAACTTCAGTCTGTATTTTTCCTCACTAATATAATGTATTCTGAGCCTAGGGGTAAACTGAGCTTTGAGTTATTTAATTGTAAAAAAAAAAAAGAAAAAAAAAAAAATAGCGTCTTTAAGTCTGTGTGAAGTATGAAACCTTTTAAAATGGATATTATTAATAACAAGAAGTGGAGCTGATTTTAAAAGGAATTCCTTTATCTATATCATCAAAAGTGACATTGCATTATAAGTCCAAACAATCTACAGGCATCTGAAACATTTTTATGAAAGTTTATTAATTCAGGAAAAATGTGGATGTTGTCATGTGTTTTAACATTTAAGCCATGTTCTTACTTTTGAATACTGAAACTATAGGATACTGCATGTCACAAATGCTTTTGAAAGCATATTTGAAAGGAAAAAGCTAACTGATAATTTGAGAGTAGCTCCTTTTTCAAACATCTTTTGGAATTTTGGTTTTGTCATGCTTCCTCTGCGGTCTGCTCATTCATCAGCGTAGCAGGGTGATGACCCTGTCTGAAGGCCTGGGTCTCCTGGGCTTCTCTCTGAGCATCTGTTGAAAGATCAGAGCTCAGCCTCGTCTCAAGAAGGTCCGCTCTCATCCCTGGCTCTCCATCTTGGTGCTCCCAAGTCTCCTGCTGCCTCTTTTCTTTCTGCCATTTTGTCAAACGTCTAACCGGGTGCCATTGCATGTGCTCTTTAACCGTGCAGCCCCCCTCTGTCTGCCCATCCATCTCCATGCTTAAATATCAACAGGCGCGGATGTGTCACTCTAGAGGGCCATTGATTTTGTTTTGTTGTTTTGAGGAATCCACTTGGAAAGACAATAACGGACTGTCCCCCTAGAGCGGTGTCGCAGACTGATTATAGCCTGCCCCACCAACCACACTCATCTCATGTGAAGGATGGCTTTTCACAATGCCTACTAGAAAAAATGAATTCAATTACAGAAATGTATGTCTTCATGTATATACGGAGATTTTTTTCTTTTTGCAGAAATTGCAATAGTTGGTTGTAGATTTTATACAGTTTTAAAAGTAAACCAAAGCGTTTTTTTTTTTTTTTTTCCCCAGGTAGAAATAATATATGAAGGAATGTATGAGAACCAGACAGAAATTAGCACTTTTACGAAGTTGAAATAAAATGTATTTATTTTTCAAAAAACACTGTACATATTTATGGTTGTATTTTATACTGTATGCCTGTTAATAAGATTACATTCTGTGTTTGCCTGCCTTATTTTATAACATGTCTCTTTGCACTAGCGTTGTTGCTTGCCTGTGACATTGCTTAATAGTAAAACAAACTTTGAGCAAAGACATTGGAAAATGAGGAAATGTAGCAAACATGTGGATATATATTTCTGGTCTGAAAAAGAAAATGTGCTAATTAAGAAAAAGAATTGAGTAAAATAAAGTTTAATCTTTTTTTAGAATTTCCCACGAATGTGTATGTCTCAGTCATTTCAAAGCATCAGACATTGCAGCAGGATAAAACTTTATTTAGAAACAGTAAAAAAAAACAACACACACACAAGAAAAGAGGTAGAAATATATGTTAACAATGAGGAACATATTAGGTAGTTTCAACATTACCTTCAGTAAACTTCTGCTGCCAACTCACATGAATTAACTTATGCAACACAATAATTGGCTTCCAGAATTTTAGGATTTGTCAAACTGGTGAACTAGCTCTTGTCCTTTTGACTTGAGGGCAACCAGTCTCTCCATCAAGAACTGAGTGTTTTCTCCTTTGCACTCTTTGATTGGCTGAGGCACCTGTTCATCATAACTACCTCTACCAACTTCCATTAGAATCACTGCATCCTCCAGCAGCCTCACAGCCTGCTGGTCTGTCCATGATGAGGTCACATTCCGAAAGGAGTGCATCTTTAAGGCTCTGAACATCCTCTGGCCCAGGTTGAGAGCTCCCACTTCTGTCTGGTCAAACACATACAGCCCTTTCTCCTGCCGATAGGACACGAGGAGGTGCAGAAGCAGACAGGAGCCAGCCTCCAGGAGGGGCAGGTTTAGCACCTCAGTGGACCTCTTCCTCTGGGCATTGTCTCCTATCAGAGCACAATCCAAAAGCTCCTCCCTCTGAGCCGCGTCAAGCACTAAGTCCAGAGGTGCATTACCATTTAGATTTTTCTGCTGCAGGATGGCCGAACCTGTGGACATAAAATAAAAAAATCTAAGTCATTGCTTTCATACCACTTCTTCCTTCCTGTTAAGTAGTTTCTCTTTGGTCTAATGATAGCTTATGAATGAGCCACGCACAGCAGACATCATCTCATAAACAGCAACCCCACATATAGTGAACCCACGCTAGGCAGTCTCATGATCAAATAAGGCGGAAAAGACAGAGTACGGGTCAATGGTGGGACAAAGCAACAGATATAAATAGTTTATAGAAGCACACAACTGAACACATATGCTGCACGATATTCACACACACAATAGTAGAGCAGAGCTTAAGTGAACAGCTGTTTTCCCACCGGGCCTCAGTGCCAGCCCGGGCTTTTAGCTCACTTCAGTGCTAACTTCAGCTGACACCTTGTCTTAACTGTGCGACCGGCGGGTCACATTGTGTTTGTGTAAGAAATGTTCAGGGTTAGTGACCTGATGAAGAGCTTTACTTTATAGTTAGCTTTTTGATGCAGTTTCCAGAGAAAAGTAAAAAATTAAACAATCAAAGGATTTTTAGCAACAAAGAACAGTAACAGTCGGTAATATAATCTCAACCATATAATAATAATGTAATAATCGGTAAATATCGTCAGAGCTTGGGTTTTTGTCATGCCATTTGAGTAAAAAAAAAAAATATATATATATACACGTATATATATATAAGACAAGTATTTGTAAGTTGGGAAATATTGTGTATGTTACTGACTATTAAAATGTAATGTGATAAAGTGTCATTGCGTCAACTGTGGATCATCTACTGAAGTGAATGCTCTTGTATGTATCTATGTTTACGGTACATTTTTGTGGGAGAAAAGTAGAAAGAAAAGAATTTTTATAATTTTATTATATTCCATTATTGGTTGATAATTTGTTATCAGTAGTTACACGAATGAAGGAAGAAGAGCAGAAAATATGCTAAATAATTTGTAATTGAAAAGCTTTTTTCAACTTGCAATTTTGTGCATGTCATTGAAGAATGAATTCAGGTAAAGTTCAGTTCATAACCTCTAATTTGACCTTTATCCCACATACACAAGACAAAACTACAGTCACAACTGAATGCTTCCCTTCGCAAAAGTATATAAAAGCTATAACATTGACATTTACGGTCTCTCTTTGCTTTGTCTGTTCACCCACAAATGTACTTTCCAGAGTCAGACAACCTGTGTGCACTCAGACTGAGAGCAGGTCGAGTCAAGTGTGAGCCTTTTGTTTGCTTTCACACAGACCCATTTCTGAGGCAAACTGCTCTTGATGGCACTTGACTGTTCAACCTCGGCAATAGTGCTGCCACTTGTGATGGAGTTTACAGCTCTGCAGTGGCTTCGGGTGACACACAAGCCGCTCAAACACAGCTTGATATCTCTGTTGACAGTTGTCCCTGTTAGACAACATATACTGCAGAGGTCTGACTTTATTTGGTGGGACAATCATGTAAACAGAAAGCTACTCAGTAAGGATACAGTACACCTTGGCAAAAGACAAAAAGCCTTTTAGATACAGTTCAGACTGATGGATTATGCATTCTGAAATTGGTCTCTATCACGGTTTCTGTCACTGAACTCTCGCTGCTGTTAAGAGATAATCTGCGAGAGCTCACGTAGCTGTTAGCATGGAAGGTCAGTGCTAATATATCTTTTAGCGCTTCAAGCTGTGGTGGCGAAAAACTCAATCTGCATAAATTGTGGCATTAATCTACATAAACTTTTACATAAGCGAGGAAATTTCAAATGCAGAGGTCAGCCATCGGGGGCAGCAGTCAAGGACATAAGAGCAGCAATTTGATCAAAGTGGCCACCAGAGAGGAGCAGAGGAGGGAGAGAGAAAGAGCTTGTTCACAGAGGGTCATAATCACTGGGTTTCTGTAACAAGCTATCCTCGCTGTTACACTCATAGGAGGAGTGGCTTGTACGCTTGTGAACCGAACCGTAGAAGACACATTGAATTGAGGTTCTGGTCCACTAAACACACTAATTCAATAGGTTGTGTCAACCACAGACCTATTCGTTAAATTAAGTCATTATTTATTCACTTTGGAAACATATTTATTAAAGATGATAGGATACTGTTTTGCACCACTAGATTTGTCAAAAGCTGCCAAAGATTGTGCACATGACATGGGGGTAAGAGGGCCAAACACTGGTAATGTAAACCTCAAAATCTAAATAAAGAGTTGTGGATGGTGGGTCTTCTTTACTGTTCAAATAAATGTGTTAAACAACATTTTATGTAGTGGCAATAATAATAATTTTTTGCAAGCTATGTATTTTATAACAGTTTTTGGTAAATAAAAAATATATATATTTATTATGCCATTGTAAACAGCATCTTGTTACTGTATGCATTCCCTGTTGAATTCCACACACTGGACAAGCCTACTTCAATTTTCCTGACGATAATTATGAGTTAATTAGAATATTATACAAGGTAAGAATAACAGCGGAAGCTGCTTTTAACTTTCACACAGCTTGTGCTATGAGACCGTCGTCTAGGGAATGGCTTCAGCAAAGACAGCGACTGATGTGAATCCAGGTATTGGGGCCTGAGTGTCAAGATTTCTGCAGTAGAGATAAATACCGCACCTGGGGGAGTTACACCACAGCACAAGGTAATTACACTATCCTTGTGTGCGTGTGTGTACGCAAGTGTGAAAATGCCCAGCTTAGACCCAGGAGGGAGGTGTAATTCTCATGGCAAGCTACTGGCTGATGCACTGTCCAGATGTAGCCACATACACACACATGTGCAGAAAGCGGAGCCCTTTAGCCTTTAGAGGGCAGGCAAAGACAAGAAATATTCCGGAGTGGAGGAGGGAGTGAAATTGGCGCAAAAAGAGGCAAAGGGGAAGAGAAAGATGCAGCTACAAGCCCTCCCCCTATGTCTCTATGTCTGAGGCAGGCAAGCTTGAGAGCAGGCAGCTCCACAGAACGGTAAACATCCTCTCCTCCTCTCCCCCATCACACACTGGAAAAGAGAGTGTGTGAACTGCAGCCAGGGGCACGGCACAGCACACATCCACAGGGAGCAGCGCGGGTAGGCTACAGCGACTAGAAACAACAAGGCCATCCGAGTGCAGCACCAAAGCAACCGGCAGAGAAGCATCAAACACGGGGGAAAAGAGAAGAGTGGCCGCATGAGAATAGTGTTCAAATCTGTCTCCTTCAGTAGTACCTGAATAAAACATATAATACATTACTGAAAATGTGCTACAAAAACAACGACAATTACAATATTTCTAATTTTGTTTGTGAAAGGCACAATAACATGGTAAGTAGCCTATTGTCTGCAAATAAGCGGCAAGTAAAGTTTTGCAATTTAAAACTGTAAATAAATATTGCTATTTACAGTGGGCAAAAAACTAACTAATTTACAATAGTATATTACTACCTTATTAAAAACAGAAGTAGTTTTCTACTAGTCTAGTCTGCATAACTAAATACTTGAAACACCTGACTATTTTCACACATGCCAATAATAGCACTAACTAGTAATATTTAATTTTCTATATAAATGTTTGAACTTTGAACTGGCGTTATTAAGGACATTTTTATTTTATAAATCACTCTGTATGATACACAAAATGTGTCAGGAAAGAATTCAAGCAACACTGTCCTTCATATTGAAGCTTATCATCTGTATTTAAAATGGTAGAAAGTATTTATCAATGTAAGATATCAATTTGTGAAATGCTAATTTTATATGACTGAGTGACCTTTCAAGCCAAAGGTCATAACATTGTGTTGTGGTGATTGTGTGCAAGATTCTGCTTTTTATGATAGTCATGTTATATTACTATTGAGTATTTTTCCTTTAATAGAAAACATTTTGTATTAGTTGTGTTAGGCTTAGGTGCTCGAGCATGGCCTTGGAACTTCACGGTCAACTAAACAAACTGTTAACGTACTGCTGCCAATTTACAATTGGAGTCAACCAAGTGTACAAAAACCAACAAAACCTTGAAATGTTTGTTTGCTGATGGAGTAGCATGTTTTCACACCAAGCTACACTAGGTAATTTAGTCGTAAAAACAAGCATTTCCCTTTTAAAATACCTTTTAGGTGAACGAGGGTTCTGGAAAAACAAACAATTATTGTAATTATTTTTTGATTCTTGTAATCCACTTTTCTTACTTGTACACATTTTTGTGTACATTTTTCATGCATGCTTTTTTCACTTTATAGTTTGTACTTTGTATATCCCAAAGTATAAAGAGTAGGGTTTTGGAAAAAGAGTGAGTCTAGAGCAGGGATGTCAAGCTGACGGCCGCGGGCCAAATAGGGCCCCCACAATGATTTTTGGTGGCCCCTGGGATGATTTCTAATTTGTATTAATAGTGGCCCGCTTATAAAAGCAGATAAAAATAATTTGAACTAAATCTCCCATGATGTACTGCAACATTAGCGCCTACGTGCCCTCCCCGGGGCTTGCAGTATCAAAACAAGAGAGTAAAGAGTTTTTCAAGGAGTTTGCCACTATTGCAACAAATAAATGGACAGAGAACAGGCGGACTGTGAGGCAGAAGCTCCAGGAATAGTCGAGAGACAGTCAAAGCAGGGGAAGTACAACATCTGATTTGCATATGTAAAGTTTGGCTTTACTGTATTGTTTTATGAAGTGAACTGTCGCAAATACACACAGTGTCTCGGAAAGAAACTAAAGCTACAAGCACCAGAAGCTTTTACAACATGTCACAACAGTGAGATAAGAGGTATCAGTGCAGGAGGTTCAGATGCACATGGAGCAGTGCCTTTAACACACCCACTTTATCCTGTGTCTGTTTGGCTGTACTTTGCTCACAGACTACAAACAAGCATGGCTAAATGCCTAAATCTGCATTGACGTGACTCTGGTACAGCTGAAAATTAGATCATTAATTGAAATAAGATGCAGTGTTAAACCACTGTCTAAAAGAAAGAGAGCAAACCTCCAAGAATTAGACGGCTGCTGCATCCCTATATTAGGAGTATTTAGGGCTAATATTGCAGAACTTTATCTATGATCAACATGAGCTTATTACTTACTATCAAACATTTATTTAAACGTAGTCTGTGGCATATTGATTTGGGCTATTTTAATTTCTAATTTCTAAAATACAGCCCTATAATAAAGCATAGTCAAAAGTAAAACTTTCAGCAACTAAAATTACTTACATTTATTTTGTGGATAAGAAAAAATGATTTTAGTATGTTTTAGGTCTGTTTCTATTTCGGCCTCCAACCAGTTCAGATTTTCTTGATTTGGAGCCATCTCAAAATGAGCTTAACACCCGTGGTCTAGACACTCCACATGTGTTTGTGAGCGTGTGAGCAGGTATTCATCACATAGGGAGTACCAAAAGTTGTATACAGACACTCACTTTACGGGATCCTGCCTTCCTTATGAGGACAAAAAGCAGATTCTAATCTTTCATATGAGATCAGCAACATGGATTTAGGTTAAAATATGGTTTGGATTAGGGTGAGGGGTAGGTTAAGTTTAGGCAAGTAGTCCATAAGGTTAAGGTTAGATTAAGGTCCATGAAATTAATCAACAACAAGTCAATGTAATGTCCCCATGAAATAAGAAAACCCAACGTGTGTGTATGTGTGTGTCTACAGTGGAAATAGACAAATGGGCACAAACCATGACTGAATACACTGGTCTGAAGGGACTGTGTGCCTGTTGTGCCATGGAGCAAATGACATCTTTCAGCTTGTTCACATTTGGATCTACAGGGATTGCTGCATGATGTGTATCGAGGAAGCATTTTGCTTTGGTTCACAGACAGAAAATACAGAGATTATTCTTTGTTTTTTCATAAATCAAGGTAAAAAAAAAGTTACAGGCACTAGAGAATAACTTGGTAGAAGCTATAATTCCTCAACTCAAAATATGACTCTCTAGGGATGAGAAAAAAAATAGTTTTAAGGCAATACATATCATTGTTGTTGTTGTTTTTTTTTCTTTTTTTGCTCAACAAAAATGAGAGATTTCTGAAGAGTAAATGTGTTAGATATTGCTCTTGGATTTTGCCACAGATCAATTATTACAGCACAACAGTAGCTCAGCGACTCACAGAACTAAGATCATGACTACTACAGTAAAGCTGACATGTACTGAAATAAACTTCACATTATGCTGCGATATCTTTGACATGCGTTATCATACAGAATCAAATGTTGGGAATTTTATCCAATACATTGCATTAATAATGTGTGCAGCAGTGCATCTGACACAGCTATTCAAACTGTAGCAGCATATAGTTCTCTTGTTTAGACAAGAAATGAAAACGTGCAAAACAGCACAGAGGACAACCATGTATGATGTCACTCACAAACACGACTTTGACAAAACCATTTTAATACAGTGGTATGACGATGTACCATAGATTGACCAGCCCAGTCTCAGAATAAAACACAGATATACAACAAAATGTCAAAAACGTACAATAGGCACATTTTTACACCTTTTTTACATAAATATGTCACAAAAAGCCAAAAGTCAAATAACCACAAGTTTTGGTTGAAGCCACATGGCAACATTTTCTTTGGGTTAAACAGGGAAATCTTAACCTACCTCAAGCCTCAACCCTAAACTTACCCACTCAACCCAAAGAAATTGTCGCTACGTGGCTTCAACCATAATGTGTGTTTTTTTTTACGTTTTGGCTTTTCAGAACATAAAAAAACATTTTCAAAAACTTGCTTATTTTCATTGTATATCTACGTTTTTTTCGGAAGAGAAACTAAACTCAGAATCAACTTTTTTTCACTGTCAAACTGTGTATATGGGGTCAAAAATGAATCTATGAATGATCTACTGTTCCAGGCTTTTTAAAGACATTTTTCTGCAAACTCGCTCATTTTGCAGTTATGTGTGCAAAAACCGCGGCTGTACTGCCACGATGGTCAAATGCGGTCAGTACATTTTCAGTACACGCTGACGTCACATCGCGTTGACGCGATAAACGAGCCAGGTGTGATAAATAAATTCCTCCCTTTGACACCGCTGCGGAGGAGAGTTTGAGTCATCACCAGCTACATGATTACTTCACCAGTCAATTGGCTCAGCTTGTTAAGTGAGTGGTGTGAGGAGCGAACGATGCAGGGGCGAATTTTTGTGTTTTGCAAAGTAAATATAAAAAAATTTTGAAGTGCAAATAAGCAACTAGACTTAGTGAGGTACAGCTTCCTCAGCTGCAAACCTCACATCAGGACCCGGACTGCTCTGACACAAAACTCACATTTACCAGGCTCGCTGTTCATATTTGGTGCTGTCAATCAATGTCTGTTCACACCCACTGGGCGTCTCTTAAAAGGCCTCCGGGCATCTCCCACTTTGCCAGCCTGTTTGAGGTGCAGTTGTGGGTGGAGTTAGTCCCTGACCACGTGTTTAGCCTCACTTTAAAGAAAAATCAGGCTCCACATCCACAGGCCTGCATGCGGGACATTGGAGGAAAGTATTAGACATGTGACATGTAGAGGAAAACTTTCTGAGATAATAATATTCCCATCTGATGATCTCTACAGGGCACAGTGGCGGAGGCTCCCTCATGATTCTTTAGTTAAACAATTGAGCTGTGTGCAGAGGGCAGATTCTCTCCATTGAGGCCCTTGTGTGCTGATGACAGACTTTTGTAAAAGGACAACATACTACATGTTAAAATTTTCCCTATTCTGAACAGGGATAGAAAATACCCCAGTTGGTTCTGTTCATGTTTCATCACAACATTACATACTAGGTCAATAATATTTAACAGTGATGATTGAGCAGCTACAAAGAATATAGTCTAAATGCAGTTTTTTGTTTGCAGTGCAAATGGTTAATGCGCCTAGTAGCCAATAAAGATCACCAGACTGAGCATGTGTGAAAATAGCACTGAAACTGTTGAAAAATCCAGTATTATAAACCCACCACTACTTTTTGACATCATCATATTTTAGAACATGAAGAGAACCTATTATCGGTACTAGGAGGATTTTTTTAGGAGGTTCAAATAAATATCAAACAGAACATGGGTAAGTCTTTTCATGAACTGACACAAATGTCGAACAATATCTAAAATTTGTGCGTTTGTATGGTGCTGATAGCGTCAAGGCCCTTTACTTTTCCTGTCTACGCTGCTTACAGACACGATGTACGTGTATGCCCTATCACATACTGCACAGCTCCAGGTCTTTTTCCATTCCAGTCAGGAGTAGTGGGTGCCCTGGCCAACTCGCAAACATTCAAATAGCTGAAAAGGGGGAGCGTTTCTTAATTAGAAGCCAGAAGATGCTCATTACAGCATTTTGGGTTCAGGGAAATATTTTTGTATGCATACATAAGAGTATACAAAATAATATAGCCAAGGACTCATCTATGCTAGCAATGAAATGAATACCAACCGGCGCAGACAGGGTCGTGTGGGGCAGCCTTGGGCAATGGGAGCGAGAAGGGGGGGTGTAGAATCAGCCTTGCCCTTAGCCATGGCATGCTTTTCTTGCCAGCTCTCTAAGCCTTGAGGGAACTGAGGTAGAGGGGGAGGATCAGTCAGGTCCTCCTCCTTTTTTTACAATTCAATCCTAAAATGCACATAGCTTGGGCCTAGCAGCAGACAGGGGTACAATAGGGTGAGATCACCAAAATCGAGCGCTTTGTGTGTGTGCCAGTGTTGCCCTCTCTGGCCTAGCGAAACCCTTGGCAACCGAGTTCAGCCCCAGCTCTTTTGGAGACAACTAGGACAAGCTGGGTGAAGGCCTGAGTGAGAATTATAGTTCCAAGAAATATAGCAAGGGCTCAATAATACATAAAAAAAAAAGAGAGAGAAAAAGCCAAAAGCAATGAAAATGCATCTGGCCGACTAGCCTGTTTTCTTGTTCCGGGATAAAGCATAAAAGTATCTCAAGCCAAATTTTTTTTTTTTTAACAGTCTGATGTATGGGTTTTTAAAACTGCAAGCACAAGCACAGAAATCTGTTCTGTTTAGAAGGCTTGGAAAAGACTTATAGACTGATTGGATAATTAACCATGATGTGAGGCTTCAGTCAAACATTTAAAAATCCATTTACAGATTCTAAGACTAAAGCAGTAAACATCCAGCTCTAGCACTATATTCCAACAAAGAAAAACAATAGAAAGCAGCTACTTTTAACAACCTATTATGAAGGGACATGTCATAAAACCTGGCACGACATATTTAATTGTATTTAAACCTCACAAATGTTTTGCGCAGGTTACAATTTTAAAACCCAGCTATTTTTGCCATTACCTACATGAGTGCTAAATAAAAGTTTAGACAAGTGTAACAAGACATAGGGGGGAAGAATGACCAAACTAGTATTATCTGAAGAGGATCTATTTGAAAGGACAAACATTTTTTTTATTATTTTCATTAATTGATAAAGTTTTACTCAAGTAAGAATACTGTTATTCAAACTAATTTTTACTCAAGCAGTGAGTAAAAGCTAGAAAATTACTGAAAAGTACAATTTCTCCAAAAAGTTACTAAGACAAATGTAGCTGAGTAAATGTAACTGAATACTTCCCACTTCTGCAAAAGTGTAAAAACTTTAACTTTTCATGAAGAGCTAATTAAAATATCTAAATTAGTGTAAAATCACATGTCTAAGGTTGTTTAGTCATCATTTGTTCAAAATGTATGTACAAGCGTTTTCCTTAGTATCAAAATTGTATATAGTAAGTATTGTGACATGCAGGTGAACTTTTACTTCTAGACAGCATCAGTATAACTTGTCAATATCCGCAAATATGGAAATGCAACAGTGAAGCAGAGAAAAGTAGTTTAGTGCAGTCTAAAAGCCTGCAGGTATTTTAAATGGAATATTCTCATCAGCGTTGCTCTTCTTGGTCCCAGTGAAGAGACCTGACCTAGACAACAGGCCAGACGTCTGCAGAGCTCACACGTGCACTCTCATGTGCACACTCACGTGCACACTCTACTGTGGCTGCTAATTTTACAGATACAGAAACCCGCTTCTTCTTCTGACCTCTTTTAATTTGTTCTCTCTTCAGTTAGCGAGAGAAAGAAAGCACTCTTGTTTCCTCACCGGGACTAAACAATCCCAGTCTAATTTATTTTTGAGGACAGAATATGTACATGTGTTAATGGGAAAGTCGAATCAAATTAACTATAATTAGTCAAACTGAGAAGTGAGCCGAGGCAGAGGTATGTTACTTGGGAGACTTGTTTGACGCTGGCAAATGACACCCCTCCCCAAACTCAAGAAAACACACACACATTACATTGCCACCTGCTGCAGTGCCCCCCTCACTCTCCTACCACCTCACCCCACCCTTTCCTCATCTGCGCCGGAGTGATGACACCCATCATGCTCACTTCAACCCTCCTGAGCTCTGGATGTGCGCTACGCAATGCAAACACACCAAACTAGCTCTGTTGTGACACATTTCCACTGAAACGACTATGTATGAATTTTGTACCAGACAGTTTGTGACTCATTTAATCACGTCAAAGAGACATTAGCAGACAACTTATGAGCATCTGGAGGTATCAGATTGGTTGCATACTGTACTCAAGAATAGCAGGCCAATCATACTGACAAGCAATAAGTCAGAAATCATCTGCTTTTTATTGACTGTGTTTAAAGGTTTAAGGTACTGTTTTTTAAGGACACTGTAAAATTACATTAAGCACAATGGCAGGGACGCCAGATTCTAGCTTTTACAGCTTCTAGTGTAAGCATTTGCATTGCGTAGCTCAAAGGTCTCAAAGCCTAATCCATTTGCTGTTCCCAGGTTCTGTTTGTTCAGTTGCATGACTTTTTATTCTGGCTCAAAAAAACAACAAAAACATCAATATCATATGACAATCAACAAGTCCCTTTGCTATTACTCAACCTGCTCCCACTCATGAGTTCAAAAGCAGCTTTCAATCTGTCTCTAAGCTTTAGTTGTTGGTCACATTAAATTAAAAGCTTGTCTTGACTACAGCAGCAAACCACATAAGCAATAAAGCAAAAAGTCATTAGCAAAACGGCTATTCCTAAAGATTAGCTCAACTGCAGTCAACTGGACGGATGTGTTAAAGGTGTTTTATTTTGACAAGAACGTCATTAAGCAATTCAATCAATGTAAAAACTGCTGCCTACTTTTGATGCTGTCAAGAGAAAGATTAAATGGGGGTAATACTTCAAAAGAACGTGCACAATTGAAAAGTATTTTCATAAAAATCCAGAGGCAAAGGAATACCACATAAGCTAAGGAATGCAGATTAAACCAGTATTGAGACATTATATTATGTCAATATAGATTTCCATAAACATGTATTTGTTTTAGCAAGATAATATTGAACATGAAAAGCTAAGCATTTGCAGCACTGTACTTATAGTAGACATTTCAAACTAAATAACACTCGTAAATGACCATTCTGGAGCTTGTATTAATTGCAAAGAGCCACAAACAGTGGTCACTAAAGTGGGTCATTCAGATGAATGCATTTTATATAACTAAGACAAGCCACCACATTATTTAAACAATCATTTACAAGGTGTCATGTTGAGGTCATGGAGGTAAAATTGCTGAAATTTCTAGTAAAAAAAACAGTTTCGCAGGAGGACTGACAGTCAACAAAAACAAGTTCTCCCATGCCACTGTTTGGACCTAAAGTTTGAGAATTCTTACACTTAAGTCCAGCCATTGGTTGTACTATTCACACAGAACATACCTTCATGCTCTAGTAGAAGTTTGGCGATGTCCATGTGCCCATTGAGTAATGCATCATAGAGAGGGCTGACTCCACCCACTTGGCTGTTGACGACAGGAGCAGGACGATGGCGTAGCAAAGCTTGCACACATGCAGTACTGCCGTGGTTACAGGCCTCATGCAGTGGGGTCCACCCTGCATGGTCTAAGAGAAGACATCAGTATTATGAACATATTTCATAATGTCAACTGTTTTCAAATATAAAGTAAATAGAATTGTGGTTAAGAAAAAGAAAGGCCCATTTTTGGTGGTTAAAGGAACAATTATTTAACAAATGCAAGCATAATCTATTAATCTACAGTTTGACTGTAGTAAAGCATTGTGTCTAACTAAATAGACCATTGTGTCTAATATGTGGTTATACAACAAGTTGTTGCATAAAACTAACAATTTTGTCTTTAAAAGCGTCTGCAAAGTCCAAAGTTTCAATTAATATAAGTTATTTAGTATTATTAATTTGCATTCAGGGAGCTCCAAAGTTATCTTGAGACCTAATTCTCTTTGTATTATGGTTACAATCCAATCCCATATGAAATGTAAGCAATAAATGTTTAAAAGCGGAAACATTTTTACCCTAGTGGGCAACAGACAACACAGACAAAAGAAATACTTTCAGATGATGACACAGAGGTTAATTCACCTTAGAATTAGAAGCGACTGCAAATCTAGAAATCAGAAGGTCCACGGTATTGCTTTTACTCACACCCTTTTGTTTAGCTAAAAGTTACCCTCACCAATGACGCGATTATGCTCCGCGTTCACTATTTTTTTCCTCCGTCCTAGCATCTCTCAAACTACAACCAGTGGTGGGAGCGCAGCGAGATGACGCCAGCACCAATGTTACAAGAGAAAAAAAGTCCTTACCTTTAACATTTACATCTGTGTCGGGCAACGCCAGGATCTGAAGTACTGTTTCCACTTGGTTCCTCTTGCAAGCTCTGTGGAGGAGGGTCTCTCCTTTGGCATGGACACAACAGCGACCAACAGAGAGAAGGAAGAGCCGGAAAAGAGAAATCCAAAAATTAGGGTGTGATCGACATCCTGCTCATTGTGCTCCCTCAAAAATAAGAAACACTAATAAAATCACTGATCATATCCTCAAACACCGGAAAGTCTGTCCTTCCAATGCGATTTAAGGAGCGTAATGAAAAAAGGAGAGAGATGTTTCAAGGGAAAAGGATTGAGAATAAATTAAAGATGGAGAGCTGGACTAGTTTGCCTGACTTACTCTTCCCACTCACAAAGTCTGGACAATACAGTGTCTATTGTAGTGGTAGTGCTCCTTCATGTCCGATCCTAAACTGTCATTAAAAGGAAGTTATGGTACACAGCCCAAGCACAAAACCCTACAAAAGGATTCTTCACAGAGCTAAAGTTCAACGCCTCCTCTTGGCATTTACAAGTCATCACGTGATATAGTATATCAGCAAAACATACACACAGAAAGGAAAAAGGTTTAACTTGTATTTGTCTAAACAAATGTTGCCTTTTTTCCACATTTTTTTTCCATCAAAATTTTTTTGTTTGTTACGCAATTTTGAGTTTGGAATATATTATCAAGTCCAAAGCCCCCCTCTTTTCATGTATGGCTGAACTTCAGAGGGAAGTTAAAGGCCAAGCATGAGTGGCGCTGTGCTTGCCAGTATAATACAGGACTGCAAAGCCCATAATAAATGCTTTACTAGCTCACCCCAGGACGCCATGCCTGTACGGGGGGGGCTCCACTCCAGTGCGCACAGAGCAAAAGATGGGGGCAAAAGGGAGGTGGATGAGAAAAAGCAAAATAAAATGGGTAGGAAAGAGCAAAGACATTCATGCATTTCAAAGAATAAAGAAAAAGACAGTAATGAAAATGCTACTCAAAGTGTGTGTTTAAAGATACAGAGGATCTATTACATGTCAGCACAAAGCCTGTCAATGGTAAATTATCCGATTACAGTTGCTTCTTTTTGTTAGACAAAGAAAATACGATATGCAATCTAGGCGTACATGCAGCAGCGTACGTACAGGTTTACTAAAATTCCGAATGTCTACTCATGTTAAAATATTCACACAAGATATTTTAAAGGTGTTAAACCACAATGAGGTAATTCTCAATCACTGGTTTTCATTAACGTTACAATATATATAAAAAAAACATGCTTAACACAGAGGTTTTTCCCACACAGAATGCCAAAAAGACAGTAGAAGGGAGCCTAAATTTGGTTTTTAATACATAAGTTGTACCGTGTGGTATGTCACTGTTCGACATGAACTGCTTTGCCATTACCAGGCTCTAAAACGCAGTGATTAAACACCCATTCCACTACACCCCATGTGTACACATCCTCGCAAATGCCAGGGCCAATCCATGCACTGTTAAATCACTTTAATGGCTCCAATTTGGACACAACGCCTCTATTATAGGGGTAATTGCATGCTCAGCATTTACAAGCACGAAAAGGATAAATCTGCCTGTCCTTTTCTATAAATCCCCTGCTTCACACTTTAATAGAAAAGTTAAATGTATGTGTTCTCTTTATGTCCTTCAGTCTGCTTGCAACACTCTAGTTAAGTAACAGTTGGCCTGCTGATTGTTGGAGCAAAGAACCCCATTAAGTGTCTTTTCAAAAATCCCTAGTAACCCATTTAAATTAACCTGATACTTTTTGCTGTAAATCAAAACGTATGAATAGTTATTCATTTTAATTGTATGTATTTCATTTTATTGTGTCGTTGTCGTTTTTTTAATTTACATAAACACTATACATCAGTACAATGTGCTTTAAATTCTTCTACTGTATATGCTTAGTATAAGGAATTGCACATTTTATTCATACAGTTTTAGTTATACAGTTGGAATCTTCCACTGATGTAATAGGTTCTGTTCACATGACATTACAGCAGGTCGAAGGCAACTAAAATGATTATTGTCTAGATGCAGTTTTTAGTTGTAATGCAAAAGGTTAATGGGTCTAGTCACCTGCAGAATCACAAGATTTAAAATGTATTTTGAATAGTATTTTGAATTATTATCTACAGATTTTTTTGGCAAATAATGTAGCGGAAGTCTTGCAAAATATTACTTTGGTTTACACAAAACACAACTAAATACAAACAATTCATTTCAAATTCAGCATCTAGTTTACGAACAACAATGACATTCCAAGTTATGCAAGTTATGGATTAGGACTGGGATCTTCCAAAGTTTCTGAACTTTATGTAAAAAAAAAAAAAAGATGATCCCAAATCCCTGAACTCCTCAATGCTTCTTTGACAAAGCTACCAAGAAGGTTCCAGGAGACGAGACGAAAGCTCCAAAGCAAAGAGGTGCAGCATGCAGTAAAAGAAAAGATTGAGCATACATATGATATGCGAGAGAGAAAGAGCAAGGAGGTATGGAGGGAGAAGGAGCTGGGATGAGAGGGCGAGAGGGGAAGATGCTGTGCTGATGGTTCATCAAAAATTAATGTAGACCGCATCGGTATAGGGATCACGTAGAAGAAAAACAACACATGCCAACAGCCTTGAATCTCCTGCCACTGTGCTCCCCCCTTCCCTCCGTTTTACCCTGGCGCCCTCTTTCGCTAAGGCACAGGGCCTTTCTGATCAGGTGAAGGGGGAGATATGAGCTCTGACACCTTGGAGAGTTCACAGAGAGTACCATGCCTCTAATTGCAGGAAGTTCCATTGACGCGGCCCATTGTATATCTGCCGTGCTCCCCTAATTGCTGCAATAATATCCCCAAAATGGAGATCTGAGGCACACAGTAAGCACTAATGTGTGTCACTGTTGTGGGAAAACCCATTATTCCTGTGGAGTTTATTTATCTAGTGTTCAGGTAACAAGTGAAAATGATAAAAAAGGAAAGCCAAAAGCAAAAGTAAATTACAAAATAGCCCATAAGATTAATTTATACAGATGAGTTGGTTCTACAGCTGACTACAGTAAAACAAATCAATCATCCTCTCTGTCCATACATTATATGCTGTTAAATAAACAGAAAGTGATGACAGGGCTATCATGTCCCTCTTTACTGATTACCCAGTGCTGTGCATTAGCCCATTAAATGTCCGCTCTTTGCAAATGTGCTGCTTGAATAGCACATCCACCCTGAGTCTTACCTGCAGCATTGATTCGTTTGAGGCCTTTCAGAATGTTGCCTTTTTCTGCACCATTGTCACTTACTCCATTTGATGTGCTTTCAAGTCTGTTTGAAGATAAAAAAGAAGCTTGAGGGGATATTAAGACAATTGTGACATGCAATTAATCCACTTTCAGTAAGTGACCATAGTAGAAAGTGAAACGCAGTGTTACTTAAACTAGAACAACTATCTCTGAAGTACAAAGGTGTCATTAACAAATGAATGCAGTGCTGTGTAATCTTCTATATAAAATGTGACAATATCTGTCAAACCCCTACTGTGTGGCCACACACACTTCACACACACACTTCGTCATGTCTCCAAAGCGTTTTTCCTCCCACTGAACGCCTCAAACCCAGAGACGCAGGATTCAATGTGAGCAAGCACATTAGGAGGAATAACTAGTAAAAGAAAGTGAAGCCTCTTCAAAGTAGTGGCGTGCTAATAGCTGTGGGCTGTCACTATCCCTGTGAGTGGGTATGGGAGATCAGCCTGCATGGAGCCTGGCAGGTGTCTATGTGTATATGCGCTTGCATGTGCGTGTGCGTCTCATTGAAGCAGAGTGCCATCCGTATTACAGAGAAGAGGCTTGTTCCCTGGTAATTGGCTTGTTCAGAAGCCAGGAAGGAGCTCCCAGCAGTGAGGAGGAAACACACGTCCTGTCACGTTGCTTGTTATTAGCAGGGACAAGGCTGAGAGGAGATGTGCTCTGTTTGGGTCTGCATAGTCCAGAAGTGTGTCTGGGAGGAGGACACGGCACTTTTAATCTCACACCACTTCACCCAAGTGTTGGTGGCTGTACGGAAGGGCATCTTAGAGGCATCTGACAATACTTAGCTTGTAAGTTTTTGTAATAAAGTCTGCTTCAGGTGAGAACATGCAGTAAGTAATCAGTTTTGACCCCAGTGTGCTCCAAATCTAAGTCACTACACAACTTTTGGATCAAAGTTCTTTAAGCAAAATGGTTTCAAATCATAAGCTGGTCTTTCTTTTATTTATTCATCTGGACCTCAAAAGAATACAGTCATAAACATATATGTGAATAAAAAAAAAACAAAAAAAAACAACAACAATGGTTATTACAATTAAAATATTTATGTTCTTTATCATGTATTTTCCTTAAAACTATTTGCCTGATATAAATAAAGTCCAAATAATTAAAAACTGAAAAGTGCAGTTGAAATTTGAGGGTAAAAATCAGCCAAGATGCTAGAAGGAAAGAAGGAGAAGATCAGGTCGAGCATGAACCTGTAGCCTTCTGGTGAACCTGCTCCCTGGTGACTACCGCCCTTCTCCAGGCCAACTACCTGCTGGTGCAGCAGCAGATGTCTGATAGGGCTATGGACTGACTGCTTGTGTGTGTGAGAGTGCCTTCAAGACAGCAGAAGGATTTAGTATGCGCTGGCCTGATCAAGAAAGGTTAGGAAGGGGTGAGAGCCAAGAGCTGGTGTTCGTAAGGCAAGACACAAAGGCCTGATGGGATATCTGTATGTCTGTCAGTCTAGTGTCCAAAGCAGAATGTGTGTATGTGTATGAAAGGGTCTAACCTCCCTGTGCACCCCTTCTGTCATTCCACACACACTGATAGGATCAAGCCTGGGCATGACCATCACATGCCAGCTCCTCACCCTCTGTCTGACCTCCATTTGCCTGTCTCCCCTCAGTCGTTCCATTCATACATCTGCAGTCTATACCCCCGTGCACCCTGCTCCACTATCCAGGTGTTCCTTTGTTCAGTTTCACTCAGGTTTCTCCATGCTTTCTCTTTTAGTCCGTCAAAAGAACTAATCAAAACTGCTGCTGCTAAGCTAAAACTCCAACATGTTCACATGGATTGAGTGTCTTTACCATGCCATAAAAATAGCATGTTATTACGACGTATCTTCTTCCATTCTCTTGGTGTAGTGTAGACACGCATTTTGGTTTTATTTGAAATTAATGGCTGAATTCAGGTCTGAAGAGACAAATAGCTACTATATGCGTAAAATAGACACGCACATAATGGAAACTGCATTCATATGACACGCAGTTTAAAATTGCATGATATACATACCAGTACTTATTTCTGTGAGACAAAGCTGAAAACTCCTACTCAATATAAAGTTATGAATGCAAAAAACAGACACAACTTACCCACAGACAGTATCAGTTGTGTCGTGTCTTTGCAAAGAAAGCTCAGGATCAGTATTACTGAGTGGCAGAGACTGACTTAAAACATCGAGAGCTGGTAGGTACTGCTGCATCTATTAATGTAAACAAACAACAACATAGAGTATGTATATATCAGAAAACACAGAAAAACGTTTGAATTATTATTTGTATTACTAAGGACACACTCACTATTTTCTTGAGACAGAGGGGTCATCAGCAACAGTGAATCCATTTTTGCAGCAAAGAGTCCTAAATACCGAATCAGCTAAAGCCAACTTCAGTCTGCTGGAAGGAACTTTTGAAATCAACTCTGCCAGAAGAATTGGTGGCAATTCTAGATATAAAAACTTATGTAAGTACTCTATGCCAATCAAATTGTCTTGGAAGTGTATTAGCATTCATTACAAAAATAAAATTATTACATTACATACTGTGAGTGACAAGTGCAAAATGTTCAGCAAAATCTGTCAGGCCTTTTTCCACAAGAGCCTGGTTCAGTTTGAAATTGTGTTGACACCAAAACTCCACAACTACTGACAAAAGATCCACAAGCGTGTCAGTCACATGTACAAGTTCCTGCTTTTTAGAGTTTTTTGGATCTTCCTACAAAATAAAAGAATAATAATTCAGCCAATATGTCTGTGTCATAATAAGTACTAACTAATTGCTTGAGTTGAATCTATATTATAAAATACCTCTGATGTAGCATCAACTAACAGCTGAGTCAGTTGTTTCACAGCTACTGATAACAGAGTCGAACGTTCCCAGACTGTCCAGAAGGTACGTAATATCAGAGACCCTCGAGCTGAATCCTGCAGATTTTTTGCTATATATTGCTGAAGATGTACTCTAAATAAGAAAAAAAAAAGGATGTAACCAGAATGTAATGTACAAAAAAATAATAAATTTTAGAGGGAAAAGAAAAAAAAAAAGAGAAAAACATGAATGCTTCATTGTTACCCAGAGGTGATGGCATGGAGCTCTCCTTTAAATAGTTTGAGAATGAATGCCAGAAGGTCACTGTAAAAATGTAACAGTGTTGGCAGGGCAGGTCTTGGGAGTGGATGACACGTGGAATCTCTCATCAGGCAATAACTAAAAAAATTCAGAAAGAACAAATCTATTGATTAAATAAGTTACAGCATACTTAGTTAAACCACCACCCCCACTACTAGTACTACTACTACTACTACTACTATTCGTTAGCATATTTCATGTTTAGTTCTTAACTGAACATACATGTTTGGAAATGTATGTGAAATGGAACTTTGACAAATCAAGTGTGTTTTATAGTAAAATATAACATGTCTATGATAAAAGTATAGTTATTATTATTTGGTAAAGTTACCAAATGGTAGACTCTAAAAATGGCCATAGTCCAACTTTACAACAAGGACACTGAAACACATTGGAGAAATATTTCTTCAAAGATTTTGAAGCCAACCAGGGAGGATTTGTAACCAGCAATCTGTGCAAAAACTGCAGAAAGATTCCTAAGAAGACAGACGTAGCATTGCCCTGTTGAGTAGGAAGAATAAATTTACCGGTAATTTAAATTCAGTGTAACAGATAAATGTATAAATCTGGTAATTTTTGTCATACCTGTTGTGCATATTCAAGCAGTGAAACTAGGTACTGTGCTGGTGGGAGCAGACCTGGAAACAAGCCACTTTTGATTGAATCAAGGGCTTCAGTGAAGAGCCCACACTCTATCATAGCAGCAATTTGGCTAAAGTCTGCTTCTGTGGCCTAAAAGAATACCATAACAATATGAAAGGCAGAAGAAAACATATCCAAAAGCAGCAAAGGGCTTGTAAAGGAAATGGGGCCAGAAGGGTAATAGAAGTTGGAAGTGAATCACAAGTTGCTTTGGGTCATTTCACACTAACACCTACTGGCAATAAAACATAGACTCAGAAGAAAGTAATGGAAATACATGAACTCGTATAATAGCATTCGTATGGAGATCCACCTGGGTAAAGTGCGGCCAGGACAGTGGAGGGTATTGTTAATAGGTATGCCAATCAAAACGTTCACATCAGCTGACAGTAATGGTTAAATCTGTGACCTGGTTGTGATGCGCCCTTGCTTTAAGTGTCAGTTTCCATTGAAATGTATGACATAAAGGTAATAGAATGACCTGATCTTGATGAAACAAAGTAATTTTAGACAGATCATGAGTGAACAAAGTGCATTGAACTACCTCAGACTGTGGACAGTGTGGGTCCCCATAACCCTGGAATTCACAATAACGGAGTCGTGGCTGATGCTACAGAGAAACAGCATTAAAAAACAGCAGTAAAGACACACATAATAGAAGAATTTTCAGTAGTGGTACATACATTTTGTCGCTTCGTATGGTCTTGAAGTTTTTTCTCAAACATGGAAAATTCTGCCACAAAACTACTTTCTTCAGTTTCAGTCTCATTTCCAGATAGGAAATTCATTTCCAATGACATATTCTAAAAGGAAACATAAAACATTCTTTAATAATAATAATAATAATAATAATAATAATAATAATAATAATAATAATAATAATAATAATAATAATAATAACAATAATAATAACAATAATAATAACAACAACAATAATAATAATAATAATAATAATAATAATAATAATAATAATAATAATAATAATCAGAAAAGGTGATTCGCCTAAACACTTGGCGTCTCAACCTCCGACCACCACCAAGCGTTCCGTAACCTGCATGTTATTGGTTAATACGAGTATATTTGACTTACTCCAAAAAGATGTTGAACTATATGACTAACAGGGTAGCATGGAGCATCATGAGCTTTTGCATCTTCTGTAATGGGCTTAGCCAAGACATGAGTTATGGAGGCATAAGAGGGAGAATTGAGGTGAAAGACTTTCGCTCGTCCTGCCTTCAAAGTCCTACAAAAGTGAAATGTAAGAACTTTTAAAAAAGAAAGAAAACATACAGTAAGGGCACAGAGATCAGTGTGACAGCTCACCGTTTAAACATAGCCCTGCGAGCCGGCTCTTGTACCATAAGAAGAACTCGCCATCCCTGAAAAGCCCCTTTCAGCTTCCCATTGGTAACCCTCTCCCGCCACTGTCTGACTGGGTGGAAGGCAGATGTTGTACTTGTAGATATGGCCACCTCATACTGTTCTTCAGGAAGCCAAGATCCATTTTTTACACTGTCCCAAATGTAATTTGGAGTAACGACCCACTTTCCTAAAACAGTGATAAAAGTTACAATAAATATTGTATGTATTTGATCCATATTGGCAATACACTTGTTCAATTTACCTGCAGCACATGCAGCAAGAAATTTTTCACTTGGCAAAACCTGTCGGACTATGAAGTGGGTACTGGTATGCTGATAAACCTTAATAAAATATAGGAAATAGAATGCAAGTGAAAAACACAAAAGTTTGTATTAAATACTGTCCAAACTAGGGCCCAAGCATCAAGTTTGGCCTTCCAGTGAACCTCATTTTGCATGCAAAAGTGTGCTGGTGTTTGGACCTTATTATAATTATAGTAAGAATTTTTTTGGTGTTGTTGTTTGTTTGTTTTTTCTTAAGCGAAAAAAAATAAATAAAATAAATAAATAAATGGATTCCGACCTTGACTTGTTGTGGATGATGAGATTGGTTGTGGGGTTGGTGGTAGTTAATGGCAGGAGTGGTTGGAGTTGGTTGTAGGAAGGGGGTTGGTTGTGGTTGGCTTTGGAGTGGTTGTGGTTGGTTGTGAGGTGGTTGTGTGAGGTGGGAGTGAGTTGTGTTTGGTTGTGTCTGGGTAATTGTGGTCATAAGACTTTGGTAGTTGGTTGTAGGAGTGATTGTGGTACCATTATTCAGTTGTTTTATGTAAAAAAAAAAAAGAAGAAAGAAAAGAAACAAATTTGGCTAAATGTTCTAAAAACTTTATATTTGAGCTGCAGCTCATTTTCTAATTTATTAATCTATCAATTATTTATTTATTAATAAATTAATCTGCCGATTAATTTTTCAATTAATAAGGTTGTAACTCATTAATTCTTATGGATTTTTACTTAATAGGATTGCACTGCATGATTGTTAGCTTAACGCAATACAAAATATATTTTCACTTAGAAACATTAGTCTTGTCAAGTCATAAATGCCATTATGTACTGCCCAAAAAACTAAATAATTTTGAATAATGAATACAATAAGACACAAAATATATAATCTATTATGCGCTTTGAGTGAAAATACAGTGCGGATGTTCAGAGTGTGTGTGTATCAATTAAAGCTGAGGCATGACTCAAAACTCAAAAGGCGACGTGTATTTTCCTAATTGACATATTTGGTTACATTGACGAGTCGTTGCAGCTCTACTTTATATCAATCTACAAAGTATTAGGGTTATTCAAATAAATCAACAATCCTTTGCAGGCCAAGTTTAGCCCGAGGGCCCAGATTGGATGGCATTTAATTACACTTTTTTGTGTACTTTTCATTTGCATTCCAAGAAATTGTACTCCATCAGACATTCTACTTTGCATAAAAGTGGTGTTCTATAGAATACTAAAGCAAAGTAGACAAAACCAAATCTATTTCCTATTTCTTTGCTTAAAAAAAAGAAATGCTTTCTACATAATGAAGTATCAACTTTGCCTGTAACATATTCGAAAATGATGCAGTCTGTTGTTCACTGACAGACAGGACAAACTTACTGAGCCACCGATGTACTGTCCGCCGAGATTACGGATTCCTTTAATTAAATTTTCTTTGTTGTTGGATCCTTGATGCCGGATATCTGAAAAACATACGTGTCCTGTGCCATTCTGAAAAGAAAAAACAGACATAAATAAAAAAAAAATGACTTTTACACCTTGGTACGTCTTTACTTCACGTCACCTCATTACGCTTCACCTTTCTCATAGAAACTATTCTTCCTGGTCTGTCCGATCCAAATGAAATGTCACGAATGAAATAAGTGGATATAAACCATTGCATTATCATGTTAAGGGAACGCGAAAGAAAACAAGAAGGTGTTACAATTCGTTACCCGCGAACCTGATTCCCCGCGGAGACAAACATGGAATAATCCATCGTAATGATAGCTGTTAAATGTAAACATAAAGAATACACATTTATAATGAGCAAGTCAACATTTAACAGAAAATATATACAAAAAAACTTTAGCATAATGTAACATTACAAAACAGCATTACATTTTGTTTTTGTTTTCAATGCGATTGTACAGAAAATACACCCCTTCAGATTATTTTCTATTGGACTATTCCAAACGACGGAAGTGTTCCAAGAAGAACTTCCGGGTTGTTGTTACGGACGCTTTCTAAAGCGGAAACTAATATTGGACTGTGCTCCTACGGCATCACTTGCTAAATGATGTGCAAATGTGTGATGAAAACGAGGATTAGTGGTATACAAATTTATCTTTGGTAAATGTTTTTTCCCTTTTGATGCGCTAAAATTGAAATGTGAAGCTCCCCGTCTTTAGCAGATCAACCTGTCATGTTATTAGCAGGCATTATCTGATATTATCGTTTCAAGCCCGTGCTTGGGTTGTTAAAGCATCAGTCGTTGACTCGCTGCGAAGGATTCTATATTAGATGATTCAAATGTCCTCATTGGATACTCATGAAACTGCTCACCCGAAGACATGTTTTAAGGTAGGTTAAGAGGATTAACATTAAGTTGCAATCAAAACAAGCAAAAGTATGAACCCACATGATTGTACCTTTTTATGAATAATTTTCTTATTATTATTTTTGCTGTTGTTGATTATGTTCATAGGTGTGCACTTGCAAGTCATAACTTGCACTCACTATTTTGATGACTTGAGCTTGATAAAATGGATTGAGATTTGGGACTCGGACTTGAAGGTCTGTGAATCGAGACTAGATTTGGACTTGAATGTCTGTGACTTGAAACGACTTGAAATGTTCCTCCTGATTTTTTTAGTGACCAAACATTAGCTTTAAATGTTTGGTCACAATTAACTAAATCAATGAAATTTAGAAATACAGTTGTAGTTGGTAGTTTGACACGCAAACTTGAAAATACTTGAAACTAAAAGCAGAGACTTGACTCAGTTGTGTTTGTGGGGCTCTGAATTGGGACTTCACATGGACTTGCCTCTCTTTGACTTGGACTTGCCTCTCTTTGACTTGGGACTTGCCTCTCTTTGACTTGGGACTTGCGAAACAGTGACTTGGTCGCACCTCTGAATGTTGTTGTTAATGAGTAAATGATCCTTTGTGTTCTGTTTGATTTTAATAACGTGTTTGAACTTCAAACAGTAATTCATAATCGGCACTGAAAAGCAACGCTCTGTGCTAATATATAGCCAAAAGTACGGGATAGGGCAGTGGTGTCAAACTCAGGCCCGGAGGCCAAATTTGGCCCTCAAGATGATATCATGCGGCCCCTGAGCATGATTTCAGATTATTATTGATGGTGGCCCCTTATATTAATGAGATGTGACTATTAAATGTAATATGCACTGGAATGCAGCAAAAAGCATACAATCTGTCCAAAGTTTTATTGCAATTAAATTATGAGCAATATAATGTAATGCAACATAATGTAATGTGACACAATATAAGTCTGGCTATACAGTAAATGTGTTATATTAGCTTTATAAAGCCCTATTGCCATATTTGAATTTAACACAGAGGGACCTAGATTTTAAAAACTCTGACTCTGATCGATTTGGCCCTACCACCATTTGAGTTTAACACCTGTGGCATAGGGTATTAACCATGTGCTGAAGATGATGTGAAAATGGGGTACTGCAACTTAATGAATTAGTGATTATTACAATAGTTAGTATGTTATGATTATATTCACTTTTTTTTTGTCTGAATATATTACATTAGACAAAAATAGATAGTTTATCAGGATGCCTAAATTTTTCCTTTCTAAAATAAAAAAAAATAAAACAATCCTCGGCGAGCCCAAATTGAAGCGTGTGGGCAAACATAAAATTGTTTATGAGGGGATGAAATATGAAAATTAAATTGTCTTTTATAACATGTTTTAGGACAGTCTGTTTGACACAAAATTGAATTAGACAGACAGTCCTAACAAACCTGAGCACCCCTTTGCAGGCCAAATTGGATCCCCTGGCGAGCCGAGTTCAGCCCTCTGGTCTCACTTTGGGCACCTCTGGTTTATAGGTTAATCATTCCATTGCAGATAAATTATTCTACTAATTCTTAAAAACTATTTTCATTGGTTAGATTTTCTTTTATGTTTGGCTTTTCTCTGATAGTACTCACTGCCTTTTATTGCTGAAGAACATTCCTTAGCTGGTTTACACATTTGTTCACTCACAAAAGTCTGTTGTATTGACTCGTGCCTCAGAAATAACACATACTGCTCCTCCAGCTTCACTGTTTCTGCATTCACCTATTTCATTTATTAGTTATGTGTGTCTGTGGTGGCTGACTGTTTGTTACTAGGTTTAAAACACTGTTGACTTTAACTTGACATGCTTTAAGTGGCTTTAAAGTGGCTGCCTGGGGGGCACACTGCTAAATATTTCAGGACCACCTCATTACTGTAAATGGGTGTATGTAGGTGCGTATGTGTATGTGTGTGTGTGCGAGCTTGGTGAGGGTAGACAGACAGCATAGGGAGAGATAGCACAGTGTGATTTCTGAATGCATGTGTGCAAGTATGTTAGTCAAGCAAGCATCTCATGCCAGGATTTGTGTCCCTGCTGCAACACCGTGTAACACACTTGGGCTCCAACAACATCTGCTTTGTAAAGAGCTAATGACAAGACAGTGGAGACTAAAGGATTTAAAGTGTAGTACTAATGAGGCCCAGTGTGCTGCTGACAGAACCCCCTGCTTGGATGTACACATACGCTTATGTCTTTAGCATACGATGGTTGGCAGACCAGGAGGTAGAGACCCCCAATAGACTTATTACAATGTATATGGTAGACTGTCCATCTGGATGACGACAAATATGTTGTCAATTATATATGCTTCTCCTTGGAACCATTAACACCGTCTGACTTAGTCAGTAAATACAATAAAAACATATTTCTAGAATGAAGATTTCTTTCTCTCAGAGATGGCTAAATGTTGCCTATAAACTGCGTAAGAGTGGCATAGTGAGCGTATGGTGCTAAGGGGAATCATTGACAGAGCTGGGCAAAGTAATGAAATACTTAACTAGTGCAACTGTCAAAGGAGGAAAATAATATTTGTCCAGCTGGATATGCCTCCCTGTGAGGAGGCTAAATGAATTTTGAGCTTCCTGACTGCCTTGCCTGAAAGCAGTACTAGGCAGCAGCCAAGACTCAGCATAGACTAGATGTGTGGGGAGCTGTTTGGAGCTTGACAAGGATTATTAAAATCAAAGTCAATGGCAAGGAAGCAGTGAGAGAGGTGGAGTGTGAAGATGCTAAATTGACACAGTTTGACCTTTCTTCTCATGATTCTTATGACTGTTTATGATAAAAAGCTTATTTTATGATTTATTACTGGTTCACTTTAAATCGATACAGGGAAATGTGTTTCCTTAAATGCTCAATGTTTGTTCTTTGTATTCTAAACAATTTATGTAACATGTTTCTTTCTATAGTTAACCTGGACATGGAATTATCAGACAATGCCACTGAAGATCAACCTTTGGGGGATCAAACATCTTTGGGAAAACCTATCAAGCTGAACTTTGAAAAACTCCAAGAAGACTCTGACAAAACCAAAACTAATTCTAACAGGTAAGTGGCAAAAGAATCAACCCGTGTTTCCCATAGAGGAGGCCATGGTAGTCCCTCATAATCTGAAAATAGTGATATATTGATCATTGTAGCATTGTAATATTGTCGCTAATGTTAGTAATTATATTTAATTTGTAAGCAGTCTTTTTGTTCAGTAGAAGCAATGAGTATATGTTATGTTATGTTAACTAATGGGTAAATAAATATAATCAATGACAGACAAGTTTCTTTGCATAAACCTGTGGGAAACACTGACTCAACACTGTTGTGTTCTGTTTTGTAATTTATATCTAAAATAAATGTAAAACAGATAGCCACATTTTCTATGCAACATAAATAATGTTCACATTAAGCATGTCTGCATCCTTCTTCATGTTGTATTATTTAGCTAATGCTGCTAATCTCAACAGTAAATAAGTTTTATGCACTCTTCAAAGCAATTTTATATAGAACAATTCACACAATTTAACCTTAATCTTTCTCAATTTTTAGACAATTACAAAAAAAAGTGCTGGACACACAGACATGGTAAAAGTTTGTAGCGATTATGTCTCACAGTTGTAAGAACTCTATATGATTGGAAACTCTTTGAGTGTTTTGTTTCTTTTGAGTGTGGGACTGTCTGGCTGCTCTGCTATTTTAAAGCTCCTCAGAACATGTTGGAACCTTGCAAACCTTAGAATTAGAAAGTTAAAATTATACTTTGGGACATTTTGATTCTGAATAAGGTTAATAAATTTTATGCCATAATATATATAGTAAATAAAAAAATAAATAAAAAGTTACACACTGCACCTTTTAACAAACAAACATGACATGTTTCTCAGACAAGGCCTCCTCGAAGTTGTGGAGAGGAAAATGATGCTTAAAATTTGACTGATGATCTACTAGTGTGGAAAAGGCTTTACTTCCTTAATTTAGCATTGGGACTTTTCTCTTGCTTTCAACTTTAGCTAACTGACTTCCCGCTCTACCTGAAGTGCTAATCCATAGCAGAAAAAGGCAAAAGGGGGCAGGGCGAAATAGACTGAATAAGATAAAGTAACACATACTGCAATTTATACAGAAATACCATTTAGCCTCGAGGCGCCTTGATTATTAATTGAATTCACAACAGCAAGCAATGCAGACAGAAACATTGACACCTGTGTGTGAGGGCAGATTGGCGCAGTGACAGGGATAGTTTTGGAGCCACTGGATTGATAAAGAGTGACACATGGGTAGAGGCGAGAAGAGGATCTATATTTCAGGTCTTTTATTGTGTGTGGCGTTGTGAAGCTGAGGGCAGATGATGAAGGACAAACTAAATGTAACAAGTGAACAAAGGCTCACTCTGGCACCATTAGTGTCTGCCACTCGTCCCTTCCACACTGTCTCCCTCTCCCGCCCTTTATCTGTCTTTCTTTCCTTCCTCCTTCTAAATGGGAACATAATAATTGAAGATTCCACATCTTGAAACGAAAACCCTTGGGTAGGTAATTCAAGGCTTATTACCGAAGGCTGGACCATTTTTCTGCTTTCTAAGCATTAAAGGGTTATTTTGTGTTCCTGTAGATGGGAGAGGGATAACCATTATGAGAACAAAGCGTCCAGATAATGGAGAATGGGGCTAAAAATAAGGCAATCCTCCACTCACTGTAGGGAACCACTGGTCAGTGTCTCAGTCAGGCTCAGGCTAACTTCATCTGAGAACACTGCTAGCCCTGTATGTCAGGGCAGGGCTCCTTCACCTCCGCCAGGGTGGGCTGTAGACACACAAACTGTGAAATGGTGGAATTATTTATCAGTTCTTGGAACAAATTACGGAAGTTGAGTTAAGCAAAGAGAAAAAAAAACATGCATAGTTGTGACGGACTGAGGCTTCTCAGATGACAGAGATTTGTCTTAGTCCTGCCTTCTAATTGAAGCAGATTAAGGTAGTATGACAAAAGAACTGGCACAGTTTAAAATGCTGTAGTTTTAACAGATGGGACAGGGCCACCAGGGTAAGACTGGTAATATGTTAGTATGTGGCTGTGTAGAGGCCTGTAGCGTTACATTGCTGCAGCAAAGAGTTTCACTACTCATATATGTGCTTACTCATGCATCCAGTGTTTCAAAGCAGCGTCACGGTGGCAGAGTGGCTAGCGCTCTCGCAAGAAGGTTTGACTCCCGCGCGGCCCAGGCCTTTCTGTGAGGAGTTTGCATGTTTCTCCTCGTGTCTGGGTAGTTTTCTCCGGGCACTCTGGTTTACCCAATAACCAATGGTGATCGGAGGTGGAGGTGCCAGGTCTTTAGGCCCAGTGCTGCTTGTTATCACTGAGTAAGGGGGGTTGCTATGTAAAGCACTTGGGATGTGCTCTATGATAAAGTAATTCTTTCATTCTTTCATTCAAATGATAAGGAATTGGAAGATACATTTAAGTAAGTGAATCAAAAACCTCTTCTGTCCAAGGCTTGTTTTGACTGAATAAGTACAGATTTCTATGGTGTTCAGTTTGTAGCTGATTTTGTGTTTAGCGGTGTGTGCCACGTGTGAGAGGTCTATCAGTTGAATCTCTTCTCCTATATCAGTAGCCCGGCTTGGTGGTGGGGCAGCTCATGGGGTGAGGGCACTAAGTGGTCAGGACGGGATATGTTTTCAGCCTGTTCATTCAGACAGTCTCCGCTCACAGAATGGATCCCTTTGATGGAAGAGATATTTGGTTTTAATGCGCCTAGTTTGGCATTGACTGAGACTGGAGCTTATTTGAAAAGGATCTTCCTGCCCCCTTTGCCGCCAACTCCCCCTCCTTCTGTTAGAGGGTAGGGAAGCGCAGCACGACAGACAGCCCACCCACACTAAATTAATTCTGACAAGGAACTTAAGATAACGTCAAAGCGCTGACTAATCGCAGGATTGGGTTTCTGTAAGTTAGGGAGCTGTGAAATGTGCCATCATATCTAATAAAAGACCTCCGGTTGCTCCTATTCTTTTTCAGTCGTGGTGTTTAGCGGTATGCCTATTAGTTAGTGTTGGTTCTCTGACAAAGAGATAAATAATTTACACTGTTAAAATTGCAATTATGATTGGCGAGATGAGGTGCAACACACTCCAAATGTCAGAAAATAAGATTTTATTTAATCTATTTTTAGTGTTTCAAACTAAATTTCAATATGAAGGGTTGATGTGTGTAATTTTAGCAATTAGATAAAATTATAAGCTTATCTATTTGAAAAGGTCACACTTTGCCCTGCTTATGTTCTTATTATCATTGTTTTGTTTGTTTGTTTTCAATGTGTGGCTAGCTAGGATCGATCCAATATACATTTTTTTATTCCACTGCCGTGGCCTATGTTATAATTTTACTAGGGATGGAATAATCCTACTTTGTCACAATTGGTTCTTGTCTCAATACATTAGTTTAAATTCCTATATGTTTTTCATTTTGCTAAGCCTCACAAGAACAAACTTCTTAAATAAAACATGACTTTTCAAGATAATGTCTAAACAAGTTCACGTTTCAGTCTTTCGAGTACATTTTTGTGAAACAGAAAGGGACAGAATTACAAAACTTACTTCAATAAGAATATAACTACAATAAGCTGTTGTTTACTTCCTCTGTCTGAGAAATGACACAAGAATCATCACTTTCTGCAAGAAAATGACAAAACAGAGCTATGCAGACACTCATGAGGATCAAATCATTCGATACTATTTACAATATTGTCCCATACCATTATTAGAACAGCATATTATGTGTTGTACCAAAGTTCATAAAAAATTAACTTTTAGCTTTTTATAAAATACATAAATTATTTGTTGCACATTGTGTGAACATAAAACATTTCATTTCACTTTTTTGTTTGTTCAAAAGCCACACAGACAATTTAGAAAAAAATAACTGATGCCATTTCTCCCCCTAACAAAAAAACAATCGATATCCCTCATAACTGATACCATCATTGATTCAATGTTCACGAAGACATGTTTGTCAGGAGGCCTAAAGAATTCTTTCCTTGTGGCCTCCTCTTTGTCTTACTCCAATCTCCCAGTCTCTTATTGAGCCCAGTTTCCCAGTATTTTCCATTACAGATTTGTCCATTGTTGTAGCACCTTACACAGTAGAATGGCTTTATTTGCTGTGAGTTCTGTTTTCTGCCCATTTTGAGTTCTCCTCTTTGTTCCATTCTACCCCCTGTCTCTCTCGCAGGTGTCTGAGTTACAGGCAGTGGAAGTAATCAGGTTCAGAGCTAATCCTGCCAAGTTGATTAGGCCGCAGGTAGCTTTCACACTATAGCGGTCAAAGGGTCACAACATGGAGGCGAGCTGATGGACTTCTTGACACACACTATCCACATTGACTTTATGACTTACAGCGCCAGACCCTAAGGAGGGATATTGAAAGAGAGTAAGGAAAATTAGGTGAGAGTTATTTTCAGGAGAGCAAAACAGCAGCGTGAACAACTGAAAATAGACCTAAGTGGAAGAAGTTTGCCGTTACAAGTTGCTATGTTTGATGAATAAGGAATAGGGCCAGGAAAATTGTACCATCCTAAAAGCAATTCTCTGTCCAGATCTATGAATTCAAATAGTCTCAAAGCAACAGTTTCCATCCTCATTGTCTTCACATATGGCAAAAGTAATTCCCACTGATACCATAGAAAAAGCAGTTTAATTTGACCTCTACTTTGTTATAAAACTATCATGTAAAAAAGAGAATGATCTAATTACATTTGTGTTTTAATGAACTTTTGTGAATAGATTGCTACAGATGGAAGCCCATTTGAAACCTGCTGTCTACGTGAAGTCCTGGGGTGGAGCCCAGAACGCACATCCATGTTTATGGGGTACAATAAAGGCGCAGGCAGGGCACAGTGTTGCAAGATAATTTTATGCAAAAAAAAAAAATGTCTAGAAAAAATCGACTTGTCAAGGAAATGTGTATACTTTTACCTTAAATGCGTGTATTTGTTTGCAAAAAGACGTTTTACCTTAGTGTTAAGACTGACTTCATAACATTTAAAGAAATGTATTGCTTTATTGAAAAAAAAAAAAATCAACATTTGTTCTCTAGAGGTTTTTACACCAGTGTGTCAGATTGAACAGTTATTTAATGTGTTGTCATTGTAAGACATCTGGATACGTTCATGGCCCAGGAGCAGGCAGGAGGCATTTTATAGGCCTGTGCTGGGAGAGAAGCTGCCTGATGGAGAATGGGACTTTAGCATTCTGTATCTTGGATAGTCACACATGCAAAATCATTTTACCAATAAACTGAACATTGAGTTTCTCCAAGGGGGATTTTTGAAAAGTTTTTTTTTTTTTTAACTTGTTCCTAAACAATTGACAGGTAGTGTAGTCCAAGTTTCAGTAAGGTAGTAGATTTTTTTTTTTTTTTTTGCAACTTTATTTTTGTTTGCAATTTTTCTTTTTTGTACAATCAATAACAAAAAGAACAAAATGAGGAGGGACTGGAGGAGGGTCACACTTGTTGATAAAAGGATAGTGCATGTACCAGTGGACAGACCAGAGTATAAACATCATGACAGGTCAGGTCAAAAATAATGTACCATGAGCCGTTTCCATTTGTTTGTGCAAACTTGAAAAACAAAACTTTTGGCATGCAGTCGTTTCAACTACAAAAAACTAAATCTGTCAAGGACGTAAATCGGTCGGTTAATAAAACCTCTGGTACACAGTGGCACATACACCCCAAGGTAGTAGATTTTTTATTGTGTTACATGTAATACTAAAAACTCAATCAATCAAACAAACTTTATTTATATAACACTTTAAAAACAACAAAGTCGACTAAAGTGATTTACACACAAATAATCACTAAGCAATGTACAAACAAAAAACAAACAACAAAGAAACCAGAACAACGATAAAAACTACCAAAATAAACACTTAAAAGCCAAAGCAAAAAGGTGTGTTTTTAAAGAAGACTTAAAATCAGACAGTGACTCTGTTTGTCTGTGGCTCAAAAGAGCTCATTGAGCTCTGGACCCACTACTGAAAAAGACCCCCCCCCCCAACCCCCATCTCTTCTCTCTTTTTTTTGTTTTTGTTTTGGGCACAACAAGTAACAACTGATCAGCTGACGTGAGAGAACAAGTAGGAACATAAGGCTGCAGCAGGTCAGACAGATAGGCAAGGCCAAGAAGATATTTAAAGACAAAAGTATTTTAAAAATTGAAGCATGCAGAGACTGGCAGTCAGTTAAAAGATTTTAAAATTTTAGTGATGTGAGTTTCAGTAAGCTTTATTTTGCCGGGCAAAACATTAAGAACAAATTCTTATTTACAATGTTGACCTAGTGTGCAAAAGCACCCAAGGAAGAGGAGAGTCAGACGAAACACACAAAACAATTATTAGTAAAACAGACATATAGATAAATACATAAAAATGACCTTCAATTTGTAAAACATTTACACGAGTCTCTAAAAATATTGAGCTTGTTTTTTGGTGCCAGTTAAAAGTCGAGCAGCAGCATTTTTAACAGGTTGCAGTTGACCCAGTGATGCCTGACATAAACTTGATCAATAATAGGCTATGTTGACATTGAAATGTGATGATGTCATATTTTTAGATCAGGGACAAGATCCATTTTCACCCCATTAATAACCATGCACATTAAACTTGTTTATTACAACAAAAACAGAAATGACAAACTAACTTAGTGGTCCCTATTAAAAGTTGTGATGCCACATGAGCAAAGCCTATTGAACCTTTAAACAAGGAGTTAAGAAGATCAAATATTTTGCAGTTCTACTGTGTGAAGTTGGCTAGTTTAGCTAATAGTGTTGTTACGCATTTTAACAAATGATTGTAGCTTATACGTAAACCATATCTAATTACAGTAAGTGATATATTTGCAAAATTTTGTTTTCCTATTTCAGATTTTTATATTGGTTGGCTTAAAAAATAATTATGAATTATGAATTTTGTTGTTTTTAGATCAATATCACATTTCTGCTTGTACATTCTCTCCTTATGCACACTTAATTCTACGCGATAGCGCATAAATATAGTTGTGGTGCACCCAGTTGAATGTTTTAATTATGCAAGAATGTAGACATGTTGACACACACAGACACACCGTTGTACATGGGGGAAACGTATATACACTGATTTGCATGGAAATTACTAAACATGTCAGGCTCGAAGATGTCATTTCTAATCTGTCATATTAAGGAGGGAGGTAGAATAGCTGATGCAGTCTGCTAAAATCAAAAGTGCTCCTCTGCCTGCTCTGTGTGTGTGAGTATGTGTGTTGTAAAGTAAGACATAATATGCTAGGATGTCTGTCGATGCCTTGAACACCACTTCACACCAGATGCTTAGCAGACACTCACACACTGTTATATCCATGTCGATGTTCATTACTGTTGATGTTGCTGCGCCTTTCCCCTCACGACACAGACAGTGGATGAGACTGCAAGAGTGAAAAGTGACGAGTTGGTCCGTGTGCATATTTAATGTGTCAATTTTGTGCTGCTTTGGCAGAAATATATCTTGTGCTTTCTAGTGTGTACCTGGTTGCTAAACTCACTTTGGAAATAGTGATCTTGGTGGCACATGAAGCATTTTTATTTGTATGAATGTGGTCTCTGGAAAGTAAAGCTCCAAAATGATTTTATTTTTTTATTTTTTTGGTTGTTTTGTTTTGTCTTCTCAGTTGACGTAATATCTGATAGTTGCTTAGTTTTTTTTAGGCCAATTCAAGCTATAACTGCAGATATTAAAAAAGTTGTCAAAACCAAGTCTATGATAGTCACCCTCACCCATCCTAAAATGTTGACATGTAATCTAATGGTTGTAATGTTTAAATAAATAAGTTTTTATTTGCTTAAGCCCAAGGATTAACCATAAATAAACAAACAAACAAATAGATACAACATTTTTATTAAGTTACAGAAAAACAAATGTGTCAAGATGAATTCCTGCTCAATTTCCAATGGTAAAAAAATGAAAACGTAAAATGACTAGCACTCTTGTTTCGGGATTGACTCCCGCAGGGCCCGCCATTTTCTGTGTGGAGTTTGCAAGTTTCTCCCCGTGTCTGAGTGGATTTTCTTTGGGCACTCCAGTTTCTCCCACCAAAACATGCCACCAACCAAAACTACGATAGTCCTGACTAGCAAAAACTGGAGATGGTTCCCCGAGAGCTGCACTGTGGCGAACTCCTGAAGAGAGGCCTTAGAAGCACTGGGTCAAATAGGACAAGTTTTCTTGCAGGGACAGTAATGTGTCCCTGCATGGCCACCATGTCCCTGTATTAAATTTTAGTGGGTGTGATTGACATATTGGGATACTTGATTTTTTACACCACAAAACTTGGAAAAAAAAAGTTTCTAACTCCCACAAATCCCTCGACGCAAGATAATATCCACATACATTATTTTTTGTCTGCAATTAAACTTTAAAAACATATTGACACAGACAGCAAAAAGAGACTGGAGGTGACCACTCAAGCACAACCAATCAGAGCGCAGCATTTGAAGAGAAATAAAATGCCTTTCAATTTGATTTAGACAAATAATTTTGTCATAATCTGCTGTCTATGTAATATACTTTTTGGTAGAAAAAGACAAAGATTACTAATCGACAACAAAAAAAAGTTAAGTATCCAGCCTTTAAAAAGTCAATTGTGCATCGACTACCGTATAAAAAACAACATGGTTCCTTACTGTAGAACAAAAAAACAATGTGACCAGACCGACTCTAAGCAGTTTGCTGAAGCATGGAACCTGGATCCAAGGCAACTTTAGTGTTACCTGTCAAAAATTAACTTATAACTTAAATATCACCTTCATTGAAATATTCGTGTTGCGACATGTATCGTTCTTTCGCTAAATGGCAACTGGAATACACAAAATGAGGTTTGTAAATCTTACTGACTTTATATAAACTTCCCTGCCCTGAGTGATGTCCTCACATGATACACAAAGAGAAAATATTAGATTATTTTTCAAAGTGGCTCTTTAAGTTTTGTTACCAAATGACATTTTAATACTTTAAATTTGTACTAATCCCTTTTTCTTCCATTATTGTACAACTAAAGTGACACAAGTCACATCAATTTAAACCATTTTGAGTTTTCTTCAGTACTACAAAATTTGTAGCTACTGACACAACAATGTCACTCACACAATTACAAAATGGTAAACTGAATCAGTATATTAGCCCGGGTAAATCTAAAACATTGATGTACAACTAAATACTGCCATTTTGGACAAAGTCCACTTCACGTTACTTTGTTGTCAGTCTGCAAAGCTTCTTCATCTGAAATGTTTCTATATAAGTGAATGCACAGTTTGACTATCTGAATAAGGAAACACACCTTGTTCTTCCTTACTGTGGTGAAAGGTGCAGTGTTGTGTTTCTGTAACGCATATGTAATGTGTCTTCCTCATTGTAACAGCAGGCGCAGAGCATCTTCCTCACTAATGATAGATGTAGAGCATCTTATTCACTGTAAAAAAAAAAAGGCAACCATGTGTGGGCTTAAGTCAGGGTTGGTGTCCAATGATAAAGCAGAGCAGTTTTGTCTGTGAGCGTTTGCACACTGAAAAAACAAACGCTAAAATAACTTGTATTACCATCTGGACAAGCGTGTCAGCTGGTACAGGCAAAGCTGCAGAAAAGCGCAATCTACTATTAGATCACCCATGGTTTTACATGACTAATTCTTAAAACACTACGCACATCTAAAACTAGACTCCAGACTCAATCAAAACTGAGCTCCCACAAACACGGGTCTAATCACCAAACTAGGACTTACTCAGAACTAAACCAGGACTATTCCAGAGCTCAAAAGAGCTAAACTAGTTAAATGGTCATACTGTAGGCGACATATTTCACCTAAAAGGACCATTCGAAACATACATAATTGGCACAACTTATGAGCAGCTTTTTGTTTCAAGGAACAAACACTACTCACCACAATCTCAATGTAATTTGTTTAAAATTTCTTTTATCTTAGTATTTTTTAGTAAACTATAATGTTATTGCTTTTTGCAGCATTACATTAAAAGACCTCCAAACACAAATTGAAGATCTTCGATCAGAAAGTCCAAAGTCCACAGAGTGCTTTAAATGGTTTCCCTTTAGAATCCACTTCAAATCTGTGGGTTCTGGCTATCAGGATCAGCTAGACTTCCTCAGAGCTCTGGTAAGAAGTTAAACTTGACTTGTATTTAATCTAAAAGATAATCTAATAGACATTTTGTTAGCAATATATTTAGAGATACATCATAACAATCTTAATTATTAATTATATTATATATTAAAATTGTTTTTGTTTTTGTCAGGAACTCTTCTTAAGGTCTGAAGAAGATGGCAAAGAGATTTTGGCGCTAGAACTGCTAGTGGATATTTCATTGTGTTGTGGAGTCTGCTTTCCGCGAACTCTCTCTCCTTCATATTCTTCTACTTTGACGCAGCCTGACCTCCTCAATACTATTACAGATGAATCAACAATCGAGGTACTGTTTTATGGATTATGTCTGTCTATCTATCTGTCTTGTATCTCTACTACATACAGTATCTATATCTTATATATACCTCTACTACATATCTATATCTACTGTATATAAGTGTATCTATTTTTTTTTCTATTGGTGGCTCGTCTGTGAACTTCTTGTCTCCATCTATGCTTATTCATTCATTCATTCATTCATTCAACTGCTCTTTTTCCTTTGCTTTTTATTCTAGCAACAACAGATACACCTCATGTCCTCTAACTCCCTGCACATCCTTATGCTATCCATTACAAGACTCATTTTGTGTGTCATATATGAATGCATCTGCAACACTATCTTGATATATCTAAATTTTAAAGTTTTTTTTCTATCTAAAAACAACAAGACAAGACAAAAACAACAACAAAAACATTGAATAACATGCAGTTATGCATTCACATTTGTGTTACTTTTGCTGCTTTGGTTTGTTTGGTGTGTTTCCATATATACTTTAATAGCCATATTGTGGAACATTTCAGGCTAATTAATATATCTTTGGAGACAGGCAGGTGATGGGACCTTCACCAGAAAAGATACACAGTGCATGTTTAGTTTTAAGAGTTTGGATTTCTTACACATGCATGGCTTTGTTGGTCCCCTACATATCTTGTCATTGTGTTAATCATGATGTTTCTTAATTTTATTTTCTTACCACCATCTTCAGATCCAGACCGTCTGGGATGACGTGCGACTCCAGCTTCGCCACCGCCTGCTGGATTGGCTGTCTCCTTTCATCTCAGAGCATTCGGAACCAAGCGGCATAATTTCCAAGCCATATATCTCTGAACGCATCTATTGTCTGCAACGTCTGCTCTTTCTTTACCCTGAGTCAGAGGTGCTTTCGATTTATCAGGTAACGCCAACAAAAATTGTAATTCAAACCCATTATCTCGTGATGTTTAGTTGCTTTTGTTTGACCCATGGTGTTGCTGACAATTCAAAGTATGAATTTATCAAGAAATAATAATGTTAATAATAAAAATGTTCTATTAATTGTTCTATTAAAAAATTGTTAATATTTTCTTAATATTGTCACTTTATTTTCAGGGCCTTAGAAGCCAGTTCACAGTCTCTCTTCTTCACTCAACTCTAAGTTCCAGTGCAAGTGGTGGTGAAACCGGCTTTGACAGATGACCGTGGGCTTCCGCTCAGTGTTACCCCTCTTGTCCCAGACTCTGAACGAAGAGATCTACATACTCTCTCACTCAGTGGATCAACACAACATTCTGAGTTTCCTCAATGTAGCTTACCTGGACACTGTAGCACGGGAACTGGCCTTTCTGATAGAGAGAGAATGTGGGACTGCTCTAAGGGACAACACAACAGTCACCAGCAAGATCAGGAAGTTTTCAACCAAGCCTCAAAACTTTGCAGGTAATATACTCACACTGAAACATGTTGTCACTTTAGTATTTTTCTTTGTTTTGTTTTTTCAAGACAAAATTGTTCAATGACAATACAAGTTGAACACGAAGCGAGGCTAGCTTTGAAAGCCATGGACAGAAGCAATGCATTACGTTAAACAGTTTTCAATTATCAAAGTTTGCACATATCTGAGAGAAAACAAATATCAACTCTAGGCAAGGCACTGATATTGTATTATTTATTAAGAGTTCTATAGGCCTACTGATTTGCAGCCATTTTGAATCCACCTAATGTCTTTGTTTGTTTTGTCCTATTTAATACATGCTAGGGGTAAAGATTTTCACAGAAAAAGTAAAGTGTATGAGGCATTGTTTACTTTTCAAAAAAAAAAAAGTGCACATGTCAGCTTCCCTGTGGAACGAGAAGAAGAGGGCTTTTACATCTGCCATTCTTGGATAAACACAGCAGCAGCCTCCCTCCATGTCTCTGCTCCATCTCCCTCCCTGGCTTTACTTTCCCTCTCCTTAAACGTGAGATGAGAGGAGGCAGCCAGGATAATTGGCCATGCGTCAGTTGGGCTGTTTGATCACGTAACGCGGCGGAAGCTACACACCTACGTGCCGCTCAACAAACCGTCAAATGTAGCACCGGAGGCAGAACATGGCTCCAAAGGGAGCGGGGGACCCGTGCTGTGTAATGACGGTAAAATGGAGCACTTTTGGCTGTGCTGCCTTCTGCGTGTGGATATGTGTGCGTTTGGATCAGCTGAAACACAGCTTTGAGATATTCAATTGGGATTACATTTAGGTATTGTTCATATTTGAAATCTCCTCTAAAAACTACAAACCTGCTTATGTATCATTCAGTCACACATTGCTCCTAACACCCATATCTTCAAAATGAATCCTTAATTTTTTGTACACTCTATACTGTATTATTCTATGCATTTATTGTCAATACAATTATAACTTATGATAAAAAAGGTTTCCATGCATATTCAGTGGCTCTTCAGATCTTTCCCCCTCCTGCTGTGTTATTGTTTATTTCTACACTAGAGCCAAGCTGTAGGTATATTTTGATAGAAGCCATGTATGGAAGACTGTGCAGGCTCCCAGGGGAGCAACACTGTCTGTAGCATCAGCTACTGTCAAATCATTGAACCATTTAACAGCTTTCACAGCCAGACCTGCCTCTTCTTTTAACCCTTCTGACTTTAAGGCAGCTCTCTCACTGTACAATACACACAGCTCACTTTATTCTTTCATACTCACATCATTACATTTCCAAAGGCCTCTTGTAATCTTTCTTTTTGTTTCAAAATATAATAGGCTGAGCAGTAAATAGCTTTCAGGTGTCAGATAGGCTGGCTAAGAACAACTATTCAAAACTTTTCATCTTTCACAAGTAAACACATTTCATTTTTATTAAATAAACTTATTTGAAAATAATAACATAATGACAGCTGTGCCTTTGGTGTTGTTAAGATGATTGAGGTGTACCATGCTAAGTTATACCAAGTTTTAATTATTTAAAAGTTTAATTTGGTAAGTGAAATTAATCTGTTAACCTGTGACACACAGTTTCTCATTTTTCTTTGTATATTTGCATACATTTCAAAGTTGCTTAACATTGTGTGATCAAGAGTCAGTTAAAACCATCCTTTTAAAAATGGATGATTATATTTCCAAACAGCATTAGTCATTTGCCTAAAGTGTGTCCCACTGGATTAGTCTGAGACTAAGGTGGCACAAGGCAAGCGATCTGTGTTTGATTAATTTGATTTTGTACTTTTTGTTTTTAATATAATCTATTATATTTCTGCTTCATGCACTGATAACGAATACACTAGTTTCTTCTGTATCAAAAACTTAAACTATGGGGGCTGTCATAGCAAACACTGTGTATACATTCATCCATCATATGGGAGCTGTCTTTTGTAAAACTTCAACATGTTTTTACATCCAGTATCCGGCCCACATTTATCCTGTAGAAATCAACTACTGGGTTGAAATTTAGGTTGAGAAATTCAGTTTAAACAATTTCTAGACTTATTCTGAAAGCAATAGTTTGAAGTAAGCTTCTTCTAATTTCCCTATTTGACAGAGGCGGAAGCTTCCTATATAGATAAAAAGGGGATTGCAAGTGCATATATGGCAGACACTATTGGCCCCACTGCCAGCCCTCTTTGCCCTCTCGCTGCCTCTTTGAACTCTTTCTTGGAGAAAGCCTATTCAGTTGGGTGGTGGTGTGTGCTCACACGTGTGTAGTAGCACGAGATATAGTTGATGTGTTGAGGCTCTGACTTGTATTGGAGGTTCTTGTGGGGATTGAGGCTACTTGGGAATGGCGTTTGTTAATATTTAATAAGAGCAACTCCTCACTAGATCATATCTCTGCCCGGGTTTATGCACACTGTCAGCTGGGGATGTGCACCCGCATGCTGCCATGTAATTATGGGAAAGGAGTGTGTGTATGCGAGTGTGGGTTTGTGTGCGTATGACGTGACCGTGTAGGGCTTTCCAGTTTATGATGACGCTTTTTATTGGACTCTCCTACTAAATATTGTATATGAGGAGACCCTTTTTAAGAAAGTTACAAAGGAAGATGCTTTTTATTAATTGTTTTCAAAAGAGCTGCGGCATTATGAGTATCTGTGGGTTTATTGGATTCCTCTCTAAATCCTATGAAATTACAGAAAAGAATATGTTTCATGGCCCTGAGAATGTGTATTATGTGTACCATTTATTTTCCCCATTTCCAATGAGTGGTCACAATGGCTTTTGTGTATCACTCTTGAAAAGCTCAAGGATATGAGCCTTTTCCTGGCACCTTCTATTAAGGATGTACAGGCTGAAATGACAGTCTGGAGAGCAGCTCATACTTTGTGATGGAGAGACCTGTGATTGGCAGAGGGTTAGCAAACAATAATAAGAGCAAGGATGTTAAACAATGTTTTTTAATAAATGTTTCTGAAGATAATACTTTGGTCTATGTTGTTTATCTCTTTTATTATAGCAGAGAGAACAAGAGCACACTCCGCATATCACAGCATTAACATTATCTACAACAACAACAACAAAATTAACCAAAAAGTTTCAGTATTTCAGTTTGCCATTTTTCAGGGTAACTGTATTGAGATATTTTTTACTCTCGCCTTGTCAAGGACAGGTGGCCCCTGCTGTGGCCCGGTCAGAGTGCACCCAGGGAAAGGGCCACTAGAGACCAGCTCTTGGGTGGTGTGTGACGCCTGTGTCAGTGTTTGCACTGCACAATCACAGCAGGGAACTTACAATAATAAGGCTGTCTGAAGAAGCAGTGGGCCGCAACTGACAGAGAGGACCCTAGTTGTCACTGGGCCTAGCAGGCGGTCCATAGTTGCTAATAGCTCTTCTACCCTGATACACATATACAGTATTCATGCACTTTTGTAACCGTGGGCAATACACATGACCCTGGTTGCCGCACCAAAATGTCATGAATGCTGTGTACATTGCTGTGTACATTGCCATTGTTAGCTACAGCATCACGTTTTTCTTCTTTTTTTATAAACTACATCTTTCATATCTGTAGCAAATATGCTATTGATTTTATTTCTTGTTTCTGTGCTATGATACACTTTGCTTTACAGAAAATGTATACCAGCATGTCAAGGCCTGATTCCATCATGTCTTAGAAGCTAAACAGGTTGGGCCAGGGCAGTACTTGAATGGGGACTGCTGGAGCCTTTGGTGGCAAAGTGGGACAACTAGAGGAGTAAATGTTGTGTTGTCCTTAGACAAGACACTTCACCCACATTGCCTAGTGTAAATGAAAAGGAAATGAAGAAAAGAACAAGTCTGATGAGTGAAGGAAAGATGCTATGCTGGAGAGAAATTAAATCAGTGGCTAAATTGTTACATGTTAGCTCACTCCCCAAAGACTTGAGCATCATTTGATAGAAAGTGTCTAATAATTAGGTTTTGGCCATGTCAGACACATACAATTCCTTCTACTAATGACTGTGTAAGAAAAATCAGGGCCCCTAGGGTCAGAGAAGGATAGAAAATAGCCAGATGATAAAGCCACCCTTTGCTTTTGTCTGTGTAAACTCAGAGATGAAAGAGAAGAAAGCCACAAAACTGACGAGTGAATTCAACAAGGAGGAAGTGTGTGTGTGTGCAAAGAGGAAATGAAGTGGCAATAAGAGCAGCCAAAGGGGAAATGCTCTTCACCGTGAGTTTAATACATCAGACTGGGGATTTGGCAGCCCGCCACACACCAATTGTTTACCTTTTTGCTCACTGGCTGCATCTGTTCTGTTTTGTAAACGGTACTAAACTATTTGCCCGTAAACACCGGAATCAATAACAACTGCTAAGGGAATTCCTTTATCCCACCCCTCGCTCTCTTTCCCCATGTTTTCATTCCATACCACCACTCCTTTCTCTCTCCACCTCTCTGCTTTCGCTCAAGCTCTCTTTCTCTCCTTCTGTCCCTCGCTCTCTTTTTTCCACTCTCTCCCTTCTCCTGCCAGTCAGATCAGTGTGTGTATTTGTGTACGCAGGAGGAAGAGTTTGTTGTAGAACCAATTGTGAACCCACAGGAGAGCTAGACAAGGAGAAGACTAATGGCTCGCCCAAAATACCTGCTCTTCTTCTGCTTGGTGTTACATTGTTGTCATTGTTAAAACCTACAAACTGAAACTAGCCACCAAAGACCACCGCTAGAGAAATATTTTTCTTAAGTGGAAATTCCTGTGTTCTCTTTATAACAACTACAAATCTCCAACATATTATTTTTTCTATTACAAGTGTTTGCTGCATGGCATACATCTCAGATAGCTTGTCCATTTTGGTTGTGCTTTTTAGCATTACACTTGTCCGACTAAGCATTGATTTTACTTTATTTGAGAGTAGCTCCACTCTCTTCATTGTCATATCGGGGGAAAATTATATGAGCATATTTTGCCTTGTTTCAAGCTATAGCTTTCAGCACCACTCTCTTATTGATTCTCAGTACATTGACCTTTAGTTGAACTCTGCTAGCTGCTAGTGCCCTTACTCATTTCTGCTCTATATGAGACATGCTATGCACCATGCTATATGACACACCTGGGTGCTTTTAAGCACACCCTTTCCATCAACTGAGTATAAGAGCCTCCATTTGGCCTTACTGTTGTGACAAAGGTATAATGAGCTTTAGATGGCAATGTACTAGACCGCTATGGCTATAAGGCTATTTGGCTAGTAAGGCAACTATAAATACCTATATAGCACGGATGACAGAACCAAATTCAGACAAGGTCATGTTCTTTTATAGTAATGGTCGATGTATACAAGACAACAATGGGATACATGTGCTAAGGTTAAACCTGCTTGCAAATTTTTTAGAAGACTCCCAGTATTTGTTCAATTTACTCCAAAGCAATTGTATAGTTTATTCCATGATGTTAAAATTTTAAAAAGTTCATAAATAGTTTCACTGCATTTATGGACTTGCAAGCTTAAAAATAAAGCCAGCACTTGAGTGTCAGCTGGGTCACGCATGTAGAGAGCAGACTCCCACTGGACCCCATTACAGAAGATCTGCTGTGCTGAAGACACATGCAGTTTAATTACACACACACTCACACAAGTCAACACATATTCAGACTGACAGAAAATAACAATGTGATTTCACACAGACATGCGCACATGAATACATGTATACTTTTAGACTTGTAAACAAAAACAAACTTGGGGTCAGAATATATTCGGTGGTGACCATGAAGTCTAGTTGCAGTGGCAATTATCCTGCAAGACAGACATGTGCAACTTTGAGTCTTTTCCAAATCAGCAAAGTCATAATGAGTGGCATTTCACAAACATAAACATGTGCGCTGGTTGCCAGACACCCTCACTCAAAAAGGCTCCGCTCATAGACATGCATGTGAACATACTAGCACTCCCAAACCCGCAGTGACTCACGCCTCATGCATGATTAATCTAACATCCTAAGGGACAATGCGTTGTTATATTGTCAGATTTTGTTTAACAATATGGCAAGATTACATTAGGATCCACAGGCAGTAATGTAACAATTATTGAAAAAGGCGCCTTTCTCCTTTCTTACTCAGCACTCAATCATTGGCTGGCTTTAAGAGTCAAAGCTAATACTGAGCTCATCCATTCCCAAATGCCTTTGCAATAGAGCAGCTCATTTAGGCAGACACACAAAAGTATTTGTGCATGTGTCTGGGAGCACGGCAACACATCTCCAAGCTTCCCATTCTCCAGCTTTAATGCGGAACATCCCCCGGGTGATGGCTTTGGCAGCCTCCAAAATGGGAAATCCATATTTGCCAAGGGGGTCATCTGCGGGTTAGGGGAGAAAGTTTTGTGCCGAGAGAGCAGGATGAACATGTGTGACTTCTCCGGGATAAAAGTTTGCATATTTTTCCTTTGTCTTTGTTTATGCGGTGTATTGGGAAAACATGAACAGGTCGATATTTATAAAAGGTGTTGTGCTTGGCAAGACTCAGGGAAAGGATTTGTTTCTGATGAGTGTATGTAGGTTGGAAGGTTGAACTGAAAAAGTATTTTTCTGTTGTTATTCGATACAGCCTTTTCTGTTATTTGTAAATCAGCATGTCATTATTAATCGTAATATTTTATTTTTCTTCCACAGCACCTGTGGATGTTTCTGTAAAAGGCAGAACCTTTAGTCTGACCTCCCACCAGCTGGGGGTATTAACTCAACTGGTCTGTGCTTTACTTGAATTTGAGGGCACAGTGAAAGAACTCATCAGACAGATGACCCATATCAGTTGTGCTGGACATCCTCCGTGTTTTAAAGGTACTGCTACAACTTTCTGCAAGTTTTATTGACATCATTTATTTCAGTAAGATGCGCATAAACATAGTAATTCTTTATATGACCAATAAACATTATGTCAGTATGACATTTTGTCTTAGACTGCCCAAGTCTTATTTGTTTTTTTTTTTTACTTCAGTGTATAATGTTGTGTAACTTGTAGAGATGTTGTGTTGTGCTATAGCTTAGTTTATTTAAGCTGTGAATCATCCCTTTCTCTCACCTCTTTGAACTGCTGAGGCAAAGATGTTAAATGAAAGCTTTTGGTGCATGGCGTAATTTCCATAAAGGTTAAATTTACAAAAACAAGGCTTGCAGAAAGGCTCAATTTACAGAGAGGTAAACAGCCTTTAAAGGGCAGTTATCCAAATCATTAATTCTAGGCAATCAAACGGCTTAATTACCAGAAATTCATCAGATGGGCTTAAAGGTCAAAAAGTGATGCGCTCACTACTTCCTCCTCCTTCCGTTCCATGCGGTCTTGTTCGCTTAAATTGCCTCGCCTGGGGTCTCACTCTTCGCCTTCTGATTAGGAAACTGTGGCCTTGATGTCCGCGCTTTTTAATTGCAAAAGCCAACCCAAGACGCTTGCACGCTTGTCTACAACCATCATTCTCTGTATACTTTCCACTTCCTTGCACATTCACTCAGTCCTGGTCCCTATAGAATTGCTCCATATGGGGTTGACCAAATCTGGGTTCAAATCAAAAGTTAGTCTCCAAAATTAGATGCATGTTTTTAACATTAGTGCAGTATGTATTTAGATCTCTCTGTGGCAGAATGGTATGACTATGATTAGTTTAGTTAGCAATGATGTGACCCATATTTAGCTTGTGTGTAGTACTCTTTTATGTAGGCTTTTAGCAACTGGCAGGCAACCTAGCTTTATTTATGATATACGATATGTTATGATTTCTTTGGGAAAATTGCCTACTAAACTGCATGTATTTGATGCTATCAGAGGTTCCCATAGATATCATATCACAAATGTGTGTTTTCAAAGATAATTTAATGTGCAAATGTGCCTGACATCTTGTGCTCAAATAAATGTATAAAAATATATGAGAAAGATGCTGTAATAATACTGAGTAATTTTTTTGTACTGAGTAATATGACATATATCAGTACTTGCCTGACCAGCCAGTCCCTACACGCATTAATAAACAACTTTACAAAGACACGAGGGTCTGGAAACAGAAAAACACACACCCTTCTGCAGTCAAACAGAATGTAGGAGGGGATGTACTGACTCACACTGACTTCCTGCAAACAGCAGAACTGATAAGCTCTGCCTCTTCATTGCAAAATTTAAGTATAGCAAGATTTAAATTTATTTACAAGTTTATCTGAACCTGATTAACTGCAACTAAATACAGACAAACGGGTGGGAAAGACTGTCGAACACAGATTTTATGAGATTGGGCACCAGTTGCACTACAGATTAAGATTGTGCAAACATATGGTCAATCCAAATATAACTTTGAGTAACTTAATGATGAGAGAATATCGTTATAACATGAATAAAAATGTAGAAATTTGGAAAATATCTCCTCTAAAGCCCAGAGTAGACCAAATCTTCAAGTTTGAGTTGTTTGTACCATTATTTCAATTCCTTCATTATTGTACTGTAAACTCAGACAAAGTGGACTAATAGATTGTAACTTGCCTAGTTGCTGTCATTAGCATTTTCTCATTTAGGTATTTTAAGAAGGAACTCAAGCTTTGATGTGAAAGCTAATAACAAAAATGCCACTGTAACTGCGCAGTCACCTCAGCATCTGGAGGTAAGACATCTTATTTATGAAGTACTAAGGCGTTAACAAGCTTGCTTTGACTTCCACATTTTTCTTTCTTATAGGTGCAGTTTCTGAAGTTTGACTGGAGGTTACCTTTTATGGGACTAGTTCCTCAGATGGCCCACTGTGTTAAAGTGGTACTTGATGATATTTGTACCAAGACTCTACAACAGGAGGAGGCCTTACATTCTGAAGGAGAAACCTCTCTAGCCCTCATAAGCACACAAGATCTTACCAGCAGCACCATCAGCAGCTATCTGCACTTCAAGAGACAAGTGCCCAAAATGATAGCTCATGTAAGTACATTGTATTGACATATTGCAAACTAGGGCTGGGGTGAATCTGTTTTGCTACAATTTGAGTTTTGTCTCGATACTTGGATCAGAGTTTTGATATGTTTTCAGTTTTGTTAAACCTCATAAGAACAAACTACTTTTTCTACTAAATAAAACATGGCTTTTTAACAAGTAGCATGATTACTGCTTAAATGTATTTTTATAGTCAAGAGTTTATTAAGATTATGTTTTTAAAAAGTTCATAGTTCAGTCGTTCCTGGGTCAATTATGTGAAACAAAAATGGACAAAATGACTAAATTTACTTCAACAAGAATTTAACTATAATACCTGTACTATATACGGATGCCACTTCATCTATTTTCCTGTCATATTCTGCACTATGCCATAGCAAACACTTATTGTAAAAAATATTTTTTTAAACTATTTTTTTAACTGTTATAACTTTATAAACATTTTAAGTCTATTATAAAATTATCTTGTTTGATTGCATGTTTCTATTTTTCCTGCTATTCCTAAAATGTGCTTGCAGCACTGGAATTTCCCCTTTGTGGGACAAATAAAGGATTCTTATCTTATCTTATCTTAACTTGCTGTTTACTTCTCCTATCTGAGTAATGACCGTGGAATCAATCCTTTCCTAACAGCATTAAAATGACAAAACCACCACCAGAATTAAAATGAAACTCCACTATAGAACAATTAGATACTCTTTGTGCAAATCCCTGGTGCATATCGTCCCATCCCTGGTGCAAATCCATGTGATGGAAGTTAGGATTAAAAATTTCTAGTCATGACTAGTCGTAATTATATTTTGCTAATCATGATTTTTACTTGAATTAGACTGGCTAACGTAAAGATACCTACATGTAAATATACCTTTTATACCACAGCACATTGACTTCATGCAATATCAGAAAGAAATAACCTTTTTTTTTTCTTATCAGTTTTTAATGCAATTTGTAACCATTCTCTATCTAGAGGTGTACAGAGGTGTTCACCATAATTCAACCTTAATTTGTTTAAACAAATATTCATAAAAACTTTTATACTTGTTTATTTGTTAAACTAAATTTGGAATGCATCTTTACATCTTTACCCTTCAGTTCCTTTCATCTTCTACAAATCTTTTACAATGATTTGTGGCTGCTTAAGCTGGGCTAGCAAAATCAAGCTCTCTCGCATGGTTAATGTCCATATGTGTTCATTATTGACAGCTTTAACATATCTTACAGACAGCAAAGTTAACCTAATGAATCCCACCAACTGCAGTGTATGCACTAATAATGTAGGAGTGGCGTCTAGCAGACGTGTACTAGTTTGGTTTGATTTAAGTTCGAATTTCAGCAAAAGGTTGTCGTGGTGTTATGCTTTAAGTCTCAAATTAAGTGTGTGCTTTTTTTTTTTTTGATAATCATGCCCATTGATTCATTCACAGCCTTTTCAGCACCTGACCGCTTTTTCCACTTTTAAAAATTGCACGCACGCACGCACACACCTGCACACACGCACACACGCTCACAAACAACTAAAACTTAACACCATCTTTTTCACCTTGCTACAATTGTCCTGGTGGGATTTAGGCTTTGATCTGAACCGGTTACGGTCTTAGCCTGACTTTAGCAAGGATATGCATGCTTTTTTTTCCAGCATTTGTGTGGAAGGTGTGGTGTGTTCCAGCTCTGTGGGTGATACTTCTCAAGGGCCTCTCCATCAGCCAGCTAATACTGGGTGTTATGTCTACTCCTGCTCTGTCTCACTCTCTCTCCAAGCTAAGCTCCTAATGACTACAAGTAGGGAGATATTGACTTAATTGTCCAAACGGCCATTGTTGCCAGGCCTTTTAACCCCCAATGGACGCCTTTATGGAGCAAATAGTGTAAAGAGACTGTAAGTCTGTCAATTGTGTGCACATGCTGGAGCCCTGATCTGACAGAATGTCGAAAGTCTCAATGAGTGCCCAGTTTATGTCCAGTAATAGACAGGTTTGTTTCACATTTGCACTACTTGCTGCTTTATTGATTTATTTATTAAGGGTATGATTTAATAATGTGAACATTTGTCTAGCAAGTTAAAAAGGGTGATTTTTCTTCACACAGTCTCATAATTACAAACAGTATAAACTGTGATTACCTACAAACACCTGGACATGAGCAGCAGAAGTTAGTCTACATTAGGACTAAGCTGGGCTAAAACCTGAGAGTGGGAAAAAAAATTCTTAGTTGCAAAAGAAGATCTAACTGCCTGTCAGACTTGTAGATGATTTGTTTTAAGGTAATCAATTTTAGTGAGTGACAGAACTTTTCTCTTCATTGTAGCATCATCTATTCATATATTTTCAGCAAGAAAAAAGAATTATGTTTTTTGTTGAGAATGTACATACATGTTGTGCTTGACTTTTTTTCAATTGTATGAGTTGGTATAGCAGAGATGCATCACACTTGATGTGGAAGTGTAGAGAATAAGTGCTGTTTATATTACAAATTCATATAATGGCCTGCACTCTCTCTCCTCTCACCTTTATTTGACCCGCTTGCTTTTTCTTCCCTCTCAGCACGTTTGACTCCCCACCTTTCTGCCAACACACTGTAACATTTCTGCTTCGATGTGACTAACGTGATGCATGCCGTTATGGAATTAGACAAGTGCTGATGTATCCTCTGAAGTAAAGGTTTTATTTGACCTGATACGCATTATGCATGTTCAGCAGCGGATAGACGAGCATGTCTTATTGCCTACATCTGTATTCTACATTTGTTCCTATGTTTGCCTTTCAGCTATAATGGCTTGCACAAGGTTAGGAAAAAACATGCATAATATCCAGCATAATCTCAAATCTTTTGTCGTTCTGATAAGAAAGTGTTTCATTATTTACACCTAATGAGCTCCCTTTCTCCCATGTTTTCTGAGAGTTCCTTGATATTGATATCATGTCTTGCCTTCTCTCATAGTTCTGTGGAGTGATCATGAAGGAGCTGAATGCCTTACTACCCTTGGCAGCAGCCTGCAGGGACAGCTCTCTCTTGGAAGTTCGAATATTTTTTGTGGAAGCATGTAAAACTGCAGTGTTTGCTATGCTGGACCGTGTTCAAGAGCGAGCCAGTGAAGTCCCATCCTCAGCCCCTCTAAAAAACCTACCTGCACTGTTGGCCACTGTCATTTACCTGCATCAGCAACTGCAACTCTATCACACCAAGCTCAAGGATTCAAATACTGCAGTGTCCAAAGTGTAAGTATGACCACAGTCAAAGATTTTTCTTCTTACATTCTGAAAATACTACTGTATGCTACAGTTCAACTGCATAGAATGTACTATGGTTAAAAATAATTTTAAAATAATCTATCAATTCTGTCTATTGAGTTGTAAAGAATAATTTGGGATGTCCGTGAAGATTTTTAAATATGAATTTATTACTACAGCTGAGGTGTGTTTTTTTGCTTATAGTGAATTCTTTATACATTTTAAGTTCTTTTTATCCTGCCACTTATTTTAGAATAAAGGGTTTAACCAGTGTCAGAAAAGAAGTTAAAATGGCGGACCAAGGAGAAAGACATAAAAATGACTGGCAGGTCATAATGACACCCATATTGTGTCTACATTTGGTGGCTTTATATGCCTCATAATCCTTCCCATTAACCTCTGCTCTGCACAGATCCCCTCTAAAGGCATCGCTTGTGCCCTCTCTGCCCCTGTTGTTCCACCTCTGGCCCTTTGCATCCCCGCCTGCACTTGCTCTATGCCCCCTTTGGTCATAAAATTGCACAGTCCTACTCCCTTGTTTCTAAGCCCTCTGTTTAACTATTGCCTCTTTTTTAATCAACTGTCTTTTTATTTGAAAGTTTGAAATTTTGAATGAATTATTAAAGTGGTTTTATAATCTTTTATGTGTTGGTGTATCTTTCTAGGTACTTGACCCCTACAGCTTTTATCTTTATATATCTTTGACAGATTTTTTTTTTCCCCTCTCAGACAGTTTGTTCTTATGTTCAATGCTTTGTTTCCCTCCTCTGTGTCTAGACCTCTGACCTTGCTGCCTATTCAAAAGTGCCAAGATGTAGCAGAGACAATAAGAGAACAACTCACTACCTACTGCATCCAAGTTTGCTCCACTTGCCTTTTGCAGGATGCTGAGAATCGCCACTGGGATGACCCCAAGCCTTTTGATGAGGTACAACATTTTGTTCATCTCCAAAAACCACTGTGTTGTGGAAGAGAAAAAGCATCCAACAGTCTAATTCAATTCAATTTGTAATGTTTCTATTCCGTCTTTGAATTTGAATGTCACGTGGGTTTGCTGCAACTCTCTATAGATTTTGGAAGTTTCTTGCATCTGGTTTTTCATTCACACAATGCACCTTCACCTCCCACTCTGCCTCTTTCTAAGCAAACCTTCTTCTGTGAGCTGCCTGAGAACATCTGTGGCTTCTATGCTGCCCCCAGGGCTCCTGGGATTCAGCTCTGTGAAGTCTGCAGTCTACTCTGGGACTGTCTGGAAACAGCAGAGGGCCCCTGGAACTCCCCTACCTTTATGCCCTTAAACCAATCTAAACCTTCTCTCTCTTTTACTGTACCTTGCTGTTGCCTTTTTCCCCTCTTTGTTCTTCTCTTTCGCTCTGGGTCAGTGGTGTCAGACAGACCTGCTGAGTGCAGGTGTGTGCTTTTATTCAGCCACGTTGATGTGCACTGTACACATGAATGCATAGTGTCACAGAACTGGAGCAAGAATGAGCTATCTATTCTTCAGGCCTGTATAGTCTCTTCTTTTTTAAGTTAGAATTACAAGGAACTCCTCAATTGGATTTCTGGATATGCTTTTTATATCTGTCATTTCATGGTCACAATGTGAGAAACCCTTGCTGACTCAGCCTTCTCAATATTTCAATAAAGAGAACACCAACTAACTAACCCTATTGTGTGACCTCACTATAATAACTTGAATAGTAGTAACATTTGAAGAAGTTACAAAAACTAGTGATTGACACACTGGCTGCCGTTTTCAGTTTTAGTTTGACACCAGTAAAATAAATTGAATCTTTGCATTTTCTGTTACTTTGTCATTGCGGTTATTTAAACAGCTAGGACTTTGCTGTTTAACTTACATTTAATCACAAACAGAAACAATCCAAATAACAGTTCACATTGTTGTTTGGGTTTGGGTCAAATATCTGGCTTTGCTCTGGTAAGTCCACAGGCGTACTGTACAAGGCGGCTTAATCCTGGACATAGATTTTGGTCAAGCCCCTAATCAGTCACTATTCCTTAAATGACTGGCTTGAGGGTTTAGAGGAAGGCAACAATAGAAGCCTAATGAGCTGAACTTTTTTTGTGTGTAATCTCTGGTATCTTGTACTTTTAGCGAATTGCACATGGTCGATATATACATGTCTGCCGCAGAAAGATTTGAAAAAGTACACAGATCCTCAAAACTAACACGTTACGTTACTCGTTACCCTCAAAACTGTTCACACTATACATTCATTCCCCATCTTTGGACATCAGATATTTTAGGATGTCTCCAGAGCTTTGTCTGGTCTCAGGTTTAAGTCATCAAATGAAAGAATAAAAAAAAAAACAAATAATACTCTTTTTTCTGTGGAAGTTTTTACGATATCTTCTGATTTGCTTGTTTTTTCAGTGTCTTCTCTCTTTGTACGTGTGCATGCAGACATCTGTGTTATAGAGCAGGCCTGTTGTGATGTATTCTGTTCTCCAGGACTTAAAAGTAAATTCCCAGTTGGTGAGAAGAAATCCAGGTGCAGAGTGCAGGTGGCGTGACCACTGAAAAAAGTAGTTTTGACAGACCTAACTTTATCTTTCCCCCCCTTTTCTTTGACTATTTTTATCATACCGCCTTAGTTTTCTTAGTGTTTCTTCTCTGTCAAGGTCCATATGATAATCTGTCTCACTGAGTAACCTCCCGTGTTCCACTTTCCTCTCATCTTCAGGGGGAGCGGTGTTCCTTCTCAGTGCAGATGTGGTATTACTTCCTGTGTGGGCTCCGCAGTGATCTGTGGCCTGTCCTTCCTGCGGCGCTGTCTAAAGAGCTGCTGGGGAAAGTGCTGTCAGAGACTCTACAGTTGCTGGTGCAAAGATATGCTTTGGCCCGACCTTCGTACAGGAGACACCTGCGGATTAGGTCATTGTTTTCTAACTTGTAATAACATACTTGGGGAAAAAAATTATATATATGTATATATGTATATACTGTAAATATGCATATATATGTGCGCTGTGTATTTATGTTATGATAATGATCACATAATCATTGTCATCATTATTTTTTTGTGCTGTTTTTTAGGTGTGACATCACCGCAGTGCTACTTTATGTGGAAGAACTGATGTTTAGTGTCTGTGAAACTCCAGAGGCGTTTATGCACATCATTCCATCACCAGGGACTAACAATGGACTAAATGGTCAAATACTATCCACAATTCATGCAATCGACTCCTAACTGTGCTCATTATTGTCACTTCACCACTTTCTTCCTTGTACAGGTCAGTACTTTTTTTTTTCTTTATTAGAACAAGATGTACATTAAAAAATATTTACAGTCTACCCAACTGATTTTTCTCTAGAGTTTTAATGAATAATCCAGGTCCAACAACACATCCTGTTGACAGCCCTGTTGTCCGATGGCTCATTGCTATTGACCCTGACCTCTTCATGGGACAAATCATCGAGTAAGTAGAACCACCGTACTAAAATCTAAGATTTATCAAATTATTTTTACATATAAACAGGGAACAGACTTATATTGACGTTTTTTTGTATTTGCTAAACATTGTAAAAGAATAGAACATTCAAAAATGTGTGAAAAATGTATGATTAACATATGTGCACGGTTACCTCCAAGGGGTCATTCATTCTCATACTCAGCCACTTTGCTCTCCTCTCCCACAGAGCCAGAGGTGATGTCACTGCTCATTGATAGAGCACAGTTCAAGTTAACCCTTATTCTGTAAATTTGCTTTTTTATGACTTCTTTATTTCTTTTCATTCACCTTCTTTCAGCATGCAGATGGCCAGCCAGAGAATGCAAGCCAGACACATAGTTTACTGTTACATTGCTATTAATTTAACACAATTGTCTTTGTAGTGGAATTAAAAAAACAAAAACATCTTCTCAACATATAGTGTAAGTTGTATAAGACCCACTATTGTTGTATTATTAAGCTTTCTCTTTGACTTTGACTGTGTACTCACCAAGTACATCTGGGTGTTTTGTTTCTGTAAGATGACCCTGTGCTGTAGCACAGATAGATTTATCAGAGCAGTTAAAAGAGGATTTCTTGGGGATTTGCAGTCCCAATGACATCATAAATTGCACCGTCAGATTTAGGTCTTGTTTTCTCAGTCAAGCAGCGGGGTTCCACAGCTTTCTGGCTGAAATAGAATGGTTAATATTTTTAACCAACACTAGACAAACTCTGCTGGCTCATGTCATTAGAATTTATAGAGATGTAAAAGGTAAAATGCAGGCTGCCGCCTATCACCATGCATTCACACTTACTTTCATACACAACCGCTAAAGTCTGTGTGCACACACTTACAAGAGCACACAGCAAGGACACGGCTCATTACCCACAGCTGGCTGCAGCCTCTTGGTTATACAAAAGATGTAGCAGGGGGGCACTGCTGTATATTCATGTATTTGGCTGTTTCCCAAATGTTAATTTGCTTTTAGCTGGCCAAGATTAGAGCTGATTCTGTCATGGCGCTTCCTTCATTGCATAATAGAATGAGTGAGAGGCATTCTATGAATCTGATTTAGTAGAAAAATAGTTCAGTTGTATTTCATTTTACCTTAGAATCCTTAGATCTCTTGAACAAAGATAGCTTTTTTATATATATATATATATATTATATTATATTATATATATATATATATATATATATATTGACTGCCATGTGTACGCTCACCTGACACTGCACAACTGTCAGCTTTGTTATTCTTATTTTTTTCTCAGTGAAGACCTCAAGGAGCAAGCAGCCTCTACATGTCAGTTAAGGTTGCTGATCTCTGACCTTGGAAATGATCCCAAGATGCTTCTACGGATACTGCTGTACAGAGACTGTCACCTGCCTAGAATACTTCTACAGAACTCTAGTAAGTCTTATTTCAGTCTAGTATATGTGAAAAAGAAATCTATACGCACAGATAATTAAAATATTAAGCTGCTCTTAAAATAGTTTAATATGAGCCATATTGAGCTTTAAGGTCATAATCAAGTCCTCATATGAGGTTTCCCTTATTTTATGAAGTTATCATCAGCATAATTTGGCCTTGGTCATCATTATCACTTAATCAATAGAGCACAGTAATAAACACTCAACAGGCTCAGGCAGAGCATGCAGCCTGACCTTTAAAGATTTTCCCTTTCTTCTTCACTGGCAACAGTCTAACCTTTAAAGACTGTTGTGCACTCGCACATTATTTCACATTATAGCGACCTCATTAATAACAACTTTCACTGTCTCGTTCTCGTGCTTGGTCTGAGTCCGGCTTCCAGCCGCTGCAATGCTTCTCTCTGCACGCTGCCGTAAATCAATGCTGGAAGCGCTGACTCTTGTGTGTTATCACGTTGACAGGCTAATTAACCAGGAAACAGACAGACAGAAGAAACAGCTTGACTTAATGCCCACTATATGCCAATAATCTATAGTATGTATGACATAGAGTGCCTGTGATGCGTCACAATTTAAAATAAATACTTATTGAAAAAAAAAAAAAAAAAAAAACAGTGTTACATCATTACAACTTTAAAGTCCATATAACATATTAAACCTATTTTAATGTGATTGCAAATTGTTGTAAATTATTATAGTTTTATAGCAGTTGCAGCTAGTGAGAAGTTGACAGACAAAAGTTGAAAATGAAGTATTCAAGTATTTTGAGTTCTAAAACAGAACACCTCCACATACAATATGACATCAAATAGCGCTTATATTCAAAGACAATTTACTCACAACTGCTACAGTTTCCTGGGAGTTTAAGAAAAAAATGTGTAACAAAGCCATATCAATTGATAAATCATAACAATGTATGTGGATTTTAGTCTATATTTGCAATGTGTTTGAAGGGAAAGGTTGTGGAATTTCAAAAGATGTTTTACTGAAAAATGTAGGCTAACCTGTCAAATGCACTTCAAGTTAGTATTTTTTGTTTGTGTGTTTGTTCACTGTCACCTTCTCAACTATGTACACTTTTTAGACTTTTATACTACATGTAAATAGTTTCCCAAAGTCTGATTTGCGTTCCACAACATGAGGCTTATACCTTATTGAGGTTATGCAGGTGACAGCAGCATTCTAAATGTGAGTGCTGAGTGGCAAGCAAATGAAGTCAGTGGAAAGAAATTTCATTTTCTCCTGTAAGAGTCAAAATCTAGATAAACAAGAATAAGACACTACAGTCTGAGAACAAATTTAACCTTCCACAAGTCTACTGGGTACTGGGTTTGTAAATGACATGTAAAAAGAGAAAATCAGGTAAACAGTGATAACAAAGCAGATAAACAACAAGACTTTAGCTTCTCTAACATTTACCACAAACACTGAGCTCACACACAGTTGAACTTATTACCCTTTACTTCTTAAAAAATATGTTTTTGAGGCTGTTTGTTGCAGTTAAAATGTCCTGAATCATCAATTATCCTTAGCAAACAAACTTATAGTCAACAAGCTGTTTCCTGTTTTGAAACTGTGTTGCAACACTGAAATTTCCACACTGTCAGGCACGTGAAGGCATTCATAGTTTATCTTATTTTATCAACTTTAATCATAAGAAGCAGTTTATTTAATAGTCTCAGTATGGGTCATAGTAGTTTACGACATTTGAGAGGACAAGCAAAAACATTCTCATTGGAGAAAATGCATGAACAATATGCATGACTGATACCTCTGGACTTATAATAGACTGCCTATTTTTGCTCTGTCATTTTAAAATAGTCCGATATTAGTCAGAACCACGTCCTGCTGCCCTCCATCACAGCGCCCCTCACTGACTGCTGCGTTGCATACTTCTATTCAAATAGCTGTCATTTCCTACACAGCAGACTGACAGACCGCTGGATGTCTGCCACCTCTGGAGCAATGGGCCTCTCCTCAGCCACCCCTGTCAACCACACACACGTACACACACACACCCTCCATCCTTAGCCCTTCTGCTCAGACACAACCCCCACAAGGACACCCTGTCAAAACCTCTTCCTTTTCACTCCCTGTCCCCATGAGCTGCAGATCCCACAGCCGGGGGCTTTGAAAAAAGCTTTCGTTCTGTTTCTCTGTTCTCTCAGTGTGTGTGTTTTCATGTAACACAGATGTACTTTAGTTTTCTGTTTTACAATGCGTTTTGTTCACTTTTTTTGTTGACATTCTTGCTGTACTGTTTTGTGCTATTAACTTTTTTTTTTTTTTTATCTGATTAGTATTGAAGCACTTAGTTAGTGCTATAATTCATACATTTCTAATGAACAAATCTTCTATCAATAAATATAGTTTAGATCAGAGTTCATGTTTTAGAAGAAAAAGTTTGACAATTTCAAATACCAAAAACATGTTGATATTTTAGTCATACCTTCTACCCCTAATAATCCAACACTGTATTAATTATGCAGTTTATTTTACAATAATGTATATTCTTTACCAACTAGTGAGAAATTGACATATAAAAGTTGAAAATGAATGAAAAGTATTTACAACAATTGTACATTCTTCTCCAACTAGTGAGAAATTATTATTAATAAGTATTTTGAGATCTAAAACAGAACATCTCCACATACTACCGTCATTTCTTAATTATAATGCGCTACTTTTCTTTTTATAAAAAATTGGAACTGTGCGGCTTAAACAACGATGCAGCAAAATTATAGATTCTCTTTGACTTACTATTAACAAGTACTGCTTATATATGTACTTTATCTTTTTCAAATTTAAATCTAGTTGGTGCGGCTTATATTCCGGTGCACTCAATAGTGCGGAAATTACGGTATATGATATCAAATAACGCTAATATGCAAAGGCAATTTACGTCTCCAAAATGCAAGTGTCTTACTCATTACACTAAACCTGTGAAGTTCAATGTAACAACTAAGCAGTTATAAGTCTTCACCTAGCATTTTAATTGTTCTTGTTTTTTTGTTTTTTTTAATTTTTTGGCAGACTTTTGGGAAGAGGTTGATATTGCAACACCCTCTGAAAACCATAAAGCAGGCGATGACTTCCTGATTGCGCTGTTCAACATTTTAATTTGCCTCAATGACGTTCCAAAGGCCTTGACTCAGACTCTTCAACCTTACATGGAGAGGGCACAACTCTGGACACATCTCTTTACACTGGCAGGTAGAGTAAATCAACTCCCTTCATAAAGTTGTCCTTCAGTACAGACGGCATACCATTACTTTGGATGATTTAGAATGTGAGTAAATTAATGGCCACCTTGTACCTTATAAACTTGTTTTAGAATCTATAACTTCATCATGACATGCTACATAGAGACAAATCACATTTATTATTGATACTTACTACAGCTCAGCTTTACAATGGGGTTTTGTAAAGATTTTGTAATTGTTTTTTTTATTCAATATTTAGATTTAGATCATGTATATTTTTATAAACCTAACCCTATTTAAACTTTACATAGATTAATTAGTTTAATTATTGCACTTTGCCAAATCTTTGTATTATCATTTGGTACAGGATACCCACAATGCCCCCATTTTTCATTTAAAAGTATTCCATGAGTTAACTTTCATGGATAACACTTTGAAAATTCTCTATTTCTTCACTTACACTCTTGTTTCATCACACAGTTGCTGCTTGTTTCAAATCAATACACAAGTCAATACAGTAGCAGGCGGTATGAAGTCTGAAGAGCGGGTGACTTTGAAAAATATGCCTGGGTCTCACCTGACACAGAATATTTCTCTTGAAAAACTATATCACTTTTTGTTCCGCTCTCCACTTTTTGCCGGGGTTGTAGGTCACACATTTGTTAGGCGCCTCTGGAGATTTCTCTGTGCTCCTTATGCCCTATTCGTACTATATCACTTTCCTGTAGCCTTTGGTTTTACAGTCGACATTGTGGACTGTAGAAAGTTTATGCCTTCCAACAATATGTTATAGCTGCCATAACTTCATAGGAAGATAGTAAAGGGCAGAGCAATGAAAGAAAAAGAGCATCTGATGTCTGTTTTGTTTTATAGAGACAAAGTGATTATGCACATGTATATTATAAGAATTTAATTAATAGTGACTTTATTGCAGTGGTATCAAAGTTAGTTAAGTTAGTTAAATTAAGTTAAGTTACTGTAAAAAGCAAAAAATGTACCTAAAATTTGCTCAGTGTCAGTCTAAAGATATATGTTTACTTTTGATTTAATTCAGTTTACTCCCATGACTTTTGAATCAAAGTTTGACAAGATGACAACTTTTAAGGCCTTCTCTATTATAAATTCTTTACTAGGAAAAAGTAGCTGCGACAATCAAAAGTAAGTGTGAAAGGACAAATATGATGCAACATTTCCATCCTTCAAACATGCTCCTGAGCACTTTGCATACCCATGCGCCAAAACCAATGAAAACAGTGCAGTAAAGTACACATGACGGCAACATTATTTAGAAACATAAACCAGTCCATCCACTTTCTTTAAAAAAGACAGCCTCTTCATTTTAAAATTAAACCTTAGCAACCAGCAAATTTTAAAGATTTCTAAACATGCATAAATCAATTCAGATATGACTTTGAGTAAACTAAGATTTTTATTGCAATCAAAGTAATCTGATTTTTATTTCCTACTCAAAGTGTGCAAAGGGCAAGTTTGTGTAAGTGTAGAAAACAAGAAACAGGATTATTGCATAGAGAAACTACGTCCCCTTTAATGCAGAACTGTTTGTTTTCATATTTCTATCATTTAGATACTTCACAGCCAGCACCAGCAGTGATCAGATGTCTTAGAGAAAATGTCACAAAGTCTTCAACTGGCCTACTGGTGCATCTTGTCTCTATGGTGGTGGGCTGGCAGGCCACAGCTGATCCTCTATGAAACTGACCCAATGGGACATACCGAAGTGCCTCCTGGCTATTGTACCAAAGGAGTGGAACTACACTAAAGCATCTAGTGGAAAAGACAAATGTATGTATCCATCGTGAAAATAAATAAAATCATTTTGCACTATTTGAGCAATATTAATGTTCTTGTTTCCAAAATATCTATTTACATTTTGCAGCTCTCATGGCCTTCATCATACAAGCCTTGTCTGTTGTCTTCACCAGCCTGCCCCAGGCCATTGAAGCTGTACCTTTCCCCATTTGGTTGCTTTTCCATGAGGCAGAGAAGCATCTTTTGCAGTTTACACAGCAACTTCAGTCAACTGGGCTTTTGATATGGGCTTTACTGAATTGTCTCATTCAGACAATGGAAGAACCAGACACATTAGAACACATCACTGGTCTAGCTCTGAACCAGCAGGCAGTAGAGTGTTTCTCATTATTGGCAGAAGCCATAAAAGCTGCCATTGGAGTTCTAAACAAGGCAAGTCCCTGTTGTGTTGTGTTTTGTTTTTTGGTGTCTTTTATAAAATTTTAATCATTGCATTCTTATTTTTGTATAGGTTGCAACAAAACCTATGATTCAAACTGTGCTGCAAACTATGGAAGCTAAAACACCAATTGGATAAATTTACAGCTACAGAAAGCTCAAAAGCTCTATTCTGAAAGGTAAGAATAGTCTTGAACCTTGGCAAAACACAAGATTATTTTGCTATAAATGGTGTGACAATGTTTTCCATTGTTTTAAGCAAGAGCTATTTCTATAAATCCACTTAACTCTTGGCCAGCCTTCTTCTCAGCACATCTGTAGCATTTATAAAACATGTCACATTTTGGTAAAAGTTTCTTGTGTTGTGTTATTTGTTTACTTGTGAGTCAGAAATATTACTCATCCTTCTAATTAGGCCATTAAATTATGGTGTAATTTGTTCTGGGTAATAATTTTTCAAAGAATGAACACAAACAAGATCAATATTTTGCCATGTTGGGTAAATGATGGACATGCTGTCTGATGGAGTGCCCTGCAGACTGGAGTGATGGGAAAACAGCTTTCACTTTGGGCTGCTCTGTGACCTTTGGCTCAGTACTCTGCAGCCTGTTCCCAGAAATTGTGTCTGCTGGGCCCCACTTCATCATACCAAACTATGAGTGCATCCATCCTCATAAAAGGCCACTACGGAACTCAACAGATCATGCTCAATTAAAAATAAGAAGTGAAATTTTCTCACAAAATCACATTTGCTTCTTGGAAATCCAGCATATTTTAAGTAACAGTAAGAGAGGATATGATTGTATTAAAAAGAAAAAGCTTGTATGATGAAGGGTTAGAGGAGGGGCTTGAGTGGGAAAGAGCCTAAAGAGTGATTATGTATTACCTGTCTGAGCTAGTCAGTGGGATCATTACTATTCATTAAACTAACCTTCACAGTGGAACGCGCCTGGCTTGTAAACAATCACAATACACTGTGAAAGAAGGGTGAGACGGTCCAACACTATCATGAAACAAAAACTGGCATCTCACACAGAATAGTGTTTGTGGTTTCAAGACTGGCTTAAAGGTGCATGATGTCTTTTGAACTAGACAGTCACCCTACAGTGAAAGAGAGGAGAGAAGTCTCATCCCATAAGTCAGGGATACATGTCCACTTAAGCATCTGCCCTGTTTCCTCTTTCCATTTACCAGCCCCCATTGTCTCAACTGTAACCCCCTCTCTATGCCACCCACCTTGTCTTTGCAAAGTAATTTGTAGAGGAGAAGATTATTGTTCTCCATCATGGTGACCCTGGCTGGGCTGACGGGATGCATACACAGATGAAGATGAATGCAGTTATTCCTTGGCGGAGGTCTGCCTCTTTCAGGGCACATTGGCCCTAATGACATGATTGATAGGCTGTCCCAAATCCGGAGGGGCCCTCATTAATCACCCCGCTGACTGAATCCAATCATCTGCTTCACCTGCACAGTGATGGACAGGAAAGGATACAGCGCAGGTGCTGACACGGATGCACAGACACCGTCACCGACATACCACCGCCGGGCCGCCAAGCAAAAGAATGAGAGGGATGTACAGACAAGATGGGACTCCTCTTTCTTTTCCTGCTCTCAGTGTCAAGCAGCCAATCGCTTCCTGACAGGCGACAGTGTTTCTGCCACCTTATAATTACAAAGGGGTAGGGAGTGAGTGCGGGCAAGAGAAGCCGAGCCAGGAAAAGAGGGAGAACAATGACAGGAACTGTATGTGAAGGAGGATGTTTGATGGACGATAGTATCATATCCATCCATACAGGAAGGGCAGGAAAATGATGCAGACGTCTGCCAGGGCTCCAGGCCACACATGCATGAAGACCTTGACACACAATTACACACATACCATTCAAGTTTAAAACACACACACACCAATAATTTTCAGTGCACCGACATCCTTCAGTCAAAATTCTATATGTATCTCATGAATGGTAATGAACACAGAATTGTTTTGTTATCAGTCATTCAATAATTATGTCTTTCCCTCACTTTTTAACAATGTCACCTCACCAGTTTGTTACAAGTGTTAAGTGTCTTTTGTGGAAAAGCTGGCAACAAATACATTTTAAATTCATTTGCCCTTCAGGGTAATTGACATCTCTACAATTAAAGCTTTGCCAGTAAAAGTCAACAGACATGTTTAGTTAATTTTCTTGCAGCAAGTTGGCAATTTGATTCCCAATTCATAGCTGAAATAAGACATTCAGCCTGGGGTGTATTCACACTCTTGTTGATATGCTTCATCTAATTTTTTGTTGTTTGTTGTCTTCCTGTATCATTGCTACTCTTACTATAGTCTTTCTTCCTAGTGTATTTGAACAAGAAAAGGAGAGTGGAGTGGCGGAGGCTGAACTGACTGAGCAGAAAATAGGCCTGATGCTGCTGGAGGTCTGCCACAAAGCAGGTGGCAGCGACTACCTGAGGCAGATCTATCACATCATCCAAGGCAATGAGGTAGGGAAACACTCCCTCTCCCCAGCAATTAGGTGGCTGCTGGCCTGAGGCTGCAGGCTGTTCACCGGGGAGAGACAGAGGGAAGAGGACAGCAGCTAGTGCACAGGCTCATTCTGATCTTCTGCTTTTAGGCTCACCTTTAGGGGATTTCACATAGAGAGGAGGAAACTATTGGAGTTACAGCCCATTCAGAAATTAGGCTTTATAAAGGAAAGTCTGGTGCAGCTGTTTATAGTATTAAAGATACGTTATCCAGTATAAAAGATTCTCTTTCCCACAGTTTTATCTGGCCTCTTTTTCAAAAAGATGTGAAATTGATTCGTTTGAATGTACATACAGACATATATTACTAATGTATAGTTAATCTACATGAACCAATAACCTTTAAAATGTTTATGGTTGTAATATAGTATCTAACTATAGTTAACTTGAAAAATGTTCAGATCTCTGAACCACATGTGACACAACATGGTAACAAGAAAACATGTGAGGTGAAGAAGGTTCAGGCCATGTCAAGCTGTTCAATGGGATTATTCTGGACTGCTTTCATAACACTTCAGTGACACATTGTACCTTTTTAAAGGACTGTACCCGATTTTTGCATCCTAAAAATGTAAACAAACAGAAATAATTAATTTTAATCTTTTTCCTTCAGGCTACATGATTTCCTTACGTAGCTAATGCATTCTGAGCTTCAGAATTGTTCATCATGATGAGTTTTAATGTTTTTTCACAGCTTTTAACAGCGAGGTGAGTCACTATGCTAACAACAGTTAGCCACAATGCTAAAAAAAACAGAAAAAGCTAAACACAAACGGGATTTTATTAGATATAGACAGGACTTTGGGGACTAATTTCCACCTGATTAGATACATTAACAAGACATCAGTGCTAGAGGGAAATTGCTTTTAAGTTATCTTGTTGCAAAAAAATCGAGTACAGCCCCTTTAAGGGTGAAAAATCAAATGCATAATCTTATCAAAATGGAAATGTAAAACTTTAGTTTGAGTCATTCTTCATCAACATACATCAGTTTCATGGCATTCTTTGGAATATTATAGCTATAGAAACAAGATTTCCTCAGAAATAAGCAGGAGAAAGCGCTCCTCTAAGACCCCTCCCTTTCCAAGTGAACCTCCAAATGAAAAAAATACAATGCTTATGTTAATAATAATAATAATAATTATTATTATTATTATTATTATTATTATTATTATTATTATTATTTTATTTTATTATTATTATTATTATTATTATTATTATTGTTGTTATTTTATTATTGTTATTGTTGTTGTTGTTGTTGTTGTTATTGTTGTTATTATTGTTGTTGTTATTATTATTATTATGTTCACTATAAATGTAAATATAATTTATTCATAAATGCATTTGTTATGTATGTATTTATTTATTTACTGTTTGTTTGTCTGGTAATTTTTGCTTTTTTTCTCAGGAACTATTAATGTCCAAAATATGTGGACATTCAGACCCTGGTCAGAATGTTTCACTGGTAAACTTTGCATGCAAACAAGAAAATTATTCAGACATGCAACATTTTAATCCACTCTACCAATTTGACCATCTTGGCAAGAAGAAACTTGAGCAGGTTTGTCTCTTTTAAGCCTTGATTTAATTTTGTGTGGTGGTGTTCATTTTGTAAGCATTGTAGAAATTAATACTGTACTTACTGTGGTGTTGAAAGTGAGATCTTTCAAGTTTCCATGTAGAAGGTTAAATAATAATAATAAAAAAAGTTCTTTATTCTGTATAGTTTTAGTTTTGTGAACGTGCTCATAGTTTAAGATATATTTCTGTGAAGTATGTAACTAAATGGTCATTGAGTACTGTCTGCCTACCCAAAACTAGTAGTTAATGCAGCCCAAGAACAGCATTGATAATAAATGAGAGAGCATTTAGAAAACAAAACTTGACCCCTGAGGATGCAGATTAATCTTATTTACGCAACTGCATTAGGTGTATACATTTAATGAAGTGATTGTTTTTCTAGAACAGAACCCCTAGCCTTGTTTTGCTTCTTTGGGCTTATCACAAGAGGAAGCATAGCTTTGCATAGAAACATCCTATTAGGAGAATGATTAAAATGCCTTCTCTGCTTGAGGTACTTGCGTTGTTTATCAAATAAAATAGGGGGAGGAGGGAAGAACTTACATCCATCAATCACCTATGAGGAAAGCACACTGAGTGGATGGATAGAGGGACGAGTCAAGTTCTCCTTTTGTCAATAAAATTCAGCCCGGAGTTAAGAGTGACATTTTGGCAATCAAAGTAATCTGATTTTTATTTGCCTACTCAAAGTGTGCAAGTGGCAAGTGTGCGTATGTGTGTTAAACAAGAAACAGAGGATGACTGCATAGAGACTGAAAGAAAAATAGAAGTGGAGGGCTGGCTGGTTGCCACTGGAAAAAAAAAAACTAAACAAAAAACACAAGAGTAACGACTGACTCCCAAAATTGATTTATCTTTCTATAAATGATGACTACATCCCCCCAAATGGATTTATAAATTAATTGCTGTCTTATTGGAATAAAAACCTTCTTGTGCAGACATGATTGATCACACAGTGTCAGTGGCCAGGGGACCCCCTCCTCTTTTGTTAGTGAGTCCCAGCTGGAGCGGTAATGCACTGATGGTATTAACCCTGATTAATAACTAACGTTACACTTTCCTCATATATCAACAGAGTGTGCTTGTCGACTGGGCATGGGACTGGCCAAGGCTGCTGCCAACGACTCAGGGCATGAGTGAGGTCACATTCAAGACTCTGCTGGTGAACAGGTAAAATTCATTTTACAAATGGCAAAGTAAAACTGAGGTGTACCACCTAAGCACAGCCAATCACAGCGCTCCTTTTAGCTCCTGACAAATACCGTTCTATTTAATTCAAACCGTACTCAGTGATCTTTGATAGTTTTTCATGAAGTGCTGCTTTTAGGATATGCTTTTAGTAAAAAATTCAAACTTTAAAAAAAAGTTGTGCATCTTTAACTGGTGTGCTCAAAGGTGATTTTTGGTTGGTCTGGGGTGGACTAGAAATATTTGACATTTTACACAAAAGTATAGAATATGAGAGTACGTGATAGTATTATAGTGCAAGGCTGGGCAATTATATTTTTCCCGGGGGCCATATTCCAACCTGGATAAGTGGTTGAGGGCCGCAGTCATTGGCATCACAAAATATCACTTTTGCAAGTTTATTTTTGTAAATCATTGGCTTTTTAATCTACTATTTTGACAATTGTGACAATAACAGGGCAAGAAGCAATGACACATGCTTCATAGCCAAGTCAATCAAATAAAACACTTGATCTCAAAAATGTATAGGGAGCCACATTGAAACAGTAAGAGGACCATATCTGGCCTCGGGCCATAGTTTTCTCAGGTCTGGTATAGTATTTGATTGTCTCTCTCCCTGATGAGATAGTGCTCTCTGTGGTCTTGTATCTATCTACACACATATTAATGCTATCCACACTAAGTACGGTATTTAGTATTAGTAAAATTTATCTTAATACTAAATTAAAATGATGTCCTGCCCTTGCCACATTAATCTTACGCTGTATTTGTTAGGATACTGCATAGTCTGAATTGTTTCCACTATAAAGGTCTATTTGTCACATTTGGTGTTATACTGTATACTGCAGCTGCTTTGTACCAGCTGTTGAGAGTGCTACTTCCTAGCATAGTGTATCATTTCTGATGTGTTATACTGAAGTGTCTGTGTTGATAAACTCTTTTAACATGACGAAATGATGGATTCAAACACAGAAAGGCATGCTCTCCAGTCCTTTAACAGCTCATAGCCACAAAAGAAGACTCCATATGAGAAGTGGTTATCTCAGATGTTGGTCATCTGATTGAAGAGTTCTTGCCCAAGTCCATCAGGCCCCTGCTCTCTCCTGTTCAGTTTTGCAATGGCATAAATATTTATGCTGGTATGTGACACATATTAGAGGGCAATTCTTCAGGCTGTTCTCTACTCTCCATTCACAACTGTCACGCTGTCAGCTATCAGGAGCTATGAGGCTACTGCACCTTGTCTCTACGCCCACACCCAATCCATTCTAAATCGTCGCTATTGTAACACATGCACATTTCTAGAAAAAGGGCAAGCTCTGCATCTGCCAAGGACACAGGTCTAATAAGGGTGAAGAACACAGCTTGTGTTGTCTTTTTTCTCTCTTTATAAACTGCTTTGTTGCATGTTTAAGACAGATAATGTCATTGCTTGACTGAAGCAAATTAGTGTGGATATGGATAGGAAGTGAATGGAGTAAATGGAAAAAAAAAAGGTCCTTGGAAGAGACTGGGCTTGTAACTTCAGTAACATTGTGAGCAAGCTCTTAAATTTGACCTCAAGACCTCAAGAGGACAGACAAACAAGGGGAGAGTTATGCGTAGTGTATGTTACCCCAATATCTGCGTGTCTTTTGAGACAAAAAGAGTAGATTTTCAGATGTATTTTATTCTGAGTTGTGATGCTGTAGTAGTTACTGTAGCCACTCGTACAGTTTGTTGTGAACCAACTTGCTGATACAGTTTGCTTTGAACCACTGACCTCCCTCCTAAAGTATTGTTTCACTTGCAGAATGGAAAGTTTATATCATATTCTAATGGAACAAGACTGAGTTAAGAGCTGGAGGCTTTTACACTGGGGCTACTAAATCACTGTTGAGATGACTTCATTAGAGGAGCAGCTCACGCTGAGACACTCATGCTCACATAAACACTCTGCCCTGCTGCCTCCACACTGTAACACTGTGGCCCATAGACAGGAGCCAGTGGATTTATACAGGTGTGTGTGTCCTTCTTTGTCACCTGTCACTTGAGTTCCCTCACAGCGATGGCTCATCCATCATCTGCAGATTGAGCTTTTCAGCAGAAACCAGACTGATTAATACCACCCCTTGGACGCCCAGGGTTGCCTGGTTGACGGGCTGACCTGGCCTACTCACAGACAACCTGTTCAAAAGGAAAGACGCAGCTAACCAAACTTTTAAAAACTTTTTGAGCTTATGTTGATTTTTTCTTTATTGCAAGGATCTATTAATGGGGTTAGCTTTATTAGTAAAAGCAAAACAGATCTTTGTTTTTGAAAGTAATGCAAAGTTTATGTCTATAGGTTAACTGCACACTTAACATTTGAACTTGAAGAAACTGCACTAAGGGGTTTTGTTTTAATAGTGTGTCCACAATGCCATAAATATTTTTTACTTAAATATATGAGACTCTTTTCTTTGTGAAGGAGTAGACTCAAAGTTGTAAGTGATTCAACTCACAGCTTGTGATGTATGAATGGTTAGTGCATTTGCTTTGTCCTTGGTCACCCCTTGAAATCTTCTTCGTTCAGTTTGTCACAGATTTTTTTTTTTATATATATATAAAAATTTTCAAAAGCTGCACAACATTTTTATATCTGTGAATTAATAGTACCAATGTTGTTGCTTTTTTTTGTCCACGATTGTGGGACTGCGTCTTTGTGAACTCTAATTGTTTCATTTCTCCTTTGAGTTTGTTGGAAGTACAGAGATGGAATTAAAGTCTGAATGGCGACTCGATCTTGTTCCAAGGTGACTTTTTGAGCTGCAGTGGTGTGTGTCTGTGTCATGGAGGTCGTCTGACCTGGTTGATAAGGTGTTGCCAAGTATGAGAGATGAAGCTTTGTGTGTCACAGGGCAGCAATTCTACTCCATCATAAAAGCCTGATTTCAACCAAGGACATTCATACTAACGTCTACAAGCCTGCCCACGGCTGTGTAACCTGCATCCTAAAGAGGTAACTGATATGAGCTGTATAATCTTCTTCATTTTGCCCATATACATTTTATATCACTTTTTTATGTTGCTTTTCCACTGGTTCTGGTAATTGAATATGGTAAGTCACACTGTAAGTACTGAACACTAAAGCATTTCCATTGCATTGTCTCGTTGTTGCAGTTACCCCCAGGTCTATAACAATAGCAGTTTGTGGAAAAATGCCAGTCTGTGGCATTCTCTTGCTTGAGCAACTCCTTAAATTGCGGCGATAGACGCTTGTGCTTTCAGGAAGTGGGCAAACGCCATCTGTTCACGGGCGATGCCATATGGCAGGCCTTTTTCTCAGGGAATAAAATAAAAACAAATATGTCAGAATGTTCGTCTTCCTCCATGGACGCTGATCAACCTAGGGAGAAGCTGTGTCTGAGTGTGTCTGGATTAATGGTCTTACTTTATGCTTCAGGGAATGAGAGGCTGTGTTTCAATGCGGGGTATTGTGTGTCTGCGCCTTAAGGAAAGCATGCACTAATGTGCATTTATGTACCTGCCAGTATTTTACAATTTATCTATCCTGAATAGAGATGTTGCCCTCACATCTTGAACATGTGGTTTCTCCAGTATTTACAACATTAAACAATACAGAAGAGCTTCAAGGTTAGCCGCAGTGACATTTCATGGCTGTTGCTAAAAAACGTAATCAGATTCTCCATCTGACAAGGCCCGAATTTCTAAAGACAAAAAAAAACGAAACAAAGTGTGATGTGTCATTGAGGAAGGGCTTCTTTCTTCTCGAGTCGATCTCCCTAAGTGTGTTCTATAGCAGACTGACAGCTGAGGATGTGAGCTTGTGTTTGTGTAGACAGAATACAGCTTTTATCCGTACTTTGTCTGTACTCGTACATGGTTTGTTGAAACAGTTCTGGACAACTGAGAATTTTAGGTTCAGATTAGCCTTAAGCAGTGTAATTTTTTCTCATGTTTAATAGTTTATGCCCACTGCGTACCTATATCCTGTACTAATCTTGTGGAGAGCTTACATGTCTGTCTGTGTGCGTGTGAATGTTCTACTCTTATGTTTCAGTGTGTGTGATATTTGGGGTTTTGCTCTGAAGACGAATAAATCAGTGATGCCTGGGATAAGGCCGTGGCCCCTTCTCAAACTGCACAGACAAGCTGAGAGGCTCATTAATCAAACGGCCAGTCACAGATGTGATGGCTTCCACACAAACCGCCAGCAGACTGTGAAAGTCACATCCAACAGAGTCAACTGTCAGCCAGTGAAGCAGGCTGCACTCGCCTCTCTCACCCCTCCACCAGTACTTTCCCCTCTGCTGTATTTATCTTCAGTCTCTTCTTACCCGCTCTTTCTCACCTTCTCTCTGTGCGTCTGTTCATGCAACTCCATGTCTTGCTACAAAGGGTCAACAGTAATTTATCTTGACTAGTGGAATTGGTCACAAATTTTTCCCAATCTTTGCCAGTCTATGCCAATGCTGCAGAAATGCAGCAATGGTTTAGTCAGTCTTCGTGATATATAAATTTAAAAACAGTTTGGAAGACCTCACACCTAGCTATGACATTACAGATCTGGGATATTCAGAACATTGTTTTCTGAGTGGAAAGAATAGTATCTCACAGACAGAACTGTTTAAAATATATCAGTTTAAAATATGTATTCTTTTTTTCATTGTCCTTTGTTGTGAAATGCTGGAATAATAGGAACTTAACTTGTTGTCTGTGATCCAGTTGAGATGATCTAGGTAGCTTGTAGTTCAGAATACAGTGGACTGTTTGACACTGCTGCCATGTTTCCTTATTCAACTCCATCGTCATATGGCATCTTTGCCTGGGACATCTGGTTGCTTGCTTATATGTTCATAGTAAACATCATAAGGATCAGTAAGAAGTGTATCAGCTGAGCATAAACAACTTTATGTCTATATTTTTCACTCCACTATGACTGGGTGTGGCGGAGGGGTTTGTTTTGGTGACATATCACAAGTTTGTTTCCTGTCGCCAGGCTCATTAACCCACCGGCAGCACCCAGACTGGCCTAGCCAATCACTGCTCTCTGCCTTGTTTGCCATTTGCATGTGGTCCAGAAAGAGATAATTAGAGGGATCTCTGCCTGTCACTGTTAATCTGGGACTTAGTGAAGGGCTGTGATTCCGACATGCTGATGGACTGACATACCAGTGTGCACATACACAGTGCAGCGTCATAGGTTGGCAGAGGAGACACCACATGCAAAAATAAAGAATTCTAAAAGCAGCATATTCTATTCACACATCTGTGTGGCAATGATGTTTATGTTTCATCTTGTCCAGTTTCATTGCAAATTTGATTTTTTAACAGTTTGACTTGTTTTCTTTATAATAATGTACTGTAATGGTTATTTGAGTTTGTACATGTTGACTCTGGGGCTGTTTACACTAGTCGTACTCTGCTGTTGACACAGGTTTTAGATCCCTGTTCAGATAGTGTGCTTGTTGCCTCCCAAACAGACAGAATGCTCAGTAAGCCTTTTGAACAAGCCCAGCTGTCAGCCTTAGACTTCCACACAAGCTCTTACACTCGCACACATCCCATCAAACGTACATGTGTGTGCTCCAACTGGCACACACCCAGACACACAGCACACTCCACTGATTGGCATGCCTCCTGTTTCCCCATAATTCCAACTGATTTATCCAATCAATCTCACTTGGAGCGCCACTAAAGCGTTGACTAATATTAAGAGTAGAACATGCAACAATTAAAACATGCTTCAGGTAATTACAGAGCCGGTTTAGCAGAAAACAACTGAAGCATTTTATACATTCAGCATTCTGTTGCCTACATGTGTGTTTTATTTGTACCTGTTTAAAAATTAATCAGAGGGAATGAACTGCATCTGGAAAAGGCACTGCATGTTAAATATTATGTAAAATCTCAAATCATTGTTCATTACTTCTATTTGACTAATTCAATTACAAGTGATATTACCGCTACTAGCATACCTTTTCTTGTCTTTGTAAAATGTTGAAAATATGTTCTTGTCACAGCAAAGCTTTTTTGTACCAAATGACAGCTAGTCTTTTGCCCACTATGGGACTGTTTAATGGTGCATGTTGAGAGAAAGGGTGAGCGCCATGGCTGACCTCATCTGTCCCACTCAGTGACCTTGTATCGCCGCTGATGACATGTAATAGTTGACACTTGACTTTAGGGGCTCTTTAAGTGCCAGAATCACAGGAGCATCGGATTCATATTCTAATGTGGTCATGGTTTTGGTCTGCAGCTTTTGCCCAAGTGCTCCCTCGACACTTGTTTCCACTTTTTTGTATATTTACTTCTTGTTCACTGTGTGACTACTTCGCAGTTGAGTGCACACGCACAGTTACACACGCAAAGCACTTAGGCCTACTCAGACACTCTTGTAGACAATTGAAATGACCCATCCCGCCCTTTTGCTGCTTTGCCATTACAGGTAAGCACTTGACGCTTGTCTTAGCAAATCTATGGGCAGTCAGGGTGAACAGCCAACCTGAAATCAACACTCTTATGTATCTGTCCCCACGTTAGCCTTATACACTTTTGAGTTTGTAAGTCGGGTGTTTCCCACCTCAGATTTGGTTAATTCACTTAATTGTAGGGCATATTGAAAATCATTGCTCTTACCTGGAAAAGCTATTAACTGATATCAGTGACTCAGTCTGTGTGTCTAACCCATAAAGCAATACCTCAAGATTATAAAGTTCTTCCTGAATCACTCTGCAATATTTTTATGGCATGTTCCTTCTCTTTTGACACCACCAAGCACATGCATTCACATTGTGTTCACAATGTAGGTGTGATCATTCAGCATAGTTACCATTATCATTAGATTACCAGGTTTTTAGGAATTTATTTGGTTATTCTAAAATCATGTTGAATTCCATCTTATTAGACTCTGATTTTCTGGACCAGGTGAGAGGTGTTGAAAAAAGACAACTCCAGGCCTGGCCTCTGCCACTGCCCCTGCACAGTGCACACTGTTTTCACCTCACCAATATGAGGCTCTTTACTCTCTATTTCTTTCAACTCTTTTCTCCTTTTACCTGCTGCCCCCACCACCTCTCTTACTCCTATCTTGGAGAAACCATCACGGGTCATGTTTTTCTCAGTCTTTGATCATTGAGTAGTCTTTCAGTATGTTGACTACAAGGCCTCTCACCTCCCCAGTGGTTGTTGCAAAAGAGGGGGCACACTTATCTGGCTTCTATGATGTTGATGGTTGAAAGCATTTGCCAATGTTGAAAGTGAGCATGTACGCGGGTGTGTGTCCACTCGGCTGTGATGAAAGACTGTTATAGCACTGCTTTATGATCAGATTGCAGATACATTGTGGTTAAGTCGGGTGGTAACCAATGTGTTTGTACATCTGTCTGGCAGTTAACAATTACTGTTTCTAATGACATTATCCAGATTTAAAATTATCTTTTTTTTTTTTTTTTTTGTATTTCTGGCTGCCACGACAGAATGTCTTAAAAACTTTGAATGTTGATCTCTTCATCCTCAAGCTTTTTCTATTTATGCAGTTATTACATGAAGAACTTCCCTCACTGTGCTGTAATGGTTTTGTCCTCAGGGCAGAAACTGTGGTTCAAAAAAAAAAAAAAAAATCTTTTTACCTCCAGACTTTATGTATCTTGTGTGTAGATGGCGGTTGCCTGTCTGAGAGCTGCTGCAGAATTCTTCCCTTTGTAAGATGTGGGAGATGGCCTTGATGTGACAGCTTGCAGTGTTAGCTCAAGTTGTTTTTGACAGAAGACAATGAAAAGGGAAGTAAGGAGGAGAAAATGAAATAAAATAGTAAAGCAGTAGAATTTATCTTCAAGTGAATAGGTTTGTGCTCAAATCAATATTTTTTTTTCTCAAAAAGAAACTTTGTTTGCCTTTGTCATGCCTGTTAAGAACAGCTTGTGTGATTGAATTTGCTACCTGAACATTTAGTGATCTTGATAGATTCTTTAGGTTCTGTGCTGGCAGGAATCATCTTTTTTTTTTTTTTTCCTGGCGACATTATGAATACTGCTGTACCCTTTAGAGAAGATGGAGCTGGGAGTAGTGATATCTGACATATAGGACTGTTACATGCCAGTCTACAAGAATGCCAATGACAATCATAAGAAAGGACCTTTAGATTACTGTCAAGGCTCCCTGTCCTGCCTCGTTCTGTCGTTCTTCCTTTCACTCTGAATGTTTTATAATTTGTCTGCACAGGTATGGTAATTCTGTGTATCTGAGCAAGTACTGTATGTGTGTCAATAGAAGCCCAGGTATGTGTGTCTGCCAACACTGCCCTTTCCGATTCAAAGTGTGACCCTTGGACTGTACCTAGCAATCACAGGGCCTACAGCCTGCCTGCCTATCCCCTCTGTCTAAGTATTCCTCTTTCAGCCTATGAAAAAGCCCTTCTTATCAGCATGTGGTAGACCTTCCTTTCACCCCTCACTGTTCTCAAGGTTAGCCACACTAGGTTTTTTTTTCACATCCTTTCGTTCTTTACTGGTAGCTATATTCTTACATGAGGAGTTTTCTGCCCTACTTTTTCAAGGTGAGCTGCCTTGTGTTCTTTCAGAGGACCTTTGCCACCTCTCTTTCTACTGTACGGACATCTGACAAAGTATGCAAAGTTGAAAGGTTGCCAAGCCCTCACACTAACTCACCCTTTTGTCCTTTTTTATTTTACTTTTCTTCACCTTGTCAACATTATGACATATTCATCCTTAGATCCTTGAGAAAAATAGTCAAGAATGAAAGTCTGCCTCCCTCATCTTGTGGCTTGTTTTCAAAAGGTACATTAAGGTGCAGAATTTGTATTAGCATGTTGTACTTGAGGACAAATTTAGATAGGCCAATGCTACAAATGATTCAGGGTTTCATATGCAAAAATGCAGGACTTTCTTAACACTTCTTAAGGCTGGGTCTTTTCTTGAACCTGAATGACTAAAGTGGGTTTTTGTGAAACTTTGTTATCTTAGTAATAATAAATAATAATACATTTTATTTGTAACGCACCTTACATTTCAAAGAAATCTCGAAGTGCTACAGGGACATTTAAAAGTTAAAGTTAAACAGTGACAAAAAAATACAATCTAACAATAGTACAAAAGACTAAAAAGCAGTCATGAAATATGCTAATATGCTTTTTTAAAAAGAAATGTCTTTATCCCTTTTTTAAAAGCCTCCACACCTTGTGGTGCCCTCAGCGACTCTGGGAGGGCATTCCACAGGCGTGGGGCAGCAGCCTGAAAAGCCCTGTCTCCCATGGTGGATAGTTTGGTCCTGGGCTGGTGAAGGCTGTGAGTGTAGCTAGAGCGGTGGAGCGTGAGGTGGTATTTTAAACTAATTTCCAATATTTTAATACAACCCTGACTTAACAAATTTACATTTTTCTGACTAACTAAAGACAAATTTAAATTTACATTGTTTCTAAAACTATTAATTGCATAATGTGTTTTTTACTGATGAAGCCAAACGTATGTCCAAGTGTTTGCATTGTACAATGTTGTATGTGGGACACAATGCTTCAAATCTTGTTTTAAATAAAACCAAGAAAAAGCCAAATGGTACAAAATAAAATAAATATATATTTTTTAACATCGTTTACATTATTTTTACATATTAACCCATTGATAGTTACTTTTTCTCAGTTAAGCCCTAAAAAACTAGGTTCCACACTATATACTGTATATGGTTTAGTATCATATTTTGTCACTGGTTGTCTTGAGTAGAGTTCTAGTGTGGGCAGATATCTGTGTTTGTATCAGTGAGAGCAGATATGGCTGTATCTCAGTCATCAGAGCATCTCAGACCTGACAGGGGCGATCATAATCAGTCCCCCTCCGGCTCTCCGTCCTGCGCTCTCTTTCCCCCCTCTGCATCACTACATTATACCAGGTGTGCTGCATCTGTATTTTTGGGGCTTTTTCCATGCTACACCTTGCTCCTCATATCTTAACAACATCTCCCTTTTTCAGTTGCCTTCACAGTAATGGGGCACTTTGGGAATATGCACTATACTACATGCAAGGGGGAGTTACAGTTGGGCAGGATTCAGCTGTTATTTCGGTACAGTGTGGAGCATGTGTTTGTTTGTGCGAGTAGGTGGGTGTGTGTCAGAGACCATTTACAAAAGAGATCAGGCCTGAGGGTGGCGAAGCATTGCAGCAGTGGATGGAGACCGAAAGGCGGTAGCTACTTCACAGCAAATGTAACAAAACAACCAACTAGCATGCCTTGTACAGTTCAGTGTTTTATTTATTTATATGTGGTTTGGAGGGGCAAATGTATGTTCAGTGGCGTTAGATATGTGTGACAGGAAGGCTCAAAGAGCGACAGCACAAATGAAGCTGTCAAAGTGGCCCGACGGCTGGGTCCCGAGGCGTACATCCCTGGCTTACACATTTTATTATCGCAGTAAAACCTCAGAGCTTGGAAGGAAGAAGTGAAGGGGGGAAAAATGAGAAAAAATCCCCTTTCTACCAGAGACAAAGTAAAAACACAAAATGAGCAGTGCTGTATCATCGCAGTTCGTGATGGAATGAATTATAAATGTGTGCAGGGGATTAGAAAACAATAGTAGAAGTCACCAGGATCCTCGCCTAGTTTCCTTAGCCTCAGCCCAGCAACTAATTAGCACTTTCAACACTAGTGTGTGATCTCATTAATGTGATTTCTGCTTATGTAACGTGTATGTGAATGCACCCCAACTGCAGGATTATTACATAAAGCTAATGAAGACGTGAATGAAAATGCATCATTTATTGGCGCTAATAAACTTAGAGTGATGATCAAACGCTTTTCCATGTTGAAACTGTAGTCGTTCTGTAGGTTTAGCTGACAGATCTGTTCAATGTTTAGAGGTTTTAAATCTAGCTTTCCTCCTATGTCTAGCAATTATCTCTGCAATTTCATAATGTGAGATGAATATCATCAGTCATGGTACCATAGTGCTGTCTGGTCCACATCAAAGCCAGTTTATGTAATGTGACAGTGGGGAGGAATACTTCAGGCTTATGCTGAAGCTGTGAATGTGTAATGTTTTAAAAAGCAGCCTATACATTTTTTGCATAATTGCTCAGTCTATTTGTATAGTAGATACAATTCACATCAGCTAATTAGTATCCACACAGTGAGATATAGTAAGAGCGAGACAGAGAAAAGAGGGGGAGGATGCAGGGAGAGGGTAAGGGTAGATAATTAGACCGAATTAAGCCATCTCTTTTAATCTAGCCTCTGAAAGAAGGAGTGGAGAGAAAGAAAAAGGGATGATGTGGGGGGGCTGGGGGTTCTAGGGTGAGGCTCTCTGCCTGTCTGGCACCGGGTGTGAATGTGTGGGAAAAAAGGGGCCTGGTGCCTTAGCCTCAGCAGAATGGATCAGCTTGTGTTTCTGAGGCTCGAGAAGTGTCCCATTGTTATGATGTCACTGGAACTCAAGCAGGCTGACCCCTGACCCTATGGATTCATGGCAGCCTGCTGCAGAACCCTGCATATACCCCAGTCAGATCCAAAAGGCCCAGATTGCCGCTGGGATCCCACTAGGGGGTACCAAAGCCCTTAGCTACGGAATTTGATGTGCTTACAGCTTCTCAATGTTTACTCAATTAGCCAATGATTTTCAAGTTTTATATATATTGCATTAACAATCCTTTCTTTTTTTGCTTTCTCTTCATTTAAATCGTCCCAGGAAACCTCAGCATCCCACCATCTCTCTCTCTCTCTCTCTCTCTCTCTCCCTCTCCCTCCCTCCCTCCCTCTTCCCCCCATGTTACTGTTGTATCTTTCTAACCATGAATATAGCGGGCGCCGCCAGATGTCGCAAATAGATCATGCGAAGGATGTAGCAGAGATGAGGAAGAAAGTCCAAGCACGTACGAGTGGGGGATGTGAGGCGACTGGAGCTCTCTGCATTTGTGTGTGTCACTGTATGCCAGCATTCATCTGTGCACGCTCCAGAGTCTGTATGTGTGTGTTGGTGCGCATGTGCAAGAGTATCCCTTTGTGCGCTAAGGCATGTGTGGAGGTCACGGCAGGTCAGCATATTGTCCCTCAGATGTTTGATATTTTATGTATAAGAGGGTGGCTCGAGTGAGAGGATAAGCACGTTCCTGACAGAGGCATCTCTACGCCACTACAATCCGCTACCTCAGCAATGTGAAGCCCAGAGTCAGAGCAGCCGTGAAGGAGAGCAGCCTGGTACCCCTGAGAGGGCCAAAACAAGGATGGCTGGTATTTCTTTTATAGTTATTTAGGCTTATGGTTAGAACTGATTAATAGTGGAAAAAGCAGTGTAATTTTTATTAGTTTTGAGATCGTTTAAGCTCATAGCATACATTCCAAAGACTTCCACTATCATTAATATTTGAGAATAAGTAGGAATTTCTAAACAAAGTGTCAGACTTGTTTGTTGAGGAATATATGTAACAAATAATTGCAGCAGTTTGCTAATTCCAACCATTGAAATTATGATTTTGATGTGACTGAAATATATCATCAGTTGTATTTTACAAAAATATCTATTTATTAGTATTTTTTTTGTTAGGCAAAGAGGAATTTTTCTTCATACTCACATGTGCTTAATAGGTCAATAAAGGTATAACAATAGATGGGTTAGTCATGCTTTATTGAATGCTATTTGCTCATCCAGAGTCAGCCTTGCCTTTAAAAAAGTTGGTGTAAGTTCAGTAAATGATTCGTAATGCCTTCTATAATGCACTCATTTACATGTTGATATAGCTATTTATAATAGATTGCTGTATATATTCTGGTGTAGGACAAGTGCAAATGTATACTGGTTGGATTATGTAATCCATAAAGGGTAAAAGACAAGTTGAAGTTTCCTCGAAGTTGAGCTATGCTGACCACCTTTTTCCTTTTGAGAACTTACTTTTGTTGTCAACCTCAACAAAATCTATGAAGCTGTAATACATACACAGAGGAGAATGTGAGTGAGGTCCTGCAAATTGATAGAAAACATTAACGAGAGAGGTTAAATGCAACATAATATTGACTTTGTAATGCTCAACATTACAATGAACTCCTCATCACATGCTGGTGTCTCCCCTTTGGTATTTCTTTTTGTTTTTAGTTCTCTCCTCGGTGTTTGTCTTTGTGTGCTAAAAGCTTGATTTCTTTATTCCCTTGTGTGCATGATGGTTTCCAGGGTGACGGTGTGGCGGGTGACATCATGCCCTCACCAAGCTGTGTAGTACTAGAGTTGTGGTGGTGGGCTTTATATTAGTTTGTGGGAAATACTTTCCTTCCATCTTTTTGTCTGTTTTGCCAACTCTTTCTTCTTTTTCTCTGTGGGATTTCTGCATTAGCTTGTCCACTGTGCCTTGTGTTCTCTGGGAAAAGATTAATTATTCATCACATAGCCTCAATTAAATTTGAATCCGCCAGTTCAAGTAACCTTTTAACATGGCACATTTATTATTGAGGCAGATGCTTTGGCCCTGTTTAGATTTAGAGCTTATCGAATTCTTTCAGCCTCTTATCACATAGGCAGTTTTACCCCAGATCGCTGTGAGGGTTGGCCTTGGCTCCGATGCTATGGGATAATATTTCCTCAAACTGCTTCTGATAAATATTTTACTCAATAATTTGTCTATACTGACAACCATACTGCAGACTGACACACTGAACACTCTAAAACTTGCAAGAGAAGACAAAGAATTGGAGATTGAACTAATAAATGCATTTAATCATTTTTCAATTTTTCAATAGCCTATGACTGACTCTACTGTTTTTGAGGCAGAAACCCAATTTGTCATGTCAATGTTAATTTTTTTTTTTTTTGCTAGATTCTACTTTTAATTTTAGCTTGTTCATATTGTATTTACTTTGCTCCCAAGAGGTTCAATGAGTCTAGGAGAATTTCAAGCTTACCAAAATATGATAAATTCATTAGAATCTAAGGCTATCACCTGCACTTTACACAACTTTAAAAACATTAAGTCCCATCTGCAAACCAAGACATATGTTGCAACATAAAGACCAATCAGCCTTGACTGTTTGCTCTATAATCCCCTTCCCCCAGATCCTGTAACCACGTTTCTCAGTCTCTTCCACCATTGGAAGAGGTGGCGCTTTTGTCAGAGAGGAGCGCGGAGACCTCACAAAGCGCGGGGAAGATGTCACAACAAACAAAAACAGCATAGTAACCCTCCGAAATCTAATCAGGAGCCATTGATTCGTGCACTGAATAGAGACTGAGTACCTTGAGAGTGGCTCATCCAATAAGGCCATGGAGAGCCTGACAGAGGCCTTAGCGAGACAGCTGTAATACTTCCCTATCAGTCTATTTTCACCTCACTGTCTGCACCATCAACCCAGCGATGATACAATTGTCACTCCTCTCCAATGTTTTTTTGTTCTTTTTATTCCCTTAATTTGTGTGTGGCAATCAATGATTCCTACTTTGAGGACTATTTTTTCCTCAAGTGTACTCTTAATGGATTTTCTTTGTGGATATGGATAGACGTGAGGTTTTGCTGCCTTTAGTTACGGTGCGCTCATAAAGGATGTTTAAATCAGGCAATTAAGCACAAGGTAATCCTTCACTTTGTAAGTTTGCCTTGGGTTTCCATTTTTCATTCAAGTGGAGAGCAATGCATATAAAGTGTGTAGTAAGTGCTTCCTTCTACACATTCACAATCATCACTATTTTGGGATCAGCCAAAACATTGACCAAGAGAAAAATCCTATTAGATCATATGGGAACTGGTGACATTTAAAACAATATTCAATCTATAATATGTGCACACGCTGTTTGTTTTTTTCCTTATGCCCAATAAATTGCGACAACTTTGCTCTTATTATTTGTAATGATACTGTGGCATTATGAGGCAGTGGTATTGATTTTAAAACTCAAAGCATTTACTGTGGAGGAAAATGTTATTATTTTAATATTGAACCCATGCTAATTAAATAGAGAATAACATACACATCACAGTGGATGCTTCAGGGCTCTCTCTCTCTCTCCTTTATGCGCTACTCTTTGCCTTTGAGCCGTGCACCTTCTACTTTAATCCACTGTAATACCAAAGACTTTGCTTGTTTCTGTTATTCAGAATGTGCCTAGAGTTAATATTTTCGTAAAAAAATCATCTTAAAGAAGCCACCAATTAATTGTTTTTACTCCCTTTTTTTTTTTTTCTAAAACCCAGCTAGAGTTCTGTCTGTTAGATACTAGCCTCAGATATTACTGTTCTGTTCCATTATTGTGATGTACAGCTCTGATCTCTTTGGCACTGTTTTAGAGGCAAAAAGCAACTAGCACTTCTGGAGCATTAGCCATAACTAAAGGTTCTCAAGAGTAAGCTCAAAAGAAAATGTAAAAAAAAATTTAAGACATTATGTCCTACTGTAATCTTACTGCAGTTATCTGTTACTTGTAGCAAAATGTTGTAATTGAGAAATCCATAACTCTGAATGTTCATTTCTGCAACCCCAATTTAAAATTTGTATGGACAAATGTAAAATCTAAATTCAATGCTAATTCACAACAGATATTTTCTAAAGCAGTTGTGAATGCAGTCACTCTGGTGCTATGCTTTCCTAACCCATCGTATAGTGTAATATATTAATATTTCATTGATTATTGAAATATTCAGGGATGAGCTTCTTTGTAGTCTCTGCAGTGATGGAGATGTGTGGTCTGTGGTCAGTTGGCTACAGGAGGTCAAAAGGTTACTATCTTAAGAGTTACTCAATAGACGTCTCTAAACAGTCAGAAGATACAAAGAAATCAACATGGTAGAATGGAGGACATTCTTTCTAGACTGCACAATCTAATTTAGCCCTGCTTGATAAAACATAGGTACATATTACTTAGAAACATTTTCTTTCATCAACTTTATTGCAAGAATTTCTTCCTCAATACATACAGTTTTCTAAACATTGATATTTATGCTATTTAAACAATTGTTGATCTATGACTGTCCAGCGTTAGCACTCTAATCTTTGGTTGTTTTTGTGGAGAACATATGTTTTCTAACCTGTTTACTGTTCTTTGTGAACTTGTCACTAATCTTGAAAAGTTAAGTTTATATTCATTGATTGTTAAATATATATGTTTTTGGTTTTTAGTATTTAAAAAAAAATTATATTCTGCAACTTGTCATGTACAGCATTCTGGTCAACTGTATTGTTTTTACGCGCTTCATAAATAAAGTTTGAATGGATATTCCTTTGTTAGTTGTATATTGCATGAGGTTGTGCCAGGACAGCATCTCTTTGCTCTTTATAGACTTCAGGATCAGTAGTCATGTCAGCCGTTACCATGGCGATGAGCCATAAGTGAGGGCGAAAGATGCTGAGAAGATGTGCGTGGCGAGGTCAGACAGATGGCCTGATGCAGGTATACACTACAGTCTGCCTCTCCAGCGCTCATTGAACCCTCTGATCAGCTGTATTAAAACAGGAACTATGGCCACAGCGGGTTACAAAGGGCAGGCTTTCTCTCATCACAGACACTCTTCAGCACTCTCCTGGAGACGCAGGAGTCCGCCTGTGTGTGGCTGATTGTTAGGCCCTGGACATTGTTCAGTGGGTGTGTAAAAACTTATCAGGGACTTGTGGTAGGTGTGTGTGTGTGTGCATGCTTAGCCATCCTTGGACAAAGAGGTGGGGCCCTTTTTAACACCCTGTCAACAGAATTTCCAGAAAAGAGGAGGATTTTAGGGTGGCCTCCCCCAACTTACAGATATGAAGCTGTCATGAAAGAATAGCTCCATTCAATGAATGACACTTATTTTCTCCCACTTTACACAAGTGCAGTGAACAAAACAGACAGGAGAGCAGCTGAGGAAGACGTTCTCCTTGCTGTCGCTGGCAATGACAGACACGCACCAATTACTTATAGTCCAAGCATACGCCAGAAAAACTGCCATTCACGCTTAGCTTTGTTAATTTAGTCTTACAAGCTGTTTTCTTCTTTCAATGCAGGTGTTAGTGCATGCACCTCTCTTCTTCTTTAGAATGTGTTCCCCCTTGTTGTCAACTATTATCTGTCATGTATGTTGTATGTTGTCAACAGTGACCATATCAGCTTGTCAAGGATCCATCCCATCCGATCTCAAAAGCTCAGCAGATTTGGGCTTAGTTAGTGAATGTGCCGTGTTTGGAATAACAGGTTGCCTAGTGTGGTGGTATCCCAAACGGTCACCGTATACCGGCTGAATTCACAATATAATAATAACAAGCAATTAACTGACTGATTTAGAAGCATATCAAGCATTTTTAGTCATTCTTGCACACCTAAAAGTAGAAAAAATCTCATTAGGTTTTCAGTAATTGTGCATAACTGTTAATTTGTTTTGTTTTGTAACAGTGAAATTTATACCATGACAACTTTTGTTGGCATTTATGTTTTTTTCTATTTGTGTCTTGTCAGTTTGCCCACTCAAGGTTATCTAACTCCTGGCACAGTGTGTTTCTCAATCTTTGCCATGTGGGCCTGGCCTTATCTGACCACAGCAAAATTAACTGTCCTTTTGGTTTGGAAGTAAGTGATGGTGTATCACTGTAGCTCATCTTGCCTCCCTCCTGCCTTCTCGTCACTGCTTCTAGCCTTGCCCTGGTGGCCACAGCCATTTTCCCACTACGACCAGGTGTCCTCCACACAGGGAAAAAGTGCATCTTAATCAGCCTCTGAGATGGACACACACACAGTCCACAGTTAGTGCCAAGCATTCATGTGTGCAAAGTCTAATTGAACTGGACACATCATCACACACAAGGGGCACCCCATAGTCACCCTGCCGTATGTCTTCCAGTGACTCTTGATGACCCTAACAGTAGGATTATAAGTCCAATTTTTAGCCACAGCATTGTCCACTAAAGAGTCGAGACATTCTTTGACAACGGTTGAGCTACATTAAATTATGCCTTGTATATATTGCACAATTCAATATGCCTGAGGTTTAGTGGCCAATATCAGATTTAATAGACAAATATTATTAGGCCCAGGCTCATACTGGGCGCAACAAGGAAACAATCGTTGTTTTGGTGAACAGCCGGACAAAGCCCCTGCATGCATAACCAGCAAATGAGCTGCAGCCATGGGTTATTGTAAACACTAATGTTTGAAAGTCAATAGACATTCATTGACCTTACAGCATCACCTCGAAGAATCATTGTGCCTATGAGACTCGTCCTGATGCAAACTTTGTCGTACTGTCACAAAATCTGGTTCACCCATTATTCTTAAGAAAGCAAACAAAAAACCTAATCACCTTATCATGACCAGACCACCGGGCGTACCATACAGTGGTCATCTTTGACTGAAAGTACAAAAATGCTGAGTGAGCTTTTTCACCCAATTTGTACTTGGACAAACTCCTCTTGGCATTTGGTCCACTGGACTTAAATTTGCTACATTTATATTTTATTGAATGTTTTAATACGTTGTGAGATTTACAGAGCTTTGCATAACATGTGTCCTTTAAAGCCAACACGGATTAATATTATATTTATGTTCAAGCCACATGATGTTATCTTTAATTGGATAAGTAGAACACATTTATATTGAAACGATACAACATTATTTATCTGTGATTAAATATTCTGTATTTTTATATTTTTGCACTACATAATGGACACACTTTTATATATTTATACTGACAATTTGACAAGATAATGATGAAAGGGTTTGCAGTATTGAAAATTGTCAGGAGTTAAGCAGAAAAAACAGAACTTCTGTCTCTTTCTTCCTGTGTCCCTATTATCTTGTTTTGAAGCTACAGGGAGACAAATGAACTTCAGGTGCCTTGAAATCTCTTAATGAACTCTGTTTTACCCCTCAGTCTGTTCTGGGCTCAGGGCTGGTGCAGCAGCAGTTATTTTCTCTTTAGTGTGCTATTGGCTACAGTCTGTGCACACAATCTCCCTCACTCAAATGTAGAATTACTACTTGTTATGATAGCTAATGCTTCATTTGTTTATCTTGTAGGCAAAAGGTCACAAAAAAGCTCTGAAAATTTAGCTCTTGAATCAACAGAAAAGTGAATATTGTCTGTGATTATATATCTAAGTTGTCAGACAACAATAGCTCTGCAGAGCCTTTTAAAAAGAAGATAAAATTGGATAAAAAATTGGAGGGCTGAATGGCCAGCTTGAAAACGAACAAGCAAATGAAGAGCGACATGGATTGGAATAGAACATATGTTGGGCTCAGTCACCATGGCTAGCTTTCGAGCTTGCATGCGCTTTTTTTTTATCCTACCATAGATCTATACGGATTTGGCCGGGTGTGTAGCTGCCTGGCACCGTTGGCTGCTCAGTGGTCCTGAACCAGCCCATTTGAGCAGCCTGATGTGTTTTATTTGGGCCTGTTTCACACTGTCATCTGCACTTTTAGTTGGGATGTAATTGAGAGTCAATTCTCATTTCCAGGGAGCTAAGAGTGTGAGCTGAAGTAGGAGTTCTAGTTTTCTTGACTAGAGTAATCTTGATGTCACTGTACGCCTCATCTTTGTGACTGTTCAACTTCCTAATAGAACATACTTTGAGGACTATTCAAATAACATAGATTTTATAATGACCATGGAACTTGGTGGTTATATGTACTCTGAAACTTATGGTTATGCCATGACAATAACTTGAGAGAGAAACTTTTGGTTAGTTTTCACTTGTTTATGAAAACATAGATTTACTTATGTGAGGGTTTGTGTAATTGTTTCATCACCATTCACAAGTTGGATAAGGCCATAGTTGCTCATAGCTACACTGTTACTCTAGCTGACACTGTTTGCGTAGCCCACACTAACAGACTGCCAATGAGACTTTCTGAGCTTCTATGGCTCTGGGGTTAGCAAGGGAGCTGTACAGTATGTGCTGGGGGCAGGGAGCAGCTCAGCAAGGCAGGGCCCTTCTGTTTGCCTGTCATCGCCTAGTGCCATTGGGGGTTGAGAGTGCCAGCAAGTATGTGTGTGTGTGAAGGATTCACTGATGCGGGTGGGCGCACAGCCGAACGGGCACTTGACTGGTGCCGTGGCACTTAGCTAGCAAGTATGGCTGCTGGTTTGGCTGCACTCCAGGTTAACTCGGCGTGCTGTGAGGTTTTTTGTATCCGTGAGCGCTGGTTGATGTGGCACCAGATGCCACTCAATGTGCCCCAATCCTGTTGACATTTGGAGCGTGGACAAACGGGCTTTCAGGAAGGAAACCACGAAAAAGGAGGGAAAATCAATTAGTGTTTTGTGTTGCTTAACTGTATGTATTAGTTAAAAGGTATTAGTTGGGATGCTTTGTTTTGTTTTATTGCCTGATATAAGTTTGACTGAAATTCCAAATGAGAGTCAGGGAGACAGGGAAGTGCCTTACTAGGAATTTGACTGTAAAGTGGGCATGTGCATTGGTGAGTGAGGTAATTTCATTAAACATATTGACAGATGGAGGCAACGGTAATGGTTGGGTTATAGGGACATGCCAACTCCTCCTGGCATGGCCCTCACCTCTGATCTTCCCTCAGATGGTGTTTCAAAGCCAAATGCCACATTGTCATCCAAGATCATATAGTATAAAATAGGGTGGCTAGATCAAGAACAGGGACACAATGCTTGGGCAGTGTGAACTACAGTGTGAACTAACAAAACAATCACAGGAAAGTTCAAACAAAACTATGAAGTGGTGAGTAGGTGGTGATGCGTGGGGGCGCCTAGCAGGGGATTACAGTGTAGGCAATAAGTGTTGTGTAGGGCAGACCAGTGGCACCATATTAGAAACCCCTCACACATTTTTATTTATCTTTTCAACTGTGAACCTGCCAAATGCTATTTATTCCTTCTAGTAAAAATAACACTTTTGAATTACCTCATTGTGGTGTTATGTCGGCACTCAGGCATTTCTGTAATAGTGTTTGTTGTCACTGTACCACTATTTTTTCACACATTCAGAAGAAGGGACTTTTATTTTAATCTATATTTGACCTTAAATTACTTTTTATGTTTACAATAACAATTGTACAATGATTCCCACTTATACAATCATATTTGCATTTTAACTGTGTAAGTTTAGTTATTTCTTTCCAAGATTTTGTTTGAGAAGCCATTGGAAGCAACTGTTGTTGTGATACTGAGCTGAATGCACTTTCTCGAAGAGTAACTGGAAATGTCTGTGGGTGAAATAAAAAAAAAAAAAAAAAAGTTCAATTATTTTTTATTTTCTTTAATTGATATCTGCAGATCTCAAGATAGAAATTATCTGTGACTAATTTGCCAGCTCTCATAAATGTTGAGACAAACTCATGTTTACAGCATTTTAATAATTAATTTGTAAGGCATAGTTGAAAAATCCCAAACTTTTGTCTTCTCTATAATTTAAAAGCTTGAGGGGAAAGTGATGTTATGTGAATCAGATTGGACAGTCCCCCATCATGGTTTTCAGCGACACATCAACACAGGTACACTAACACACACGCACACAACCTTATTTAAATGCAGAGGGTTGGGGCTGACGTCTCACTGCTCGGGTCTCACAATAATTATTTTAAATTGCTATGAGGAACACAGGTCCTGGTGGGATATATTACCTCTTCTCTAACCAGAGATGAATTTCACAGTGCACATACGTTCACTACACCTCCTGGCTACACATATTTATATATAATATACTGTATATGGTATGTGGGAGTGTGCTCCAGCATGTAGTGCTGTATAATATTTCAGGAGACTGGGCATTAATTTTTGACAAGTGACAAGGTCATATGAAGCATATATATATAGTATGTATTTAAGTGCAGTTAAATCGTTCTTTCACTCACTGACGTAAGGCAAAATTAAACTCTTAGATGAAATATATTCTGAATATTATGGTTTTAGTCTTTATGTTTTTTTAAGCAGTGTTTGATTCCTAATCTGTAGTTTTTGCCTCAGTTATACTGCTGCACCTATAAAGTACAGTGCCATTAGTAAATACTATATTGTGGTGAATATAAGTGTTGGTGTGATCTTACCAGATTACCAGTCAGAGTTCAAAGTTGGATAATAAGTCTCTCCGTCCATCTCTCCACCCTCTCTCAATCCCTCTCCCCCACTGCTTCACTATTCTTTAACCCGCAACTGAACTTGTCAATGCTGTGTAGCAAATTTTCCAGTAACTCTTCGACATCTCACTCTGGCCCCGGCTGTCAGGGAGTGCTGAGGGCAAGGAGAGAGTGAGCTGCTGTACTGATGAATCTTCTCACAGAGCACAGAGTTCAGCACTCAGGTAATCCTATAAAAAGCCAAGGTGAGGTGCTCCTCTGCCTCGCACTCATTATAGCATCTTTACCCTGCACTGCAGCCACTGTCGCTTCCTCAGGAATGGACCGGGGTGGGGCAGGGGGGGTAAGAGCACCAGGGAATGGGAAACCTCATGCACACATGCGGCGTGTTGTGCCACATGTGCCACATCTGTTAGACTTTTTGTACCTCTTCTTGCTTTCTCTCCCTATGTCCCTCCTGCCTTGCCTCCTATCCTCTCCCCTCTCAGTTCCTTTTTTAATCTTTTATTCATAGCTTAGCAGGTGATGAAAAATTTATGCTCTGAGTCTGGCATTGAAATAAATGCAAAACGAAAACAGAAGCAGTTTATACTGACAGTCTGAATATCTCTATCTAGAACAAGGCTGCTCACTGCAAATCAGGAAGCCTGGTACTCTCCTGTTAGCTCTGCTGTGTAAATGACGCTTTGTGGCTTCCTGCGATGCCAGAAGATTAGTGTGTTTTGTTTTCCCCCTTCTCCCCTGTCATCTTACCAGAAGGGAGGGAAGTGGGCACTCTTGGGCACCACATTCCAAATCTGTTCTGTAACTCCCCTTCCATATCTAACCCCCCCCCCCCCCCCCAGTTTACCCCTCCCCCTCCCAGTTTGTTTTCTGAGTAGCCGATCAAAGTGGGCAAAGTGTTAACATTTGTTGTTCGACACACTGATTGTATGTATTCTCAGGTGCTGCTTTTGAGTGTGGGTTTGTCTAGTGCTAAGTCTAGTTTAAAATGGATTTTAAATCAGAAGTCTGCCTTGAAAACACTTCCACCCACACACTTCAGAGATTCTCACATAGCTGCTGGCCCTTACGGCTTTTATGAGGGACTACCCCTCTCTTTGGAAGTGTGATGCAGAGGCTAACTCTCTCTGGCAGCATAATACTTAACTGAGGTTATCCTTCCCTCACAATCTGTACTTGATTTGAGTAAAATAATATAATAAACTTGGCCTCCTGATAGGTTAAATATACCTTGCATTCATTATTGACTAATTATTATTAATTCTGTTAAAACTGAATTGGAGAAAAACATCAAGAGTCTGTGTGCTTGCCAGTTGCACGCAGTGTTGTGGAGCTCCGCTGTCAGCTGCAATGATGTGTTATGGTGCTGAGAGTGGAGAGGGCAACTTGGCCTCGGCCATGGATCTAACTACTGATCTGATACTCTCTGACAGCCAGGCAAAGGCAGGAGATAGCGCCACAATAAGAGTAGGTGCAAAGGGGAGCAGGGGCAAACCATTTAGGTGAGGAGAGAGGGTATCCAGGAAAGTTAAGACAAGATGTGTCAACTCTAGTAGGAAGATATGAGGTGAAGAAACAGACCCAACCATTATCAGCCTAATGAGCTACGCATATACAGTAAAGGATAATATCAGATATCATACCAAGCAACCTACCAGATTCACAAACTGCAAAGCTAGATGTACTGTAAAAGGGTGTAAATACTTTGAATCCAAACAATTTTTATATAGTAATTTAAAAACAACAATGCAAAACAAACAGTAAAAAAAAACCTCTTCTAGGTTAAAAGAGAAAAAACATGTTTATAAAAGAGACTTAAAAACATTTGTGACTCTTCTTCTCTTATGTGCAAAGATAAAGAGTTTTAGAGGTGAGGGTGGTCTCTAAAAAGGCTTGATCTCTGTCTGTTTCCTTTTTGTTTTTGTATTTGCAGATCAGTTAAAATTAGAGCACAAGAGGATGTACACAGCTGGATGAGTTCAAACAAGTACTGTTGAGCAAGATATTAAAAAACAAATATCAAAACAGTTATAAAAGCATGGACCAAAACTTCAAATGGTGTTTAAAAAGAATGAACTTTTTCTTGGCTAAATGTCGGAGGTTGATTTCAACATGGCTTTTTACATTTGAAAATGATCTGCAAGTGAATATACATTTGCACCTTTTGTCCATATGGTCATTGGTAAATTTCTTCCCTCTGTAAATTGTTTCTTATAATACAACCTTTTATTATCCCAGCTACTGGAAAGTGTGATCCTGTGGGAATCATCATCAGGGTATTTCCTGCATTGGAGAACTGTGTGTGTGTGTGTCTGGCCTGGCCCCAGTGCCACTGTGCCAGTCGTTGGCAGAGTGCAGCAGTGTGTAGCAAGAACGAGTCGCCCAGCAATTAAATAAAGATCTCTAATTGGTTGCTTCATATTAGGGTCAGCAGCTGGAAAGAGAAGAGCGCTTCGTCACATGCACAGTCAATACACACTAGCCTGTAAGCACACACTGTCACACATTAGCACACACTCATATATTCACATACACAAACACGCACCTCCTGAACAAAATTCAATTATTAATGGACTGATTGCTCAAGTGGAGCTTCTCTGGGAATCTGAACCTGCCACACTGAATAAAATAAAACCACTGCTTTACATTTTCATTATACCAAACGTGTTTTAAATTGCAAATGCATATCGGAAACCAAGTGTTGCCACTCTTTCCGTGCGCCCCCCTCTGTCTCACTACAGCAGCCCTCGCCACCTCCCTGTCCCATTCCACACAAAGTTACACAAACCATGCATGCGCACACACACATTTTAGAGCTGGTGCGTGAATGTACAGACACCATTAAGCAGTCTTATTAAAGAGAAGCTGTGTGTTTGTGAGACGTGTGTGCATGAGGAAGTGCTTCTGGGCCATGGTGGAGCTTCTTTGCTTATTTGCAATCAGGTCAGACACACAGCAGAGCCACATTCACCACTGTCACCTCCCACTAGAATCTTCTCTTTCCTCCCTTTCTCTCTTCATTCTACCTCATCTGTCCTTCTACAGAATAAGTGAAAAAGTAAGAGGATGTCTCAATTATCTCAGTTGTATTTTTCAAGCATTGCTTTGTTCTAAATTCCCGGGTTTCAACCTTAGACTTTTATGACAAATAATGCATGAAGAAGGATCTAGCAACAAAAGAAAGAAAGGAAAAATGTTACAAGAGCATAGCAATGTTTACCACTCATGACATTATGTTTGATACAAGCTTCCTCAGGAGGTCAGTGAAATGTGGACCATCACTTTATATTGTGAAAATATGGTATGGTAATGCTTAACTGTGACAATGAGAATGTGGAATATCACATTTTTTGTTTTCAATTTGAAACCTTTTATTTAAGATTTCACTAGCAACAACATACTAGCAACAAGTTTTAGTTTTAAGGTATCCCTCGCCATTTTATTATTATTATTTTTTGTCTTAAATTTGTCTGTGTGCTTGTAGTCAAATAAATGTATTAAGCAAAATAGAACTGTGCCGAATAGTGGAGATAAAGAACACTATAGCTACACCACAACAAATAATTCCCTAAAAGTCTTGTTTAAAGACAGATGAGTAATCAGTTTATTAGTTTTTTATGTTTAATCGCCGAGTCTATATCAGTGATAAATTGGTGTGTAGTGTGTTTCGTCTTTTTTTTTAGATGTCAGGTGCAATTTAAATAGCAAAGTTGTTGACTTTTTTCTATGTTATAGATTTTAGTTGTTGAACCTATGCTGAATAAATTGTCATTACTCACCTGTTCATGTGCTTTCTGCATAGAAATAAGAACCAGAAGAGACAGGACACTGACCGTGAGATCATTCTCTACATGACATTTCCACACCATAATCTTTGCACTGCATTCCTGCTACATTATCTGTATGTTACATGTTTCCCGAGCTTGCTTCTTTTTTATGCACACCCCAACACACATTGCCACTCGTTCTTTATTTCTGTATATTCAGTCAGTATAGGGGTGGAGAGAGCGAAGCTGGGTAACAGTTATGGAGGGGGCACTGAGGCTCATGGGAGATGTGCTAAGGGCCATAGTATCACTGCACTGTCTCTCAGGGCACATTGTTTATGCATGGGGCCACATATGCAGCTGCCTCATACACCCCTTGCATACTCCCAGAGATACTGTAAGACTGGGGGGGGGGTTATGTGAACACTGTGTGGCTTCAAAATGAGGAAAGCGTGTTTTCAAGTGTGCACAGCCTTGTGTTGTGGTGTGTAGGAGAGGTTCCTGTTGCCACCCACAGGCAGGACAGTGATTTAATTCTGCATAGTCCCCTTTGTGGCCTGTCAGCACCCCACCAGCCATGTGCAACCTCACATGTCTCTCTGGGTTTTCAGGGGAACTTTGGACAGAAATAATGTGCTTTTGCATATTTCTGTTTTTGTGTAGGGGATGTTTGAAATTCTTATAGTTGCCCTCCTGCATTCCTGTCATTGTTCCTAATTTATTATCATGAGAGTCAAACTAGAGCCAAAAGTTTCTTTTTCACAATATTGTTACTAATTTTGTGTTTGCTTTTTTTTACATAGCATTACTTTCATGAGCTTGTACATCATCATAATTGGATAACTGAAAGTTGTATTTGATTGCATCTGCATGTTTGAGTAATCACGTTGTCCTGTAACTCAGTGGTTCCTAAAGTGGAGGTCGTGAAGCAAAATCTGGGGATCAATGATTTCAAGATGCTCTGAATTTAAATTATTTCTGTAAAATAAAAACAGTATTTTGTAGTAAATTTCCATCAAATGCAACTACTAATTATACCACATTTTGAATGGTTCTAAGTTTTGAAATAATAGCAAAGATCTAATTAATTTTGCTATGTGTGTTGGTCGTGAGGCATTGTTATTTTGGAGGTCCAGCCTGAAACATTTGGGAACCCCTGCTGTAACTCAGGCTCCAGTGTTTTCACCTACATCCAGCCCCCACCCACATCTCTGTACTGAAAAATGACTACTCCTAATAGTATGACTGCAAATTCTCACATTACCACTTTCAAAATAAAAATATCTAAACGCTGGTAATTGACGCTTGCTATGGTGAAACGTCACTATGAAAAGGCAGGGCTTATCATTTCTGCAGTTTTGAACAGAAAACAATCTATTTCTATAGTTAAGCCACTTCAGATAAATGTTGTGATCTATCATGAACAAAATGTAAAATAATGATTAACTTATGTAATAGTTTAATACTAAGCGCCTGGAAAAATCACTTGGGAAACAAGATACCCTACCAGCTGTAAGAAAGCATGAACTAAAACACAGGAAAGTTTCCCATCAGTACCTTAACCATTCAACTCTTTGAAAAAAGTGTCCATTCAGGCCAAGCTTCCATCGTAGGGATTATTATACCTCTGGTGAGGTAAGTAAATTATCAGCAAAACTTGTCAACATGGAGGTAGATGTGCCTTGGTGTTGCTTTTTCTCCATCATGATTGACAACATACAATACACTATATTGTAAAAAACGAGTGCTGCCAAACTGACAGGAGAGTTGTTACCCAATTACTCAGTATCCATTAAAGTGCTTGTGACAGGTTGGACTATGTTTAGACATATAATTTAGAGTGTCTTAGTAAGTTAGTTAGTAAATAAACAATTATTCAATTACTATTAGTTGTAATAATCATAGTTGGGATCAATTGAGTAACATGTTGCAGCCCTAAAATGGTTGCTTAAGTTGTGTATATATAAACGTGTTATATTTTAATTAATTTTGGACAAAGTAGCCTAATTAGAAGATGTGCCTCCTCCATGTCACCCATAGATACAATATAGTTAAATTACAAGCAGTAATCATCTTAATCCAGCTGTCAAACCCAGCTGTTAGAGTGGGATGTCATAAGGTAATGGAGGTTGTATCACACAGTCTTCACTCATGTCATAATCTGCCTGGCCCCAGGGCAATCCTCCGTCTGCCTTTTCATCTTAATAGTTAGCATAGAAGATATCTGTGCATGCACTGCATAGATGTTTGCAATGCATCATGATTTGACATTTCTCTTGTGTAGGTGGCTGTCAGGAGCAGCTCTGAGAGAAATGTGTCATTGCTGGCTTGACAACAAGGTGGCACTCTACACTAACACAAATCCCCTGAGGCTCCTCCTTCCCCAGAGGACACCTTTAGCCTCTGAGCTACACAAGAGGCACTGACAAGGAGAAAGAGAGAGTGAAATGTGCATACTGTTTATGAATGAAAGCTTAGGATCGGATCTGAGAGTTTCAAAAATCCCATCTAATTGTCATATATAATACTCATCATCATCCGTGTTGAATGCATTAAGGTTAGGAGACTACGGGTGTACGCACTAATTAGGCATTTCTTTATTTTACTTTCATGAAAAATAACAATGTGTGAAGTTTAAAATATATTATAAAGAAGGCGAGGAAAAGTGTATCTTGCCTCTGCATTACTTCATTACTTATCATGCAGCAGAAATGTCCCTGAAAAGCATGTAGTTCATCACAAATAATGGCTAACATGGCCAAGCTTGTGTCCAAAACCATATGGTACAATGTAAAAAAAAAAGATAGTGCTAAACATTCTGGCTTAGCTGCATTTCCTGAGTCTAGGCGCAGTGTGTGGCTGCTGTTCTCATTGGAAGCAGATCACTGGCACTGCACCTACAGCCATCTGCACTAGACCTCTGACGGTAACATCTGTGGCAGTCATGGACACACACGCACACGCTCACGCACACATTAATCCCACCAGGACTACACACCTCTGTGTTGTGATGCCGCTGTCACATACCCAGCATATGGCATAACCCCCCTTCAAACCTTAAGGTCCCACCTCAGACGTGACAACTTATGTAGAATTAGTCTCAATTCTTCTCCGTAATAAAGGCTAGTTATTTGCATTATGCTGAGGTCACTCACTGCAACTGTCAAATTAGTGTGCGTTTTGATGTGATGCGACGATGAGTGATTTTCAGCCCGCAGTTCAATAACGGCTGATTTGTAATGGCTATGTTGAGTCGAGAGTCGATGGTTGAGGTCATTTAAAATGTGTTCTTTCTCATTGAGGGCTATTATGATCAGGCGATGGAAGCTGATAACGTCCGATTTTATTTTAAACTGATATGGCTGTTCCCATTTCAGCCTTGCTATCTGGCCAAGTATAAAGCTTTTTTTTGGATTTGAGATATGAGTAGTACAAGATGGCAGATGATTCGGACTTCTCGATTCCATGAAAAAGAGTCAATGTAAAGTCCCCATGAAATATGAAACAAAACACACACAACTGTGTTGTTATTTAACAAAGTTTGATGAGTTTAGTTAAAACAAAGAAACGGACATTTTTGGACTGTAGAAAAGTATGGAGTTTTATTGATAAATGAGCACATGGAAGTGTTGATTTTTCTAGTGGTTCTGAGTTTCCAAAACTTTTTCTCCAATCATTTACTCATTACAATCATTCCACCTGAAAATTTTATGACAAGATGATAAAGGCAGGAGCTGCAACCTTGGAATAATTTAAATTGAATCTGCATGTTGTCAAACAATGAAACAGTGGGTGGCAGGTAACACTTCTGAGAAAAGAAAATGTATAAATTGTATAAATCTTTTCGCCTATGGTTTGACATAACCATTATTGGTTTATCTACAGACTTGGGATGGGACAAACTTAACAGATATGAATACAATGAAATCATGCTACTTTTATCCTATAACTATAGCATTATTATTATTCACATTGCATATAATGGCCCACGGTGCATGAAAAGCCATCTGACAGATACTAATCACCTCGCTGTAGTGAAGATTGCTGATTCTCAGCTAATTTTCTTGCAGCTTTAAGGCCTGATTTCTGTATCGCCCAGATCCATTGTTGGAATTTTCTCCTATTACTGTGAACACTATTATTAGGGCATCAGCTGTAAGTGAAGAAAAAGGTTTTGATTTGACTCCAATAAGACTACTGCATTAGTATTAGTACTGTTGTCCCTATCATTTCTCTAATACCTTCATTTTTTAAGCTATAATTATCTGTTAAATTTAATCTTTTAATGAATTAAAGCTTAAAGAATTCACCAACTTTTTTTAGACATCTTTTTAAGCACAGAGGAGCCATGATTTTGATCACAGTAATTCCAATTTAGCCATGAATTTAAGTTTAGAATATTGCATTGATTTATAGCAGAATAATTTAGTGTTCTTGTTTTCCTCATTTTAATCTGTATTCTCTATGTATGCTGTAGTGTGTTACCCTTGTCTCAGCCCAAGCCCACACTAAAAGTAAAAATTGCTGATTGCTTTAAAAGAGTGTGAGGACACTGAAGCTATTATCTGGTGTTACAAAAGCAGTAGAGAGCCAGATCTTTTATCCACATGACTCTTTTCTTGGTGTCCCTCCCTCTCTCCCTCGTCACCCCCCCTGCTGGTTTGTGTATGTCAAAGCGGTGTAATTTGGCCCAACGTATGGCCCAGTGTGCCACAGTTAATGAGGGGCTGTTTGAGAGTTAAGCGCACATGAATAATCGTCTGGGAGCTTGAGCTACACAGAAAAAGCCTCAGATTTGAATATAAACACTAGCAGCAAAAAGTAGGCTGACTAAGTGATCAGAGCCATAAAGACTCATAATGGGAAACTACTGTATAAGCTACATCTCTTATACGGCCAACTCCCTTATGCATTACTCCTATAGGTTCACAATTTTACATTTTTACCTGCTATCTTACTTCATTATATGTCTTCATACACAGATAATGTCACCTCTTGTGTTAAAGTGGAACTCAAGGATATAGTCATTTTCTGAATGCAACTGGCTCTATTCAAAACGAAGAGTGTAGTTGCTTGTGAATTGCTAGATTTTACAGGTTTTTGAGTTTATCAGACTCTGCTGTGACTTTTTTTTTTTTTTTTTTGCCAAATGCACTATCCAAATATCTTTTTCACTCCTACTGATTTCTCATTTTACCTACGTTTGTTAATAGAAAATTTATTGATGTCCCTATATGGAAGTTTGACCCAATGTTGAAGTCAATGTTGTTGTGGTCAATGAGCATTTTCCAATACAGGCTTTAAAATCAAATTAAGGCCCACAAATGTACAGCATATTCAGTTATACAAGAAGATTTTCTACCTCAAATATCCTCAAAAGCTCTACATTGAGGAAACAAGTTATACTTTACACTCGGATTCTGTGGGAGGGTGCCTTGCCCAAATCCCAGCATCCCCCTATAGTGAAGCAAAAAGACAATTGTTGGACAGTAGATTTTTCTAAAAGAGGACAACAATACCAACTGATGTTAAGGTTGCTAAATACTATTTTATACCAGTACTGCTATCTGAGAAATTCCCTTTGACATGTAAATATCAATATATCAACTATTTCTAATCATATTTTCTTTTTTGTCTTGTCAAAAGTAAATAAATAAAAAAAAACTATATATGTTAGTGATTAGAGAGAAAACACAGTGTAATCATTCATGTTATACCCAGGATCCGAAATTATTCTTTTACAATTTACCTTATAATTGGATGTTTTTGGTCTCTGTACTTTTGAATTTGCTTATTTTGCCATCATTTTAATTTGTACTCCCATCCAAAAACCCTCAGTCATTGGGGCTTGGAACCGGTACAAAGAATACAGTAACTCAGATTAACTCATCTGATATCTGTTCTTTCTTCTCTCAGCTGTAGAGTCTGCAGATTAAATACATTCAGAATTTGAGATATTACTCCCGTGCTGATTTAACACACTAATTAGAGCGTGGAGCCGGTCTGTTTAAACACTCTGGGATCCCCGTGCCCCCACAAAGCCGCGCTCTGCCCAGCACCAGCTATCAGACAGGAGGAGTGCAATGGTAGAAGTCAAAACAGGGCCATTCATTTGCTCTCGTTGAGCTAAGTGCATTCTTGGCTCACAGTCGGGGGGCATCACGGCAGACTGTGCGGTTAAAGCCAGAGAGCCCATTTGTGGAGGCGAAATGTCACCATGTCACACCGCCCCGCATCTCTGCATCCTTCTCTGCTCGCCTGGTACCCTGCCGTGCCCTTCAACGCCAGATCTGTTTGCCATATTTGCATCGCTTCCTTTGACGTTCACAATCTTCACCCCATAATTCCTTACCACTAAACCCTTTTCTTTATTGCTGTTTTCTATTTGATTCATCTTTTTCTTTTCTTTACTTTGGTTTTCTGTCATGCTTTTTGGCATTTTTCTTGCCATCATCCTGACTGTACTATAAAAGGGGGACAGCTTTGAGCATTCATCTCTTTTGCGTTCCCTGTCCTCCCAGCTATTCAGTGCTTGTCACCTTCTGGGGTATTTACCACTCTGATTTGACATAAAAAGTGAAGCTTAGATGAAAAAGAGTCATCAGGGCTAATAGGCTGCTTGATCTGTCTGAATCCTTCTATCTTTCATGCTAGCTGCTAGCCTGAAACCATAGCATTGGTCAGTATGTTGCCACTCTATCAGAAACAGTGTGCATGTGCTTTGGGTCTGGCAAAACGTGTTTTATAAGGCAGTAACCGCATGTGTGCAGCTGCCAAGATAATGAATAGGCAACGCAGCTCATGCATGCTAATGTTATGTTGTAAGCAGTTTTGTTGACAAGTGCTAATACTTCTTTCATACTATCATCAAAAGCAGCTAATACAACAGCCATTACTCCACGGCACTCCACGCGAGACATGATGGATTGTGACCTTAATATAGGTTAGCCGAGTTTTGAAAGTTAAACAACCTGCAATAAATCACAGAATTATTACAATGCTCTTTAATTGGTTAAGGACTGTTTATTTCCTAAAGAGGTAGGAAAAATTGGGTTTCTGCACTTTTTAATTTGCAAAGTGCATTTTCATTACAAATGGCAGTTTAATATTACCCTCCTTTGTCATGCAAAACACAACACACTGGCAATCTATTAATTGGACAAAAATGCGGTGCCAGCGTAAATCTGCCCCTCCCTTCCTCGACTCGCTCTCTGTGCCTCTTAGTGGTGAGAGCTGCGAACATCTATCAGAACCAGTGACCGGCGAGACAAAGTTAAACACTCCCTCTCACTCCATGGCAGCCCAGATCTGATAATGAAAATACAAGAGCCGGAAAAAATAAACTAGAAATAAAGATGACAGCTATTGTCTGCACAGTGTCGGCGGCTTATTAAGAGATTGTAAATAAGAGGCGCACGCACAGTAATTATGTGTGCCCCCTGTTGGTTTTTGGATTCAAGCTTTTCTCGTTTCAGCAGCCACATGTGATTTATATACAGGTTACAAGTGCAGCTTTTTTAGTTTTGGCAAAATAAAAACTTAAAATAATGTACTGTAATGGGGTCAGTGTGGTTCAGTATACCAAAACAAGTTAGTGGCAAAATCAGTAAAAGTGGAAGAATAAATATTTTTTAAAAGAAAAGTCCTCTTATAAAGCCACAACAATCAAATAATCTAACCTGGTGTTTCAAAAATCAGACATTCCTTTATAGATTAAAGTCAAGTTTACTGAAGAGGTTCTAATTGTTAAGATTACAGTAGTGAGTTTGACTCCCCTCATTACCTAAGTAGTGCAAGCAGCCAGCTGGCTTTGACAGGGTGGCATCCATAGATGTCACAGTGCTGTCCGTTATGTGTAACCCAGGCCTCATACACAAACACACATGCACGCACATCATCTAACACACTCAGGCCCCTGGAGACCATCATTCAGCCGTCATTCTTCGATGCCTCGTAGACCAATCAGCCAATGTCTCTTGAGACACAGTGTCACACATTTAAGGATGCATGACAAAGTGCTCCTTGATTTCCCAGTGGCCGCTGTCTGGAGCCTGCTCATGCCTCCCAAACACGCACACACAGACGCACCAGAGCACCGCGTCACCGGCACCCTTTCATATGTGATAGAAGATACATGTCATTGAGCATTACATCAGCAGCAGTCAAATGCTAGGACACTGCCAGATTTGTGTGGAAGAAGTCAAATATGCCATGTCACATGTTACTGCTATTACATGGTTTTGGTTTTAGTTAAATACCTGGGCCAGCACAAAAATCTCCACAGACAGACTTATCTTCTAAAAGAGTAGTTTGCATGTTGAGAATAGAGACTTGCCTATTAAAGGTTACTTTCAAATTAACACAAGAGATTGTACGACTGGATGAGTGAACCCACAACTTTCTGCTGTTAGACTGGGGCTAGAATGCACCCTTTGAACACAACCAATCCACAGAAAAAGATGTACCCACTTTTGAATGTACTGTTGTCATCTGTAGACTAAAAGCCGGCATTTTAAGCTTTCAAATCTGTCAGGTCAGACCTGTGCAGTCACCAGGCTGTTTTGGACTGCTCTTGGTTAGAAATTCTTTTTGTAGCACCATCTGCGGCCCACCAGCATGCTCCTAAAGTCACAGAGAAGCCCCCCTCTTATGTTGACATTTTCAAACAAGAAAAAAAAAGCTTGGTTGTTGACCTGGGCTCCTCTCCTCTTGTGTTTTCTTCCATCACGGTGTGCTTTTTTTCACACGTATTGTGTTTGCCTGAATAATGAAAGCCACTGTAGAATGGTTTTACTATTAGAGTAGAGAGGTGGAATTAGTAATAGTAGTGGTCCGTTCAAGTTGTACAAGTTCCAGAGTTGCCTCTGCATGACCCACAAAAACAGTTATTTTGTTCAAGGAAGACATTTTAGACCCATTATTGAAGCGATTGTGGCTGTGCACTCGTATGAAACAAGACCGGGGAACTGGGGCTAAAGGCGAGTAAAGGTATAGCACCTAAGCTCAATTGCAAACATGGCTTTTATGCTGGATGAAAGCCCAACTTCAATTGGCACGAGCTTTCAGGGTCCTGTGTATGGCTCGCATTGAAGAAAGGCACACAGTAATATTACAAAGCCATTTGTGCCACACTTTTGCACAATTACAGTCTTTTCTCTCAAAATACGTTGTTTATAATGGGTGACTGAGGCAACAATTGCGCCACTGTAGCTTTGAAGCCCGGAGCTCACTGTGGATGAGCACAATGCACCAAAACATTCACTACAATGAAGGAGAGGATTATCTTCATAAACCAAACAGCAAATCACCATTTAACCAGCAGTGAGTGTATCTTTATAAATAATGTGTTACATCTGTAAGTGTTTCTGTTTTATGAATCTAGACTTAAGGAGATTCTAATACACTTTGTTTGTGCTATTTTCGTCAGAGGCAGGCTACTGATGTTTTGAGACCAACTTCTCTTTGAAATGGTGATTATGTTAACAACAAAGCTTGCTCACATTCAAGTCTGTTTGTGAGATAAGTCAGTCATAAATCAATTTACAAAAGCGTTTAGTTTGAGCTACCTTTTCAAGTTGAGTATTTTTTTGTAATAGAGTAATCTTTTTTAATACAAAATAAACACAGCTTCACTGTTCTCCATTTGAGTTTGATGGATTAGCTTTTCAGTGGAATTCCATGGATGACATCCTGGAGTAAAAATTCCACGTGTGGTGACAACCTGGAATTGAAAACAGGATGAGCTGCAATTCATTTAATAGAGTAGAGAGGGAGATGAAAAAAAAAGTAAAAAGTGTTTGTATTATTTAGACATGCAAAATAACATGTGAAATTTTGCTTGAGTCGTCTGCTGATGAATAATCTTTCCACTGTGCCAAAAAAAATCCTTTGATCTAAAATTGTTGTGTTAAATCTTAAATACTGTATGTTGTAAATAATATTCTATAAAACTACTCATCATATGCAAATCCATAAGTCTTCTGGTTTTCTCTCTAATTGGTTAATTGCTAATCATGAAAGGGTGAGTGTTTTCAGGATGTTTTGGTATAGAGGTTTTTGTCACATCTTGTTTTTTGTTTTTTTGTTTTTCATTTCTGTTGTTCTGTCTTCACCTCAGTAGACCCCTGGTTTTCTGAGTGAGCTTCTAACTTGGGTTTTCCAGGTGTCACTAAAGCACACTACAGACAAAAGAAAAAGAATCTGAGTGAAGCTACTGAAACCACATCAAGTCATTTGACGGTCAAACAAACTATAGTCATTTAATGTGAGCTAGTGTTGTTCTTGTCCAACCACAAGGCATGACGCTGGAAAGTGAAAGTACCTGCATCCACTGCAAGAGCAGACACCTGGCTATGGAAAACTGCCAAGAAAAATCCATGCTTGGTTACATATTGTCTGAATCAAGTATTTGTTGTATTGTCTTCATGCTTTTTGGAAGAGGGCCAATAAAAAGAATACAGTTAATATATGAGATGCAGCAATGGCACTTTTCTGACTCAAATTCTGCTGCATACTGGCAAAAGGGAACGCTTACTCTTGAATTCTACAGATTATGAGTGTTCTGAGTAGAATAGACACACGGGGAGATGTGCATGTGCGTACACATCATAACTGTGTGGGAGTAACTTACTTTCTGACTTTCTCTCTCACCCTGGATACACGTGGCAATGGCACCTTTTCACAAGATCTCTATCCTCAGGATTTATAGGTCCTAATAGACATTCCTTGCGGTGCCCTGGATGAGATGTCAGAATTGATGGCATGCAGACTTTTATTACCTGGTATGGTGTGTGTAATTAGGTTAAATAGATGGGGTTGGACACGCATGGTAAAGGATACATTTCTCACCCCGGCTGGATTTATTGGCCACGCTCCGTTCTCTGAGGTCCGCTCTAATGCGCTCATTTGCATGGGGTGGGGGCACATGCTATATAGCTGATGTGTGTGTTACTGTTACATCAACTGCATAAGCACAATGACAGGGGCCGGCCTATGAATAGTTCGGTTCAGTGGTTGGCAACGGCCTGGGCCTCGCCAACTGCCTATTAGCTATGATATGAAAGCTGCCTGGCAAGTGTTAGATTGATACTTGACATGTCGAACAAAGCACATTGTCATTGTAATTGCTATATGTTGAGTCTTAATTTCATGGTCGTCCATATTGGCTGCATGGATAGGGCTGTCTGTTACTTACATCTTCAGTAACAGCTGTCTATTCAGCCAGTGTATCTATCTATCCGCCTTTCATATGCTCAACAGTCTCAGAAATAACGACTTCATAATGACTATAATCACTACACATGTAATTATAATGCATAGCCACTGGTACAATCAAACAGTATATTCAGAAGAAACATACCACTTTAATTCTCACTCTCCAGATGTCCAATCGAGTGTAAATCACACATAAACTAATAGCAGAGGTCTATATAGTTTGACCTGCTCACTCAATGGACTTTAAAAAGGGAATCACTTTATACCAGTTACTCTGTCATTTCGCTCGAGGGCCCGTCCCATCTGTCTGTTAAGCATAGGCTGATAATGAAGTGTATTTGATGAAGTAAGTTGATAATGAGAGCTAGCTGGCCAGCAGTAATGACAGCGTTGGAGCACAGGCAGTGGCAGTATGGCCGCTAGTGTTGGATGTTCCTATTCAGACTTTTGTGACCTTCACAGATTCCAGTTTCCCCTCCAATACCCATCATCAGATTGAATCACTGAGGAGGCGTGTGGGCCACAGTGGTGCTGCATGTGTGTGGATGTGCGTACACAACATGCCAGGATGATCTCATTCACTAAAGTCCACCCCCAACACGCACACACTTATAGTTTAAGGGGAACAAAAATAATCTTGCAAAGAGGAATGTTCACATTGACACGCATTCATGCACACAAGGCGCTGCTGACTCCAAGGCCAGGCAATTGGCTCAAAGCAGCTGAACCATGTTACTCCGCATATGCACATCACACCAAGAGCTATTTCCTTGAACCTGGATACTCTGGCTGTGCATCAGGACAAGTACTTTTAACTTCTCCACTGGGGGCTGTATGGGGAATGTACAGAATTGCAGTTTGGTTATTGTCATTTGTCTCCCTATTGTCAAAACATACCTGAGTTTGTACATGGCTTGTGAATATTAGCAAGATAACTAAAATAATATGTTGAGAAAAACACATAGATTAGTGTTAAGATATGTTGTATTCTATCAATGCCACTGTAAATTACAACCAAAGATTTTGCAACTTTACTGTGTCGCTTCTCTGCAATACTCACAATGCATTTTCCACCACTTTAGTCCTCCTTTTCCCCTATGAGACAGCACAGAGGGGTCCGCCTAAGACGGGGCTCAATGACAGGCCGGAGTGGCAGTAACTTATTGTCTATTGATGGAGTGTGACAAATCATGTGGGAACGCAGGGGTGCATGGCAGTAAGAGTCAGAGTGTTGAGCGCTGTTGCATGTGCCTGCAGAATACATATATCCATCTGTCTGTAAGAGTGTATGCAGGCCCGCATGTGTTTGTGTGTAACGCCTTAGTGTGGGGCAGGCGGGCATAGCCGGGACCCTTCACAGCTCATTTAGCCCAAATGGGGCCACCTGGGTGGTGAGGGAGCTCAGCTGGGCGGCCCTGGCACAGCGGAGCCCCGCTGACAGCCCCCAAATATAGGGGCTCCACTGGCATATTAATCAACACAGGCACTCTGACAAATCACCACAACTATGACCTAATGAGAGAAGGAGAGAGGAGTGAGAGGAAGGTAGAGGCATAATGGAGGTGGTGGTATATGGAAGAAGGTGGTGAGTGTGTGAGGACGGAGGCAAAGGACTGACAGAGAGAGCAGAAGCTTAATGAAAAGGAAATGAAAGAAGGGGTAGCCTGACATTGCAACTGGCAGAGCGGGCCGTGAGGGTAAGCCATGAGCTAATAAGAGGAGAATGCTAACATAGTTGTCATCCTTAGTCACTCCACTCACTACAAACCAATTGATTTGTTATGAAAGCCAAAATCATGCACTCTAAAATGCAACAGAGTGGATTAGCAAGTGCCTCTTCTTTGCCAGAAAACAAATTACAGTATTGCTTTCTAGGCATTTTTTGTAGCAGCTTTAGAGCAAATTACACTTGAGAAGACATTTGAGTTTGAATGCAAACAACATTGATGTATGTCTCCTTCTCTGGTTCGCACCCTGAGGTGAGCTAGCATCTAATCTCTGCACTACCAATCTGAGGTCCAAATCACATTAGCTGGGATCAGAGGTGAAACTGGAGCTTTTCAACAGCAGACTGTTCTCACTAATGAACCCCCATGGCCATCCACTGCATATTACTGCATCACTGAGTGAGGGGAGAAACTTTTGCAATAATCATTATGTAATTGTACAATGCCAGGCTTTCCATTGCCCTGACATTTTCAGAGCTCAATAGCAATATCTTTATGCTTCTCTATAGGGAATATGTTTGTAATGGCTTCACTGTATATGATTGATGGTTTTCTGAAGCCAAGCAATCTACTTTATTGTAATTATATAGTGTAGTGTCCGTCAGAAGTTCTACAACAATATTACTTTTTCCCCACAAATGAATTATGTGCTCGCTACGGAGATTGATTTAGGTGACATTTGTTTATTATTTTGCTCAACTATAAAGTCAATCACTGGAGAGAATACAACTGTTCCCTTGTCACTTACCCACAGTCAACACTATGCCTAAAGTTTTTTTTAAGTCACAGCCTTCCTGAAAACATTCACATGTAATGGTGGTACGTTAGTGCTAGCAGATTTTGTGACTACTCAACCCTTATATTGTCTTCCTGTTCAACATGATGTTTCTTGCCCTACTCTGTTGTCTCTGCCTGTAGTGCAGAAGTCCAGCATACACATTCAGGTACTTGACTTAAATAGTGCTTGCTGTCACATGTTGACAGATAGAAATATGCTTAAAAAGAGTCAGTGGACTAAAATACCATACATAAAAAAATGTATTTTGAGAAGAATTTTAGATATTAAGAACTACTATCATGTAATGCAATGTGTCTGTGTACATGCTGTTTTTTCTATCTTTAGTGTCTCATTGTGGTTTTCAGTCTTTCCATGCACAACTGACAAAAATAATGTATTGTTTAAATAAAACATTTTCCTTGGAGCACACTAAGGTGGAATCACGAAGAACATTCTTTTCCTTCTATAATTGCATAACTCTTGTCCGCTGTTTAAACAATTCAGCTTTGTTCTTTAATTTATAGGTCATATTTTATGCACTTTATCCTGAGTGTACTTTCTAGCATGACATTATAACAGTTGTGAAGTATGAACTTAGTCGATTTATACACCATCTTATGTATATCTCAAGATATAAGAAATATAAATGCACAGCAGATTTTCCCCGAACAAAATGATAGAAATCTGTTTGCATACTGTATTTGATTGCACTTTTGGTGGATGGTCATTTCAAGTATGTCTGTATGTCAATGCCTGCTGGCTTCCCAAAAAAGCGTACCTGTTGCTATATTTGTGGTTGCCAGGTTTGACTTCTGACTGTCTATACCTCAGCTTCTCCTTGTTATTGAAGCTACAGAAGCAGACAGTGATGACAGAGCAATGGTGGTGGAATGAAGGCCATGTGGGCAAGATAAGAGATGTTGTCATGTTCTGTTATCTGTGTAATCAAATATTTACTTATGTCTAGACTGCTGTGCTGGATTTACATAGCACGATGCAGGTAATCAGGTGTAATGAAAAAATAATTATGCTGTTTTCTAAATGTGCGCTATGTACCTTTTCTGTTGCCTGGAAAATCACAGCACGGTGGCCAGACGATATATTTTTTATACTGTATATTGTCTGGCCACCATGTCCTTTGTTTGAATTTCAGTGGGTGTGATTGACAGATTAATTAGTCAATCAGCGATAAAAAAAAAAAAAAAAAAAAAAAAAACATGGAAAATGTCACGTGGAACAGAAAAAAAAAACATCAGAGTTTTGCAGAATTATTGAGCGAGGCAAAAAAAGGATTTTAATGCAAGGTGAGTGAAATTACATTTTGTTCTAAATGACAGACGACCAATCTGATTGCCCTGTATGTTGTGGGGTTGATTTAAAGGACACATATTATGCAAAATCAACTTTTTTGAGTTTTTAATCCTATTGTAAAGTTGCTTCCTATTCAAAAAGTTTTTTTCGTGAGATATTTTCATTCTCCCAAAAACACTGTTCTGGATGTCCAAGATCTGTGATGTCATAGATGGATCTCTGAGATATTCTGCACTGTTTAAAGTCCATTAATCGTCCAGACTTATTTTGAGCATTTCTGCGGGATTAGCATATCAGGCAGGATTGGTTTGATTGCATAAGCTCTGTAATTGTCTTTGGAGCTCTAACTACATTTTTGATGTTGAAGACACACACAACCCTTGTGTGACTTTACTACACTTTTTATTAGTTCTGGTGCATGAGATTCCAAAGTGAACATGCTTTGTTTGAAGGGGAAAAAAACAACACAAAAAGTGCATAATATGTGTCCTTTAAATTGCAGTTTAAAAGAAGAATTGTTAAAGACTATTATATGCTACCAAATATATTACTGCTTTTTGTGCTATTTTGTGAGGACTGTTTCCCTAACTGATCCATTGTGTCTTGACCATAGACATTTTTGGTGGGTTTTCACAGATTGAGCTGAGATAACATTTTTAGCTGATTTTTGGCACCGATATTTTCTCGACCCTGTCTTAGTTTCTGTATGTGTGTGCTTCCTAGTTTGTTCTCATCAAACGTTAACGTTCTTATCCCCATTAAGAATGTCCCAAAATATGCTTTTAACTTTCACACAGTACACCTTTAAAGTGACAACATGTAGCCTAACTTTCCAGAAGTGTAACTGTTTTTCATGGAGATAGATATGTTTTATCCCAAAACTATTGCTAAAGGAACAACTTTTCTATGGACACAAGCTAGAGGAGGCAGAGGTCATACTCATAAAAAGACAGGCCTGCTTGCATTTCTGTGTCACAACCTCCTGTTGGGTGTTCGCTTTAGTGAGCGGTGCCATCCTATTTAGCCAAGCTCATAACAAGAGCCAAGCAGTCGAGAGGTGAGGTGAGGAGTGGGTGAAATGTGCAGATAAGAGGAGCATGGACGCGTCACCCTTCCAGTGACACATGCATTGCTCAGTGTGCTTTCAAAATCCCATGATGTGTGCTTTATACTGACCACTTGACTTAATGCAGAAGGGAAGGATAGGACACTTGTTTGGTCACTAACTGTACAGTTTTTAAATTGTGGCACATTGTCAAACTTAATATTACATCGTCAGGAGTGAGAATTAACAGAGTGGCTATTTAAACGAACAGTCCAAGTCAGACACTGCAGCAGACAAGCCACCTAATGATGTTAGAAATACCGACACAACAGTTATGATACGCTGTGATAATTGCTATCCTCCTGTCCACAGTACAAATAAACGTGAAATCGGTGGGCAAACACATTAATATGGAAATGTCTACATTAATTTGAAGCATAGTCTAAATTATTCAGTAATTAAGCCACTGCAAATTTACACTAACTTCCCCCTGGTTGACAAGACAGAATAGTGAGAAGCTCAAAACAGGCAGACAGTGGGATGTGAAATATGCAGTCATGTGATGTGGATACATGTTTGAGTGAAAGGAAGTAATGGTATCTGATTTGACAGAAAATAACTATAGTTCTTGTCATATTGGTTATTTCTTTACCAAAGCAAAAGCCTGTATGGAGCACACTCACTTATTTTTTTTTTTTCTAAGCCTACTGTTTGTTACACTGTTCAAAATGTCTACTTTAATCATTTCCAAACCTAAAATCATCTTTCTCTCAAAAGCTGCAATATCAGATCTGCATTCATATAGAAAATACAATGCCACATACAAACTAAATGGTAATTAAGCTCATTATCTTACACATAGTATACCTCTTATGAATATGTCAAACCCACAGAGCATTAACCAGGCCAAGATCATAGTATTTTAACTTGTTGGTCATTTCAAAAGTTGTAATTATTGGACATTTAGACTATGTTCATGGTGTTGGGCATCACATGTGTGCATGCATAATCCATCTTTCAGCTGTGTGTCAAGGCTCGGGCACGTACACCCGAGTGTCAACTTGTGTAACTGTGGATGTCCTTTCAAAGAGCCTTCACTGATCTGTCCGGGGCCCTTTGATCAGGCGCTCTGTGGCTGGCTGCTCTCAGCGGTCCTCCAGATTGAAGAGTGCGTGCTGGGTGGGAGACAGGCCCGGTTTGACATGGATGAGGCACCGGCTTTGACCTGCACCATTTCACAAACACACACACCAACATTTATACATCAACATGTGAAGATAGGAAGCATGGGAATCTGAAGATACATTTCAGATTCCCATGCTTGCCACAGGACATTTCAACGAAATTGAGTTCAATTTCTCGAGAATGAAAACTTTGCAACTAAATATCACTATAGTATTGTAATAACTTTTTAAAAACAACAACGACAACAACAAAATACTAGAATCTCTTTTATCTTTTCCTCAGTCCAGCAGTCTGCGACTATGGACTTAAGGTGGTCTAAATCCTGGATACAAACCAGTTTGTTACAAAGCCAGCATTTGTATTCAGTTTGGGCAATTGCATGCACCATATTACATTGATTCTAGATTTACGGTAGCCATGTTTTATACCGTTATTTTGACCACTTACAGTAAATTGCAAATGTTCAAAGCTTAAGCTTTAACATCATCTAAACTAAACTGGTTTTAAGACCTTTACTACTTTTACTTTAGTGTTTTGAAAGTACAATTTACATTCAAAGCCAGACTCAAAACGCGCTCAGTTACTTTCTTCTAACAGCCTAATTCTTCCTTACAAATGTCTTTTTGTATTTGTGTCCCTATTCTAATTTTCTACATGATCCCATTTTCATCATTTTTCTTTAGTGCATGTTTTGGGTCTGAGTGGACATGGTGGTGGATGTAGAAGGATCTCAGGTGGGCTCTAATCCAGAGTGGCATCAGCGCGCTCCTTGGACATACTGTAGCCCTGACATTGACTTGATCTGACAATACAATGGATCAGTGTAAGGGCTACTAAGTCAGAAGGTAGAGCATAATCCCTTCTGTCAAGTCTCTGTCTCGTCAATATTCAAATCCAGCTGGCTGTCCAATGGCTGTCAGTTACAATCTCCCTCCAGCTCATGGCCCTGCAGAGGCACATATCTAAATTGAATTGGATGTTTGCTTCTCGATGGAAATTGAGTTGAAGAGATGACCTTCTGGCCCTTATTGTGAACTTGTCAGTTACCCCAACTGAACTAGATGGCAATGCAAAACATCCTGTCTTGTTCCATAATGTCCAAATATTTATTTATTTTTTTCCCCTCTTAAATGCATCTTAAATCTGATATTTTAAGCATTATTTATTTGTCTTATAGGTTTTGTTTTGAATGGTAGGCTATAAGGTTTTCTAACATTGCTTAACCCCATTTGTTTGCATTTCTCACGTTAAGCAAATATCTTGCTGTCAAATGAGTACAAAAATTGCAATAAATAAATAGTAAATAAATAAACAAATGCAAAAACCTTTTAAAGGTACACCTGCAATATGTATCTACACTGGTAAAGATTGTAAAACACCTGTCAGCTATACCACTTTGGACATGACAATACAAACATTCTTTAGAGTGAAAGATTAGAACTTCAAATAGGATTAAGCCAAATATATCTTCAAAAACAAACAGATGTCATGTCAGGTTAACTGCAGTATGCTCCTAAAGTGGTTTTCCAAAAGGGCTAAAATGACCGTTAGTGAAGGAGACACGCAGCAATATTCTCCCTCACAATCTGGGTGGTTCAGCCCCTCGCTTCCTACTTCTCTGACACATGTCGCCCTGGCTTGCATGGAAAGGTCTGACCTTTGGAAAGTTTAGCACTTTAAATATTTAGGCTTGGGTTATGATGGATCCTCTAGGGCCCGCGGCAATGTGTGAAGCCTCTGATTAGGGCTGCTGTCAGAGTCATTTAGCCGAGTGTCTGGCTGTCGCCGCTCTTTGTGTTTGACAGGCCAGCCTTTTAAACAAACAGCCAGCCCAGTGGCAGAGAGGCTGGCCAGGGCACCCTCCGCACCCAGGCACAAACAGCTCACACTGGGAGGAAAGCACTCAGCTCCTGACAGCTGCAGCCACAACCGCTGGACACTTGTCTCCCAGGAACTTTGAGCTCTTCAGCCTGCTCACACTTGTGGCTAGTGCCTGTGTTATTGGAGTTACCAATCAACCAAAAATATGAAATTTTATATTAAATGCTAGCAAAAAAAGGTTGGTTTTAGATAACTGGTCAAATAAATGCGGATATTGGATATTTATGGTTCAGTTTTATTAATCCATGCTGAATTTCACAAACTGCAGAATGGACATCTTTGTATTTAGACAGTAACTTTTTCAACATAGTGCTCTTTGAAAAGAACATGTTGCTGTGCCTGTACATGGGAGTTTCTGGTGTGGCATCAATCCTGTAAATATACGAGTCTTAATATGTGTGTCCTATTCTGTATTCAGAGGAAGAGCTAAGTCAGCAGCTCTAGTATTAATGCATGAGAAATGAGCAAGGCCCATAAGAATTAAAGGGTAAGACTCCCCCTTATTAAGATGTAAATTGTGGGTAGCGAACTTGCCGAAATGAGGATATATCAGTGAAGTTATTGTCAACTTCAGCCTACTTATGCATTTCTAAGAGGCCGTGTTGTTCAGCACATGTTGAAGAGAGAAACCCATCTTTGTCTTTGTCTCATTTTGACAATCTCAATATGCATCCCCCATGTCCTGTTGAACAATTCACACTTTTTGGCACCATTATCTAGCAAGAGTATACATGGCCGACTATTGTGGTAATTCAATCTGTGTATCTCGGCGTACAGCGCTGTTGCCTGCTGCCTGCTCTCTTTTGCTACATCCAGCTTGCTCTCTCATTTCAAATTTGCACTTAACACCTTCCTGGGGAAAGGCTTCTCATTCATCAATGGTGTTTGTCCCGGTGACAAGTAGGGCGCCTCCTGCATATCAATATCAGCTAAGACAATGCTGAGCCTGTAACCTTCAGCTAAATGTCATTCTGCTTAATCCTATTTGAAAATTAAACATTGAAAAACCTTTAGCGTACCTTCCTGTCTTCCATTCCTTCTCCTTTTTTTAGTGGCCTCTCTCTCTCTCTCTCTCTTTCTTTCTTTTCCCCCTCTCACTCTCTCTTTCTAGCTCTCTCCCTCTCTCTCTCTCCATCTCTCTCCTGTTTTTGTGCCATGTGACATTTGTATTGTTTGGTTGTTTGCGTGTTATTTGTATCCCATTATGGTTATTTAGTCAGACTGAGTTTAATTTTATGTCACTGAACAAAATAATATAGGAGCAGCCTGTCTGCCCTTCTGCCTGAAGCCATAAAAGCCATCAACATTCCCTCTATTTTCTTTCTTTTTTTTTTTTTTGTGACAGACAGTGCCTATTCTACACAAAAGGCTACAAATTTAGCCAGACATAGTAGCATAACAAAGATTTTCCATGTTTATATTTTAAAAAAGCAATTTATCTAACTAAAAAAAAAAAAAAATCAAGTACAGTGATGTTCCATGTGTAGATTCGGTGAGTGACTATAAGAGAAAAGCTGAGATATCACAGATTGCTTTGAAAATGTGGTCATTTGCATTACAGTCAGAGTGATATTTGTCTGTCTCTGGTGAAAAGGAGATGCAGCGGCTCAAAGGCTGTCTTCATGTGGCGACATATAGTTGACTGACCATCATCCTTATGGATTATTTGAAAGTGTAATACAACTTTGAAGCCTTCCTGTAAGGCTCTCTCTATTTAAATATGGTCACGGCATTAAAAAAGTAGAGCGTAAGGAATTGTTTGCACTTGTTACTGAGTGTTCTTTTCTTTCTTTTTTTTTTTTTTTTTTTATTGTATTGTATTGTATTTTTTTCTTTTCTTTTCTTTTCTTTTCTTTTCTTTTATTGTATTGTATTTTATTGTATTTACTTTTTTGGAGGATGAGAATTGCCACTGTTATTTCCTGTGCACGGCTGCTACAGAAACACATTAAAGCAGAACTAAGCAACTTCAGTAGTTGTGTCAGTAGGCGGGTTTTCCACTGGGAGGCCACTGAAAGAGCCAAGGCATGCTTCAAATATCCTCAAAACACATGCTGCCATTACCGATACTTAGAAAGCGATTTAACAAGGTAATTAGTTTCTTGCTTGCTTAGTTTCTTGCTTTGACTTGTGGGCTTGCTTTGACTTAGGGTTTTCTCTCCTGGAGTCCCATATTTAAAATTTTATGTGGAATCTTTACTAAAAATGTATGTTTCGACAAAATATAATTCTAAACTCAGAGTGCCATCTGATATAAAAAGTTCAAACTTTTGTACCAAACTTCTAATTTCTATGTATTTTATTGAGTGATCATAAATGCAAAATAGAGGGTCACATTCACTTTTTGTTTCTACACTCACTTTATACTCTAGACCTGTAACTTGGCCAGGTGGCGCCACCTGCTTGTTTCCATAGTGGTCGCCAGGTGGTACTCCTGCTTTTTCAACAGAAAAGTTGCTTAATGCATCTTTAAATGAAATGAAAACTAAAATCCAAATTCTTACTCTTGAACTTTAACAGCCACATTAAGTCAATAACATCAGCAGCTTTTTACCATCTAAAAAACATTGCCAAAATAAAAGGTATAGTGTCAAAGCCTGACTTGGAGAGACTTATCCATGCATTTGTCTCCAGTAGATTAGACTATTGTAAAACAGCTGCAGTAGCTCCAGAACGCTGCTGCTCGTGTCCTGCCCAGAACCAGGAAGCATGATCACATTAGTCCTTGCATTGTGGCTCAGAGAATAGACTTTAAAACAGCTCTGCTTGTATTTAAGTCTCTCCATGGACTAGCACCAAAGTACAACTCTGACATGTTAGTGCCTTATGAACCATCTCGCACTCTGAGGACCTCAGGGACCGGCCTCCTGCTGGTGCCCAGAGTCAGGACTAAACGTGGGGAATCAACGTTTCAGTTTTATGCAGCTAAGATCTGGAACAGTCATACAGAAGATGTAGACAGGCCTCCACTGTGACAATGTTTAAATCTAGGCTCAAAACATTTCTTTTATCTGTGCATTTCTTTTTATCTTTTAAAGTAAATGCTGATTATTTATATATTTAATAATGCTGTTTTGTTTTGTTTTATATTGTAATTTTGATGCATCTTTTCCTGCCTTGTAAAGCACTTGAATTGTGCTATAGAAAATAAATTTGCCTTGCCTTGCCTTGCCTTACTCCTGTGTACCATAGTGTGAGCTGTGTGTATATTCGTGCAATGCAGAATGGTACAAGTCTGACCTCACAGCATGAGTGAAAAAGGAGGTGATAACTTGAGAAGTTCAGTGTAAAAGTCTTGTGAAGCTGAAAACTACTGTATGTTGAACACAGTGTTCCTCTCACTCAGAGTCACACTGTGTTGTAAACCTGTTATGTGTGAAATAATGTATACAAACAGACACACACTTTGCATTCAATGTAAAATTAGTATGCAGTTTTTAGACAGTTGTTCCTGTGTGGCGTGGATTTAAAGTAGAAAGAAAGATGAAAAGTGTACAGATTTTGTATTTGCTTCTTGATCAGCATTTTATTGAACATATCTGCTGTGATCGGATTGTGTTGGATTCTCATTTTCCCAAATACATTTTTATAAACACACTCTAATAAATACTCCATCATTTTTCAACACTTACTTGTGGGTTATATATTAAAGTATTTTTGTGTATGTTTTCCAGATGGGAAATGCAAGACGATGCTGAGTTGGATGATGAAGAGAGAGCTATGGTTGAAGATCTTCGCCGAGTCTATTTTGTTTACAACAGTAAATCGAGACAACAGGATCTCTCAGAAGCAGTCAAGGAACAGGAAGAAGAGACCCAGGGGGAAGCATTTCCAGTCGATAAAAGCCCTGTCCAATAACTTGCAACGCTGCTAGGATTTTTACTATGTTATAAATGTTTTTTTTTATACCAGTCACTGCTCACAAACTGGCAAACCACCATTTTGGTCTGTATGTGACAAGTTGGTTTCAGGCAAAAAAAAAAAAAGGCTACCTCCCTTATTTTGCACTTGACAAACTCATGTTTCTTTTTCACATTGCATCACACATATCTTTGGAGCTCACCTCCAGAAATCAGTTCTGGGAAATGCTGGATGTGGATTTGTTTTCCTGGGACAAGACAGAACTGTGTGATCTTAGAAGGGAGTTGAAGTTTCTAGAGACAGTTACTGTAAAAGATCTAGGTGTCAGTGGATTTTTTTTTACCTGCCTCCTGAACATATATTTCCAAAATGTTATTTCTTTTAAATGTACAAATACTGCTTGATAGAAGTATTCAATTTCAATATTCTGAAGATGTAATATGTAATTTATATTTTGTAGTCAAATGGAATGTATGTAAGCTTTTATTTGTATAGCGCTTTTCACAGATACAGAGTCACAAAGCTCTTCACAGTGAAATGGTTACAGCGACCCCCCCTCCCCACTCAGTAATCGCAAGCAGCCCTGGGGCAGCTCAGCAGAAGCGATTCCGACTACCACCAAGCGTTCCGTAACCTGCATGTTATTGGTTGGTTGGGAAACCAGAGTGCCCGGAGGAAACCATCCAGACACGGGGAGGAACATGCAAACTCCACACAAAAATGCCCGGGCCGCTTGGGAGTCGAACCCGCAACCTTTAAAATGAAAATAAAAAAGATCATTCTATTGGTTTTGTGTGATCCCTTTTGTGTAAATACTTGATATTTTTTTCTTTCTTTTTAATAACATTTATTTATTTATTCATTCATTCATTCATTTTAAGGCTACCACTTACTGTGTTGTAATTATTAGAGATGATGATTCGGGATGATGATTGGACATAAAGTAAAGCTGAAAATAGCCACAAAAAAAAAAAAAATTTGAATCACGATCACTTATTTTCTATCTGACACAATTTCAGACTTCAAAGTTATGACAAACAACATCTAACAATCTACAGTCAATGTGACTGCCAAATCGATAAATACATTTGGTTAGTTTTGGAAAAGTATGTAAGTTACAAGTATTCAAAAGTGATCGTGAACCGAAAAATATTTAGTTCTATAAGTGTATGTAATGTTTGTATTATAGATAATTTGTAGGCCTACATGTAATTCTAAATCCACCATACCGTTTGTTGTCAGTTCCTTCCCATTTTTGTGATGAAATGTGCAAGGACACTGCTGCGGTGCTACTGTCTCTTTAAATTTCGCTTCTACTCCGTTGCCTCGGTAACCCGGAAGCTTCAGCTCTCCACGCGCTCCTCTGCTCAGAGTGCTTCCTGTTTGGAAAAATCAAGGAAAGCAACCGCGAATGAAGAGTCGCCTGCACTGATGATGGTTCGTGAGTCAAACTAAAAGCATGCATGCAACTGATTTTGTCCGTGCAAGCTCATGTCAATCATTCCTAAGCAAATAAACGAACACGAAACACATCTAGCGCTTTGCTTTCAGGTGACGGATCAGGAGAGCCCCACATGCCGCAGAGGAATAGCCAGGGCTGTGACCGGAAATTAGACGTCATTGGCAGGTAAAGCGTTAAACCAATATGTTAATAGTTGTATTTCTTATTCAAATTTGAAACTTCTCTATATTTTCTTGTATGTTCCTTGCACTATCCTTCCGTTTCGTCACCCTCTCACCTTTTGACCCGGCGTCTGCTTTGCACATGACTGACAGCCGTTCAAACCCGGTTAGGCGTCCCCCCCGACTCTCTCCCCCGTGTCTTTGTATTTTAATAACAGTAATCGCGTTTCAAACAATTGTCATTTTTCAGCGTCGGATTAACCCAATTTCCTCTCTCATTCTCTCACACACAGTCACTCCGTATTTTTAGCGCGGCCAAATCCTATTTTCTCGGGCGAATGAGATTTTGATGGAAGCATGATGCAACGGAGCAGTTTTCTCCCAGGGCTATGTGTAGAGAATGATTTTATTTTCAATACGGTGTGGAAATGTGAAACTTTGATGTTGCAATGTGTTTGTGCGATGAGAGCAGAGAAAATAGACGGTTTAATTGGTAAGAGATGGATTTTATGCGAGCTATAATCTGAAATAAAACTACTGACAAAAACATGTACAGTATTTGCAATTGAAAAGTTATTCAAAGATGTGTTTAAATGATTTAGTACAAGACAATACAGTTTAATTAGCGATTTACAAATTATTTTACCACTCATTTCATTTGCATTTTTGAGTTGATGCTGACACCCGATGGATTCCAATAAAACGCACAGCATGGCTCTCAAATATACTGAATATATATTGAATATTCTAGAGCATTATGATGTAAGTATGAAGTCATAGTTATGTCTTAATGTTTGGTTTATTTTTACTCTTTTGTTTGTTCAAATGTATACAAAGGAAGAAAATACAATAATGAAACATCGTCCTGAAGTTCAGTGCCCACTTATAAACTCTCATGTGCTGACTCAAATCTTTTATTGTGTATTTATGTTTTCGCAAAAAGACATGAACTCGTGCTAATCATACGCTATTAACACGTCCTGTTATGTCGTGGTATATGTACGCTTTCATAAGAGAGAACATCCACTAAAAATACTGTTGCCAATATTAACACAAAAATAGCTGATACCGATATTGTCAAAATATTGCAATTATTGGTGGATTATAAGGTCAGTAAGTTAATGTAACTTGAGTTAAGTATTTTCAACTTACATTTTCAAGGCATGTGTTTGTGTGATTATAATGACAGAAAATTCAGATGTATGAGTTTAATTACCTTAAAGCTCATTCTGCCTTTAAGCAGAAATATATAGAGGAATATTTGTTTATCAACATGGGCGATGTGTGCGCACTCATTGCCCAAGCTGGAGAGGGAACTCGAGTAAAGGCTGTTTTCAGCTAACTACAAATAACAAAAGTTCTGCTGCAAATTCAAAATTTAGTGAATGAAATTCGACCCTAATAGTTACATTCAGGTGAATGAAAAAAAACGCGAGAAAACAAAGCTTCAGGAGACAGACGTCTGTCAGACTGATTCAGACCTGATCCAAACAGCTGATCTCATCCGTTTCGTTGTTTTATTCAAAGAAGTTTCCACAGCTAACGAGATGGAGAGTAGCTCTTCCTGCATGGAGCATACACAGTAGGGCGGAAAGTGACGTCGACCGCAGATCTCTCTATACATTTTGATATGTTTAAAAGTTGACACTTTGTATTGATATAACTCGACAATCAGAGTTAAAAATGTTCAAATTAGTCTTTCAGGTTATAAAGCATAACTTACAAATGCTATTTGAAAATCTTTACCTCACATTGCCAAGTTACATTAAAATATAATATCCCCTTATCATTTCAACCAATTTTTTTCTAACACGCCTGACTAAGATCGTCGATTCATCCCAGAATAGTTAATTTGACTCTAAAAAAAAAAAAAAAAATCATTGTTTGTTTTTTCCTTGAGCAATTCCAGGTGCTTCATAGTTTGTATTTTATCAGATATTGAACAAAAGGAAATGTATCAAGAAAAAATGTGAAGGCCCTCTGTAAGGCCCTCAGAATCTGAAGTGGATATAACTTTTTGGCTTAATGACTTCAAACGACTAAAGAGAATGGAACAATTTCAAACCTTCCCTACTAAAACAACTCCATCTCCCAGCAGCCCTTTCACCTGCCATCTGCCCTGATGATGTCACCGCTCTGCCTGGAAGTCCGGGACAATAACGTTACGACAGGTTCACGGAAGTATCCAGGGAGCCTCTGGCGTTTTATGGACTAATCAGATTCATAAAAAATAACACAGCTCCGCGGACATTTGGGAGCGGGATAATGGACCGGGGCTAGACGTCTCTTCCTCCAGGCCTCGGGAGCACGATAGCGCTAATGCTAATATGTGCGTTTGAATGGGAGATGGCAGAGATGGCGGCGATGTGACTCACGCGGTCATTAGCTACATTCGATTAGCGGCTTTAGCTGGCTCATTGAAGGCTTTTATGTTCTCATCAACTTAGAGTGAAGTTGTGTTTAAGGAGATTCGGGCTGTGGATGAAGTTTGGTCTCATAATGTTGAGATTTCAAATGGGAAATGCTAGGAATGGGCCAAGATAATGTTTTTCTGAAGGTACCGCTATTCAGTATTTGGTCTCTTGTCGTGGCCGATACCTACAGTAGCCTATAGTTGGCATCAGAGGAAATGCCCAGGAATAGACAACATGAAGAGTGCATTCATTTTAGCTTTGTCCATTGTGATGCTAGTGTTGTCTTCTGTTTAGTTTAGGTTTGTATTTACAAAAGGGTTAGGGTTAGGTCTGGCGCTTGAAGTTGGTTAAGAATACTTATAAATAATAACTATTGCTAAGCACCGAAAAATGGGTCATATTTAGAACCAGTCAAAATTGTTCAAGAAATACTGTAACTGAAAACATGGTGCACTTTAAGACAAATTTGTTGGTTCCTTGGCTTAAAATATCTGCGTCAATAAGCAAATAACAGAAACACATGTGCCACATTTGTGCTCTCTACAATTACACAAACTCCTCTCCACAAACAACAAAAACACCATCTATGTGCACAATGTCACAGCAATTCACGTCTTACTTCTGCTAAATAAAAGTGTGTTTATGACTGTGCTCTGCACAAACTAACAACATAATTCAAGTCTCACTTCTTCCAAACAAACTGTGCGCGAGCTTATGACTGCGCCCCGCACAAGCTGCAAGTCTCCCAAACAGAGCGCTTTTTGTCGGCTTAACGCTGGATTTACACAGACTGCAAGGCGAGTGCGGGTCGGGACACGTGCGGGTTTCTTGCTAAGTGCCTGTTACACCAGATGCTGTCAACTGCGGTCCGGTTTCGTCCAAAGCCACGTGGAGTCACGTAGATTCCCGCGAGAACGCTCATATAATGAATGAAAGCCGCACCAGACCGCTGCGGTCTCCGACAAAAATAGACTTCATGCGGATTCTTTCCGCAGAGTCGCGCGACTCTCGCACTCGCAGTCGGACATGTCGGAGCACGGTGTAAATCAACGCATTGGTTTTAAGCACTTTCTAAGTTCTGCGTGACTCGCGCGAGTCACGACTCGCATCCAAGTTGCACTTAGTGTAAATCCACTGTTAGGGTGTAACGGTGCATCGTGCCACGATGCATTGCGAAGCTAAAGTTATGATCAATGTGAGGACGCCTTAAAAGTATTATTAAAACAGCCCCGCGCTACACATTCGACTAACATATCTGCGCTAAATATGAGAATCAGTTGACTCTTTATTCTGCCACACGATCAGTTCAACACTGCTTTGATAACGCGGCTGCACAATGTCAGAAACTATTTCTCCCCTCCTTAAAGGAGACCTGTTGTGTTTTTTCCAACTTTTTAGTAAGAAAGTGGAACATATACAGATCAGTAATTTACCTTTGGAAACAGGTCTATTGACTTCCTGTTTAAAACTGCAGAACTGGTAAGCCCTGCCTCTTCATTCTAAAATTTAACTGTAAGAAGCAAAAGATTTTAAATAACAAACTCTTATTGTAGGATTGTGTCTATGGGACAGTTTTGAACCATAAATGCTTCACTTTGAGTGTTAATCTTTTGAATTATAACAAGTAAACAGACAAGTGGGAGGGTATAGGTGGTAGGTGAGAACAGGGATTTTCTGAGCACTTGAAGCCAAAAAAACTATAAGATTACTCAAACATGCATAAGTCAATTCAAATATAACTTTGAGTAAACTAATGACGAAAGGAGGCCATTATAACAAGATTAAAATATTTGAATAATGCATTTTACATAAGACTCCCTAAAACTTCCTTCGTTTGTGAGCAGAGACTGAGAGCGAGGCAGCAGCACCACGGACACGCACAGTAGACATACACATGTGCGCGTACACAGTGGAACAGAAAAGTGCAGCGTGACAGAACACGAGCACAGATATGGTGGTAAGCACTGTGTAAGTGCTTACAACATGTAAAAAGTGAAACTTTAAGTGCTCCATATGAGCAACCATCGTCCATAGAAATAAACTGGAGCAAAGGCCAAATTATGTGATATACAGTATATTTATGCATTTTTTATATTTTTAAATGTGCCTAGCATACATTTAAGATCAGGTTGTATTATTATCTTAAACAGAATTTGACAGTGTGGAAATGCACACATGAAAGAAAGGAATCTGTTGCTCTTGATGAACTAGTGTTTCTTTTGGATGTTGAAAACAATATTCACAATATTACCTAAAATTCGATAGAAGCCCCACCTCTACTCAAGACATTCCAAAACGATTAATAATCCATTCAAATCCATCTGTAAATCCAAACACCAACCGAAGACTTTTAACTGCACACTTGACAATTCTTAAAGCTCACCACTGTTCCCATGACACACTGGTTTACAATCCAGGCCTTATCTACCGCACCTGCCCTGCCTCACACTGAACACACACACATACACACTCCTGTCTTCCTCCTATATACTCCATTAGCCAATTAATGGAGCAGCATGTTAACATTGAGAGAAGGGCTGCCCGCACTAAACACATTATTACTGTACCGTCCAATTACCTCTGCTCTTCCACCGCGTTTAAGAAGCCCAGACCGGAGCTTTTAGTGCGCCAGCTCCTCGCGCAGCTTCATCTGAGCAAGGAGACAATTAGGTCCATGTAGAATTCAGGCTAGATTTAAAACGACAGTGAGATATTTCCAGTGTCATGTGGCTAAATGTTGCCGCTTGCGTTTGGGTCTCTATTGTGGCTTTTTCGAACGCTGGAAGCAGACTCGGCCTTGCGCGGAAGGTTGGCTGAAATTGTCGTAAGGGGAAAAAATGCTAGCGGCTAACAAAGAGTCTAGACAGGCTAATTCTGAGGCTTTCACGGTGGTTACGGGTCCGAAGACAGCTCAAGGCGAGGGAAAAGATGTGCTGATATTGTTTCGGTAACGTGTGCATAGACTTATAAAGAACAATTGAACTCCATATGATGTTTGTTTTTTTTTTGTCATAAGGATTTTTTCTATTTTCTTGCCAGATTTTGGTGGATCATTTAAAGTCATTAGGAAAAAAATGTTAATATCTACTGTATAAAGCAATATAGATTTGATTTTATGTAAATCTAGGTCACTTACTTAATACCAATACATTAGATATATACAGCACTTTTTCAAGACACTTAAACGCTTCACATTTTGCATTATTCACTCACACACGAGTGGTAAGGTATGGTAGCCCCTGTTGCAGAAACAAGGATGCCATTTTGCACCTCTTCGTGTGTCGTAACTTCCTCTTCCCCTTTGCAAACCCTTGTGTTGGGAAAAGATTGATCATCCAATGTAATCTCGTGTTTTAAGTGCATTTTAGTAATTATTTCAGTTTTATTTTGGTCGTTGAACAAGCTATTGATGTATTTGGGTGAATATTAAGCCTTTTAGTTGTTACGATGTCTCTTCTTTGTAGTTTGGGCCAAGTGTAGCAGCACATGTATGTAGACGCTGTTCACTTTTATTGTAATCCAGGTATGTTGGCCTTTTGCAAACTCCCGTGTTGGGAAATAAATCGGCACACACAACACAGAAAGAAATACATTGGTCACATAAATACACCTGGCTCCATTTTTTCCACGTGTATGACCAGTTTTACACAAATGTCTCATTTATGAAAAAAACTAAACAAAAAAAAAAACATTTGGTCGGTGGGCCACCCGTTGAATAGCCCTGCTCTAGCCTAATTGCTGGGTTTCACTCACGTGACCTTGGGGACGCGCAAACTCCAGATAGGGGACAAGGAGTGCTTTGCTCCCATTCAAAACACAGCGCAGTGAACGACAAAGAGTACTTCAAAGCCTTAAAAGGACTAGAACAAACACGATATCAGGAAAAAAAATGACTGTACATATCGGATATGACTCCTGTAGTTTGAAAAACATGGACTTTTCATACAATCTGAAGGATTTAAATCAGGTAATTACCTGCGATGAGGCAGATGTCCTTCTACACTGAGTCAAATGAAGCCTTCAAATAACTCGAAGTTTACGATTATTTTGTTTCTGATCGGGTCAAACACTTAGGATCCAAGGAAGCTCTAAAAGGCAGTCGTCTCGTTTTTGCTTGGGTGAGTAGCAGCTTAATACGAACGCAGAAAAACTTTCTCTCATTAGACAGGTTACCACAACCAGACGCACAGAATTAGGGCTGTTGAATGGGCACAGTGAGTGAAACACATAGACAGTACATATACGTATAAGGAGCCCTATTTTTGCTTATTAATCTGGACTATTCCTTCATAAAAGAGTGATATGTTGTTGTGAGGAACTATTTAGTGGCGTAGTAATACCGCTGTGATAAGGTCACATACAGTTAAATGGCTGTTTTGTGGCAGATCTGTACAAATTCTAACTAAACATAAACTGTCGATCTGAAGCATTTTTATTATCCATGTAGTGCAACAAAGAAATATGCTTCGAATCTTGTTTAGTTTTTGCCTCTTTCACTTCCACGACACGTACTGTAGCCTCCAGCACAGTAAGCACATCTGGAGCGAGTGAAGATTCCTGACCACTATACGGAGGGTCACATCCTCCAGTGTCCACCCACATCTCCAGGGGACAGGACAGGCCCAGTCAAAGGCTCTGTTGTGTGGAAGTGGCCCTGTAGAGATCAGCATGTGGAGGAAGGAGTGTCCACCGGAGCAGCTTCATCAACAACAACCAGGACCCGACCGGTTTGAGCAGGTTTAAGTAGTACAGATGTGTGCAGGTTTGACAGGGTTTTGTATGTGTGTTTGTAATTTCTTGACAATGTTCTGGTCAAATAGAAAAAGTCCTGAAATGTGTGTTTGAGTGATGGAAAATCTTTAAAATGGTGACGATTTAAAATTTAGTAGAATGCAGAAAGGTCATACAAAAAATGCTTAGTTTGACAAAAAAACATCCCAGAAATTTTTGAATTGGGAAAAAATCTTAATGCTAAGCGATTGAATGGCAAAACATCCTGAAAGTGTTGGGTTCAAATGGGAATCCTAAGAAAGTCTTGAAAATTAGGTTTTGCTGGTGAAATTTAATTGTCTGTTAAATGGTGAAAAGCCCTTAAAACTAGTGCCAGTTTTGTTGACGGAAAGAATGGCGGAATTCTTTGGTCAATGAAGGTTTTATTCAGACGTAAAAACAAGACAATATCTAATCAAAAATGACTTCAGAGAGCCATGGTCACTGGTAATTCCACACCAAAATACCAATGTTATACAGTATATCTATCTGTTTCAGTAATAACAGTCACTACTGCTTTTGAGTTGACCTACAGACTGTCCAAACCAGCACTGAACCAGAATTAAACATGGACTACAACAAGTCTGAACAAAGAATAGCCATCATAAGGCCAAGACCAGGCCATAAAGCAGAATTTCACCCAACCTAAAAAGAGACCAACTCAGGTATAAGGTGCCCCACCAAAATTGCAAACAAGAAATATATGTAAATTTAGAAAATAGGTTGAGGGCCGGTTTAAATCTTTGGAGGGCCAATTTTTCCATCAGGTCTTGAGTTGAATAGGCAGGACCTAGGCCATGCTGGAAGGACTATGTCTCTTGAGTAGCACTTACAATGTACAATAACTTCGACTGCCGCGCTGGAATCGAGCCCCCGACATTGTTTTTTGACTGGACTGGGAATGCCTCAGGATTCTTCTGGAAGAGCTGTAGAAATTGTGTGGACAGAAAAGTCTGGCCGTCTTTGCTCACGCTACTGCCTCCACTTCGAATAAAGCAAAAGAAAATGGATGGATAGAATGAAAAAAGTCCTAAAAAATATTGTTTGAACGGTATTTGAATTCAGATTCAGGGGCATCGGACTGGGGGGCTAAAATGTTTTTTTGGTTCATTTTACTCTTGTATTTATGCGAGTGAATTCAGTGGTGCCAACCTAATAATTTTGACTTCGAAATGCATAAATATCGTGTTCTGTCGTCAGATATGAAGCCTGCAAAAATCTGTGTGGAATATAGAATTTAATTAAATATAGGAACTAAACCCAAATGAATAGAAAACTAATAAGAGTGGACTAAATAATTAAAACACAAGATTACGTACGAGGGGCCCATCAACAAAGCTTGTACCTAGGGCCCAAAATTTGGTACTACGCCCCATGTTTGAATTGTCAGTAGTCCTAAAAACTGTGTTTGATTGTTTATATATATTTTTTAATCCTGAAAATGTTCTTTGAATGGAGAGAAAATCCTGGTTGTGCTTGATTGGTCATTCTTCTGAACATTTAACTGATGAAAAGTCCTGAAAATAGTTTAATTTTAAGGCAACAAGTCCTGAAAATGGTGTGTTTGTAAAGTTGCCCAATAATTAGCAAGAAACTGAAACAAAACTCTTTAGAATCAGCTTGTCTAGTTTTGCTTTACCATGTAAAAGGAATTACAGAAAAGAACAGGAAAAGCAGAAAAGCCGCTAAAAACTAAAAATGCATGTCGAAAAAAATAACTCAGACCTTTTCAAAAGCACTCATGTTTTTTTCACCACTTCAGAAATGTCCATAAAAAAAACTCAAGTGTGCCAATGTTCTGAACATATAAGCAGTAAAACAATATTTCCATGGCAACCGAGATGCTATGAGCAAATTCTAAGAAAAGAAAGCATTAGCTGAGGGTTTCGGCATTTGAAGAGCTCCGGAAACCACTTCAACTGCACTAAATTATAGCATTTTCCTCTTTCAAGTGTGTTATTTAGAATCAGACATATGTTTTAGCACTAACAACCAACTGCAAGTGTTAAAACAGGCTTTAAAAATGATAAGATTTTGGGTCTTCTTACAATATCTTAGTGGCTTTATAGTTTAGTCCTTATGAGCAAAAAAATAGTTTGAAATTTGACTAGCGTGACAACACTCTTAACACTTTTCCCCCATGTTTTCCAACAGAATCCAAGCCAAGACACGTGAATTCCGGGAACGCCAAGCCAAAGAGCGAGAATACGCCGAAATCCAAGACGTGGTGAGCCCTACGTTCAGCTCTGACGAGGAGCACACCTACGCCGGGATCGGATCTCTGGACTCTGGTTCTGTGGACGGAAGCAGTCTGGACCACAGCCACCACCACTACCACCTGCCCCACAGTCCAGACAGCCCACCCACGCCTCTCCACAACCAGGCCAACGGACCCCCTGTGGAGGCTGTGTACGCCCAGGTCAACAAGCACCGTAACGGACGCCCGCCTGCCCCTGTTCCTGGTCCTGCTGCTGCTGCTCCTGCTGCTGCTGCTTTGGACAGGTAGGAGCGCTGCTGGGTTATGGCATGGTTGTTGAAAATTGGCGGATTTTGTGTGGAAGCTGTCTGGAATCGTATGTTGGAGTTGGAGGTTGTAGTTGGTGTATCATGGTATTCTACTGGCTGTCTCTGTTGTGTTTTTATTGGTTGGAAATGGTTCAAGATTGACCCTAAGCAGATTTTGAGATTGCTTTGACTTTGACTTCATGGAGTTAAGTAGGGCTGGGACAATATAATGTTTTACAATACAATGTATCATCTCCAAATTTTGTTTTAATAGTCGAGTCGGAAACAATTTATGGCAAGATTTGAACACAGAGGTTGGACCAAGCTATTGTTTTGCAAGTTTCAAGAAAGTTTCATGATTTTGGCTCCAAGTCCAAGTCGTTCTTGACCTGCAAGTCTAACTCAAAAATTTATGACTCAAGCTTAACTCAAGTCCAAGTCAAGACTCTTCATTACTTTTGTGAATATTGATAGTTCTGCAGGACTCTATGAGCTAGAAAAAAATTTGGTATTTTCATGTAAGTATGCTTTTTAGACAAAGCCAGCATCAAATTTGCTTTTTTTGCAAATGCTAGATTAAGTTGCAGTAGCTCGAGGCCAAAAAATCTAACTGCCAAACCTAGCGTAGTAACACTAATCGAGACCAAGACCTTTTCGAGACCACAAAATCCCAAAAGCGAGATTAGATCACTGAGGGTTGAGACCAAGACAAGATCAACCTTTTATAGGTTGAGATGAGGCCAAGAGTGCAGTCCATTGAGACCAAAACAAGACCATCGATGTCATTTTATACAATTATCAGTGTCTACTGGCTTTTATTGTGCAGTGCTTATTCTAAACTGTGCCTGGGACAGGTCACTGCGCTGCTCCTGCTGCAAGTTTAGCAAAGAATGAAATGTGGTCTTGGTGTCCAAGACAAGACCGAGTCTAAAAGTGCTTGAGTCCGAGACGATCAAAACCATAAAAAAGTTATTCTTAGACTTGTCTTAAGTCAAAGACTGGTCGTGAGTACTACTACACTATACAAGCTCGAGTCATTTTCTATGTTTTTCTTGTTGATTATTATGGGTTAGTGCAGTAGCAAATATCAAATCCCAAGATACGAAAATTGCAGAAGGTATCAGGGACTATATGTGCTTGTATTTTAGTGTATTGTCCCAGCCCTGGAAGTGAAAAGTTGGATTGTTTTGCCTTTGCTGCAAAAAATATGTTTTGTTATTTTGGCTATTCACAGTCTGTGTAGTTTAAAATGTGAACAGATCTGGTTCTAAAATGGTGGATTTAATGTATTTATTGTCTATGCTGGACTATGATGACTGTTATTCATGCATTAGATTTGTATGTTTTGCTTTTCTACGATTTTATGAAATAGCTTATTGTTTCATGGTTGTTGATTGTGAGAAGGAAACAATATTTCAGCATTTAAAAAAAGTATATTTCCTTAACTCCGACCCCTTGAATTATTCTTAATAAACTTTGATACTTGTGAATTAAGGTCTTGTCCATGCTTTATTATGTAAAATCAATGTGTAATTGTGTAGCTAGTAGGGCTGGGCGATTTAGCCAAAAATCCTAATTGCGATTTTTTCCAGGAAATATTGCGATTGCGATTTTTTTGCGATTTTCTCCCACAGCATAAAAACATTAGCAAAAGTAACACAAAATCAACAGTTTATTATAAGAATTGTTACATTTTGCTAGAAATGTACTTGTGAAATGATTTTTGGCTAAATTAGATCCAGTGTTGGGTGTAACTTAGTTACTGTAATTACATGTTTGAGTAACTAGTAGTGTAACTTAGTTACTGTGAAAAGACTTGTGATTAAATTACAGTTACTAACAAAATACTCTTATTCACTTTTAAGTAAAAAAAAAAAAAAATCTACAGATAAAACAACTCAGAGACACAGATCTGCAGCTGGAACTGTGCACAGAATCATTTTTAATATTGATTTTATTACTCAATTTGAATCTAAGCAACTCTTGTGTTGTTTGCCTTTGTTTAAATGCCAATGATACAATTTTAAATCCCATTTTTGATTGATGTTTGCAATAATGCACACAAAGTAATCCAAAACTAAGTTGGGGCAAAACTATTGAGGCAATAACTATAGTTTAACTAATTACTTTTCAATGCATTTCCCCCAACACTGATTAGATCAACAAGATTAATTAACTCGTTTAATTGTGAAAGTGGATAAAACTATATAGGCTATAGCCTAACCAGCTCTGCTTTTTACAGACATGAACCAGTTATACTGAACCTGTGCAAATTAATTCACTGTTAATTTTTATTTAAGTTCAAATAAGTGATATCTGTAACTTATATTTAATTCCAGAGCTACTCAGTGTAAAATGGGCTTTCATATCCAAACTAAGTGTGTTCCCCTTTAACTTTACGCACACGGCTCTCGGCTGCTGCTGCTGCTGCTGCTGCTGCTGCTGCTGCTGCTGCTGCTGCGTCTCCTTCTCCCCCTCTCCGTCTCTGCCACTCGCTCGCTCATCCCCCGCTCCACAGACAGGACAGAAGGCGGGACGATTACCTGTCCCTGTCCACGCAGAGAACCGGAGTGCTCCGTGTTTGGAATTAAATAGTTTATCCTTCGTTTGACAGCGCGTCACCGCGGACTACTTCATGTTACAGCGCGGGCGGACTCGTAACGCGGTGGGAAGTCAGTGGCACACGCACATACGCGCTAAAGGCAAAGAGAGGCGATAGACATTCACCTGAAACAACTATTATGTCTATGTTTCGTGTCACTAACGAAGAGACTTCGCGGGGAGAGTGGAGAAAAGAGAGAAAGAACGAAGTACAGCGCTGGCTCCAGGCTCACCTCGTTCACCGCCGCTTTAAGCCTAAATCCTTTGCTGTAGTATTGACACAAAGCACAGTTTTACACCTGTGAGCCTGGTATTGTCATTACATGTCGTTGATCTCATGAGCACACGAATTACAGAGAGAAAAGTGAAGCACAAGCACACGGAGGTGTCGGTGGAGCGAAACATGAAGCTGCAGACCGGAGGCGCTGCAGTCACACGGCCGCACTCACACGCGGCGCTTCAATTACTTCCAAAACAAAACGCACGTGGGCAATAATCGCACGTCTCTGCGATTACATAATCGCGTCTTGTCATATCGCGATATAATCGCAAATGCGATTAATCGCCCAGCCCTAGTAGCTAGATATATTTTATTACTATATTTGTGCCCCTGTACAAATTAAAAATAAAAGGCCAAAAATGACACACAGCCTTATTCTATAAAAGGTTATACATATAGTATGTGGCAATTGTGCAACTTTGATCTAAAACAGCATCATTCAGAAACAGGTTCATAGACATATAGTTCAAAACTGCAAATCTGATTCTCTGCTGCAGGACTGACCTCTTCAAAGTGAAACTTCAGCCTAGCAAATTTCATGTCGATAAAGGCAACACTAGCTGGGCGATGAGTTGATAAAACTAATAGTGACCACACATATCCCAGCTTTTTTTGGTGATTTAGTCATATTGTGATTCCCTTTTTTTATGTTTAGCTTGATGTTCCAATACTGAACGCGTTCCACTGCCCAGTGCCCCTTCTTCCACTGTTTACGGAGTCATTGAGTTACTTAAAAACAGACATTTTGAATAACAGGTTAACAGATCAATAGAAAAAGAGAAAGCCAATTTTTTTTTTTTTTTTTTTTTGGGGGGGGGTTGGGCCAATGTTTTACTGGCTTCACCATGGCCACAGTTTATATATTTTTGTGATTATTATTTCTCTGTTTACTATAATAATGGACTCAGACTTGAACTTTAACAGCCACATTAAGTCAAAACATCAGCAGCTTTCTACCATCTAAAAAACATTGCCAAAATTAAAGGTATAGTGTCAAAGCCCGACTTGGAGAGACTTATCCATGCATTTGTCTCCAGTAGGTTAGACTATTGTAACGGCCTTCTCACCGGCCTATCCAAACAGGCTGTAAAACAGCTGCAATACATCCAGAACGCTGCTGCTCGAGTCCTGACCAGAACCAGGAAGTACTATCACATTAGTCCTGTGCTTAGGTCTTTGCACTGGCTTCCAGTGGCTCAGAGAATAGACTTTAAAACAGCTCTGCTTGTGTTTAAGTCTCTCCATGGACTAGCGCCAAAGTACATCTCTGACATGTTAGTGCCTTATGAACCATCTCAGACTCTGAGGACCTCAATCAGCGTTTCAGTTTTATGCAGCTAAGATCTGGAACAGTCTTCCAGATGATGTAAGACAGGCTTCTACTGTGACAATGTTTAAATCTCGGCTCAAAACATTTCTTTTTGTCTGTGCATATGACTGAAATACTTTGTCTGCACTTTTTATTTCTTTACTTCTTTTTAAAGTAAATTTTATGCTGATTATTTAATTATTGTTGATGCATTTTCCTGCCTTGTAAAGCACTGTGAATTGCTTTGTGTATGAATTGTGCTATACATTTGCCTTGCCTTTCCTATAAGTACAAGGCTGTTCCAAATCCATACAACTAGTTTTGACCAGGATTTGTATTTATTTATGTATTTAGTTTTGGTAAGCGCTACAGTTGGCCCACAGAAGTGAGTTCAGATTGAGTCGCACATACTTCAATGTGCACGCATCAGGCAGCACGCATCAGGCAGGCAGGTAAGGTTAGTTCCAGTCTGAAAATACCTGTGGATAGTCCCTTCCTGTTCTGTTCATTCTCTGTGGAGCATTAGCTGAAACACACTAAAATAAATCAATATTTTGCTGACCCAAAGTGGACACAAGTTTCCTCTCTCTCTTCTTCTCTTCCTCCTCTCTTTCTTTCCGCAATCTCTCTCTCCTCTTTCTCTCTTTTTTCTCCCTTCTCTTGCTCTCTATTCTCTCTCTTACCCCCATATTTTTCTCTTTTTCTGTTGCTCATCTCTCTCTCCTCCCACTTTCCTCTCTCCTGCTCACCCCCCACTGACTTTCTTCTTTCTCTCTTTTTCCCATTTCTCTCACTCTCTCTCCTCTGTCGCTTTTTCTGTCTGACTCTGTTTTTCTCCTTCTCACCCGACTCTCTCTCCTTACTCTTTTTCCTCCTCTTTTGCTTTCTCCAGTTCCCCTTTCACTTTTTCTCCTCTCTCTGTCTCTCTCTTTTCTCCTCTTTTACTTTCTCTACCCCCCCTCTCCTTTTTTCCCCTTTCTTCCTCTCTCTCCCTCCATCTTTCTCTTCTCTCCCCCTTTATTGTTTTCATTTACCTCTATTCCTTTTCACTCTCTTGCTCACTCTGTTCTCTCTTTCTCTTTTTTTACTCTCTCTTGCTTTTTCTCTGTCTTTCTCTGCTCAGTTTTCTTTCTCTCCTTTTTATGTCTCATCTCTCTCTCTCTCTCTCTCTCTCTCTCTCTCTCTTTCTCATGCACTCCCCATATAACTTCAAAGTCTAATCTTTGACATTGTCAAGTTATATCAACACAAAGATAAAGCTAATATAACTTTAGCACATCTCGGCAAATTCCCCATAAGTAATGAATGGAACGAAAACAGACTATCCACAGGTATTAGCCAAACCGTACCTAGCTTCACCTCTGTAAAAAGTTCCCATTTGAATAAGCCAATGTCAAGCCGAAACTTCGTCTAACGTGATTACAAGTCGAGTTTACGCTTCAACTTTACCTCGTCCTTCACGTGCCCATTCAAACGCCGCTAACCGCTAACTCTCCTGCTTTGTTTACACATCACACTTTTTCTCTCCTTCGCCCGCGCTCTCTCCATCCATTATGCATGCGCCTCCGCTTGTTCATCTGTACTTATCACACGCGACACATGCCTCCCGTACGACAATGAATTTCACACCGGATTTCTATCACCTGGCCTTGTCCCGCGAGACCTCATACCTTTCCGCGATCTAAAAAAAAACAACAGTCAGTGAAGCTACAGCCCCGCCGTGTTCGAATTTCATTTCAGTTCGCCCGGGTCTTTTTTTTTTCATTATCCTCGGGTAATCCTCGCCGGTCCCGTTGTTTTCTCTGGCAGTCACGGAACATCTCGCGGAACGCAGGAGGAGAAGGTGGTGGGAGGCTCATAACCGGAGTGTCAACAGGAATATTTGATGCAACAACAGGGCCGCGGTGGGTTTGAAGGTTGGAATGACAAGAGGATGTAAAGCAGGAGGGTTGGAAAGGATAGAACTTTGGAATGTTACCCTGCAAAAGGCCATGTCTGGGTACATTCAAATGTCTAGTTTTAAGAGCAAATGGTTATTATTTAGGCACATTTGGCTTGTTGAGTAAATTGTCTACAAATAGAAGATGTTTTTCTGACTCGGGCAACATAATACTTGACCTCTGAATTTAAGTGCAAATGGACCTCAACAGAGACTGCCCATTTACTGATTCAACAAGCTGCGTTTTTCATTAAATTCCCAAAGCGGTTTTGTAAAATAATTATATTAAAAGTGTGAAAACATCGTCTGGTCTAACCAGCTATGTGGTCAGTCAGGAATGTAAAATCTATTCCTGCAGCTTTATAAACTACAAAGTTATTAAGACATTTTGACTAATTTTAGTTAGCACATAGCTGTCTACCCCGCATTATGTCTTTAAAGAGAAACTAAACACAGATTCAACTTTTTTTTACTGTCAAACTGTGTATATGGGGTAAAAATCTAATTATCTACTGTTTCCAGGTCTTTTTAGGAAAAATAAATTGTGCAAACTCGCTCATTTTGCAGTTATGTGTGCAAAAACCGCGACTGTGCTGCCAGTGCATTTTCAGTACACGCACACGTCACATCAAATTGATTCATTAGCTCATTTAGGCTAAAGCAAAGGCTTCATACATATCTTGACATGCAAGTAAGAAACTAGACCTGTGCACAGCCTCAGAGCTGTGGACTTCTCCACAACTTCTTCGCTGTCCATACTGTATTTAATGCTGTCATTCAATGTCTAATTTACTGCATTCATCACAAACTATATGTGCTAAGGGTAAGGAGATTGACGTCCAAAACTTGAACGTGTTACATTACATATATGAAACGTTTTTTTATGGATAAAGTCTGACTTGATTTCATTAACAATAGATCTGTGCTGAAAGGAACATTATTTTAGTTTTAAACTTTAATAGGCAAACCGATTTTCTGGCTACAAGAGTTTGTTGGTGGCATTATTAGACCTGCTTCTCTCCTCAGTGCATTCTGACAACAACTCTTAACCTATTTTATTCTTATTCCAGATTCATTCTATTTCTAAAGCATGCAGACTAGTCAGTAGATTTATTTTTTACCTATGCTAATGCTATGCAAAATCTCCTTCACTCGTCCCAGGATTAACCTTTGTTTCATCTCCGTCTGGCCTAATTACATTCCTGTTCCTGTTATTTACCGTGCGGCCTATAGTTGCGTGCTGACTACGACATGTCAGCAGAGATCTTCTCCCCGAGGACGCCCTGCTTGTCCTATAGGATGTTATTCATAACCAGGATAATCCCCACAGTCTGTGTGATTGACAGCCATCACCTCAGGGGTCGTGACCTTTCTTCAGCAGAGTCACATGAGCATATGTGAAGAAGGCAGAGAGGAGACTCAACACAAGCTTCTCTGTTTACAGCTTCATCTGCACACTGGACATTTGTATTTACAAGAGTGATAAGTAAACGATGAGATGAATCACTTAATAGGTACATACAGTGGATAAATAGTAACTAAAGACCATACACTTTCACAAATTACTGCAGGGCTACTCAATTATATTCACTAGTGGGCCATATTTTCCGTAGGGCTATTGGGTCTGAGGGCCGGATAACAAAAGCGTTTTACATGGTGTCCAGAAACTCACAGAGGTACAATATATTATAAATCAACTTTTTTCCTTTCATTAAATACAAAATAAAACATTGTTTCGTTGCCATTTAAACTAAGGATTAAAACTAAACTAAGCCAAGTCAGTCAAAACTTTTTTTTCTTAACCATACATGGCATAACAGAATCTGATTCAAATGCTGTACGATTATGATGTAAATGATGCATTGTACTGAAAAAAAAAAAAAAAAAATCACTAACTTAATGCATTAAGAACAAAAAGCAGTTTATCAAACAATATGTTGTCCCGTTGTCCATGACCTCTTTTATCCCGCTGGGCCAAAAAATGCTGCTTAATAGGCCATTTGGCCCCCGGGCCGCTATTTGAGTAGCCCTGTTCTACTGCATAATCAGTGAAGAAATAAAAAACAAAGCAAGGCGGTGCATTTATTTTTCTCCAAAGAAATGTAACAAATTCTCATAGTTGCAAGCACATTTGTGTAAAATCAAAACTATTTATTCTGCTATTTATTGTGATGTTTATTAAAAAAAAACATATATGCAAACTCTTATTTTGTAGTTAAAAAAACAGATATATAAAGAATAACACTTAATCAAAATACACTGAAAACAAATAACTTGTTGAATTTACTAAATTTTCCAATATTATTGTGCAAACAATACATTTAATTACATTCATCTATTTTTTTTATGTTTAATAAAAAATTACTTCCAATCTAGAAATATATATTGATCATACTCTATTATAATGATTAGTAATCATTATATATATATATAATATATATACGTATATGTGATATGTTAATCTGGTCTGACCCAGGAGTCGAACCCTCCTTATTGGGAAGCCAGAGCTTTACTGTGCACATCTTTTCCATAGAAACAAATATTAGTCCATTCAAAGTAAAAAGACAAAAGCTTTTAGTCAAGTCTTATTAAAAGTTCTCTTCTAACATTATGCATACTCATATTCCTCATGTAAGTTTCAGCAACACAATCCTTCTCTGTATTTCTCACAACATTCTTTGCTAGCAAAAGCACAAAACTCACGCTAAACCCACCGAGACACTATTTGCATTTGCGACGCATTAAACCCAACCTCCAACACTATCACATTTCTAACGCTAACACGTAATTCCTCGCTGTTCCAAAACACTATTATCACCTTCTTCTTCTTCTGCTTCTTCTTTTTGCTTTCATGCCTGTTGCAAATTGTCACCTCCGCTAGCTTTTATTCGAGCATTCCTAGCTTAGCGCGCTATGTTAATTATAGATACAAGCGCGTACCGAGTTTGGGCCTTGAGAAAGTGATATGGGGAAATATTGGCAGGGACTGGATTAGCTTCTCGCGAGTTTTTTTTTTTTTATTCGAAACAGGCCCCCACCAGTGTTTGCGGCCTCTTTCCTCATTTGCATATCTTGTGTATTGCAGCCTCCGTAATATTTGTCTTGCTGCCTTTGAGATATAATAACGTACACTGGTGCTATTTGAGCTCAGAGGCGTTCTATTTACAATTTGCCAAAGAGAGCCGGAGCTTGGAACCGTGCGGCAGTCACTTCTGTCATAACAAATATAAACAGTGATTTGCATTTCTGAATGAAACCTAATGGAACTGTTTATTGTCCAATGCAGAGGAGGCGATACAAGGGAAATTGCAATCCTTTGTAATTTTAGCGCATAAACAACAAGTGGGTTGGGAAGTCACTCCATAGAAGTCGTGCGTTTTAGACTGCTGACGCCTAATGTTGGGTTCACTTCTTATCTACTACGCATGTTTATCTATGTAAATGTCATTTCATTGTGTCTAAATTTGTGCATCACGTGACAGGATCACATGTTTTGCCTCACGTGACCTCTGTCTATAAGTACACCTGTATCAGATCACATAATTTAGCCCTGAAGAAGACCTATACATTGGTCGAAACGCGTAGGCGTCCCGCACTTTAATAAAGGACTTTTACATTTTTTGATAATCAGTGTGCCTCGGACTTTTTTTCACTATTGATTCCTGCTTCCAGACCCTCTCGAGTCTTTTAGCCGCTTCTTGTCCTTGAGATGCACCTGATTTGTACTGTATGGACCCACTGATGCACTCCCACCTCTAATTTTTTTACCATTGTCAGATGATCCTGCGTGATCTCTTTTTTTGGTGAGTTGCTCCGTCTATTTTTCACACTGAGACGTATTTGGGCCCTTTTTTATTATGTCACAAACGGCGTCACACACGCTTTGTTTCACTGAAGAAGATGGAAAGAATATAATTGTGAAAGACTCTTTATTCACTATGGGCAGTCAACAGGTTACTACACCCAATCCAACCACAATGAATGACCTGAAAAAACTACTTGAAAAAGATAAAAAACTTGAGTTGCATACAATCACACTGTCGGACTATTGGAGAGAAAATATGATCCCCAGGGGCCTGCGTATAAACAAATTTCCCTCGTTTGGCAACGACAACCCTGAGTTTAAAAACAAATGGGAAGCGATATTAAACAAGTGCTCGCTTGATCTGATTTTATTACTTATTGACGAGGCAAAAGCTCAAAGAACGGAACTACGTAATCAAATCGAGGAAGCGAGACGCACAGTAGCATTAGCACAAGCCTGCAGGGAGGACGCTGATTCCCTGGAGAAAAAACTTCGAGAACACATTGAGGAACTCTCCTCCACACTGATGCGCACCAAGCTTAACAAATTTAGGAGAGATCAATCTGACTACAAGGATGGCACGGTATATACCTGGCAGAAATCCCGACGCCCACTCAACAAACGTGCACGCTCAGTCTCCTTCAATTTGCCGAGCAGCGCGACGTCTAGCGACGAGGAATCCTCCACACAGAGCTCTGGCTCTTTTTTAGACAACAGCACCAACCCCACCGGACCTACCGGACAAAGAGGAAGACGAGGAGGGGGCGCTCGAGGAGGAGCACGTCCTCGGGACTACCACCTCCGGTCGAGACAACATCACTACAGAACACGGTAATAAATATTTCAGCAACCCCCCTCTCTCAAGATTGTATCCAAGTACTGTCAAAAGGCTTGTCCTTTGCGCCCACACACTATGCTAACCCCCTGGATACAAAAATTGATCTTTACCGCTTTTACCGTAGCTTACACCTGAAGGCATGGTACCAGACCCGCTCTTCGGCGTCACCAGCGCCCCCTTGTGTGTCTACACAAACGACACAGGTAACCTACACTTCTTTCAAACCTAAATCCACCTTTTTTCCTCAAAACAATAATGCGTGTTTAAATGCCTTTATAAAAAAAGTGAATTATGACACAGAGAAACTCTTTAACTCCAACAGAAAAACTTATTCCAACATCACCCCAGGAGAGAAGGAGGCCCTCAACTGGCTAAAACAGAACAAGGACATAATCATCAGGCAGGCGGACAAAGGCGGCGCTACAGTGATATGGGGTAAGGAACAATATATTAAGGAGGCGGAAAGGCAACTTAATGACACTTACTACTATACACCAGTCTCTACTAATCCTGAGAACCAAATAAGACAAGAATTAAAGTCTATATTGGACAATGCCATTGAACAAAAATGGATTAATGCAGATGAATATAAGTTCCTCCTTCCTATTAACCCTAAACTCGCCTCCTTTTATCTGCTTCCTAAAATTCATAAAAATTTACAGACTCCTCCTGGCAGACCAATCATTAATGGGATCGACACCATCACTGAACCCTGCTCTAAGTATATAGATTTTCATATTAAGCCACTCACCTGCTCTTTAAGGGCATATTTGCAGGATACCACTGATGTGCTTAAAAAAATGCAACAAGTTAGCCTGACAGAGAATTCTTTCCTGGCTACCATGGATGTCGAAGCATTATACACTAATATTGATCATACTGATGGCCTGCTCGCCCTGGAACATTACTTACAATTGAGAGATGATCCTAATAACCCTCCCACCGATTTTATTGTGGATTTAGCACGTTGGTCGCTCAACAATAATGTCTTTTTATTTCAGGACAAGTTATACAGACAGAAAACTGGAACAGCAATGGGTGCGGCCTATGCACCAAATTATGCCGGACTCTACTTGGGCTTATGGGAAGAGAGGTACATTTGGAGTCATGCTAATCCATTTATAAAGTTTATCCAATTTTATGGCAGGTATATTGATGACCTTCTCTTCATATTTTCAGGCTCAGAAGATCAACTAGTGGACTTCCACCGCTACCTTAATACCACTAACTCTAACATCAAACTAAGTCTTGAGTACAGCAACCAATCAATAAACTTTTTGGACTTAAATATAATGTTTGACATGCAAGGCGGACTGCAAACTTCGATTTTCCGCAAAAAAACAGACAGAAACACTTTATTAAGGGCAGATAGTTTTCACCCCTATTCTCTCATTTCCAATATCCCCTTTGGACAGTTTCAAAGGCTGAGACGAATCTGCAGCAAAGAGGATGATTTCAATACACAGGCAAAGGACATGTACACAAGGTTTCAACAAAGAGGATATGGAAAACAGACACTTAACCATGCCTATTCTAGAGCCAAATCAATAAAAAGAGAACATCTTCTCAGGAAGAAGAACAGAACCAAGCAGATGAACAAAATTTTCTGCTCTTTGAAGTATACAAACTTAACTTTTGGCATCAAGCAAATAATTAACAAAAACTGGGACATTCTCCGCAGTGATCCTGCCCTGGCACCTGTGTTCTCTAATAAACCTGTCTTTGCGATTCGTAGGGCCCCCACTCTTAAGGACCAACTTGTGAGAAATTACCTTCCCAGCCCAAAACCAAAACCTTTTTTTCCAAAACCAACGGGAACGTTTCCATGTGGCTCATGCAAGCACTGCATCAACATTGAAAAAACAAATTCGTTTCAGAATCAATCCGGATCAAGGATCTACAATTGCAACCATTTTGCTAATTGCAATACTACTCATGTCATCTATAAACTGTCATGTCCATGTGGTTGCTTCTATGTGGGAATGACAAAAAGGAGATTAAAAGACCGCCTGTCTGAACATAAATATGCAATCAGAACCTTGAACCCCAACTATCCAATGGCAGTACATTTCAACAAGGCTGGCCATACAAATACAGATCAGCTCCGGGCAATGGTCATTGAGGTCATTTCAAAAAACGTAAGGGGCGGTGACAGAGTTAAAAGGTTGGCCCAAAGAGAAGTCTTCTGGATAGACCTTTTAAAAGCCACACAGTTTCCAGGGTTAAATGAGGACTTGGATTTGTCAGTTTTCATATAGCCACACATTTTATCTGTGCAATTCTTTTAATGTGTATAATAATCACCGGTGATTATGGTTTGTGCTGCTGTTTTATAGATGACTTGATGTGTTGTGGTGTAACTCATGTGCAGGCCATCATATATATTTATTGTTGATGTCTTGACATGTATGCTGTCACTTCTTATCTACTACGCATGTTTATCTATGTAAATGTCATTTCATTGTGTCTAAATTTGTGCATCACGTGACAGGATCACATGTTTTGCCTCACGTGACCTCTGTCTATAAGTACACCTGTATCAGATCACATAATTTAGCCCTGAAGAAGACCTATACATTGGTCGAAACGCGTAGGCGTCCCGCACTTTAATAAAGGACTTTTACATTTTTTGATAATCAGTGTGCCTCGGACTTTTTTTCACTATTGATTCCTGCTTCCAGACCCTCTCGAGTCTTTTAGCCGCTTCTTGTCCTTGAGATGCACCTGATTTGTACTGTATGGACCCACTGATGCACTCCCACCTCTAATTTTTTTACTAATGTTGGGTTTTGTTCTTTGTCTATATTTACAATAATAAACATAACATAATAAATTTTATAGTTTATAGTTTGGACACTCAAAGAGACTTTACATTGTATCAGTAGTTATAAGATGCTATTCTAGCTCACCATGCCTTGGAACATCTAATCATCAATCAGTCAGTCAGTCAATCAATCAACATTTATTTTTAGTGACCAAAGGTGACTAAAAGTGCTTTACAATCTAAAAACACAAACAAAAATTGAGCATGAATAAAAATTTAATTTTAACACATACAATAAATTCAACAATGTAAGCAGGAAAACAAATTTTAAGTCTAGTTCGAGGCCCAATCACCCTGGTGTTTAAGTCTGCTCTGGGCTTGATCACCCCAGTGTTTAAGTCTAATTCTAGGCTCGATCACCCCAGTGTTTAAGTCTAGTTATGAGCCTGATCACCCCAGTGTTTAATCCTAGTTCTAGGCTCAATCACCCAGTGTTTAAGTCTGCTCTGGGCCTGATCACCGCAGTGTTTAAGTCTAGTTCTGGGCCCGATCAGTCTAGTTATGAGCCCGGTCACCCTGGTGTTTAAGTTTAGTTCTAGGCCTGATCACCCTGGTGTTTAAGTCTGCTCTGGTCCTGATAACCCAGTGTTTAAGTCTAGTTCTGGGCCCGATCAATCTAGTTATGAGCCCGATCACCCCAGTGTTTAAGTCTGCTCTGGGCCCCATCACCCCGGGGTTTAAGTCTAGCTCTGGGTTCAATCACCCTAGTTTTGGGCTCGGTCATTCTGGTGTTTAAGTCTAGTTTTGGGCCCGATAACCCTGGTGTTTAAGTCTGCTCTGGGCCCAATCATCCCGATGTTTAAGTCTAGTTCTGAGCCCGATCAGCTCGATGTTTAAGTCTGCTCTGGGCCTGTTCATCCCAGTGTTTAAGTCTAGTCGGGTTTCAATCACCCTGGTGTTTAAGTCTGCTCTGGGCTCAATCACCCCAGTGTTTAAGTCTAGCTCTGGGCCTGATCACGCCGGTGTTTAAGTCTACTCTGGGCCTGATCACCCCAGTATTTAAGTCTGCACTGGACCCGATTACCCCAATGTTTAAGTTTAGTTCTGAGCCCGATCACCCAGTGTTTAAGTCTGCTCTGGGCCCGATCACCCCAATGTTTAAGTCTAGTTCTGAGCCCTATCCTTGAAGTTCTAAAACAACATAGTATGTCAAAATAAATGTTCTCAAGAGCAGGCTTGAAAGACAAGAACAATGCAAATTGCACGAGTTCTTAGATCATGTTTTTCTTTTTTTTCTTCAGACAAATCACAAAAATCTCTTTTTTAAGAGTGACCTGGGCTAAATGTGAACTATACCTACACTATATTAAATGTCAATCATAACATTTTGTATGTACTGATTCCTAATAAAAACATGACATAAAAAAACAAGTTATTTAAACTTTAAAATAAGTTCATAAGGTGATATTCCTGACATTTTGATATTTATTTTACAGACATTTCATATTTGTCTGCAATTTTTTTTTTTTTTTGCCCACTTCAAAAATAATTCAAGAAAGCTGTCTCTTTTTTTGCATTCTAGTTTCACCACTTCCCTACATCTTGTACAAAACATCTCCGCATCTAATATCCAAGAATGCGTGTCACTTTCAAGCCCTATTCCACGGCGATTAACGCTATCTGCTGATTATCATATGACCTCGGTGACGCTAGCGCACACCTTACACTCCAGAATTGGTTCCAGGAGCTCGCAAACAGCGGCAAATTGAGTTGAAATTAGCTGACAACCTTCCTTTATTTGTGCGTCAGCGCGGGGGAAAAACACGTCCAAATGCACTCGCTCCGGCTAATCACGATCTTAACACGTGAAAGCCACCAGGACGGAGGAGCAGGAGGAGCTAAAAACACAGAGCATCGGGTTGTTTACTGCAATGCAAGGTTAAAGTTACTCAGGTCATAAGAGGCTTTTTAGGGCTGCGACTAATGGAGGAGAATGTATGAAGAAGACTGGCTTGGAAGAGACTGTAAAGACGTTTAAATCAAGAAATACAATGGTTTTGATGGATTGCTTCCAGTCAGTTTTCCAAATCCAGTGCTTCTGATTGTTAGTTGGATGTATCAAACGGTTTTATTTCACTTTGTAGAAACTGTATGACATCGCACCTTTGGGGTTGGGGAGCTTTGTTTGGTCAGAAGGTTAAAAGCACTTATTAGTATTGCAAACATCAGACCCTTTTTGTAACTTCAGACCTGAATTTAGTCGTTAACCCTAAATAAACCTACTGTGTGACCTCAACCAAAGCATGTGAAGAAAATGGGCAGAAGCGTAATGACACACTATTTAGACAGTATAGTACACCTGTTTGCATCCTGAGCAAGGACAGTCTGGGCCCAAACGCATTTGTACCTTTTTTTTTTTTTTCCTCTTATTATTTTTAGGGGTAAACATCCAAGCACAACCAAGTTTTACATAACCTAATTTTATGAAATGCATGACTGGATGAGTGAATGTACTAACTGTTTTTACGTAAATATGTATTTTATTAGCATTGACGCTGTTTTTAACAACAACCTGTTCAGGGACTCCAGTTGGAAAGTAGCAACTTTGCTGTAACCTGGCACAAGCATCTCTCCTCTTTTGTATAGGAAAATGTTATGTGTGCACTGCTGCTGAAAAACAATAAACTTTTTTTTTTTTTTTTTGTCTTTGGGGATTCTTTAAAATTTGACATTATTGTTGTAATTTTACTAAAATAGACTAAGACTAGTCTTCTCTTGTTTAACCTTGTAGGGTCCTGGAATGGTTTAGATAAGACGGAGCAGAACTACAGACTGAAATGATCACAGAGAACACAGACTTAGGTGTTAAAAAAAAGAGAGAGAGAGAGAAGAAGAGAGAGTGAGAGCAAGATTTTTTTTAATTTGCTCAGTTTATTTTCTATAGAATGATTTTGAGTGGAAGTCACTTGGTTGTAGGGTCAGATTTCATTCACTAATTTAGCAGCATAACTTTTGTTTTCGCACAGAGATAAACTCTTGTCTTCTGACATTGGTGCTTTTTCAACTTGTTTCCACTGTTGGTGTCTATGAACAAAAAATCCCCCCATACGACGCCAAGAAAATGGGCTGAAGCGTCAGCATGACACACTATTTACATACTGTAGTACACACCTGTTTGCATCCTGAGGAAGAACAGTCTTTTTTCTATTTAAATCATTTAAAAAATAATTTTAAAATTATTATCGTGTTTGATTGCATGGTTCTGTTTTCCTGCTGTTTTTGAACTGTGCATTGCAACACTGCAAGTTCCCCATTGAGGGACAGATAAAGGATAGCTTATCTTATTTACAATGACCGCAACAGTGTTGTTTAAGAGTTTGTCAGAGTTTTGTTTCATCAAGATCTAAAATATAACATTTTTAGTGCAACATTCATCTAACTTCAATGTTTTGCCCCAGAATGAAACCAACTACTGATTTAATAGATCAGACTGTGGATACACATGTGGCACTCAGTCTTTTTAAAAAGTGACTACTCTGGGTTAAAGGAGATCTCTGGGACCTAGACTTCTTTTAAAAAACTGCTCCACTATTGTGCTTTGTTTTTGTGTACCTACATGAGAACAGCACAAGGGTTAAGCGTCATCCGACAAAACCATTAGACACTTACTTTCCGTGCTTCCATTCTTAACCTGTTCACTACCGAAGGCCACAGATGGACAAAAAGCCCATTTGCCCTCCATTTTGTCCTAATGGAGCTTTTACTGATGTTTTACGATAAGGTCAACTTTAGTGTAAAACATGTCCCGGCCAGACCCGAGCCCGTAAACCTCCTCCGATACGAGAATCTACCGCTTTTTTACTCTGCGTTTAGCCGTATTGGGTTTTACTGCTCCTCTATGGGATCACGGCACGACCAAGGCTCATTTGACAGTTTATTAGCAGCTAGCGTGTTATTAGCCCTGGCAGCCCCACTGGTGTTTTGACAGCGCTGTCAGCCTCAGTCAAATCCAAGGGCGCCAATAGAAGTCGGGAAAAAGGAGTTTGGTGGAAGGCTCATTGCGGAATAAACATAAATAATCTGGTGATGAATGTGATTTGTTTTATTGTGGGCCATCGTGAGATTACATTTGTCAGAAAAGATTGCGTTTGGGATTTGCTTTGTTGTGGCGTTGTGACATTTAAGGAAAGTTAGTTTTGTGTTGTTTGAATTTGTGAAGTAAAATGTCATAGACAGGACAATAACTAGAGGATTATAGGTTCAAAACACAAAGTATAAAAAGGTACACACACACAAAAATAACTTTTCAGGCGCTGTAGTTGTTGATCTAGTAATGGAGACTGTAAATATAAGTATCATATTGTGTACAACCGCTGGTACAAAATAAAAGAAATCAGAGAATTGGGAGTTGGAACCTAAAATAAGCTCCTTTATTTCATGTGTGTCTCTCAAAAAACTAACTGATTGACAGTTCGTTGTGGAGTTGATCTGAGACAGGGATAAAGGTGGCTCGACAACACAGTCTCCGAAGAAAACGTAGATATATACAAGAATGTTACATAAGAATGTTTTCATGCCATTTTTCACGTGAATATGCTACAAAAAGCCAAAATGTAAAACAACCTCAAATTTCAGTAGAAGCCTCGTTGCAACATTTTCTTTGGTTTAACGAGTTAGTTTAGGCTTCAAGTTATTAAAATGAGTTGAACTGGGGCTTGGGGTAGGTTAAAATTTACCTGTTGAAACGCCCAAAAAATGTCGCCAAGTTGCTTTAACCAAAATTTGTGGGGTTTTTTTTATATATATTTTGGCTTCTCATCGTTTTTGACATACATTTTGTTGCATATCTACTTTTTCTTCGGAGACTGAGCTGGACCAAACCAAACCCACTCTTTGCAAAGTATTACTGAAGCACTGGCTCTGGATGAGGGTGGGATACCTTTATTAATGGACCTTTTCAAGTGTATTCTACAGTTGTCTTGGACCTACTTTTACAACTCAAGGAAATAGCTGAGCGCTCACAAACTTATCTTGATTACACAGATCTTTTTCTTTAATCTCCTCACATTTGCTGCCTGATCAAACGTCTGTCACCTTCCGGATTTGGTCCAAAATACGAACTCCTGTGTTCACACTGCCCAGAACCACAGCCCGACCCAAATCTCCCTTTCTGGACCAAAGGACCAACCCTTTGGTTTGAGCTATGGTCCGAGAGCAATCACATTTGGACCAAACCAAGCTGGAAAGTTCTAAAGTCCGGACTAAAGTTGCAAGTGTAAAACCGGGCTTACTGGAAACACAACATATCCAACATTTTTGCGACAAGCTCAAATCAGCATTTTGGTGAACGTTATTTTTGTTTACATCTAGTTTTTGCCATATTTGACTCTGCATTATGTGATTATTTTGTCATGTGAAGTGGACCAAATGATCCAAACTTTTGAATCTTCACATCCCAGATTCACTTTTAACCCGCTCCAAAGCGAACCAGAACAAACCGTCCCGAAGCCTCTCTCAGTGCCGCAGACTTTGGTGTAAGTAAATGGGAACAGCAGTCAATCAAATTCCACTTCTAAGCTTTTCCCTCCCCTCTTCCCCGAATCCCGAGCATGGCACCTGTCAAGCTGTCGCGGCGGCGGGAAGGTCGGAGCAGAATCCCAAATGCCTCCACCTTCTCGGTAGATGGAGGTGATGACTTGTCAGCTGCCTGTCGAGAAATAAGGTCAGGCGCTTTAGCTAGCTTTGACTTGTTGTTGTTGAAGGCAAAGACTGGGAGGGGATTCGGAATGGGAAATTAGAATGGAAAATGTAGGTAAAGTGGGACAATCGAGTTTAATCCATTGCAATCAGAAAACAATGTCATGTAATTTAAAGTGTGTATGGTGGTTTTTTTGTGATTTTCAAATTTGACCTTAATTTGATAGAATAAATCATGTTTAAATATACATATAGCATTCACTGATACATATAACATTAGTAAAAACATCAATAATGCAAATGCAAATTCAAAAACATGCATAAAAAAAAAAAAAAAAAAAAATTTAGACACACACTAAATCAAAAACATGAACACAAATTCATGTTTTTGAATTTGTGTTCATGTTTTAAAAATGCTTTTGAATTTTGGTTGAAAAACATGAACCAAAATTCACAAACATTAATGCAAATTCAAAACACACACAAAAAAAAACAAATATGAACATGAATTCAAAAATAGAAATTAAAAAACATGAATATAGATTCAAAAACATGAACACGAATTCAAAAACACAAATTAAAAAACATGAACATAAATTAAAAAACAGAAACACAAAATAAAAAACATGAACATGAATTCAAAAACACAAATTAAAAAACATGAACATAAATTCAAAAACATAAACACAAAATAAAAAACATGAACATGAATTCAAAAACATGAACACAAATGTATACATTCAAAACCACAAATAGGGTCCTCGCGGACCCTTCGCTCCTCCGGCAGCAGGCTCCTAGTCATTCCCAAAGTCAGGACACACACTCAGGCTCCTAGTCATTCCCAAAGTCAGGACACACACTCACGGCGAGGTATCTTTCCAGTTTTACGGGCCCCGTCTATGGAACAGTCTGCCGGAGGACCTCAGGGCCGCAGAGAACATTCAGGTTTTAAGAGCAGACTCAAGACCCATCTTTTTAGCTTAGCTTTTGATTAGTATTTATTGTTTTAAATGTATTTATTTAGTATATATCTATTTATTTATTTTAAAGCATATTTTACACCCTAGTTCTTAGTTTGCTTGTATTTACCTTTTTATCAATTTAAATTTTCTTCTCACTTTTAGTTTCCAGTGTTTCCTCTGAGGAGCCTCTGCACCAGGAGCTGTGGTCGGCTGTGGCTGCTGGGCTCTGGCTCATGGGCCCTGGAGGTTTGGTCTTGACCTCATCTCCTCTCTGGGCCCTGGGCTGGTGTCCTGTGGCTGCGGGTGGCTCTGCTCCTGGTGCAGACAGCTCCTCTGATGATGCTTTCTTTGGTCCACCTGTACCCGGCCAAATGTATGTGAATGTATTTTAGTGTTTGGGAGTGTGCTTGTTTGTGTATGCGTGTTGGAAAAGGGGTTGGGGGTGGGTGTATGGTGGGGAGGAGGGGTAGAGGGTGTGTACATGTATGGGGTTGTCTTGGGGGTGGGGGGTGGCGGCAAGCGGGATTTTTTTTATTGCACTGTGAAGCACTTTGTGTTACATTTTATGTATGAAAGCGCTTTATAAATAAAGTTTGATTTGATTTGATTTGATTTGTAAAACAGTGCATTAAAACAAAGATTACGGATAACATGCATCTGTATTTAGAATTTTCATTTGTGTTTCTGAATTTGGGTGCCTGCTTTTGAAACTGCATTTATGTTTTTTTATTTTTTGTTTTCATGTTTTTGAATTTGTCTTTATATTTTGAACAAGTGAAATATACATTAAAATCTCAAATGTAATTATCTTCAAGTCATACTAAGACACTTCTTTCTCTCTCCAATATAGTCAATTTAATTCCAAAACATTACATTCTTTCCATTTGAAAACCAATCCTATACTCTTCCATTTATCCATTGAACGACTCCATCACCATAGCAACGAAACCGATACGATCATCCCACTCCCAATCACCGCTAATCTTTTCCTCTCATTGTCTCTTCTCATAACACCGCCGTAATTAACCACAATTAACAATCAACTCTCCTCGTTTTCATAGCCTTTATTGTGATTATTTTTTTTCTTCTTCTTTATTTCAATCAAAGAAGAAGAATTACTAACACTTTCTGACTGGCGCTTTGATTAAACACCGCTTCTTAATAATTCAGCGGTAAACAAATGTTGTACTACATCTCGCGCGTCTTAATGGCGCTCTTAGTTATTCTCCGGGGAGTCAAATTGAAACGTCGCGCTTGTTTTCTTTATTGCGGCGCATACATTAGCGCTAACTAATGACTTTTCACCCGCTAGCTGCTTTGTGCCAGGTCGCGCTGGCTTTTGTCGAACAGCCGCGGCGTACGTAATTTGCGCGATATTTCTTCTATTGTTTTGTTGTGTTGCTTGGGTTTGACGAGTCGTAGTGCTTTGCCATTAGTTCTTCTCTGTGTGTGTGTGTGTGGTGGAGTTAATGTGACGGGAACGTTGCTGCTTTTCCAGGTTTAATTGAGAGGGAAAAAGTGGGATCACCTGGATGCTAGCGAGCGGTATCTGGGAGGGATGCTAGTGCAATGAATGGAGAGATTTCAGTTAGCGTGTGATGCTTGTTCTAGAGTAATTTGGAGGTGATATAGTTGTGTGTTGCTGTATTTAACATTCTTCTTGTCAACGAGAAGTGTTACTTGGTGAGGCACTGTAGAAAACATGTTAAACTTAGAAAGGCTTATAAAGCTACAAATGCTCCTTCTAAAATTAGTTTTGGCCCTCCACCAATCTTCCATTTTTCGTGTTTGCAGGGTTAACTCTGGGTTTTTATCCTGAGCATGTTTTGGTTCCATTTGAGTTTTGGTGTAATTCTGTTCATTCAGCCAACAAAAGGTCAGGTTGACCTAACCTGTTATTGGCCAAATGATGGTTACTCTTGATAAATTATTTTGGTTACAACTAGTCTAGTCCTTGTTTAAAACCCCTTTTCATTCTGGCCTATTTTCCTAAACATGTCTGACTAAATTAATCTAAAATTCAAACTAAAAATGTTTCTGAATCCTTTGGAGCACAAGCAAATGACTGGAGACTTTGTGAAGCTGAAACCCTGTAAATTGAGCTTCGGAGACTCTGAGGCTCTGATCAGAAGTGAGAACTTTCTCCACACAAAAGAATCTAATAGCTGCCTTTTTTGTTGTTGTTGTAAATATAAGGATTGGTAAAGCTAGTGTTAATAGCTTATTCTATTGAAACATCACTAAAATACTGCCTTTTGGCTTAAAGGTGTAAATGTAACAGGATTAGTATTGTACAATGTCTTAACAAATGTGTGATTAGCTCAAAGTTACATTTTGAGACAGTAATAATGTAATACAAATATATTAAATGTTTTCCCACTTGATATATAATGCATTACAATTGTACAGTAACTTACCCAACACTCGATTTTAGATTTAGCATATTTTGGGCTTTGGAGGGATTTTTATTTTATTTATTTTATTATTATTATTTTTTTTATTAGAAACTTGAGTCTGATTCATCCCAGAATGTTCAGTTTGGCTCTACAATGTTCACAATTACAAGTGTTTCATAGTTTTTTTTTTGTTTGTTTGTTTGTTTTTGTTTTTTTTAGATACAGCTTTCAGATGTTATCAAGAAAAAGTGGGACGGCCCTTGAGAGGGACATGGGGATGAAAATGGGGTTTTAACTCTGGCTCAGTCTTGTTTGTAACTTTTGTAAAGCAATACAAATCTAGCAGATCTTAAAACAGTAGTCAGGAACCTTACATTACCATTGTATCGTGACGTGACGTGCAACTTCCCGGCCCTGACGCAATAGCTCCCCCCCAAAAAACTGTCCCATGAAAAAATGAAGTTGTAAAGCTCTGACTGAGGTGCTTTCACACATGAACGTGCCATGAAACTGGTGTTGACATAAAACAAACATATTTTCCCATAGCAATAAGACATTTTTATGATCCTTATTTCCTACACTGAGGAAATGAATGTTGTGTCTGTTTTTAGTTTGTACTTGAAACTAGATTCAAATTTGTTATTTCACTATTTTCTAAAAACTTTGCGATGCTTTCGATGACCTCACTGTGGTTTAGCTGGTTCCTCGGTGTCCAACAAGTGTAACACCAAACACTGCACTTGACTCTGTTGGACCAGTTAATGCAGACGCACACTGATAGCACAGCTTTCACCTTCTGTCCTCTGCGCTGTTTAATGGAGTCAGACTTTACCCAATCCTCTGCCTTATCACGCAAATGTACACAAAGAGAGAGAGAGAGAGAGAGAGAGAGAGAGAGAGAGAGAGAGAGAGAGTCCTGTGGGATGGATGCGAGCGGGGCGGGCGCGCGCAAGGCAATTTATCCCAGCGTTTGTAGTATTACCTTCTTTCAAGAGAGCAAACAGCCTGCAAGAACATCTGAGGAGAGAGAGGGAGAGAAGAGAGAGAAGAGAGAGAGAGAAAGAAAGAGAGAGAGGGAGAGGAGAGGGGAGGAGGAGAGAGAGAAGGCGAGAGAGAGAGAGAGAGAGAGAAAGAGGGAGGGAGAGAATAGAGAGGAAGAGGAGAGAGAGAAGGAGAGAGAGAGGGAGGGAGAGAATAGAGAGGAGGAGAGAGGAAGAGAGAGAGAAGGAGAGAGAGGAAGGGGAAATAGAAAGGAGAGAGAGAAAGCGAGGAGATAGAGAGGAGAGAGAGAGAGAAAGGTGAGAGTGATAGAAAAGAAAGACAGAAGGTGAGAGAGAGGAAAAGTGAAAAAGAGAGGAAAAGAGATTGAGGAGAGAAAGAAGGGAATAGAGACAAAGAGAAAGAACATGAGAGGAAGAGAGAGAGTAAGAGGGAGAGAGTTAGAGTGCAGGCAGGAGAGTTAGACAGGGAGTGAAAGAGAAGAGAGCACATGAAAAAAGGAATAGAGAGAGAGAAAGAGAGGAAAGAAGCTGGAGAAAGGAAGCGAGGAAGAAAGAGTGGAGAGAAAGCGAAGAAAGGGAGAGAGAGAGGAAAAGAGAGGGGGGAGAAAGAGAAAGAAAACAAGAAAGAAAGAGGGAGAGAGAGAGAGTGGAGAGTGAATGGGGAGAGAGAAAAAAGGGATGAGAGAAAGCGAGGACAAAGAGGAAAAGAAAAAAGAGAGGACAGAGATAGATAAAGAGAGGAGAGAGAGATGGATAAAAAGAAAGATGGGGTGTAGACAGAAAGAGAAAGCGAGAGAAGAGAAGAAAGAAGAGAGAAGAAAGAAAGGTGAAGAGAGAAAGGGTGAGAGAGCAGAGAGAAAAAGAGCGGGAAAGAGAGAGATGAGAGAGAGAACAAAATAGACAAGAGAGAGAGGGAGAGAGAACAAAACGGAGTGAAAAAGAAAGACAAGAAAAAGGGTAAGGAAGGAGTGAGAGAGATAGAAATAGTGGAAGAGAAAAGATGAGAAAAGAAAAGAAGGAGAGGGAAATAAAGAGAAGGAGAGAGAGAAGGGTGGAAGAAAGAGAGAGAGAAAAAGCAGAAGAATACAAGACAAAGGGACAATACAGAGAGAGAGAGAGAGAGAGAGAGAGAGAGAGAGAGGGAGAAAGCTAGACTAACCTCCGATCTTAAATCAAGTGAATCAAGCTTATTAAGAGCCCGAGTACAGAGCATATTCTATCATCGTCCTTCACTTTCAGGCTCGGAGCGTCCGCACTGGGTCTAATGAATTTGTACAGGAGGATCAAAGAGAAAAGGGGGGAGTGAGGGAGAGAAAGAAAGAAGGGTTCAGGATGGTTTTAGGAGCAGGCAGCACCGTAAGGTTGTGAATATAATAGTAGTTAATCCTGGTTGAAACTTGACTTGCTCGACTTCCTATTGTGAAAGTGTCTATTTGGTTCAAGTTTAAAAAGCGTATGACAGGTTTTTACAGTTTTCCAAGTTTAACTTAAAGGTGCACTTTCTAACTTCCTGGAGGTGAAAAAATCATCTACAAAGTAAAAATAGAAAGTTTACTTTGGGACATTCTGAATGGAGATACATTTTATGCCGACATGGTGGCACAGCGGTTAGCGCTCTGGCCTCATAGCAAGAAGGTCCTGGGTTCGATTCCCAGTCGACCCGGGGCCTTTCTATGTGGAGTTTGCATGTTCTCTCTGTGTACGGACCACTAAAAACATGTCTATTAATGCCTCCCCTGACCCTTCCCCCAGGGCTCCCCTGCAAAAGAGATTCTGAATCTCAATGGGACTTCCCTGGTTAAATAAAGGTCAATTAAATTAATAATATGAAAAAAAAATCAACTAAAGGAACCTTCAGGCCAAATAATAGACTTTTCTGTGATCATGCAAGCCCGCTCAAAGTAAAAATGCAGATTTTTATTAATTATTATGTGTAACAAAGACATCTATATTACAAAAATATGCATTTTTCAAGTTTATTTTGGGCCAAAAATGTGCACAGTGCACATTTAATCTGGTAGATTAATACCTGTTGTAAATATAAATGACAGTTTTACATGAATCAATAACAAGTTTGTGAAGAAAAGTTAGAAAATATGTTGAGAAAACAAAACAAACAAACAAACAAACAAACAGGAAGTTAAGCAGTGATGAAATCACACTAGGGAGTCAAGGACATTTTACATTTTCTCACGATAAACACATTTGCATGATTCCTCAAATGTCCTAATGTTTTTTATGTTTCATGTAGTGAAATCCTATTACATCCTTTGCCCAATTGATTATGGTTACGAGGCAACTCCCTAGCGTGATGTCATCATCTGTGAACAGGAAGTACATTTTTAATCCTAGAAAAATAGCTAAATTGGGATAAACTTTGCAAATTGTTTAGTAAAATCTTAAATATAATGATCTCAACTTTTTTTTTTTTGAAGAAATTAGTTTTTCAACCTGTCGTAGGCTCTTTAATTTGCATTCTTAAGTTGTATTATTCGCACAAGACAGGATTTACCTTGGGACGTCTGTAAACTTTGACAGGCATTTTAAGCAACCCAGTCCCCGAAGAAAACATAGATACACAACAAAATATCAAAAACGCCTTTTTTTTTGTCAATATGTTTTGCAAAATCATCACACATTTTGGTTTAAGTCCATGTGCCAGTCCTAAACCTAGTAACCTGAAACCTAAGTTTACCCATTAACAGTGGCGGCTAGTGACAACTTTGACCGGAGGGGCTACATAACCGCAGCACCAACTCACCAGACAAACACTATCATCTTACATCTTCTACAAATGAAGAAATACAGCCAGTAATGAGAAAGACTTTTTTCCTCCAAGCAGCTCAAAAGCATCAACACAAAGACACGTGTGTGTCAGATGTGTCCACAACAACAACAGCAACAACACAGGGCAAGTAACGTTATCTTTGTGCAGACACGAGCCAAACGACATATTTACCAAACTCACACTGTTATTTAGACATTACAAATATGTGGATGCCATACAACTGCACTTATATACACTCATGAAACCGGAAAAATATATAAAAATAGCTGCACTCACATGAGAAGAGAAAGTTGTCATCGGCATTCACCAAACTCGCCTAACTCAGGTCTTTTCATGGCTCTGTAAACGCCAAACTCACATGGCTTGTCTTCTGCTGTCGTTAGTTTTTACTTCCATCACAAAAACTCGCCAAAAAAAGAAAATATATTCCTAAAACCGGCTTGTCTGTTGTATTCTCCGCGTCCATGCTCTGGGAAGACGCTGTACACAGCACATGACGAGTCTGAACCAATGAGAATCTTAGACCCGCCCACTGCTGCTTGTGATTGGTCAAACTAACTGTCAATCTCTTTTAAGAGCCAATGATGTGTTTCGGACTAATTAGAATTAGCCCTGCTGCTGAACTTTACAAACGTGCAACAGAAAACAGGGGCGGGACAAGCACCTGTCAATCATCTCCATAGACTCCTGCAGTTTAGACTGAGCTGCTGCGGACTAACGAAAATTAGCCCTGCTTGCTTTTTTTTAGGATGTTTTCAGCAGAACTAACATAATTCAATTATGAAACTATGATAGCAACACAACAACTCATAGTAATACGTTTAAGAATTATATTTTTATTAATAATTATTTTAGTTATAACCACATTTTCTTTCCTGAAATGACAGGGAGGGCTTAGCCCACCTAGCCCATTGATACCAGCCGTCCCTGCCCATTAAACTTAAAAGAAAATGCCCCTGTGTGGTTTTTAATGTATTCCATTTCCAACAATTGCCTTTAAACATGTAAAATGTGCTGCAAATCACATGTTTCACATTACAATTCTTGCAGTTCTTTTAAATCTGCAATCATCCCTAGTATCCTCTGGCAAATGGTCGCCTAGGCTACCCCCTAAAAACAAATCAAATAAAACACAGTCTTATTCACATTTACAACTCGAAATTATTACAAAGAATATTTTATTTTGTTGTAGAGGTCTGAAAAGTTTGGAAATCCCCAAACTAAGACACCAACAAGTGATCATTTGACTAAAATATATCGCCGTCTAACTTCATTTAAACATATCTTCAAGACAAACAACCACAATATTATCTAAAATTCTAAAACTCATATTTGCGACCACCATAACTCTCTTGGCACAAAAAAAACACAACCCATTCCCAATCTCATCTGCCATTACCCAACCCGAACCCTCCTGCGCCCTCATAAGTGGACATCAGACAGTGTTCTCAGACTAGTGGCTCCGCTGTGATCTATAGAGATATCGAGGGTGCATTAAAACGGACAAACAAGTGCACTGTACCAAGCTAAGAGCACATTTACGGGCGGACGGTGGCCTTATAAGTCTCCCGGCCTCCGCGGAGCTGCACGGGGGCCCAAACGAGTTCGAGTGAGGTGAATTAACCCCGATATCGGTGCTGTTGTTGTGGCCGGAGGGTTTGGAAATCCCACTCGGATAGTTTTAGCTGAGCCGTGATAGCGACAGAAAGCCTGGAGCTACGGTGGTGCGTTCGAGTACGGCTACGGCAATAGAGTTCAGGTTGATAACAGGGTGTTTTCTGAAAGATTGAGTTTGTTTAAAAAGAAGTTACTAGGCTGTAGCTTAACTTTATTTAGTAGCTGTTATGTAAGTGAACAACAATCTTCAGCTTTTAAAGGTTCTAAACCCAATTTTTGCTTCCTTAAAACTAAATAAACCTTACCTAATACATTACCTTAGCTAATTCATTCTGAGCCTCTGATTTGTTTAGTGCTATGTGTTTTAAGCTTCTTCAGCAGCTGGTAGGAGTGAAATGTACCGTTATGCTAACGGTCCTTAGCCATAATACAGACAACAACAGACGAATTTAGCTTAGATGATTGGTGAACAATACACACGAGAACCGCACCGTTCTGATTTATTTCATCTAATGTGTTTCACTAAAACATAAAAAAGGCTGCTTTGACTGTTCTGAGCCATTGCAATACTAGAACTGACTTTTTTCCCCATAATCATAATAAAATATGTATGTAAAATACAATAATATGTAGGCAAGGCAAATTTATTTGTATAGCACAATTCATATGTATGTAATATGTGTTGGTTGTATAATGGAAAATTCATGACCACATAGCAAAAAAAACTGTTTTAGTGTAGTTGTAAAAACATCAACTTGAAAGTGAATTTGAAGCAACTAAAACATGAAAATGCATTTCTTATGGTCATATGTGAGTTAAATTCTTGTAAGATACATAGTTTGGCACATTTGGCACATATTTGGATAGCTTGTTCCAAATATACATTTATATAGGCCAAAATCTTCTAAATACTTATTACTGGATATCTGAAACTTTACACAGATAAACATCAAGAATGGTGCATGTTATAAACATACAATGAAGTATGTCTTTCCTAAGGCCACTAGAAGTGGAAAATATTTATGCGAGGATAAAAAAAACAAACAATTTTTAAAGTTTTTGAGCTTGCATAGTTAGTTTGTTTTAAGCACTGACAGCCTTTATGTGCAGAACTCCAGAAAAGGCCTGAACTTTATAATAATGTATCACATCAGCATGTGGACTGTAAACTCTTTTAGCACAGACACCAATAAACAGGGTGATATCAGGTTAAGACAGAAAAGCTCACACCTGAGTTTTTAATTGAATATTATTTGCAACTCTGAACTTTCTTCTGTTTAACAAGGTAAGCTGACACACTGCGCTTTGTTTGGGAGACTTGCTGTTTGTGCAGGTGCAGACATAAGCTCGTGCACAGCTTGTTTGGAGGGCACAGTCATTTGTTCGGGAAGTAAGTAAAGTAAAGTAAGACGTGATTGCTGTATGGTAGAGCATAGTTCTTGCCTTGGAGTTCGTGTTAGAGCGCACATGTGGCATGTGTGGTGTTTCTTTTCTCTCCTTCTTCACGCTGAAATTTAAAGCCATGGAAGCAAAAATTGGCACGGAAAGTGCGTCATGTTTTTGGTTTCAGTATTTCCCAAACTTTTTCGGTTGGGTCCAATTAGGAACCATTTTTCGATGCCCAGCCCTCCCGCTGTGTAACTTCTCTGGTGGTACCATCGACTCTTCTCCTTTAAACATCACCATAGAGACAAGCAGATAGCAAAACCTTCAATTGAAAAGTACCATAGTACATATTTAACCCAGCGTTATTAAGTATTCTACATATGCCTTATTCTTGTCCTGTACACTGTAGAAAACTCCTCATAAAAAGTTGGCCTGGCAGTATTCCGGGACCCCACACGACTCAATCTCCAATATTGGACGGAGGCTTAAGACAGATGGAATGTGTCGCTGGCTGCTTCTCTTGGATTTGAGACGTATTCATCCATTCAGCTCTCTGTAATTACAAAGGCCCTCGCTGAGATCCGATTTGCCGCCGCGAGTACGGTCCAGGATTGGGGAAGGAAAATGGCATATTCTCACAAAAAGAATATAGATAGGTCTCTTAAAGCAGGGAGCTATAAAACATTTGCGTTGAGTGCACGGAGATGTGGTAAAGGAAAATTTAATTATGTGGTTTGGACACATTGGCTGGCTTTCGATTAGAGCGGCTATATAACGCTCTGATACAGTTGTACTCCAGTGATCAGTTTGAAAATGCACTTTAAGCACAGACGAGAAGTGACGCTGCAATGGTTTAAACTTAGAAACAGGGATAGTGAAGGTAGATTTATTAAAGTATTTTTTCAAAATACAACAAAACAGACAAATAGTTAATCTTTTTTCTTTGCATTTTGGAGCTAGTCTGCCTGCTGTGTGCTCTTGGGTGTGACGTCTCAACCCATTCTCACAGAAATGTATATGTAGACCAAGCGATTTCTCATTTTTCCGTTGATAAGCGTAGCTGTTCCAGTTCATTTCTACGATGGATGTAAAAAATGTGTTTTTGTTAAGATTAACGAATATTATTAGTGAAATCCTTATTCCAGGGGTCTACAATCTGCGGCTCGAGAGCCACACGTGGCTCTTTGAAGACGTCATGTGGCTCTCATTGTGGCGATTTGAGATTCAAATGAGATCAAGGAACTATTCTATATAAAAGTTCAAGACAATTCATTACTATATTATACTATGCAGTTCTGTTCTGTTCTATTCACAATTAGCAGTTGCTTAGTGCAGTAATTCCGAAACATTTAAGACCGGGGCCCACAAAAAAGGAACGTAAAATATAATGGATGTCTTTAGAAATTGGAAAAAGTTGGAAAACCATTTAAAATTGGCTAAACACTTTTATTTTGGTAGTTGTTTTTTTTTTTTTTTTTTTTGTTGTGTTTTTTAGCTTTATATGACCAAAATCTAGTCCAACCTGGTGTTAAAATTGTAAAAACATATTAAAAAGCAATTACATCTTGAAACATTGTCTCGCAAACCCCAGATTTTCTTTCGCGACCCTCCTGAGAGGTCCTGACCTCTACTTTGGCAACCACTGGTTTAGTGTATGAATAGTGGTTATTTAATCATTTGTGTATTTGTGTATTTATGACCAACACTGGAGGCTCTCTCAGAAATGCATAGGAGCATTAGAGAAACGTGCTAAATGAAACAAACTACTCGCCTTAAAAATAATTTGTGTTAATTCAGACAATATTTTATTTTGTAGAACATTGTTTGAATTTTGTTGTTGGAAAATCCCTCTACACGCTAGAAAGCATTTTTTCCCTAGAGCCCAATGCAAACACAAACTGCTTGTGTTCGGCAGAAACAGCAACCACAGCTTTATATATGGTCAGATTTTGTGGCAATTCTTTCCTAAATTCACATCATAAGCGTTTTTTCCAGTTCAATAGGGTATACTTTTGTATAAATACTATACCCATTGTAACTCCCATTGTAACTCCCGCTCTGATTGGTCAGAACATCCCGCTCCTTGCTTGAAGAAATTGCAAAAGAATACTGGCAGTTCACAGCTGTCTTTCCAAAAAAAACAAAACAAAAAAAACATCTACAAACCAATCCATATCATAGCCACAATAAAATGTAATGTTTAGTTGTTGTTGTTGTGTTGTTGTTGTTGTTTTATATATCTTTAGTTTGAATATTGACATCATTGCACTATTCTTGCACTGTAAATACTCTAAAAGAGGACACCCGTGTTCTTACTGCATCCTCTCCACTAGCACTAGCATTCCTCTCCCTTTAAGTGCATGTTCTGTGTTATTGCTAGCCATTACCAGCTAACAGCACCTGTGCGCCTGCCGTCCCATCACTTCCACCGCATGGTCCTCATTCTGATGGCCTGTAAGTGTCCCGCAGAGAGAGGGTATCCTGGAAACACACTTCGCTTCGTCTTCCCCGACTCGATTAAACATAAAGAATATTCCCCGTTCTGCACTTGTATGGCGGTCGTTTAGGTCCTTCCATCAAAGCGAACGGTGTGGAGTTCGGCGGGATAATAGCTCTGTTTTAGTGTTACTGTGGGACTCCTATTAAAAGGCTTTATGAGCTGCTGTAGCTACTGCTGTTGTGTCTGTGCAGAGGTGCTGACTGGAGGTGGGGCTACACTAGATGTAGTGTTGGGAAATAGAGGTTTTGTAGTTTGTAGTACAATGGACTATGAGCAAAGGATTTCTGACATTCTAACAAGAAAGGGTACCTATACCACGACGTAACAGGACATGCCAATAGCATATGATTAGCTTTTTTGAGAATATATGACACTCTTTGCAGCCCCAGTTCATTTCTATGGTGGTTGTAAAGATGTGCTATGACGAAATCCTGATCCTAATCTTAACCTGCCCCAAGCCCCAGACCTAAACTTACCCATTTTAGTAACTTGAAGCCTAAACTTACCAGTTAAACCTAAAGAAAATGCCCCCACGTGCATGGCTTCAACCAACTCTTGTTTCTTTTTTTACGCTTGCGCAAATGTACGTTATGATAGTATGTTGACATGTTTGAGTTTGAAGTGATAATGCACCATGACATAGACACAACTGTGCAGCCCAGTCTCAGAAGAAAACGTAGATACAGTATACGACAAAATGTTTTCACGCCTTTTTTACGTCAATATGTTATATTAACGCGTAAGTTTAGGCTTACTAAATGGTGTAATTTTAGGACTGGGGTTTGGTAGGGTTAGGGTTAGTAGGCTGATAGGTTAATATGTATAAAGAAGAGACAAATCGAAACCTAGCATCTGTTTAGTGACTCTTTATCACGTATTAACAGTTGCAAGGAGTGTCTTGGAGGAAGTTCATACAGCTTAATATGTAAAAGTTAATTCTCCGATGGTCAATGTGGCTGCTTACAGTGCTCAGTTTCGCTAAGATTTTCTGGAAAAGTCCTACGCACAATGCAGCGTCTTTTCAATTTGATTTTATTGTGTTATGAGAGTCGCTTACATGTGGTTTTTATGAGGTTTTCTCTGATAAAGTTAAAGCTTGGCAGTCCACTTCAGTCTACTCTCCCCAAAGCAATAGGCCCCGCCCCTTTTTCCCTCAGTGTGTGAGTAACTATGGTGACACAGTTTGAGTGACAGGAGTGAGTGATGAACAGATGAAAACTTAAAACTATTAGATATAGATATAATACGACCATAGTTGCTAATAGTTGCAGTAGTAAATAGTTAAAATAAACAAGTTAAGCTCATTCTTTATTGACCCTATTTTGTCCCGCCCACTTTTCTAGGATGTGCACTTCCTGTTTAGCTCTGTTAAGGTAGTTCACATGTTTGTCTTGTGGGGCAATTTCAAGCATATGTAATAAACCCGTCGTCTAAAGTCTACAGGCTAAATGCAGCTAAACAGGAAGTGCACATCCTAGAAAAGTGAGCGGGACAAAATAGGGTCAATACTACTTTAAGATGCTTTAAAATATTCTGAGTTTGTACTAAAAAGCAGCAGTCATTGATGACTTTGATTAAAACTGATTCAAATCGTAATCATCCAAGTGTTCCAAAAACTCTAGATTTCTACGTTTTCTTCGGAGACTGTGTTGCAACTGTGTGTGATTGCCTCATACAGTTGTTTCTACACAGTTCTCGTTAGTCTGAACTCACTTTGTAATTCAAACTAGCTTCTTATGCCGACCCATGATTTGATAGATCAGTAGCTTCTAATCCAGTGTTTCCCAACCAGGGGTACGTGGACCATTGGGGTAGCCCTCATCAGGGGGTACTTGAAATTATTTCAGACCTAAAGATGAAATGTGTTTTTTAATTAATATAAAAATGTTACTTGTGATGATTTTTGTAATATTTTTGAGGCATTTTAGGCCAGCATTTCTTAAAAATAAGTAAGTACAAAAGCAACATTTGGCAGTATTCTACTAGGAAACCCATTTGTTTACCTAAAAGCTCAACTTAGGGGGTACTCGACGTGTTGGACTACATTTAGGGGGTACTTGAGACAAAAAAGGTTGGGAACCACTGTTCTAATCTTCAGTATGTTGTCCATTTGACTCTCCGGCGACCTAAGCTCATTTATGATCATAATACCTTTTAAAACCATTAATTCATCTTGCATACAGTTCATTTACTATTTTGTTCTTATAATTATTTTGTAACTTGCAAGTGCTAACACTTTCTACTCCTTTCACCACTTTCTATTACTCCCATCACACCATTATCTTCCACTTACACATGAGTACTGCTTCTCTCCCAAACATAAATCTTAACATTCTCACAGTAGTTTATCGTTTTGCTTTTTAACGGCCCCGTACTGTCACCGCTATATTCGTTCCACAATATGCCCCCGCTCGACTCTGCCTTCCCATTCTCCTTCTCCCAGCCATACTTAGCCATTACTCATCCAAACAGCTTACGGCTTGATAGCAGCGCCGGCTAAATGCGTTGCTCTATTGCGTCCCCAGATATCAAATGAACGGTAAAATATATCTGTTATATTGGCGTGACGTCTTAATAAATTTGTGTAATGGCTGTACGAGTTAAAGGTTGGCCGCGTTTGAAATGTGATAAATGTTATAGTTTCACATCAAATGGACTAGGAGATAACATCAGTCACTTTATGGAGTCTAGCTTACAAAGCGGTCGGATTCGCTTACGCCCATTGGAGTCTGCGTGGGTTTTACGATCGTGATGGTGGTGATAATGAAGTTGTAAACAGTGCTAACCTTTTCGCTCTGAGATCAAGAAGCGGAAACGGAGCAGAGAGTAAAAATATGATATTCAAAAGGTTTGTGTTTCCTGGTGTTGGCAAGGTTTTTCTGTTCAAATGGTAGAAGATAGAACAGTGTGTTTTGCCACAGGCAATCTGAAGTAAGTCTAATGTATTTGCCTTCAAGTCAAGGCAATTCTAACTTCAGTCTGAAATCAAGGAGCAACAAGCCTAGACCCAAGTCAAGTCCCAAGTCAAGAGAGACAAGTCCAAGCCTAGACCCAAATCAAAAAGAAACATGACTAAGTCAAGGCCCAAGACAAAGAGATAAAAGTCTAAATCAAGTCCCAAGTCAAAGAGAGGCAGACCTAAGTCAAGTCCCAAGTCAAGTTCCAAACCAAAGAAAGACAAGTCCAAGTCAAAGAGAGACAAGGTTAGGTCAAGTCCCAAGCCAAAAAAAGACAATTCGAACTTGAGTCTCAAATCAAAGAGAGACAAGCCCAAGCTCAGTCCCAAGTTAAAAAGAGACATGCCCAAGTCAAGTCCCAAGTCAAAGAGAGACAAGTCCAAGCCTAGACCCAAATCAAAAAGCGACATGGCTTAGTCAAGGCCCAAGACAAAGAGAGACAAGTCTAAATCAAGTCTCAAGTCAAAGAAAGGCAAACCTAAGTCAAGTCCCAAGTCAAGTTCCAATCCAAAGAAAGACAAGTCCAAGTCAAGTCCCAAGTTGAAAAGATACAAGTCTAAGCCAAGTCCCAAGTCAAAAAGAGACATGCCCAGGTTGAGTTCCAAGTCAAAGAAAGATAAGTCTAAATCAAGTCCGAAGCCAAAGAAAGACAATTCTAACTCGAGTCTCAAATCAGAGAGAGAGAAGTCAAAGCCTAGTCCCAAGTCAAAAAGAGACACATCCAACTCGAGGCCCAAGTCAAAGAAAGACAAGTGTAAGTCGAGTTCCAGGTCAATCAAAGACAAGTTCAAGTTGAGTTCCAGTTCAAAGAAAAGTCAAGTCCCAGGTCAAAAAGAAACAAGTCCAAAAGAAAAAAAAACAAAACTAAAAAACAAGTCCAAGCCAAATTCCAAGTTAAAGAGAGACAAGTCCAAATTGAGTGCCAAGTCAAAGAATGACAAGTCTAAGTCAAGTCTCAAGTCAATCAGAGACAAGTCTAAGTCTAGTTCCAAGTCAATCAAAGGCAAGTCCAAGCAAAGTCCCAAGTCAAAGACAGACAAGTCTAAGTCAAGTCCCAAGTCAAAGAGAGACAAGTCCAAATTGAGTGCCAAGTCAAAGAAAGACAAGTCTAAGTCAAGTCCCAATTCAATCAAAGACAAGTCCAAGTCAAGTCTCAAGTCCAAGAAACACAAGTCCAAGCCAAATTCAAAGAGACAAGTCCAAGTAAAGTTCCAGGTCAAAGAGAGACAAGTCCCAAGTGAAGTAGTTCAAAGTTCAAATCCAGTCCAAGTCTTTTGATCAAGTAGGCAAATCATTTTAAAAATGACTCTAAAATAGGTTTACTTCTTTAGCCATTATTAATGCAGTATTTGAGCTCCGTACTCATGTTTTGTCCACACAATTTTGGCCAAATCAAAACTTTTTACCTTCAAAACTTTTGCCAACCCCCCCTTTTTAACCCATCAATTTACTGAAATGACACGAGTTTATTCAACTACTAAGAATTCCTTCCTCTGATCTGAAACATTTGCGTCGGCGTCGATCCTGAACCCACTCGCCACCTTCCTCCATACATCACGCAGCATGACTACCCCTTCCAGTGTCTTCCCATTCACAGAACTGCCTCGTCTCTGTGCGTGTTCGCGTAGGCCGCCCCTCGAAATCTTGCCCATATGGCTGTTGACGAAGCCCAGCACATGTCAGGCTAAAAAAGATGCTCTGCCGAGAGGGTGAGAGAGAAGAGAAACAAAAAAAAAACGTCGTGCGGGATCGTGGCTAATCTAGCGTTCTGCCTGTTGTGTGCCTGTGACTTTTGGATAATCGCAGTAAATCTCCGTAGACATCTGTTCACGGTGGATACGGTACAAAACGATGGTGTCACGAGTGGGAGACGGAGGTTGGCGGTGCGACGAGGAGGTGACCGGCTTTTGTCATCGCCATTTGTCAAGGCAGCTGCAGTTCTCGTAGTGGTAGTAGTAGTAGGGTTAGACAGACAGTAACAGTGGTAGTCATGTGATAATGAGCATTTGTCTTTGGCTCAATGAAACTAAAAGAAAGTGTCAGTTTCTCTCTCTCTCTCTCTTCTCATTTTCTCTATATCTTCTTTTTCTCTTTTCCTTCTCACTCTCTCCTTTGCTCTGTCTCTCTTTTCTCTCCCTCTCTCTCCTCTTTTTTCTTTCTCTTCTTTCTCTCTCTATCTTCTCTTTCACCTTCTCTATTTTTCTCTTCTCTTCTCCCTCTTTCTTCTTTTTTCTTCTTTTTTTCTCTCGCTCTCTCCTCTATATTTCTTTTCTTCTCACTCTCTCTTACACTTTTTTGTCTTTCTCTTTCACTCTCTTTCTTTCGTTCTGTGTCTGATTCTTCTCTCTATTTTCTCTTTCTCTCCCCCTTTCTTCTCTCTCTGCCTCTCTTTTTTCTTCTTTCTTTTGCTCTCTCTCTCTTGCTGTCTTTCTTTCTCTTCTTTGTCTCTACTCTCTCTATTTCACACTTCTTTTTTCTCACTCCTTTGTCTCTCTCTTTTCTCTCTTTCTCCATCTCTCTCCCTCTTTCTCACACACTTTTTCTTTCTTTCTTCTCTTTTATCTCTCAATTTCTTCTCTCTATCTTTTATTTCTCTCTTTTGATCCCTCTCTCTCCCTGTCTCTCCTTTCTAGCTCCCTCACCCCTTTCTCTTCCCTCTTTCTGTCTGTCTGTCTCTTTCTCTCTCTTGCTCTCTATCACTGTCTCTCTTCCTCTCTCTTTTTCTTCTCTTTCTCTCTAGCTTTTCTCTTTATATTTTTTTCTTTTCTCTCTCTCTCATTCTTAATCTTTCTTGTCTTCTCTTTTCTCTCTGTTTCTTCTTTTACTCCTTTCTCTCTCCATCTCTCATTCTAGCTCTGTCTCCCCACACACCCCTTTCTCTTTCCTCTTTCTCTCTTCCTCCTCTCTCTCTTGCTTATCCCTCTCTTGCTCTCTTTCTTCTCCCCTTCTTTTTGTCTTTTCCGTTTCACTCTCTTATTCTCGCTCTCTCTTTCTTCTCTTTCTCTCTGTTTTTCTCTTTCTCTCCCACTTTCTTCTTTCTTTTTTTCCTTTTCTTTTTTCTTCTTTCTCTCTCCGTTCTCCACCCCCTCTCCTTTCTCTCTCTCTCCATTTATCCTCCTCTCTCCTCGCGCTTGAACTCCTCTCTCTGTGACTGTCTCTCTCTCTCTTTCTTTCTCCCCTTTTTCCCCTTTTTCTCTCTCTTCCTCTCTTATAGCTTAAAAGTCGAAGTTAAAAAAACTTTGACTCACATTCTTCTATCAAGTTCTATCAACACAAAGATTTAAGTTAGTTTAACTCATTGCATTCAAAATTACATTTAAATAGAAACTCCACCACTTTAAAGGGACTATAACTGATTTTTTTTACAACAAGATCGCTTAAAAACAGTTTCCCCTAGCACTGATATCTTGTTAATGTATCTATTTAGGTGGAAATGATTCCATCATGTCCTGTCTATGTCTAATAAAATACCATTTGTCGCCAACTTTTTCTGTTTTTGTTTTTAGCATTGTGGCTAACTGTTGTTAGAATAGTGACTCACCTCGCCGATAACAACTGTGTAAAAAACATTAAAACACATCATGATGAACAATTCTGAAGCTCAGAATGCATTTGCTAAGTGAGCAAATCATGTAGCCTGAAGTAGGAAGTTTTAAATGAATTATTTCTGTTTGTTTACATTTTACGAATGCAAAAATCAGGTACAGTCCCTTTAAGTCACATTTTTACCTCGTTTAATGCCATTTCTACGCTTGACTCTTCGCATAGTCACAGTCAATCTCCGTAAACATCTGCACCGGCGAAGACACGACACTAGATGAACCTTAGCCGTGGTAGCATGCTAGCGGGAGTTCACTGTCTGCGCGCCGAAGAGGCTACGCTTTCCCAACTCTGCCACTCGTCAAGGCCGCTAGCTCTCCGTGACATTCTGCTACGTAGCCGTTAGCTCACTCCCGGAGACATCACACCTCCACCGCGCCTTCCTAATGTGTTCGATCGTAGCGCGTCTGTCCTCACCCCGAACGCCGTGACATTTACAAAGCCAACAAATTGATATTATTGTTACTCTCAATAATGCCCCGTGAATGTGCTCTGTAATTTCCATCTTTCACAAAAAAAAAGATGGAGGAAAAAAAAGCAGACAGTCTTTTCCAACGTCGCTGCGAGGAGGAGTGGAACACCATTTTCATAAGAGAAAGAAGAGACCGTCCCTGAAGCTAAAGTGATTTATTAGCGCGATTTAACCCGCCGCACACACACACAAGAGCGAATGGGCTGCGTTTTTTTCTTCTCGTATTGTTCGAGATGAGAAACAATATGGCGGTTTTCATAATGGCCTCCAACGAAAAAAGGAGAAGATTTACAACTGTCGCTGAGATCAGACTGAGACGATTCTTGGTTAAAGTTGATTGTTTTTTGTCACATGCAGTTTTGTAAAGATTGACCACGACGAGCAGGTTGCTGGTTTGATTCTGGTTCTGACAGTGTGTGTACTGCAGTCTTCTTGAATTTTAACTCCTTAACTTTCCATGGGCCCTCACAGTTTTGCTCAACATCTGCCAAAAACTCTATGACCAGATTTAGGGTTGGAAAATGACGTGATGAAAATGGAATTGTGCCTTGGGTTCTTAAAAAGTCTCATCTCGCGAACGGTTTCGATACCTGTCTCAAAACAACCAGTAGGGAAGACCAGGGACAGTTGTAACACTTTTTGCCAGATTTGACATATCCAGCCCGATCTTGCCCTTTTGTCTTAGCAGGTCTTAGCCTTGGTCTTAAGTATTCCTCTGTTGGCCACTAGTGGCTCTCTCCAAGCTCTATACACTGTCAGTATAGAAGGTGTGGCTCCAGCCAGATGTGAGGGGGTGCAGTTTTTTTCATTGAACCTGACACATGCTCACGCCTGTGACAAGTGAGCAGCTGCTTTAGGATCACAGGCAAAAGAGAACTGTAGCAGCAGCTTCAGTTTGAAAAAACACTGTAATAATAGAAATCTATTTGGTGAAAGTCTATTTACTTGACAGACTTTAACAACTTTGTCTAAAAATGAGGCCAACATTTTTTTAACGTGTTGACACATAAAAAATGGTTTAAAAAATACATGATGGCCTCTTTGGCCTTTCCATAGCATTCACCCTGACCCATGTTCACTCTCACATCTGATTATCTTTTTTATTAAGTCAACAAGCTTTATGTAAAAGAAAAGACACATTTACAGTTTTTTTCCAAACTGAAGCTGCTGCTACAGTTCTCTTTTCCCTGTGATCCTAAAGCAGCTGCTCACTTGTCACAGGCGTGAGCATGTGTCAGGTTCAATGAAAAAAACTGCACCCCCTCACATCTGGCTGGAGCCACACCTTCTATACTGACAGTGTATAGAGCAGAGGTGCCCAAACTTTTTTCCTTGTTGGGCCAAAATTCGAGGATTTTTTCCTCGGCGGGCCAAAATATATTACATTGAAGCATGCCGAGGGCCAAACTTAAATTTGTTTTGCATTTAAAAAACTTTTTTGAGAAAGTATGAAGATTAAATAGTCTTTTATTGACATGTTTTAGGAGATTACCCCTGATTTGGGGTCATTTGACAGTCTTTTTAACACAAAATTGAATCAAAAAGATCGTCCTAACAAACCTGAGCACTCCTTCGCGGGCCAAATTAAGCCCCTTGGCGGGCCGAATTTGGCCCCCGGGCCCCACTTTGGGCACCACTGGTATAGAGCTTGGAGAGAGCCACTAGTGGCCAACAGAGGAATAATTAAGACCAAGGCTAAGACAAAGGGCAAGATCGGGCTGATCGACTTAATCTTGGTTAGAAACCTGCTTAAAACTACTTCATGAAATGAAAGGTGCACATCTTGGTTTGAAGAGGTTTGGATTCACTGAAGCTAATGAATTTGAAGCTGTTGGGGCAATTGCAAAACACTTTTTCTACAGTTTTTCAGTCTGTCAAATTATTACCTTTTATCTTTTTTTTTTTTTTTCCGACTAACATGATCATGTTTCTGAAGAAAAAAAAAAAAAAAAGAAAGCTCTGACACAAATATTTCAGTAATAATTTCAGGAAGCTCAAAATGCCTTTTGTCCACATTGTGATGTCATGTTGTGGTAAATTTAATAGTAACCGCCATTTTAGCCTCAATTGAATTGATTTATGCCTAGAATAAGACGGAGGTGTTGTCTATTTGTTTTGAATTTTTTTTTTTTTTTTTCATTTGTTCAACTGAAAATACTGCAAAAAAAACTTCAGAATTTTCTGTTGCAATGGATAATCAAGCAGTTAAATCAAGGCTAAAAAGTTAGCTGAAGGCTGAAATTATGATTCTAATGATGCAGTAACACCTAATGACATCACATGGTGGATCAGCCTGTTTTGAAATTAACAAAAGAATCCATGTCTTTGTAGTGTGTGCAACTTGAAAAAAAAAAAGTAAAACGCAACTCCAGCTATGTTTTAATAAGGAAATAACTTTATAAAATGGAAACAAATTTGACATACATTTCTGACTGTGCTTGAAGGCCTAAATTAACTATTTGCTTTGATATTACAGCAATTAAAAAAAAAAAAAAAAAAGTACGCCAAGCTTCTGAGGTCAGGGAAAACACTGTTCCTGAGTATTCCTTTACTCTACATTATAACTATAGTTCATCTAAAATGGTAAACTACTATCCAGGGTCAAACTATACTCAACTTTTTCACTTAAGAACTGCATTTCTTATTTCTTATCCTGCAAACACACAATCATTGACTCAAAATTTAAAAAGCATGCCATTTGGGATTTTTGAACTTTCCCCATGAACAAAAAACCCCAACCTTACATTTCCCAAACAAAAAAGCAGCCTCCCCAGACGAATAAGAAGACCTTGTACTTGATAGGGTCATTAGTGCCTCGTGTAAGAAAACCCATATTTCTAATTCCACTCTTCTTTTTCTCTATTACCATTCACAATCCAAGCCTTTCTCCCCATTCAAAACCTCCCCGATGCACCCGGGCCCTTACGACGTAATGAGTTTGCCTGGACAAAAGGAAGAAGGATGGATGGCGAGGAGCTAGGAGACAGGAGACAGGAGACTGGAGAGTATTCTTGAATGGCAATGCACTGTAGCCGTCCCTCCTCCTTCTGCTCCCGGCTCCCATTTGCCTCCTGTATCTTCTCGCTAATAGCCACTTGGGTTATTTCGGGGTCTTTTTTTTTTTTTTGAAAGGGGGTGAATGGTGGAAGAGGAGGAGGGTTTGGCGGTGAATAAGCACTCAGATTCACAGCAGGAAGGAGAAAGAGAGAGAGAGAGAAGTGGGATGGTATGGCAATCTGGGGACTGTTATGGAGACCTGCAGATCTGAAGAGAAAACAGCAACATGGTTCTTATTTCAACTAAATAAAAATAAGATCATTATACACTTAACAACAAAAAAAATTAAAAAGTTTCTATATACACAAAATAAGTATTTCTCTCAAATATTCGCATGGCATAATGTTTACCTAGGTCTGTAAACCTAAATTATTCGATGTCTGTAATTGTCTTGTTTTTACAGACTTTTATGACAACAACCATTTGCTTTATTCATGAAATGCATGGCTTTTTTTTGGTTTGTTTTAACATGTTAGCGTTACCTGAGCTGTGGCAGCATAAATGTAGCTCCTCGTCGTGTTGTTGTGATTGTCGTTCATCAGATTTCTTATGAAACAGTCGTAGACTCTCTTTTAATCCATTTATGTTGACAAAGTCCTATCGTCCAAACTTTGAGGCGTGATAGAACATTTTAGAGTGTCCTTTTATTGTGGGCAGTCTAACGTGAGGTGAGATGGATTATGTCAGCAAAGGAGACGTTCTCACTATCAAAGCCTAAGACAGACTTTATTTATTTCACCTTTATTTACCCAGGAGAGCCTCGTTGAGATTACAAATCTTTTTCCAAGAGTGTCCTGGCCAAGACGCAGCAAAACATTAAAATAAACATATAGTTCAAAAACAAACAAAGACACAAGATCGCACAAAAAATAAAACAAACTTATAAATTTCATATAAAACATTTACAAGATGAAGACTGATCCTCTAATACATCTAGAAGCCTTTCATACATGTTTAATGATACCAGATTGCTTAGACCAATTTCAGTTTGTAGTTCATTCCAAGACGTAGGTGCAGCAAAGCTGAAAGCCTTTTTTTGTGAGCAATATTCAAGAGAAATGCTTATTTTGTGTACATAGAAACTGTTTTAGATCTTTGAACTCACCTCATAAACAATGGGAGCAAAACTAAGTGTTGCATTTGTATTTTTGTTACCAAAAAAAAACAAAATAGTCATACAGACTTTTAGTGTAGAATGCTACAGATACAGATACTACAAGCTGATAGTATTTAGAAGCTAAAATAATATTGTTTAAATGCAATTTTCTGCAAAATAAATGGTTAATTGGTTTATTAACTAATCGTAAAATTACAATGTTAGTAAGGGAAAACCGTTGTATGCACTTGACATCATCTGAATTTAGATTTTAGTCTTAATGGAAGTTGTAAACTAGCCTGATGCATCAAGCAGTTTCATTTCTCTTATAGAACATTGTCTGACATCGCAACAATGGGTTTGTTCGTTTGAGCACATCAGTGTAGTCCAGAAAGTAGAGCATAAACGTGTCAGTGATCATCACCATTTCTGTGAGGTAAGGTACAAACTCAAATTCTAAGTTACTGTTTGATTCAGATTCAGAATAGTTATTGTCAGTGTCACAAAACGAACAACAAAATTCAGTTTAGTACTCTAGTAGAAACATTTGACCGAGTCCGACATTAGTAGAACAAACATGGTAAGAGCAGCAACAAAAGACACTCATTCGACACGAGGTCAAATACGTATACAGTCTTCCATCTGAACTCAACTCATCTCTGTTCGCTGATTGGCTAATTGTGCTTCCTGGTTTACAGGAACTATCAGTGCAGTTGAGTGGAGGCTAGGGTGACCACCTGTCCCGCTTTTGGTTGTACTGTCCCGCTTTTTAGGCTTGTGTCCCGTGTCCCGCAGATCACGGCCGTGTCCCGCTTTTTCAGTGGTGATCAAACATACCAAATATAGCACTTATAGCACCGCATTTAAACGAGAGTTCGGGCATCTGTCTGATCTCTGTTCGTGCGCGTCTGTGTGATAAGCAGCACCGCACGTCAATCAACAGTCTGTGCGCCGCTCGTCCCGCCCACCACTTGCGAGGAAAACTCAACTTCAGTCTTAACGGCGACAGCGAAGGAAAAAGGCAAACGCGTGTAAGGAGACGAAACTATCGCCAGTGAGGCAAAGAAAAGGAGAGTTTGCAGCAGGTCCAATCACTGAAACACACTCATGAGTCTGAACACTGAAGGAGACGCTGAAAGAGCGCAGTGCTGTGCAGTTTGTCCATCAACCAAGGAGGGAAATCGGACTAAAACAACAGGCCACACACGAAGCTCATCAAAAAGGCTCAACATCAAGAAACTTCTTAATCAATGCAAACAATCAGGACAATCTTAAACCAAAAAAAAACACTACCTGTTCTAAATAGCCTGATATATTTCAACAAATAAGATTATCTATGTAGGCTAATAATTTATTACACTGCAAAAAAGGAAAATGTAACTTGGATAAAAGGACTTAAATTAAGCATATGTATCTTAAAAGACAAAATTTAAGATGTTTTCACCAAGTCTTACTCAGATTATTTGACTTGTTTTAATATATAATGATATTCTATTCCTTATCTAGATATAAAAACTTATTTTAAGCAAATCTGTATCTGTTTTAAGTCATAACTGCTTGAATCAAGAAAAGAATTGCTTAAAAATTCTGTCAAGAGAACTTAGTCAAATGTTCTTACTGCACTGGCAGATTATTTAACTTGAAATAAGACATTTTACCTCAAAATAAGAAAACGTTTCTTATTATTTGAATAGTCTTTTTTGGAGTGCAGAAAACTTGTTATACAGTTTAAAATATCCTACATGCATCTGTATATTATCTGTTTAGTTCAAAACATGTTTAGTATAAAAGATTATATTATTTGTCGAGTCTGTCCCACCATGTCCCACCTAATCCCCGAACCTGTCCCACTTTTTGGAGTCTTTGAGGTGGTCACCCTAGTGGAGGCACTAGTAGGTGGTGGCAGCCTGGTTCACTGAGGACATGGTGTTACTATAGAAACAATAAATAACTCATTCTGTAGATTTATTATAAAAAATCATGTTGGTAGCATAATCAAAGAAACTGTTAGCATTTTTTTTATACTTACATACATTTAGACTGCTGGACCACAGTGTTTATTGTTATTTGTAATGTTGTATTATTCATTCATTCATTCAAACAAACATTTTCAATTATTATTTAGTTGTGTTGCTGTTTTTTTTTTATTTTTCTTAGTTCTTCTACGTTCTATTTCAGCATATTTCATTTCACATCGAGCTATACAACTCAAAAAAGAATCCAAATCAGTACAATATCCCTCAAAACATACATGTGTGAGTGTGCATATACGTGTTGATGATGGGCTTTTTGGTATGTCGGCGGGGTAGCGGTTACCATGGAGACCACCGAAAAGGTAAAGGGATTGGGGGTTTGAGTCTAGAGAGAGAGAGAGTCTAAAAAACACACACACACTCGGAAAGCTGATTAGTCAAACTTGCGAATTCCAATTTGGGAACGCCGACTGAAAGCCGCCTCTTAATATTCATGCCCTCCCGGTCACCGTCGGTAACCACCACGGGGTCGTGCGAAGGAGAGAAAGAAAAGGGGAAATGTTATAATCAGCTTAGTAAAGAAGACAAAAGAGAGGGAGAAATGAAAGGAAAGTTTTGCAGACGTGATTTCAGACCACACGGACAGAAGCTCTTACGCAATCCAAATATGTCTTTTTTTCTCTTCTACCTACTCTCTCTCTCCTTTTTTCTCTTTTCTCCCTCTCACTCTTTTCCCCTCTTCTTCTTTCTTTTCTCTCTCCTTTTTCCTCCCTTTCCCTCCTGCTTCCTCTTCGCCTCTTTCTTTTTCTTTTCTTCCCCACCTACCTACTCTTCTGTTTCTTCTCTCTCTCTCTCTCTCTCTCTCTCTCCCTTTTCCTCCCTTCCCCTCTTACCTCCTCTTCTCCTCTTTCTTTTCTCTCTTTCCTTTTCATCCTTCCCCTCCTACCTCCGCTTTTCCTCTTTCTTTTCTCTTTCTCTCTCCCTTTTCCTCCCTTCCCCTCTTACCTCCTCTTCTTTTCTCTCTTTCCTTTTCCTCCTTTCCCCTCCTACCTCTGCTTCGCCTCTTTCTTTTCTCTTTCTCTCTCTCCCTTTTCCTCCCTTCCCCTCTTACCTCCTCTTCTCCTCTTTCTTTTCTCTCTTTCCTTTTCCTCCTTTCCCCTCACCTCCGCTTTTCCTCTTTCTTTTCTCTTTCTCTCTCTCCTTTTTTCCTCCCTTCTACCTCTTCTCCTTTTTCTTTTCTTGCTCTGCTTTTTCCTCTCCCCCCTCTCTCTCTTTTCCTCCCTTCTCCACTTACCTCCTCTTCTCTTTCTTTCTATCCCCCCTTTTCTCTACCTCCTTACTTCTCTTTCTCCTCCTAGCTTTTCTTCCTCTCTCTACGTTCCCCCCTCTTTTTCTCTTTTTTGTTTCTTTACCTTATTTTCTCTCTTTCTTCTCCTTACCCCTTTTTCTCTCCATCCCCTCTCTTCTTTTACATCCTTTTCCCTCTCTCGTCTCTCAGTCTCCTTATTCCCTTTCTATTTCTCTTCTCCATGCTTTCCTTTCTCTCTACCTCTATTCTCTCTTTTCGCATCCCTTCTCAATTTCTCTCTCCTCTTTTTCCGTTCTGTTTTCTTCCTCCTCCCCCTTCTTTCTTTCTATGTCTTGTCTTGGTTTTCTTCCCTCTTCCTTTCCTTCCTTCTCCCCATACCTCTTTCTTTCTCTCTATTTTCCATTTGTCGCCTCTCTTTCTACCTCCTTTTCTCTCTTCTCTCCCTCTTTTCCATAACTTTGTCTTTCTCTCTCTACCCCCTCTCCTTCTACCTTATTTCCCATTTTTCTTCCTTCCATCTCTCTCTTTCTCTCTCCATGCCTTCCTTTCTCTCTCCCATTTCTCCTTATTTCTTTGCTATTTCTCTCTTTCTTCCCCATCTCTTTTCTTCTTTCCTCGTTCTCTACCTTCTCTTCCCTCTCTCCTTCTTTATTATTTCTCTACCTCTTCTTCCTTTTCTTCTTCTTTCCTCTTTCTCTACCTCCTCTCCCGTCCCTCCTCTTTCCTCCTTTCCTCTTTTTCTTCCTCCTCTTCCCTCCTCTTCCTTTTCATCTCTTCTATCTTTCCCTGTAATCTTTCCTTTTTACCTCATTCCAACTCTTCCCTTTCCCTCTTCTACCTCATCTCATGTCTTCTTCTTCTTCTTCTTCTTCTTCTTCTTCTTCTTCTTCTTCTTCTTCTCTTCTTCTTCTTCTTCTTCTTCTTCTTCTTCTTCTTCTTCTTCTTCTTCTTGTCCACCCAACCCCCCCTCTCTCCATCCATCCACACCTGTCCCATCACTCATCCCCAAAGCGAGATGCAGTACGTTCCAGGCTCCAGCGGTTCCATAGCTCACACCTGTCTTCTCCTCCTTAAACACTCCTCTTCCTCCTCCCGTTTTCTCCCCTTCCCATCTCCTCCACTCGACCCCCACACATCCCGTCACTCGACCTCACCCTCCCTCCAGCCTGTCGGTGTCCTCTCCGGCCCGGGGAGGAGGGCAGATCCAGGGGGACGCAGCGGGACAAATGGCTGGGATGTGGAGTCTGGAGATGGGCTGTTATTGGCCACATAAACCAGAGCTGTCATTGTGCTGTGGTGAACCTTTTTCTATTTTGTCTTTTGTTTGGTGTATGATAGCATTTTTATTTTTTTTTATTTGCTTGGTAACACACTACAATACAGGGTTCCCACATGTTTTTTTATATTATTCTATAAAACAGATCTGTAGATTATAATTAGGAATTTTGTTATTTTCATGCACTTGGATGTTTCAGGACCCACCTTACTTGTTGTAGATATGGTTTAGCCTATTTCTGTGTAACTACCCACCAGCCAAGGTTGCCAGGTGTGCAGTATTCCTGCACATTTGGGCTATTTTGAAATATAGATAATACAGAGAAGTATGTTTTTTCCCCTTTTTTGCTTGTCTAAAATACAGTGTCTCTATTTGACGCTGTGAAAAGCATCAAGTAGAAACAGTATCTTATAGATATGTCTTTTGATTGAAGTCACATTGTCTTTGGGTTAAACTTTTTCATTTCACGCCCACAATGCATCAGTGTAACAGCTTCTTACCTTTTGTCCATTGAAGAAGCAGGTGCATTGAAGATGACGTAATGCTCGCACTAAAAGAATCTCACACTTTGACTATGTGCACAAAGCTTTCCATTTATTTACAGATGACGAGACAATGTTTCTGCTTTATTTTTTATAAGGCAGATGCATCAGATGCTGCCTGTTGTAAAGGTCCTCGAGCTCGTGCAGCATGTGAACCTCACCATGATTTTTTTTATTATTAGTTAGTGTATTTGAAAGGGACAGAACATCAAATATTGTTGCCCTGTTAAGTGCATCCACTGTCACCTTTATTGTCCATGACTCTAATTTGCAGAGTCTGTCGGTGCTGCGAGATCTTTTTCGTTGGAAGGAATTTTTTCCGGACCTCTGGAGTGCTCTGGGCCCTTTTTAATGAAGTTGTGAAAACAAAACGGAAACGTCAATATGCTTGACATATACAAGACCATTTACCACAGAGAATGCAAATAAACGTCCCGTACTAATCCATTGTGCAGCGAAAAATCAAACAGAAAATTAACTGACGAGAAATAAGCCCAAAATTCGGCACACGTGTTCTTTGGTTACATAGCCTATACATGTGCTCAGTGATCGCGTGAATCTGGACCCAAGACAGTCCGGTGTTACATCTGGCCACTCTGCAGTCTGCGCTGGTCGTGCTTCTAGTGGCGCCCCCAACAGATTCCCTCTTTTTGATCAATTTCCCTACAACAACTGGAGCTAAGCCATTGAGGCATTTAAAGGGTATTTCACACCAACACAACCCCCAGTCGCTGTCGATAGGGAGGAGCGACGCACTGTCTGTTCACGTCTCTTTGGGGCGCACTGATGTGAAAGAACATTCAGACAAACACGATCCAAACAGCGAGTAGTAGTTGTCAAACTTTGACGGCAAACAGATGTTTCTAGTCTTACCTCACGGATTAAGCTCAACTCGTATTTCCCTCCACAGTCCAGCCTTCGTACTGCGCTCGCCGTATCTCTCCCGTGTTTTCCTCGATCCAAATAGTAGTCATTCTTCTTCGTAGTTACGTCCCGTTTGACCCCGTGTAAATAACAACAATCCATGCTCGACTAAATACTGTTTTTCCGTAAGCCTTATTTTCGGTTTTCCGCACTATTTTCCTGCTCACTGCTTTGCTGGTTCTCCTGTGACCACGGCCAATCAAACAGCTGCATTTGCGGCAACTGGCGACACCGACTTTACTTGCAAGTCTTCAAAAACCCGCCTCCACGACCTGCTCCGCTCCTCTGACCCCCGACAATCCCATTTACACCAAACACACGTGAGCCGCCTGTCGGCAAAAGTTGCCAAACTGGTTCAGACGCGCGACCCTCGGCTTGGTGTGAAAGACCCTTAAAAAAACTATTTTATAAACAAGTACTTTTAAAAATTATCCAAACTTAAAAAGGTGTGCCCTGCAAATTAAAGAGACACAAAAAATCTCTTACAAAAATCCTTATTCTGGCCACACTTCCCTCGAACTTGTAGAGAGGCACATCGGGCTAAAAATTGGGCCAAGTGTGCAGGAGGCTTAAGATAGTAAAATTCGTTATAGCTCTTTTTAAAAACCCTGAAAAGTGGAAGTAGCATAACAGGGCCTCTTTAAACGTCCTTGTATTAGATCAGAACAAACAACAGGCTTAGTTTTGTGTAAATATTCTGTGTTTCATCCGTGTGCTCTTCTAAAAACAAACAAAAATCCACTTCCTAACCGACTTTTGGACCCATCTTCTCCTTGTAGCTACACTGTTTACTCTCCCCCCTTCCTCTGCTTCATCACCTTTTCTGTTTGCCTTTCTTTGTCACTTCTGGGCTCTGACTGGGAATAAAAAACACACATTAGCATATAGCGCACATGTTAATTAGCCTGGCGCTAGCTTGCCGTGTTGACAGCTAGTAAACAACGGATACGGATCAAGCGAGGAATTACATCACTCGTGCAAAACTTTGCTTTTAGACGCGCTTTTATTCTCCCGTAAATCCACTTTTATAAGCTTTTGGTCGACACGTACGAGGTTAATAGATTCCCCCGTCACGGCAGACAATGTCACGGCGAATAACTCTTTTTATTGTTTACTTAGATTCATTAAAACCCAGCACAAAACCCACATCATTTTTTCCAATTTAAAGTGATTGAAACGCCTCGCTGAAAATGAAAGTCAATTTGAAAATGAAAGACGATTTGTGTGTTTTAATTAAGCTAAAAATACGTTCCCTGTGTTCATAACGCGACAAAAAGTAATTACGTTTGAAGCGCAGGATTCGTGTTTGTGTGATGAGAAAAGCTTTTGAAAGTTTGTAAAAAATGTAAAAAGTGCAGCGTGTCTTTAGTGCTGTGGCTTTTATACACAATCTACATTTGAGAGTAGTTCTTGTTTAGAGCTAATATAGCAAAAGTATGCTCCAATTAGACGGTAGCAGAGTGGTTAGACCTTCTTCATAAGGAGATGGTGGGTTTAGAATCCTGAGTAAGCCTTGATGATCTAGTATGACACTTTGTAGTATTAGTCATTTTATGCTATATTAACTCTAGAGCACTATCGCCGGGTGAATTTCACCCGAGCAAATGTATTTACATGATTTTCAATATGTTGCATTTTTCTGAGTGTCATGAGTCCCTGGGAGCTTCACCATTGTTTTTGACATTTATGAAGGTGTGGGTGCTCTGCTCCAAAGCCCACTTTTTCCTACAGACTTGCTTTCGGGTGATTTTCACCCGGCGACAGTGAAAGAGGGTAATGTACGCTTTGGGTGGATTTCACCCAGCGATAGTGTTAGTGTTTAAAATTAAGCTATCCTGCCACATGTCAAAGGTGACAACATTCAGGTTTACCATATTTTCACCATATTTACTGTCCCTGGTCAACTCCAGCTTTATTCTGTGGCAGGATTAGTGTCTCTGACATCTCAGCTAGTGAGGAACACAGGTTTGCTTTCGGGTGATTTTCAGGGTAATGTACGTTTACTATAGGGGTGTAACGATTCACCTAAATATTCGAAGTATCGATACACAGCCCTTACGATCCACTGCATCGATTGGCGTTCTACTAGTTGGCCTCAATCCAGGCCACACATCGATGTAACTTTGAATCGCTTCGAATCTAAGCCCAAATAATCGATTTATTTAGACATATGGTGAAACATAAACCATACAGACAAACGGCATTCTTAGTCGTTTATTTTTCACATTACGCTGGTTTTCCGCGCTGCGTCATCATCAAACGCCTGCAGCACTTGTTTCACACGGAATCTGCTCCCGGACGGAACCGCTGCTACACAGCCCAGCGGAGGAGACGGACAGCGCTGGATCCAAACCATCTCGCGGGCCCGCGAGAGCGCAAAGAGCAGAGACCATGAGGGACAAAGCCGTAAAGGCGAAACCAAACATGGCCTACGAAGGTAACGCTGCGAAACGACTCGAGCGAGCTCCGAAAAGAACCAGACGAGCTGCAACGCCACAGTCATAACAGACTCGCACATTTGTGCAGGCTTATGACTCCGCTGCCAGTCTGTCACATTTGGGACATATGACGTACTTAAGACGCAACATCACCATGCTTTGGGTCAAAACCACGAGTCTGCAGATGTTTGTGGATTTAATTTTGAATCTAATGATAAGTCATGAAGATACAGTAGTTCACAGACTCCCGTCACAACACACTTCTGCATCTGTGTGAAAATGATTCAATAAGATGGTGAAATGTGAGTCACTTATTTTATTATGATATTAAACTTGTGTATTAAGGGAAAATTGCATTTTTTTATGTGCAATGAAAAATAATTGTGTGATTAAGCTGAATATCTTTATTACCCTTATACTTACCCTATAATTTTATTAATTGTTTTTGAGTTTTTGATTTAATGCAAAATCTTGGTAATTACTTTATTTATGTTGTAAGTTATCAAACTGAATCGAAATATCGTTTTAAAACTGCTGTATCGTTCTGAATCGTATCGTTCCCAAAACCCCCAAATCGTTTTGTAATCGTATCTCCTGGCCTCATATCAAAATGTATCGTATCGTTCTAAAAACGTATCGTTACACCCCTAACGTTTACTTATTTTTTTATTTTTTTGCCAAAAGTTACATTATGTAGTTAGCTATTTATATGAATTATGAAAATGTATCACAAAGTGGTGATTTCAAAGTGAATTCTTATGGTGAAAACAATATTTTAATCAAGTGGTCATTTTTACACAATGAAAAAATACCACATTTTTGTTCCTCTCTCCTGTAGTTGTTTGTGTGCCCAGGAGTCTGTGGCTTCAAAAGGGAAGTCTCACATGTCTCAGGAATGGGTCGACCAAACACCAAGTTTCCTGTATCAGTTTTTTTTTTTTTAAGAAATTTTTTGATCTCAAAATCCAAATTTTTCAGTCATTTTTGAGCATGTTTGTAGGATCTTCCTATATTTTTATTTTCCATTTTTTTTATACATATCACAGTTGAAAATAAAAGAAAACCACTCTAATTTATCCAGTGTTGTCATATTTTGATTTATTTTTTATGACAAGTACTTTTTTTTGGGTATATTATATCGGGTGAAAATTACCCAGCAAAAGTGATGGTGTAACTTTTTATAGCGATAGTGTTCTAGGGTTAAAAGTTTGCTAAGAGGAAAAAAAAAAAAAAAAAAAAATCTTAAGGTAAGAACTGCCGCAAGATTTCATCATTCTCAAAGCTGTACAAGGGGGGCTCTAAAGGTTGTCCACACAACAAGCATGAGGGAAAACTGAGTTTGAAACCAACTGTATATCCTTAATTTAATTAAAGGTGGAGTAGTTTTATTTAGGTTTTTAATATTTGCATTCAGCTCCTGTTTAGAACCAAAAATTCTCTTCAAACAGTACTCAGTGGCCAAAGACACAGCCAATCACTTCGTCGCCCAAAATTAGGACAATTTAATCTCAAAGGGCTGCTGCCGTCCTCCATCCCTCGCCAATTTCCAAACTTTTTTTTTTTCTAATCATTTCAAAACATTCAAAATGGCGAACGTAGCTGATAGATTATTTTCTTCGTCTCTTGCTTCGGTTTCAAACCATTAGGAACGTATCAATTCCTTAAAACCCTTTGCTGCATATTTACAGTTACATTTAAATAACAGTGGCGTGCCGCTGTTTTGGTGTCATTTCCTAGTTTTCTGTGACAGGTTGACTCAGCGCTCGGAAAGCCCGCCCTCAAAATTAAACCATGGCGCTACTGATTCGACACCCTCACGTCTTTGTAAAGTTATCTGTCAAAGCGTGTAGGGACTGGCTGGTCAGGCAAACACTTTTTAGTGGAAAACACAAAGTTTGGTAATGTACAACTGAAAAAAAGTTAGCTACCCCAATTTTTAGTCTACCGATACCTGATGTTACCAATACTATAGGCACTGCAATGGCTTCTTTCTTCTGTAAACATAAGAAAATTATTGGTCCTATAATGCTCTGTAAGTGTTACTTATTGTTCAAGTGACAATTTTAAATATTATGAAAAGTTTTGGATCAACGTCAGCCCTTAAATGCGTCCAGTTAAAACCACAATCAGGATATCGGCTGGACTGATATCATGGATTCAAAAATCAAAATTTCATGGATTGACAGCGATATTCAATCTTTGCGTCGGATCAATGCAGCAGTAGTTCAGGGTATTCCCAAAGTCACTGGAATGGGCAGCTAAACATCAGACAAAATACGTTTTAAGTACTGTCCATTTGTCTACTTTTTGCAATCAAAATGCCGTCAACAACAAATAAAGCCAAGATTCAAATCACGCCATCTTTCATTATCTGACAAACACTTCCCTCGTTCATACACTGTCACTGTTGTGGATGTATATCTCCTCCTGTCCTCCGGCGCACTTCTCCATCCATCTGCAGCCTGGAGGTCTGTGTTTTATGGACTCGGGTCAGGCCGAGGCAGACGTGCAGATAAATAGAGCGTTGTACAGTTGTTTACACCTGGTCCACAGTGATCTATAGGCCCCGCTTCACTCCCACATAAACATCTTCTCTGTCAAAGTAAGACACTGCGCTGGTCTGGATGTGTCAACCTCTGGACGGATGTCTGGAGCGGCTGTTGTGAAGGTGTGTTTTATTGCAAGCTCTCAGTTGACATTATAACAAACAAGACAATTTTATTTATAGGTACCTGTTGTGCATAGACATGATAGTTTTACATCAATCAAGAACATGTTTGAAAAGAAAAGTTTGAAAATAGCTATGCATTTCAGTGAGACCGTCTTCATTCTATGCAGTTGACCTATTCCTTAGTGCCTCTAAAGAATCTTCTAAGAAGGTGAAAGCAAGCTTAGTCTGGACTATAGCTGCAAGATTTCTTCTGTAAAGCTAGAATCTGGAATAAGCATCTTTGCCATTGTGATTAATGTAATTGTACATTGTCCTAAAAAAAGAAGCAAATGAGTCGCATCAGGCAGCAGGCTGGCACCTTCTCTAGTGAGAATGCTCTTTCTGACAATACCCAGAGCTTCTGACCACACAGAGAGTGCCCTGAGGAGACCTGTCAATCACCCCCTGACCTGCCCCCCTCAGGTCATGTGTGTGTGCTCCGGGGTGTCAGGAGCCTTCATTACAGGCCAAAGGCTAAACCAAGGGAGTCAGTGAAACCTTAGCTTACTCTGGCTCTCAGCTTCTGTCCACCTCACTGCTTCTTCTGCACTTTTAGACATCTCTCCGTCCATCCAGTCGTCCAAAACAAAAAAGGCACCACCACTGTTCTTCCCAAACCAACAATGTCTAAACTTCTATATCTTGTCGTTTGAATTGTCTTGCAGAACACAATGGCAGCACTGAAACTAGCTTCATCTCAAATAAGCCTCAAGTCGTTCCATGATACTTTGTCTTTACACCAGAAATGCTAGTGCTTTATTATTTTATTATGATTAAAGATATGTAGTCTACAATGATCCACCTTAACTACTCCGAACTCAAAACTTTCCGAAGAGCTGGCAGCGTTTTTCACCTCTCGTTGTGTTTTTTCCGTAGCGTTCGATAACTTCTGGTCGTCTTCTTCTTCTCACTGTCTGGGCGGCGAGCCTGCAGCGGTCAGGTGAGCCGCACGTCGCTGAATCATATCTGGGATTCTTCATTTGCAAATCAATGAAGTGTCAGCGTGCCTTCTGTCTGATGAATGGCTCTTTATTAGGCCCAAGGTGTCGCACACTTCTTCTTTTTTACGCTCCGTGTGCTGCCGCTGTGCTAAACTCGGCCTGTGAAAGCACTGGAATACTGTAATACTGAAAAAGTCTCCAAATGTAGTGTGTGACTGTGCCAAGTGTCAGTTTTGTCAACCGTGTGAGGAGTGATGCATTACACAGTTAGGTTTTTATTTTTTAGAAGTGTCAGAGATGCCTGGGGAGGGGAGGCGCTGCTGTACACATTTCTATTGGTAGGGGAAATAGAGCACTCAGAGAAAACCTATGCAGACACAAGTAAGATGCAATCTCCACATAGAAAGATCAAGTAAAATTTTAAAATGACTTGAAATAAACATATCTTAAAATGAGTCTAAGATTTTTCACTTAAAACCAAAATGTACTAAGATTATTTGACTTGTTTTAAGACATTTTCAGGTCTATTTTGCCCTTTGTCTTAGCCTTGGTCTTAAGTATTCCTCTGTTGGCCACTAGTGGCTCTCTCCAGGCGCTATACTCAGTCAGTGTAGAAGGTGTGGCTTCAGCCAGTTGTGGGGGTGCAATTTCCTTTAGTGAACCTGAGATGTATCAAGTCTGTGACAAGTGGGCAGCTGCATTAAGATCACAGGCAAAAGTGAACTGTAGCAGGGGAAAAAAAGTGTAATAATAGAAATTTCTTTGGTGAAAGTCTGTTCATATGACAGACTTTAAAAATTTTGTCTAAAAATGTGTCTTTTCTTTTACATAAGGTTCACTGAAGGAAATTGCACCCCACATCTGGCTGAAGCTGCACCTTCTACACTGACAGAGTATACAGCCTGGAGAGAGCTACTAGTGGCCAACAGAGGAATACATAAGACCAAGGCTAAGACAAAGGGCAAAATAGACCTGTTTATCCTGATTTACCTTATCTAGATATAAAAACTTGTATCTGTTTTAAGCCATAATTGCTTGACTCGAGAATACATTTGCTTAAAAATCTTGAACTTGAAACTAGCATTTTCATTTTGTTTTCATATAATTTTGTCTTGTTTTAAGAACACTAGGTTAGTCAAATTTTTTTACTGCACTGGCAGATTCTTTCACTTTAAATAACACATTTTTACCCCAAAATAAGCCAAAAATACATATATTTCTAAAGGCATTTTTTTGCAGTGTTGAGTGTCTTTGCGTGAAGAGCAAGGCAGACCCGAATGAAGTCAAAAGTAAAGGCCGAAAAAAATACATGAAAAAAATATCATGTGGAACTGATGACCAATTCTTTGTTTCATCTGCGTCACACAAATAAACTAATCTGATTGCCCGGTACGATGTAGATTTGATCTGAAACGCAGGCGGAGGGCGTGGTGACCAGACCCGCTCTTCGCAGTTTGCTGAAGTGTGGGTTCTGGATCCCAGGCAAGCGTTCACATGAGGAGCGTCAATTTCTCGCCAGACGCGCAGCATTGGTCGCTTGATCATTCCGATTTGATCATGAGTAGTCGCTTGTCATGAAATGTGACCAACTTCCAGCTGGTCAGACATGTTCTGTGTTTTTTATGTTTCGGCAGTTTTTCATTAGACTCATTTATGAACTCTTAGTCACTGCAATACCATTTTGCTCTTCACGTATTGGTTACGCTTGTTTGCACATGGACGGCCAAGTCGCTCGTCAACGCCCCTCCACATAGGTCTTGTTGGAGTGGTCCTCTTAGAATCAGGCCAAAACACCACTGTCTTCTTGTTAACTTTGCCAAATGAAGCCCTGCGCTCTCCATTCGTGTTACTCCATTTTGTTTTTTTCCAGATTTGTCTACAATTATTTAACCTAGCTGCAATGAAATGTAATTAAACTAGGTATTGCCAGGCGATGCTTCATAAAACCATAACAACATCCGGGTTAATACACTGTACAAACTGTAGTGACCTGTTTATTGCTTTTTTTATTCATCTTGACAAATAGAACTCAAAAGAACTGCTTATAATCCAGCTTCAGTCCACAGGTTATAACGAGAGAGAAAAGGTAGAAAAACCTTGACGGCAGCAGTAGCCAACACAACAGAGCTTTTATGAGTCTGAATCACGCTCCGTACGTGTCGTCCTTGGTGCTGCGCCTGTTAGCTTACACACCATGTTCACTTGACCCGCCAGCCCAGTCCGCTTTCTGTGGAGAGCACACAAAACCAGCTGAGAAGTACAGTTAGGATTGGTTTGACAGGTCAATGCTTAGTTGGTTTTCAGTGTTATTTTCACAAAAAAGGCGTGAAATCGTGCTAATCACACGCTATTGACATGTCCTGTAATGTCGTGGTATATGTACGCTTTCTTGTGAGATCGAGCTGGGATCAGTCTACTGGATAAACTGTCACTGAAACCTTAAACATCAGGGCCAGTATTTGAACCTGACTGGTTAAAGCAAACCTGAATAAGCAATACTCTTTACACGGCAAAACATCATTTTTTAGTGTTGGTTAAAGCTACTAGAATTCAGAATATTCATCTTAATTTTAGTTATTTTGGCCAACTTAGAATAAACCTACTAATATTTGGAAGCACATTTCTGACAAGATATTTTAGCTTGAATCAATTTCGAAAATGTATTTAAACAAGACAGAAACACATCAAAACAAGTCTAGGTCCATCAACTAAAACCATCCTAACCAATAAAGCATGTGTTTGCACTTGTGTTTTTAATATACACAATGAATGGACACAGCTAATAGAACAATAACCATTTTTAGCCATTAGCTTGCAATAAAAAGCAAATTTTTCAATAATCAATAATCAATAATTGTGATCCGGCCCTTTGTCCGGATTTGAATATGACCCTCGAGGAAAAACAAGTGCCCACCCCTGGGTTAAAGCATCACACTAAGGATGGGCCGATCTCATTTTTGTGATGTTCTAGATCAACATCAGCCTGTAAATATTCTTATTACATCCAACTGAAGGCACAACCAGGATATTGGCTCAACCGAGACGATATTCGATCCAGCAAAATTTCATGGATCGTCACTGATATTCAATGTCGGTATCGAACTGGTGCATTACTAGTTACAATGCGGAGGTTGCCAACCCTAACCCTATTTTCATTTCCTCCGTTTTGTCATGGGAAGAACACTCAGAGAAGAGCCAGAACTCAAAGGAGGCATTGTTAGAAGTTGTGGATCAGAGTACTGATGCATTCTGACCCACTTAAAGCAATGTTTCTAAGTCTAAATCACAGCTGAAACACTTCTGTCAGTGCTTTTATGGTGTTGGTTTTGATCCGGTGCTTTCTCACTGTGATTGGTCCAGCTGACAATGCCTGTCTTTTGAATGGTCTCTACTTATATAGCGCTTTTCCACCTTTCAAGGCACTCAAAGTGGTTTAAATTCAAGGATCCTCTCACCCGGTGTACGCAGACACACAGACAATGTGGGTTAAGTGTCTTGCCTGATATTAAAAACTTATTTTTCAACAAACTCCTGGCCAATTATTCAAAGCATTCAGATTCCAGTTAACTTTTTGGGTGTAGCCTAGTCATGCAGGCATTTCTCAACATGTTTTCCAATAACTAGAATGTAAATTACTGATCTCTTCTTCCACAAAAAAATCATGGACAAACACAATACGTCTTATTTAAACCACCAGATTTGGACAAGACTTTACACAATGTCTGTCATCATACATATTAAAGTAGCTGTAGTGTCCTTGCTTCACGTGTAACTTCAAACACTATAGCTTGTCCAAATGTTTCTCTTGGCCCTGACAGATCTAATGCCACCAGCGTGAAGAAGTCAAAACATGTGGAGCGTGCTCGTGGGTTATCCCAACAAACCGCAGACCCTCCCCAAGCCCACCTATCCATCCGTCATCGGGCCCTTAATCCAGAGGAAGGGGGGGCCACTTTCATTGTCTTGTCTAAAGCTGCGCCACGGTGTTTTTAGTGACAGAAAACTTCAGCCAGACTCTAATCCCTGTTTAGGCCTGAGAAAACAAACTCACAAGCCCCTCACTCATCCACTGTTATGTTAGCTTGTCCCATGCTATCGCTAACACATGCTGCCAGTCGCGTGTCTGTCGCCTCGTCTTCTAGCTACTCTTTTATACCAGTTATGTTAGCCTGTCCCATGCTATCGCTAACACATTTTTTTGTGTGATTTAACACACATATAGAGGGATTTTTGGTTGACGTCACTTTCCGCCCTACTGTGCTTGTGTTATGCAGAAAGAGCCGCTCTCCGTCTGATTACATGGGGAAACTTCTTTGAATAAAACAACAAAACTGGACGCTGTTTGAATCAGGTGTGTCTCATTCACAAATGTTGATTTAGCAGCAGAACTTTTGTTTCGCATTTTGTTTTTCGTGACTCTTATAGTTAGCTGACAATGGTGCTTTTTTCCACTTGTTTCCACTGTTTGCGTCTATGAACGGCGGCTCTTTCTGGAGGCGGGTGCGTATGCATCGCCCGTGTTGATAAAATAAAAATCCCTCTAAAAGTTTGCAATGTGTTTCCAAACTAACAACAAACTTGTTCTAATCCATTAATCAGTCATTCACGGAGATTCTGGACATAATACACCATGTTTTAGTGGCTGCAATCTTTATCCACTAAAAGTATTTTTAAAGGGCATCAGAACTTTATTTTATCTCTACACGGCTATTTCATGTGTTTTTCCTGCTATAAAGCCTGGTAGATGCGCAGTTGACGCTAATAATTTAGAACTCCGACCTAATTTGAGCGTTGCTTAGCGTATTGATGGCCGTCAGACCTGCGTCTCATTTTGCAGGTGTAAATTGGTCGAACCAGATCAGACTTGATTCTATTGCTGCTACTGCTTTGGTGTAAATTGGGGATTAAATGAACCCAATGAATGAATTGTACAGGTCCTAAGCTCTCAAACAAGGTGTAGCATGTGCCCTGTGTGTGATCATTACAACATTTGATGTTGTTGTTTTTTTTTTGGGCTAATGTAGCTCTGGCTAATCGCCGTCTATCATCAGCGATTCGGTTATGTAAATACTTTAACGATCGTTTTCAAGCAATCCAGAGAAAACGTGTGTTGCTTATTTGTTGGTACACATGACCATAGCATATTTGACAAAATAACCTATCTGAAATATTTTACTAAGTGCTGTGTGGAACGGTCGAAAAAGTGGGCAGAGCAATAAGGTGGCTATCTAGTCTAAATGTAGCATCAGATGACCAATTCTGCCAAATTCTGAACGGATATATCTAATTGTGTCCCATTTAGCTTAAGTTTCTTGTGACCACTCAGAGTTGTAGCTCACCAACAGTTTTGTTTTGCAAAAGTAGCTCTCTTGGGGTAAGTTGGAGACCCCTGGCCTAGAACCCCCATGAATGCTAGCTCCGCCGCTGCCTAGCTTATCTCTTCTCTCAGCACCTAGCTAGCCCAACTGGGATTAGCGCCCTTCCCAAAATGTCCGACTCTCACTTTCCCGTGCGCGTCCGAGTGAATGAGCCTTATCCGTTACACGCCCGCTTGTTTAGTTTTAGCTCTGCAGAGTCAGTGTCGGTGAGGGGCCCCGGGTGAAAGCACTTGACATTCTCTCACACACAAACACACAGGGGCCAAACATGAGCACGGGCCCCTGCGTCTGTGCTGGTGCCAGGAGAGACACACTTATCCGCTACAAGATTAGACTGTTGAGAGACGAGAGCGGCGCGACAGGCCAGGGCAGGCTACACAAACACAAATGTGATTCTAGTGAGAGAGCTGTTTACAAAAGGCCGGGAGGTCTGGAGCTACTGTAAAGTGTGCTTCGTTTAGTGTGTCATAACTGAAAAAATTATTAAAATAGTACATTGATTTGTTGAGGTTTTATTGTTCTGACCAAAAACTGTGCTTGTTTCATTTAGTCTTATTACAAGCTTGTCTTCGTTGTTTCTTTCTCACTCTGATTAAAAAAGTCTGCATCGGATTCCTTAGATTTGTGATCTCAGACTTACTATTCACCTTATTCTGCCCCACCCTCTTTTCTTGGAAGCACATTTCCAGCTTAGTTTAGTTACATTAGCCACAATCAAATCAAACCCAGGAGGTTCTGCAGAATTTTGTCACTGTGTATATTCATTCATTCATTTTCTATCGCTTGTTCCCGTCAGCCTATCCCAGTGACTTTGGGCCTTAGACAGACAACCTTTCACTCTCTCATTCACTCACAGAGGAAATTTACAGTGCTGCCCAATTAATCTATACATGCATGTTTTTGGAGGTGGGAGGAAACCGGAGTACCTGGAGAAAACCCACGGTGGCACGGAGAGAACACGCAAACTCCACCCAGAGAGATCGTGAGATGTTGATATGGTCCGACCCGGGAGTCGAACCCACGACCTCCTTGTGAATTTGAGATCACCCTAAGAGAGACAACACTGTAAGAAATAACCGTAAAAATACACTTATTTTCAACAGTAACTAACCGTTTCAGTGAAAAGCAGTTCATTACCGTAGTTTTCTGAAGGAAAATATCAAAACAACCACTCCGTAAGCCTATGTGTAAATTTACGGTGAAGTACAATATTTGTTCATCTGGAAGCACATGTGTTCTCTTGCCGGCACATTTTATGTGAGGAGTATCGTGACACATCTGGCACAAACCTTGCTTTTTTCGACATTTACCTCAAAAATAAGGTAAGCCATCTAATTTTTTTAATTCTAGCTGTTAAATTAACTGTTTTTATATTGAAAATGTGATAGTTGAACGGCTTTTGTGTCGTGCTTTGATCACATGCAACACAGGCCCATTTTGTCTTAAGTATAATGTGTAGGATGTGTTGTACTTGAGTCTTATTGTATGGATTTAACCATACATTGTGACCATGCCACGGTGCTCCGTGGTGCTTTTTGTCAGCTTGTATTTCCACCACATAAATGCAGGCATCACATTAGCCTTATGCCTCTTCTTATCCCACAGGTGCACTGCTTGTGTCAAACTATTTCTCCACTCTGTAAACTTTCTTTGCTGGTGAGATCTGTGTGCAACAAGTGGAGACACAGCTCCTGTACTGTCCACGCGTATGCACCCAGGGACTCTCCGGGTCATCAGTCTACTCTGATCTACTCATGAAATACTTTAAAGAGAAAAGGACTATTTCTTTCCAAAGTAAGTCCTCCTTATTCTCAGCATTTACTCTATATGACGCTTAATTGGTTGTATTTTTTGTAGATGTCTACTTGTGTTGCTGATTGTTGAGAAATCTGATTCTACCTGCAAGTGCAATGCTTCTTCTTACTGGTAAGTCCCTTATTGTGCTTTTGTAGCATACAATATCAATTTCATGTGCACAAAATGTTTGTTTTCTCATGTGAAGGTACTCTCGTAATGAATGTCATAATAACATGTTTTCACAGCAAAACACAATTGTATTAATATAGCTCAGAGTAGGGCTGAAACAAATTATTGAGTAATTTGATTTCAAAAAAGCTTTAAATATTTTTATTTGCCTCGATGATTCGTTTAATTTGTATATTTAATTAAAACGGCATGAATCTGTGGTGTGCGGAGCAGGCAGAGTAAGCGGTGCTTGTTTCACACGGAACTTATTCCAGGATGGCACCGCTGCTGCAGCTCCAGCACAGCGGAGGAAACAGCCGTGTATTTTAAACTAAGTAAGTCTGTATTTGGAGGAGACTTGTTTGTGAGAGCACAGAGTGCAGAAATCATAAAACAAACAAAGTCACTCACAAGAGACAAACTTAAGGAGGCTAAATTGAACTGCCCGCGAAATGACTCGGGCTCTAAAAAGACAAGCTTCAGATACAGCGCTACAGAGCTGTAACGTTATATTCATAGTTTACATGAAACAGACTCACACATTTGTGTAGGTTTATAGCTCTGCTCCAGACTGTCACATTTGAGACATGTGTAGTACTTCAGACGCAACGTCAAAATGCTTTGAGTCAAACCCCGAGTCTGCAGATGTTTGTGGATTTAATATTGAATCTAATGATAAGTCACAAAGACATAATAAGCTTTCATCTCCCATCCCAACACACTTCTGCATCTATGTGAAAATAATCTCAATAAGATGGTGAAAAAAATGTGGCTCACTTATTATATTATGATAATAAATTTATGTATTAAGGGGGTAAGTTTGTTTTTTAGGTGCAATGAAAAATAATTGTGTTACTAAGCAGAAAATCTTTATTATCCTTATAAAATGTTTTACAAAGAGTAAAAAAAGTTGATAGATAACCTAATTAACACCTTTATTGCCGGCCGGTCGCGCCCGCTCGTTTTTGCTCTTTTACACGTTCCCGTTTCACAGGCACGCCTATTTTTTAAGCAAGCACGGCAAGCTAGACATCATTGTAAAGCTTAATTTCTCAACAAACCGGCTATATAATTTGTTTTGATGTGACAATCAACTCCATCAAGAAATAACTAATAATCCGCCATCATATTCAACTTGAGATTATCGCAAATCTTACCTTTATGATGATTTTTCCATACTTGGTCTGAGTCAATCCACAGTCAACTGCACTCATTTAGTCCGTGATATCTGGCAGAAAAACAATATCCACTTGTATTTTCCCAAAAGTAAATCCTCCGGAAGAAATAATCCAGCAAACAGTGTTTCTCTTCTGTAAAAAAGTCCATAAAACTAAACATTGCAACTTTTCTCCGGGTAATAAAAGCGTTTTCCTTTTGCTGGAAGGGGCGATGTTGGGTGTCATTCTTTTCCTCTCATTCTTAGCTACAAAACGAGACCAAATACATGCTTCTATGCCGCCGCGTTCGTCTGGTACGTCCCTTTGAACACAACAAACGCTCTCATGCTACGTCATCTTTACGCACCGCTCCTTGTGTTTGGCCAACGATGACGTAAAATACGTCACAAAATTTACCGTAAACACTGACTAAATCGTGCAGGGCAAATCTTCTGCTTCACAACGGTGGGTTGGATGAGATATCGGCACCAAACGGTGCTCCGCAAATCCTGTGCGTAATGCGCGGAGGTACGGTAAAATCCAAGATGGCGCAGACAGAGGATTTTACGGAGCTCGTTTTACCGGAGTTTTTCAGCTTTTTGGCTTATTTATTGAAAGATACTGCTCTAAAAGGAAAGTGGAAGACAGAGAGTGTGTCGTAAGACAAGTCTCACGCCTTTGTTCTGGATATATTTATTACGAGAAGTGATTCAGACGAGAGAAGAAGAAGAAAACACCAGGCTACTTTGACTTGTGAGTATTTCAAATGTTTTTACTTTAGAAACAATATATTTATGACACGTTATTTTATAATCATTGTTGTATGACTTTTGTGTGCATAATAATTATGATGCTAAATAAATATGAACTATACTTTTGCTGAAAAGTTAACTTTTATAGGACTGACTTACTAAATAAAATGAAATAAAAAAATAACATTATACAATACAAGCTTTATTATTATCATTATTATTATTATTATTATTATTATTATTATTATTATTATTATTATTATTATTATTATTATTATTGTGGTAAACAAATAACAAATGTACTAAGAGTGCTGTTTTTTCCCAGTGACCTGTCCCAGTTGGAGATCATGTTCATGATCATCAGTGAAGATGGAGCTGATGAAGATGGAGCTGATGAAGATGAAGCTGATGAAGAGGACTTAGACCAGGGCTGATGAGGAGGACCGGTAATGTGAGCTGCTTGTCCAATGGATTTCATGTGGAACTGTTTTTTACTGACATGATTCTTCCACAATATTATACATTAGGCTTGTCACTAATATAGAAGTTCTGATTTATATCATTTGTTCTCTTGATTTTGCGTCTCACTAAAACATAAAATGGGTCTGCTTTGACTGTTACTTTGAGCTATTGCACTTTGTTTTTTTTGCCAAGATCATAATAAAATGTGTATACATATTATTCCAGTCTGCTGTATAATGGAAAATTTATGACCACATAGCAAAAAAAATTTTTTTTTTTAGAAAAGTTGTAAAACATCAGCTTGAAGGGAAATTGAAGCAATCAGAACATGAAAATGCATGTTTTATGGTCATTTGTGAGCTAAAATTCTTGTAAGACACTTTGGCACATTTGGCACATATTTGGATAGCTTGTTCCGAATTTACCTTTTTATAGAAAATGACCATAATCTTCAAAATACTTATTGCTGGATGTCTGAAACTTTACACAGTTGTTGTCAACAAGATAAACATCAAGTGTGGTGCATGTCAGAAACATATAATGAAGTATATCTGTCCTAGGGCCTCTAGAAATTTAAAATATTTAGGCGAGGATAAAAAAAATCAATTTTTTAAGTTTTTGAGCTTGTATAGTCAATTTGTTTTAAGCACTGACAGCCTTTATGTGCATATCTCCAGAAACTAGAAGACCTGAACTTTAAAATGATGTATCACATCAGCATGTGGACTGTAAACTCTTCTTTTAATAAGCAATATCATTTGGGTATGCCAAACGATTGTGCACAGACACCAATGAACAGGATGTTATCAGGTTAATCAAAATAAATCAATAGACTAATAAATTACTGAAATAATCAATAGCTGCAGGCCTAGCTCAGAGCAAACATAAAGTCTGTCTGTCTGTCTCCAAAATCTGTTTCTAAAACTCTTTATTTGTTTTTGTTTAGGCACATTGTTTCAGTGGGATGGCTGATGGTCAGTACTGGAGGACAGACAGTCTGTGAAGGCAACTTAAAGATCAACTCATTCTTCCTTTTGGTCAGCCTCATCATGCTGAGTGAGTGACAGCATTAAACTAATGAGTGTATTAAAGCTGTAGACTTGTTGCTTTTAATGGCATATATATGTAAATATTATAGCTTTATACATGTGATAATAACATTCTGGCATATCAGGCTTCCATATCCACCAACAATTAAATGTATATTTATTAAGACGAGTCACTACAAATATGTTGTTAATTGTTTACGTTTTGGTTATTTTGCTTTCTCAACATCCAACCTTTCATATAGAGGCAGCTCAAGTAGCTCAATCAGCTCCTAAATCTCTACATAAAATGACTTTATTAAAATCACTAATTTAGCTCCTCCACACCAGATTTTACAAACTTGAATTGAATAAGATTTTGAAAGTTTCAGAAGAATTTGTTGTTATCTAATTCAAGTTGACATTTTGAGTTCTTGCAAAAATAGATGAGTGCCTTTAAACAGAAATTGAAATTACAAAAAAATAATAGGCTAATAATAAGTCAATCATTTTTAATGCAATAGTTATCGATTTGCAATCTTATACTCATTCACTTTTGCACTTACTGAAAGACTTTGTATTTTCCAAATGTTTAAAATGGACAATTAAGAATTGCAGCTCATGTTCTTTATATAGTGAATTGTTATCTGTTTTGAAATGGTGCATTTTTTTTGAAGTTCTTAAATAAAACATGTTTTTAAGGAATTTTGGTTTCAGAGTTTTATTTTGAAAAGCCTATCTGCTTGTAGCAGTGTAATACCGTTATTGGTTTCTATTGTATTAAACCGTCAAATAAGACTACAGGTAGATACCGTTAAATTAAGGCTAAACATACAACAGTAATGTACAGTAAAATACAAAAAAAATATGGTAATGTACTGCAACATGTTTACAGTACTAAGCTGTTATTTTAGCTACTGTCAATCTACGGCATTCTACAGGCAAATATTGCTGCCAGCTCTTTACTGTTAAATAACGCTATTTTTTCTTACAGTGAAGCTAACATGTCTTAACAGAGCTAAACAGGAAATGTTCTGCCAAGAATAAGGTTTATAGAGATCCTAAAATCTCCTTAGCACATCGAACGTCTGAATTATTATTATTATTATTTTTTTTTTATTGGCCTGTTTTGACTCTCCTCCATGACTTTAGAGTGGTTTGGTTTTAGTCACATGTCAAGTCTGGGTCTGTTTGTAAAATCTTACAGATTCTTACTTATTTTTAAGAGCAATACCAACCAGGGAAGTTTTGTCTTGATAGTAAGCTCAATGTGCCACCTAGTGCCTCTACTCAATTTCATTTCACTCCAGCTACAGGTATCACTGGATTGTAGATGATTTGCAAAAAATGCCATCGTCCAATCAGTGAACAGCAGCGGAGTGATGTGTAGGCTAAAATCAACTCGAGTTGAGATAACAGACTATTGAATATTGTAAATTAATCTCACTGACATATGTTTATGCTCTACTTCCTAAACTACAAAATGACCTAAAAGTAGCAAAAGTGTAATAAAAAAAGGTCCTGCCTACCATGAAGCAACGAGGTGAAATCAAACCGACTGATGCATCAGGTTAAGCCCAGTGAACCTTTTAATGCGTTGAGTGAAGCCTGGCCCAAGTAACAATTTTCGTGAGAGATTATTTGTGAAGTCAGTGCGACTCTGTTACAAGAACACAGTTTACTAGGAGATTTCTATAATCCTTCTGCGTCTGTGAGACAAATAATTATGTCAGTGACCTGCTCTTTTTGTCATGTTTTAAGTTGAAGAAGACATTAAAATCCTCCACTTTGAGCTAATAAAAAATGGAAATGTATTTTTATTGCACTTGATTCCCCATAAACAAAAGTCAGAAGTTTTTCAGCATCATGCCCACACGCCCACGTCAGAATTCACAGCACTGACACGTCCCATCGGGGATTCAAACCTGGAAAAAGGAATAAATAAAAGTAGACGTGGAAGAAGTCAGCAGCAGGAGAAAAGACCAAAGGCTTGTGTGAGCGCGTTTCATCTGATTACACATGCATCACTTTACCTTTGTGTGGAAAAGTTTGAGCTTGTACCTTTGTTACGCCAAGAAGATAAAGTTTGTTTTACTGGAAATGTTGGATATATACACTTACTTTTATTCTATTTTAGCAGTTAGGCTTCATGTTAGTCTAATGCCTGAGTTTCACGTATTACTGACTATTACTGAACTGTAGATGTGTTTTACATCTAATAAACTCAAAATGGAACTTTTTACGAGCAATATACTTTTTTCATTGCAAAAATTATTAATATTAAACAATAATGCAATGACTCAATAAAAGAGGACAAACCCCAACGGTCAAATCAGAGCAGCAAACCAAGACTAAACGTTTATGTGAATCACATCTCAAACAAGGCTAGAACATAAAATCTGAACTATGGAACTAAACCAGGGCTGTAATGTTTCAACATTCAAATGGCACAGCAAACTCTGGTTCATTTGAGACTACAGAAAAACAGAGAAAATATAGTGCACTAAGAATACAAATACAGCCTATCAAGCAGTATAGTCCAGTCCATGGCCTGTTTCGTTATGATGGGCCAACTGTACTTCCTGTTTTTTTTTTTTTTTTTTTTGGTTTTTTATAATGCATGTTACCAACCTGTTTGTCTCAGAACAGATACCTTAATCTGAATAGTAGGCAACTGCTGCACCTTGAGTAAAAAAAGTCAAATTTTAAAGGGGTCCTATTGTGTTTTTTAAAAATATTTAGTAAGAAATTGGAACATATTCAGATCAGTAATTGACCTTTTGTTCGTTGTAAAACACAAAGTTGATCTAAAACAACTTAAAAATAGAAACAGCTCTGACTTCCTGTTCAAAACTGCAGAACTGATAAGCCCCGCCTCTTTATTTTAAATGTAACTATAAGAAGCAACAGATTTTGAAAAACTTTTTTTTGTTGTTGGAAAGAGGATATGGGACATTATTGAACCATGTATGCTTCACTTTGAGTATTCATCTTTTGAATTATAACAAGTAAATACAGACAAGTGGGAGGGGATAGGTGGTAGGTGAGAATGGGGATTTCTGAGCACCTGAGCTCCAGCTGAAGAACAAAACAAGATTACTCAAACATGAATGAATCAATTCAAATAGAACTTTGAGTAAACTAATGATGAAGGAAGGCCATCATAACAAGGTTAAAAACTTAAAAAACTGAATTTGACATAATAGGTCTCCTTTAAATAGTTTGAAAAAGACCTTGTCTTGGGTTGATGTAAGAGGCCTGCTACAGCACAAAAAAAAAACTGTCTAGTTTTGTTGTAAAATTGTTCTCAGAAAGAGAGAAAAAGCATAAAATACAGTTTTTAAAACACCATCACAATATCCTAATGTCCACACACTAAACACTCAATCACTACATGGTCCTGGGAGGTTCTAGCAAACCCCAGAGGACAACAGAATATGTCCAACGTGTCAACTGGGAGAAGTTGAAAGTGAAGTGCATTTTTTGTTTTATTGTCCTTTTTATGATGATGATGATGATGATGATGATGATGATGATTGATGATGATGAGAAGATGAGACTGTTATTTGAATGTAATGTTTACAAATTGGGTGTATTTGTGTCAAAAGCCTTGAAGAAGCGGCAGACTAATTTGTTTAAGTGAGAACATTTGTCTTTGATAATGTCTGGATACCTGCCTAAGTTCAGTTATGGTGGCATTTGAGGTGCAAGACACAATAATAAAAATGTATTCATTCATTCATTCATTCATTCATAGCCCTGTCCTGTTCAGTGGACTTGTCAGTACACTCTTTTATCCGGTCTTTCAGACACAAAGTGCACAACTTTCAACTGACCCTGGGGCACATGACTTTTGTAATAAATACTGATCAAATCCGACTGACACACACCTATTTTAGTTTTGTTTTACTTGGATCCCAGGTTTAACATCAAACGGACTGGATAATCCAACTTTTATATTTCTTATACCTATTTTCTGTTTTGCAGTTTGAAAATCAGATACTTCACCTTGTTTTATTATTCTTTTTTACTCTTTAGTCAGTTCAAAATTACTAATTTGATGCTTTGATTTCAACTGTGGATTGACACGTGCAGTGACACTAGAGAAGTCTTTTTCTTCTATCTTTTCTTCTTCTCTCTCAGATCATCATTTTCAGTTTTTTTTCCAAAAGCCTTTTCTTCAGTTGCAGATCCTTCTATTCCTAGACTTTTGTTGTTTTTGCCGGGCACAAAAGAGATTTGGAATTGGACTTGTCTTCCATCAGTCTTTGCTCTTTGGGTTTCTCTGGTTTTGCAAGTTTGCCCACGTGTTTTCTCTCTGAGGCAAGAGTGACAGGTGCAAGAAGGATCAGATGGTTTCAAAATCATAACTATCAGCTGGTACTGATAACAATATATCAACCATGCCCATCACAAAACAGTCTCCACAATATACAGTCGACCCAACTCCGAAAACTTTCCGAGGAGACCTGTTGAATGAAAAACTGCCCTCCGGAGGTAAAACACAGGTTAAACGCACACAACGCAGCGCCATAAAACAAGATGGCCAGATTATTTGGAATTCACCGGAGGAGCATTTGTTCAGCGCAGGCAGAAAGAGAGAGTTAAGGGAGGGAACACAGCCATAAAACACTGCGCTAGGCCTGATAAGACACGTCCAAAAGTTACCTGACACCGAATTTACCACCTGGGCGTTTTCTCTTCCATTTCTCCAGCCAGATAGGGCGATAGAAAACAGCCTTCGCTAAAGTATAACAGCCCAGGTTAAGTCAACAGTAATGATAGCAATTGGAAATGTAGTTATCTGGCGTGTCAGGAAGTGAAATTACGGCTCGTCTGAAGTTAAAATGTCCCGAGTGGAAAATGCTTTGGAGGTAAAAACATATTTGAGTTGAATATGTGGTCACAAACTTGATGCTGTATTCTAGTGTTTCCTACATCTACTGCTGCAAAGGAATTGACACATTGAAAGTAAATAAATTGATCTTTTCCTGATATGCTAATGCCTCAGATATGTTTAGATAAGGGTCTGCAACCCTTTAGAGCAAAAGAGTCGCATTGGCCCGGTTCAAAGCAAATCAACTTCAGAAAGAGCCACAACTGGGATGAAAAAAAACCCCAAACATGTTGAATTTCTTGAAACATTATAGGCCTAAATGGTTTCAAAAGTTCAGCTGTGTTTAGAACAGGATTAAGTCAATTTTGCTTTATATCTAATGATCACACCAGACAGGAGGTGTCAGGTGCCAGAATTAAAAAAAAATCAAAAGTTTGATATAGACTGATGATGAGTTCACATTGATCTCCTAAAAGTAGGGTTAGGGTCTTTGATGGTGGATGAGTACAGAGACAGACTTAAAAAGGACATTGACTGAAGGAAAAGTAAGGAAGTTATTGATCTATATTTACGAGACCAAAGCCAATCTATTAATCAAGTCTGCCACAACCTGGATAAACTTCAAGCTGAACTGTCCCAAACTGCATGCATGCAGGGAGGATAGGGCCCCATACTGTCTGAACTATGGATCCATGGTCTATATTGAATCTAGCGCGCGGGGAGGTTATGGCCGTGCTGTCCCCATATGAGGGGAGAGTCCAATCTCTCAGGAAAGCGTACATTAACCACGACATTAAAGGACATATAAATTACGTATGATTAGCAAGAGTTCAAGGCTGTTTTGCGTAAATATGGTACGCGTCGCAGTCTCAGTTCATTTCTATGGTGGTTGTTAAGATGTGTGCTCATTTATGAGTATTAACGAAATACTGATCCTAATCTTAAACTGCCCCATTCTCCAGCCATAAACTTACCCATTTTAATAACTTGATGCCTAAACTTACACGTTACACCTAAAGAAAATGTCCGTGGTTTCAATCAAAGCTTGTGTATTTTAACGCTGTGAAATCTCATGGCATTTTTCGCTTTTTCATATCGTGCTAAATGTACGGTTTTGCGCTGTTAATGTGTTGTGGTAAATGAAGGCCTACGCTTTCTTATGAGATCGTGTTGGAGCAGAGGGTTGTCTAGGGCCTGTCTGCACTGGGACTGCAATGCACGTAGGAGGTGAAGGAAGCCCTTTTAATGCCTCAGATTTAAGTCTGGTGTGAAGTGCAGTAGTTTTCAGGTGTCTGAGTTTTTCCATTGCCATGAGGATTGCAGTCACATTCTGCACTGACACATGTCCCGCGACTATTTCTAGTAATTTTAATAGAAATTGACACTGGTCAAACGCCAGATCACCAGATCATATTATTCTGTGTTTGTGTTCTGAATCCATTAATCCTTGACTCACATACTAGGAACATTGCCTTGTATGGGTGTTTGTGTAAATGAGGCTAGTTGTACATGTTTTTTGTGGTAGGGGAAACTAGAGCAGTCACTCTTGAAGAACATACAAACTCCACAAATAAAGGCCCTGAGGAAATTTAACCCAAGACTTTCTTGCTATGAGACAAGTGTGCTAAACTCAGCCCTGTTTTTTATTACATTTTTAGATCAATATTTTAATTTACCTCAAAGATAACATAAACTTTGAGTAAGCTAATGATAAAGAATTACTCTTCTAGCAAGCTCAAAAGCTCATAAGAACGATTTTGCATCATATGTTAAATTATTACCCTAATAAACTTGTGTTTCTTTGATTTAATGTGCTTTATAAATTCTGATGTAGTTCTTACAAAACGGTCACACATTGATGGTCACTGTCCACCAACAGCACTGCCTTTAAAGGGGAAATAAAAGCCCTTCAAAAGACAATTTATTCCTTTTTACTGGTTTGTGCTTTTGGGAAACTATTAGTTTAACAGCGCACCACAAAAGTCAAGTGTGCGCCCGGAGCTCACCGAACATCTGACTTCTCTTCACATGCCAAACATCCGGCCCTATCTGATCACCGGAATCCATCTTCTCCTCATCAAGGCCTAGCTTTGTTGCAGAGCTGACTTCAGGCTGGAAAATGTTGTATTCTTTGGGGTGGTGATGGTGAAGGCTTTCCTCGGGCTCGTGTTTAGTTATGATAGAGGGGTCAGTGCACAATGCCGGGCTTGTCTGACCGCTGTGGGAACGCGAAAAGAAAAGTATGAAGCCCAGAGAATGTGCCCCTGCCTCGAGGAGTGTAGAAGACTGGGTCCAGAAAGTAGAGGAAGCTTCTGAAATTGTTTGAGAGGGAATCCTTTAATGAGAGCGCAACATTCTGATGCAAACATGGGAAAGGTGTTAGCAGGTGTGTTTTCTGAAGCAAAGACAGAGAAACGATTTCAGTTTGACATCGCACCATTGGGGTTCATTTTTGGAGGAGGGTTGTAGTTAGGGCTGGGCGATCTGGGAAAAAAATAGAATCGCAATTGTTTTTCTCATTTGATCGATCTCAATTTTTGATGCAATTTTGCTTAAGCTTTTCAAAACCAAATGGAAAATGCCATTCATAAACACTTAAACAAAACAAAAACCTTTAATATGTCCAATTTTTTTAGATTTTTTGAAACTATATAACATTCACAGCCATGTATTATTTGGCTCTCTGCTCCTTATAACCTTCAAAGTGTGGCCCATTGTGAAAAAAGTTTGGACGCCCCTGCTATATATAAGTATTATATCTCAAAGTTTGACTTGCTCGAAACTACACATTTTATGGACAAAAGATTGTTTTTTGATCTTTCAATTCAAAACCCACCACCAAAAATGTACAATTCGGTTCAATTCGATCTGGATCTCAATCTCTGGATTTGCCGATGAATGGCCCAGCTCTAGTTGTAGTTCAAGAAGTAGAGCGTAAACGTGTGTGTCAGCAATTGTTGCGGGTTTTGTGCGGTAAACTTTTGAATTAAGAGGTCCAATATAGGCTAATATTTAACACAAGGTCAAAGCAGGAGAACATTTACAGTCTGCTATCTCAACTTGGGTTGGTTTATGGCCAACACACCGCTTCATCTCTGTTCACTCAGGGCGTTTACATGGAGAAAGCTAGCCTTAAACCAGTTCTTCAAAGCAAACGTTAACCCGGACAGACCTACCGAAGAGCTGCAAACCAGTTTTCAGTTGGAAGGCGCGGTCTCAACATCATATGTCATGTAAACGAACAATGGGTCTGCAGCTGGACAAATGTCACAACCCACATCGTTCATGTTTAACACAGTTCTAAATGTTTAACAGAGTCCTGCATGTTTAACACAGTCCTACAAGTCTCAGTAAGATCAGTGTGTAATTTAAAAGAATCTGACACAGCAGGACATGTCACTAGAGCCCAGTCTCAGAAGAAAACGTAGATATACAACAAAATGTCTAAAAAGTACAATAAGCACATTTTGGCTCCTTAGGTTTCAAGTTACTAAAATGGGTAAGTTAAGGGCTGGAGAAAATGTCGTCATGTGGCTTCAACCAAAATGTGTGGTTATGTTATGTTTTGGCTTTTCGTAACATCTCAGAAGAAAGTGTACATATACCACAACATTACAGGACATGTAAATTGTGTATGATTAGCACGACACGCGACCCTTTTGATGTGGAGCGCAATACGAGGGCAGCGCAGCCCTCCGTGGACGAACGCCGTGTATGCGCGACCACTATCTGAAGAGCAGAGTGGCTCAAAACGACCAGAACTACAGCTTTCAACATGATCAGGCTGCTGAGTTAATAAACTATGCTATTCAAAAACTGCAAAAACATAGAAAAACAAACAAAAAAACAACACATAAAATGATTTGTGACTAGGACTTACCCTGTGACTCCACAAAGTCAGAAAAAAAAATAATGTTTTCACGAAGTTTAATCCAGGGATTCCTCTCATTCACGTGCCTTGTCAATGTTCATAATCAGATAATTCCTTGATTCTGGCAAACAACAAACACATTTTATATTTAAGACAAATAAACACACTGTCCGCGATAAAAATAGCCTGTTGACATGACTGAACCAGGTTTATACAGTGTTATTTCAGCAACCCTCAATTGACCTCTGCATTGGTCCCATTATTTTTTGCACTTATGCATACACTAACAAATCAAATAAAGACACAGTGTTTGCTCTGCGTTTTAAAACCATAACATAATGTCTTTGTAAAGAAAGTGGGATTATAAAAGTAAGACATTTTGTGTGCCATTGCCACAGTTGTAACTGCCAGAGTTCAAACTCACGCAGCCCCGGTCTGTTCGCATCAGAGTCATGTGCGTTATTCACTCAACCACCTGACAGCAGACATTACTAAGCATTCTACACGAGGGTCGCAGATACTGTAGTTGCATGATCGCACCACCACTGACGCTTGCAAGCTGGTTGTGTTTCTGGAAAAAGCATCCACGCGCGACTAGATTTGAATTGCGTAGTTGACTTTTCACCTTCACAGTGCACCTTTAATATTGCAAATCCATTCATTTTGCAAACCTAAAACTACCTCTCAGTGTCTTTTCACCTTGATTTTACACGACTTTCTATCAAGTTTCTCCATTTAATCCATTATTCCGACTTCCTCCACTTCACACTTTGAGCTCACCTTTTTCTATAATTGGCATATTGACTTCTCCGCTCTCCTCCTTCTATAGCTTATCCTTGCTTGTCTCTTACCCGACTCACTTATTACACACTCAAGGACATCATGCCCGTCATTAATATTGATGTTTAACCGCTCGCATTTGGAAACCCACTTGTTTCTTGAACTATTTTTTGCTACGCCGGCACTTGGCTTTTTGATCTTAGGTGACGAGCGGAGTTTTTTTTTTTTCTTCTCACAGACGGGAGATGGAGCACGCCTCGAGAAAGGTGGCTTTGATAGTTGAAATTAATGAGGCTGGATATGTTTGGCTGCGCTCGTTATTCCTGACATGTCGACCCGGTGGAACCCTGCAGGGGCTAGACTTGGGCCCATAGATGTTTTGCGTCTTCTTTCACCGCATCTCCAGATTTAGTCTTTTGCAACAGCTTTTTGCCTTCGCCGCGGCGTCTTTTTGCCGTCTCTCCGCCTCCGAATGTTGCCGCGGCGCGTGGAAAAAGAGGAGATAATATAATCAGCGGAGCGTGGTGAGAACAATGCGAGCGCGGCGAAGAGCAGACACCCCTTCAAACGCACCGAGACGTTCCACTTGAGCTGGAGAGCAGAGGGGAGACGGAGGGAGGGGTTGGATTTGTATGCTCTGTAGGCAACTCTGACTGCAAGTTAGACAATGTTGCGACTGAAATTGAATACAGATGGGGTTGTTTTATCTTGTGACTTAAAACAAGCTTACATTTTTCAGATTTAGTTATTTCAGTTACCTAATTTTCATGCTGCAAAACATTGAAATCTATTAAAAGCTATTCTTAACTCTAACAAAAGCTCTGCTCTGTTATACTATCTATCTACATGCAATCATTTTATGCTGCAGTCACGACCTAAAAACTGAAGTGGTCACCCAAGCACAGCATGTCAAAACACTGCCTTTGGCTATAAATGAGATTATGCTAGCCTGGACCACACCACAACAAAATAATGCAATTAAAATATATACTGATGACGATGAAAGGCACTTTGCAAACCAGTCATAGTCCAGTCCTTGATGTTCCATTTGCGAGGAGAGGTCGAGGCCGTGAGCTCAGGGCGTGTGCTAGCCACACAGGTGTTTGGGCGTGAGTGCTGAGCCACTGAAGTTTCCAGATGAATGAAGAGTGATCGGAGCAGTAAGAAGGCCAGAGAGAAGGATAAATACATGGCTCTGACGTGGTTCTGAAGAGGTTCTGAAGAGCAGCGTTCAGGCTGGTTTGGCAGGATCTGGAGGAGTTATCACCTCGAGAAGAAATGTGGACTGGGAGATATCAAAAAGATGAGTGTCAAGTCTGGTGGCTCAGCCAGTCAAAGATCCCTTTTAAGAGATTTGTTAGCGGTGTGAATGTGTCTCCGTCAAAATAGCGGAGACAAGATGTATTGTTAGGATGGTATAGGAAAGATGGTTCTGGGTAGTTGGTGTGGCTTATTGAGCCAGTGAGGTGTGGTTTTCTGGTGAGAAGGTCAGTGTGATCTTGTTCTTGAGCCTTAATTAACACTTTCATTATTAACTCCCAATAAAATACAGTGTTTTTCATTTCAGCCAGTACTCAACAGAGTTGTGATTGCAAAATGCTTTTTGATTGAAAAATTGTTTTTAAAAATATAACAAAAAACTGTTAGATATTTCAGCTTTAAAGAAGATCTACTGTGTTGTATTTACTTTATGTATTTAGTTAAAAACTACATATAGGAAAGCAATTTTACATGTTGTTCATTGTAAAAGCCTAAATGTATATAAAATACAGTATATTAGAAAAAGAAACAGATCAATTGACTTACTGTAGCTGATTTTAAATAGTTTTGAACATTTACAATACCTAGAAGATACAAAATGTGTACCTTGAAGGACACCTATCCACTTTTCAGAGTTTGTAGCCATGTTGTGACAGTATGTCTACACATTAGTTTACTAAAAGTTGTATTTGGATTGACTAATGCATGACTGAGTAATCTTTTATTGTCTTGCACCTGATGTTCGAATACTCAGGTAATTCTTTTCAAATTTTTTTTTTTTTCAACTACTTCTCATTCATGTTCACTTGTCTGTATTTACTTAAACATGAAACAACATGGTTTGGTTTAAATAATGATGTATAGGGCTCTGGTTTAATGCATGGATTTGAGCAAAAGCAAATGAGTTTCGAGAAATGTGATCACCCACCTACTGTAACAGACTTTATGGAACGATTTCTTGAGGGAATACCCCCAGACCCCCTACATATTTGTATGGTATTTCAGTCTGTAATTGTATAAAACATGTTTATTTTGTTTACCACACCCTACCTTTTATCTTCTTCCATCTTGTCTCTTATTATTTGAGCTCGATTCTCTTCAGTGAAAGCCCTTAGCCTGCTCATATGTAACAGTGGAGCGAGCCAGCGTGCGGAGGTCGCTGTAGAGATAAGACGAACATCTGTTAGCGAGTCTTTATCTGCGGCCAAGCTCCTGGCACTGTTTCGTAAGGCCCCCAGCTAATCAGAGCAGACACAGTTTGGAGGTGGTGAGGAAAGAGAGAGAAAGAGGAGGAGGAGGCGTGGGGGTCTGGGAGGATCCACACACACACACACACTTACTCACCAGATATTGGACTCCAGCTTGGTCCATTTTTGGCAGTGGTTTGTTTATGTTTCTGCTCTTTAGTTATAGAGGAAAGTGTAGCGTGAAACATCCATCACTCGCCCAGCCGGACCCACCTGTTCTGCTCATGGATATTCACAACACTCAAATGTGTACTCACTAATCACACTGTTATATTAAGGAGTTTAGCCGAAGGGGATTGAAGAGAAAGGAAATGTATGTGTTGCCCCAGTTTAAACTGAACCTGTTGAGACTTTTATTGTCCTCAAGGGGAAATTCTCTTTCACAACCACAGACTGTTTGTACATATACATGATCAGACATTAGACACAGTTGACCGTGCACTCAGCAGGGCCTGCTGTACAGAAAAGTGATGGCTGAAGGGATGTTTTGTGGTATTGGTTGCCAAACGTTAATTTGCCAACTTACAACCTACTCTGAAATTTGAACTAAATATTGCACGTTGGACACAAAGCCAGCACACTTGGCTTGGTGTGCCATCAAAAGACTGAGAAAAGCTCAAGATGGCACCAAGTCTCAGTGATAAAACATGTCTTCTGCTTTGCATCAATTGCTGAGTGGTGCATTGTCGCGAGTTAGCTAGCTCAGATTCAGCTATTCAACAGCAGTTTAAGCAAGGAGGTCCAGACTTTCCGCACACACTTCCACCAGCACTTCTGGTGGAATCCTGAGGTGTTCCCAGGTCAGTCAAGACAGATAGTCCCTCTAGCGTGTCCTGGGTCTTCCCAGGGTTTCCTACCGGTGGGACATGCCCAAAACACTTCCCGAGGGAGGCGTCCAGGAGGCATCTGAAACCAACACAGTATCACAAGAGGGCGTACATTTACCAAGACACAAAAATAGTAAAATTACATGAGATTTTGGTTGCAGCCACTTTGGGACATTTTCTTTGGGTGAAACGGGTAAGTTTAGGCTTCAGGCTACTAAAATGGGTAAGTTTAGGTATGATGCTTGGGGCAGGTTTAGATTTGGAAATTACATGTTGCGTAATCTCGTGGTAAATGTGCACTTTCTTGTGAGATCGGGCTCCTGAAACAGATGCCAGAGCCACCCCAGCTGGCTCCTTTCAAAGTGAAGGAGCGCCGTCTTCTTTGAGTTTTTTAACGTGACTGAGCTCTTCACCCTGTCTTTAAGGGAGCGCCCAGTCACTCGATGAAGGAAACTCATTTGGACGGCTTGTATCTTGTATTCGTGATACTCATTAGTCAAATCAATTTTTTGAGAGCTTGGGCTGAGTTCCTTCTTCACCACAACGATCTGATACAGGGATCACATCACTGCTGATGCATCCCTGATCCACCTGTCGCTTTCATGCTCCATCCTTCCCATACTTGTGAATTAGACCATGAGATTAGTAATAATATTAACGATGTGCATCTTAAAGCAAAATATGGGTTACAATACTGGAGCAATATATTATATAACCCTATTTGGTTAAATAATATAACCTTATATTTAAAGTAACCCTATTTGCCACTGCATAACTCTCTATCGGAGTCATAAAATCATTAGTATCAGGTAATACTAATAATCACATCAAGAATGGCACCTTTCATGACTAACTTTTACAGTCAGTGGTTTTCAACTATAAAATACTTTATTCTTGGTTTGTGGAATTAAAACATACTTCCCTTTCCTAAATCATGAAGTCCGCAAAACATTTCAAATCCCATCTCTTTGTTCCCAATTCTCTTCCAAACACCGGTAAAATTCGATCGGCTCATGGCACAACTTTGTAATCCTCTTTGATTGTTTCCCAGCGTGGGTCCATGCCCCTGTGTGACTCCTCTCCCCAGCCTTATCCCGGAGCAGACGGAGGTCCAGCGGGTTAGCGGGCGGGCGGTCTCCACAGCTGCATAAACCTGTCCACTGTCATGACCAGTGGGGCATAGCTGTGACAGGGCCCACCTAAATTCATTAGCCCACATGCGGACTGGATCCATACAGCCCTGCGGCCCGGTGTCACTGACGCTTAGCCTGACACGCGCTAACACACCGCTAACCATGCTAACACACATGCTAGCACACACAACAGCAGCTGGAGGAATAGCAAGAAGCCCCCTCCTGCACGAAGAGAACCTAAATCGATGGAGAAACGTAGTGAGACCACCGCAAAAGTCAATATGGAGTGAACCGTGTCAGCGCCGCGACGAGGATTGTGTTTGATTTCTCCGAGTCGGTCGCGCTTGATATTGTCAGGAGTAGTAAAAGTTGATGGGGAAAGGGAGAAAAGATACAAGACAAGAAACGGGAACAAGGGTGACAGCTGCGCTACAACAAGGTTACGTCTGCAGAGTTAAATAGAAGTTTTGTTTTTAGTGTAAAGAGAAACACGATACTTTTATTGTTATGTGTTCCTGGCCCTATAATTCCTTAGGTTAGCCCACACGACTAATCTAACCATCAAAAATCATGGAACTTTTCAGGAAGTGGATTATGTCTTCTTCTTCTTCTTCTTCTTCTATGTCTTCGTCTTTGTCGTCTTCGTCTTTGTCGTCTTCGTCTTTGTCGTCTTCGTCTTTGTCGTCTTCGTCTTTGTCGTCTTCATCTTTGTTGTCGTCGTCTTCGTCTTATTCTGCAATTATCCGTTCTCTTTTTATAGTCATTTGATTTGCCGTTCTTGCACCAGAGCAACCCGATCTCACAAGAAAGCGTACATTTACCACGACATTACAGGACATGTCAATTTGTGTATGATTAGCACGAGTTCACGGCTGTTTTGCGTAAATATTCCACTCGTCGCAGTCTTAGTTCATTTCTTTGATGGTTGTAAAGATGTGTTCTTATTTATGAATATTAACAAAATCTTTATTCTAATCTTAACTTACCCCAAGCCCCAGACCTAAACTTACCCATTTCAGTAACTTGAAGCCTAAACTTACCTGTTGCACCTAAAAACATGCTGTGAAATCTCTTTTCATTTTTTCCTATCGTGTTATATCTAGAGTACTCAAAAAAAAAAAAAAAAAAAAAAAGCAAAATCGTGCTCGATTGTCAGACTGGGGGAAACAAAATTCCGGTTTATTGTCACTTTCTGCTTTTATTTCACTTTTTTGCCAAGCCCCTGCTACTTTGAGCTCCATTTTAAGCTTGTTTTATTCAATGCATTGAGGTTGGACAGTGCTAGCTTTGCTTTGTTAAGTCTATCGAAGCAACAAATAAAGTTTTCATCACTGGAAATACGGCGGTTTGTCACAGGATCAAGCCGACGTTTGGTGAGGAACATTATGTCAGGTTTGCCCAGTGGAAACAGCTCCGAGTCTATGGAAAGGGGCTTAAGAGGAATAGTAAAGAATGACATATGAGTCTCTACTATTCTTTGATTTATTTATTTGTTTGTTTGACCAAATGCAATGCAACATTTGACATAGTTAGTTGGGGTCCTCTTGGTTTGGTAAAACTGTCCCTTTGTGCAATCAGAGCCATGTTTCCCCATGTTTTTACACTTTCACTGACTTCTAATAATCCAACACATATCTGAGCAGTTCATCTGTATTCACAACACTTCTCAACTCGAAGGTCGTTCCGTCTCCCATTGGTTCATCTCGGCGCTGAATAACACAATAGGCTTTTGTTTCATCTATTATGGCTTCCGACTTTTGGAAGACAATCGCTCTCAGAAAAACGCTCTCTTATTTTGACTTGGCCTCCGATCGTTGTTTTGTATTCGAAAACGCAGCGGCATTCATTTTCATATTAATAACTCCGCAGAAGGGGGAAAATAGTGATAAATAAACATTGGCGGTCGGAGATAGCATCTTTCATTTACTATAACAGCGAGTCAAAGATGATTATTTTGCCTCTCATCTCGCTAGGTTAATGAAAATTTATTCTAACTAGAGGGGCTTGTATTTAGGGGAATTAGCTGGCGTGTGGCGGCGACAGGAACACAAGGAGACATTTAAATTACAAAGCCCAGTCGCGTCCGATGAATCAAATGTCAGCGTTTGTTATTGCAATGCACAGGAGGGGAGGTGCGGCTTCCATGGGGAAAGAGCGGAAAACTGGTTTGTTTAGATGCACTGTGAGAAGGAGGAGATAAGAGGTTATTCTGAAAGTGACTAAAAACAGCTAGTGACGACTGTTAGGATAATAGTGTAATATTAAACAAAATTGTGATATAGGCCTGTAATGACAACTAACATGAAAATGACCAATACTGGTAAAAAATGACCAGTAATAATAATAAGCTAATAATTATAACCTAATAATGGTCAATAATGCAAATAATGCAATACAAATAACTATGTGTTAATGATCAATAATACAGCGACATCCAATAACATAAAAATGGTTAATAAAATAATAATCAATAACAAAATAATGGTCAATAATGTAATAATGGTCATTAACACAAAATAGCTGGTGCATAATAATAATAGTAATAACATTGTAATACTGATTAACACAAAAATGTTAATATAATAGGAACAATGTAATAATAGTTATCAAAACAAAAATAATTAATACTAATATAAGAATTACAATGTAATAATTGTTATTGACACAAAAATGGTTGATACCATAATGATAGCATTGTAATGATGGTCATCATGCTGTTCTGATATATTTTTTTTTAATTTTTCCGATCCAATACTTTGTCTCAGGGTAGTTGTCGATACCGATACCAGTCCTGATACCAAATATTGCAATATAATAGCTAAAGTAAATTATAGGTACAGCTTTTAGCTCAAGTTTAAATCAGTAAACAATTTTTAAAATGGCTTCTGCAAACGGCACTCATATGTCTCAAAAAGTAAAATAAATATATAAAAAGAGCTACAAAAATGGGCTATTGTTAGGCCTACTAGATATGTTCATGTATTAACTGTTATGTAGGCTATTTAGAATCAAATGTATTTTTTATTAAGCATAACTGTGTTGAGTATATTCCTAATTAATCCCTTTCTACCTCTAAGTGTCATAAAAACAAATGTTAAAAGACGCTCATCCCAATAAAAACAAAAGTCAGAGTTAGCATGTTAGCCTATTAGCGCCACTAGCTAGTGCTGTTGTTGGATCATTTTGAGAGTTAGTTTAATCACAGTCTTTCTACTCTAAAGGCTGAATGAAACACCACAGATGTAACACGGACGTTTGTCTGTATAAATGGAGTAGCCTATTTTTATGGTTGAATTTTAAAGAACCACAGAGCCTTTTCTAGCTGCTCTGAGCGTTAGCCGTAGCATTAGCCACAAGCAGAGAACAGCTGTTGCGACTGTATTCAGGACATAATGAGATAAAGGCCTATAATGTAATAACAACAGACATCAATGAAACCCTTTGTTTTAATATGGGTAGAGTTTTTGCTGTTGCTGTATTAGCTACAGTTAGGCCCATGATTTCATTTTAAAATATTGACTTGTAGTGACCTAAAGCTTTTTGAGTAAATCAACAACTCTTTTAAACAGTTTTGTGATCCTTTTACCCTGAGGCATCTCCACTTTTCCCTCATTTTCTCAAACTCCCCCGAATGTTTACTCTGCGGAGAATTGATCCCGTCACGTAAACCCAACTCTAACTGACATGTGCATAAACAAGGACACTCCTGCGTTCTCTCTATGTCCAGGTCCCAAGCCCTAATTCCGCCTGACACCCCGGACTTTTAAACGCTCTTTTATCTAAACAGGCTCCGGTTGGATACAAGGCAGAAAACACATGTTGCCCCCCTCTGTGAGAACTGACATGGGAAGGATTACAGGGAAAATTAGATTCATTAAGTCATTATGGGGTCGGCCTGGTGACTTTTGACTCCGGAGCTGTGGGAGGCGGTGCATGTGTGCAACAGGTGGCAGTCATTCTCTGGTCAGGCTTTTATTCCAAAGTCAAATGGTGTGGGTTTTTCTTTTTTTTTTTTATTTTGCAGTCAGCAGTTAAGATAAAAACATCTTGACATTATGTGAAAAATCTTACTTGATTTTTTACCCCCTTACATTTTTGCCGTATTGTATACAGTGTAATGTTGTTTGTGTAATTTTGTACATGTTGTTATGCTGTGTCCTGGAGTTCATCGTTCAAAAAAAAAAAAAAAAAAAGCCTAAATTTACCCCATTTAAGGTTATTTTTTGATTATTTTTAAAGACATTCATTTCTTAACTAGCCTGGCCCACACCAGACTGATATGTGTATCACTCTGCTGAAAGGCTTCAGGAAAGAAAAGTGACATCATGGCAAGTATTTGAAGCTGATTGGTCAAAATGTTGCAACCAGGAAGTCGCCGCCAAGTCACGTTTTAAAGGTGGGGTAGCTGATTTTTACACTGCGAACACAATTTAGGTTTTACATTTTCCTCTCGTAAAGCCTGCTACACATAATTAATATTGACATGTATTCATTTTGGTTGACATTATCATCAATAAACGTTTTTTTTACAATCACAAAGTGATACTGGGGAGCGCCACACAAGCACAGTCAATCAGATCACAGCATTCAGCTCCTGATTATTATTATTATTATTTTAATTTTTTTCACAAAATGCAGCAGTTATCACATACTTTCTAGTGGAAAACGCAAAGTTTGCTCATTTACAACAAAAAAGGTAGCTACCCTAACTTTAAAATCTAGTTGAAAGAAAAGCACATATATCTTTTTCATTCACAATTGAGAAAATCACCTTTGTCTGGGTTTTGGAAAATGTCAAACAAGTCTATAGGTCTGCTAAAATAGACCAAAGTGGTTTGTTGAGACCGCCATGTGATTGGTCTGCTGCTGCGCTGTGATTGGTCCAGCTGTGAGAGTCTATTCGGATTTTTGAGATTTTGTGAAAATCCCAAACATCATGACCAGTGCATTTGGTAGAGCCAGGTTGAAGCACTTTTCACAACTTTCAGAATCCAGTTTGAGTCGAGCCATGTCGGGTCGGTAATGTGACGTATCCATATGCTAACGCTATAAACAAGGGTACTTCCTGGGTGTTAAGAATAAAACAACACATATTAGATGTAGACAGAACGTTTTAAACTGATTTTGATTGAAAAAAGAATGAAGAATCGTTATTTATGAAATGAAAAGGGCGTAACTTGCCTTCTTTGATCAATTTGTAAAAGTGGACCAGATAGTAAATACATAAAGGAATAAACATTTGACATTATTGTTGTCTTATTCAAAATTTGCAAACATCACAGTTCAATCTCGCCATGATTTTTATATTTTAGGTTAATCAAAACTTTATTCATGTAGCTTGTGAATTACCAAAGTTGACAAATTTAACTATAAAAAGTTTTCCATTTATTCCACTTTCCCCAACTCTTTCCCTTTGCTCTGCCTTTTTCCCAAACGTAACCATACCTGCTTTAGATGCACCTTTTCACGCTCTCTTTATGTCCGGCACAAACCAGCCTTTTGATGGGCTGGCCCTCAGAACTGGCCTCACATCTGGGTTCAGACGCTGGGACCAGGCCTGGATTTGGCTCAGACCACTTGGAAGCCGAGATTGGACTTTGTGACAGTCCAAAAGCGGGTCTCGGGAGATGGGCAGGCAGACTCAGATAAGCCTAAGCTGGGCTAACGTGTTGTGTAGCTCTCGTCTTTTGCTAACCTGGAACAAAGTGGAGACGCAGGTGGAGTTTGACTGGCAGAGGAACAAAACATAATGGAAGTTTGCACGTTAGAGATTAAACACTTAGGAGTGATTTTAAATGCAATGTAATATATAATTCTTACATTTTGTGATATATTCCTTTTAAATTCTATTAGTTTGTTTCTAAGGCGAATGTTTCATACAGCCAAATGTTCTGGCTCTAGACAAGGAATTGTACATGTTTTTCTGTCGATGAAGGCTAGCACTACTGGTTTGCAAAAAAAAAAAAAAAAAAGTTACAGAATGAAAAAGACATAATAAAGCGAGTTTTCTTTGAGGAAAGTGTTTGTTTAGATGTTTGATAAAGAATGATCGTAGATGCAACAATAAGATGTCACACTCAATCCAGGTTGCCAATGGTTTTAAGTCTATCATTCTTTGTCTTTGTCACTTTAATACCACAAGACAAAATGGTGGCAGAGGGCCTTACTCTCTTGGCTCATACCAAGAAGGTCACTGGTTGGATTCCCATGTGGCCCCGGCCTTTCTGTGTGCAGTTTGCATGTTTCTTTCCATGTCTTCTGGGAAATCCAACTACAGTAGTTCTGATCATGGCAAGCAAGACGATCTAGAGCAGGGGTGCCCAAAGTGGGGCCCGGGGGCCAAATTCGGCCCGCCAGATGGTTCAATTTGGCCAGCGAAGGGTTGTTCAGGTTTGTTAGGACTAACTGTTTGATTCAATTCTGTGTTGAAAAAACTGTCAAATGACAAAATTCAAGTGGAATCTCTTACAACGTGTTAGTAAAAGGTATTTTAATCTTCATCTCTTCTCAAAATGTTTTTTTAAATGCCGAACAAAATTATGTTTGGCCCTTGGCACTCATCGGGGTCCGCCCTCTCTGCCGACAGGCCTTTCTATCGACATGCCGTTATTCCGAATGTCTTTATTTTTAAATCCCACTGTTACGACATCCCTGTCCTCCGAATGTATTGGTGCCGCTCCTCCGACACAAGCTCAGACAGCGAACGTCATAATGACCAATAGGCCAATGTGTAGTTGTCAACTTTATTGTTGCATTAAGTAGGCTAAAAATGATACTTTTGCTTCTCCGTTACAAAGCGTCCTTCATTCACGTTGCTTTTCTGACAGGCTGCCCACGGTAAGACAGAGAAGTATTTTTTTGGACAGACGTACAGACGGAATACTTTTAAAACTTTATCCTCTGCTTTAACACTCTCCAAACGGCCAGAGCAATGCGAGTGTTCGTGCAGACCTGGGCTCAGACCGGGACTTGGACTGAATGGGTCTGGACTTGGACTCGCTCGCTTACAAGCCAAAGTCTGTCAGAATTTCAGCATTAACATTATTTTCAAAGCTTCCACGTATTGACGGAATCTTTTTTCTTATATCTACTGGCAGCACTTTTTTCTAAACATTTTCGCCTTTCCAACTTGAATAAAGGGCCGCAGTTTCCCGCTTTAGCTTTCCTCCTTTCCTCTAGCTTTTTGGACATTGAAGTATAAGAAAAAGCGATTTAAAGGATGACAAGTGGCAAACTGTGCGTAAGAACACTTGTGCGCACTCGCTAGTGGACACAGCTTTACGCACTGGCACAGCGTATTTGGGGACCTCATCACCGCACTATGACGCGTAAGACTGATGAAAGACAAAAGATACAATTCTTTATGTAGGCTATAGACTATCTGCACACGCAGGAGTAAAAGTGGCTACATCAGTGAGCGTCTATTACATTTTCTCTCTCTCCCTTCCTCTCCGTTTTTCTTTCTTCCAGCTCACACAGACGCATCGTTGACAGGAGAACTGTGGCAAGTGTACAGCAATGCTCTCTGTGTTTTAAGCAACAGAATAATGTGTCTTTTGTTACAATCTGATTTAAAATCACTGAGAAATGAGCAAAACAAGAACCTAGATTTCTAAGCGCTAAACTTCAAAGAAGCACGCGGCGAAACGCAAAAGTACGCGACGCACTCAGCTTTTCTTATTTTCTCCACAAACTGCATTAAAGGATCATTTCAACCTGTTCCAGCCTGGCCCAGCACAGCCTTATATATTAGGTTATATTACTGTATGTGCTGTGGCACGCCTGATCTAAAAGCCTGACGCGTCCAGCCACGTGACGCGCGGCCTTCGTCAACACGCCAACTTTTTTTATTTTATTTCTGTGGTTTCTAGGTTGAATTCGTTCAAATTTTTTGTATTTCGTTAGAACAATTTATAAAGTTTATAATGGTATATTGTAGGTTTAGATTTGTCTCTTCTATTTTCTTGGGTAAATAAATATATTTTATTAATGGTCTTATTTTTCTTTAATTTAGTTTTTAACTTTAAATAGACACATAGGGCTATTTGTAGTTAATTTTAAATAGAATTTGGACAACGTTTGTATCAGTTTTAATTTACTATTATTTTTTTAATGATAGCTTCACCTCAGAACCAAACAGGCTGTTCACGTGGGACACGTCACACTCGACTCTATAACTTTTATAAATGATGTGACCAAGCAGACGAGGACACCAGGAGCTTGTATAAAGTTGGACTGTTTTGACAATGAGCAGGAGAACGTGAACGCACGAGGACGCGCTGTGGAGATCCATGAGAAATCTGTTCTAAACGCACAGACAGAAAGCGGCATCTTTATGACTGAAAACTATTGGAACACAGAGCCAGACTGGAGCAAGATGAACAGCCAACACAAGGACCCAAAAATATGTTTAAGAAGAGGCAGTTATTAGCTGGTCGCATAACAGGACGTCAGGTAAGCCCCCGCTGTCTCTGCGGTTCAAAAAGCGCAGTTACACACTGAGTGAAATGCTTAAATCATAACCACGTATTATGAACAAATTCCTCTACAATTCGTTCTAAGGGCTACGTTTTTAAGACGAAACCGCATTAGTTATGGCATGATTGTGGTACAAAGGCTCCCTGGCCAGTGTGCGTCATTATTTGAGCGTAATGGACACAGTTGCCTGTATCTCCCTTGTGTGCCATTAATCTTGTGTAGAGATTCTCTTTACACAATGACAGGGGAACATTCATACATGACACTTAGCGTCATGAGAAAACGCTTTGTATTTTTTTTTAAGAATTATTTAATAGAAACACACACAAAAGAGTGTCGGAGAAGTGGCATTTCTGAGAAAACTACAAAACACCACTACATCGACAAAAAAATGTTAGGGGTCGGAGTACCGGGGTGTGAGAGAAAATATGCTAATGCCGCAACATCGACAATTACACTTTAATGTCGACATTCCGGATTGTCGGTAGAGAGGTGTGTAGCCGCACTCATCAATGCAATACATTTTGGCCCGCGAACAAAAAATCTGCAAATTTTGGCCCACCAAGGAAAAAAGTTTGGGCACCCCTGATCTAGAGATAGGTCCCACTGCTTCTGACAAGCAGTGGCTAACAACTGGGAATTGATTGAACGCAGAGCAGAAATTTCCCTACAAGGACAATAAAGTGTAGTCTGATGCACCAGCCGGTTTCCTTTCACTTCATGGAAACGGTCTGACGTTGCATCATTGGGGTTCATTCACTTCACAGTTGGTGGGGACTTTTTTGGTTCAGCCAATCACTGTTTTTGGTCGTTTAGTCATCCAAGAAGTCGAGCGTACTTGTGTCAGTGGTCGTTGCTGTTTCTTTGTGGTAAACTTGCAAATTGAAAGGCAGAGTATTATTTTCAAAGTTATTGTTTGATACAAGGTCAAAGAAGGAAAATCTATACAAGTATCTCAACTCGAGTTGGTTGTGGCAAACACACCACTCTGTTCCTGCTTGCTGATTGGACCATACTTACTTTTTGAAAACCGTCTGCAGTCCTGCGATACCTGACCTAGTATCCGGAGTGAAATGAAATTGAGCAGAGGTACTAAGTAAATAAAGTGTACCTTAACCCTAAAACCTGCAAAGTTTGAGCAAGGACTAAATATTTGCTCTATGTTCAGAAATCTTTGGTCACAGATCAACAAAACTGTTTTGTGGACACACAGCATCAGAGACATCTCTTTGTAACTAAAATAATCTGAAGGAAGTGAAGTCAGACTGACATCAGTCTCATCTTCATAAGCTGGTTTAGTTGTGACTGATGCGTCCCCTCTTTTGCTTGCCTGAGCAATATTAGTTTTGACCCCAGCTGCCTAGACTTGTCTTGTAAACAGCTCGGGTGACCTGGTTGTAATATGTCTCTTAAGTTATGTTAAGATGGGGTAAGGATGTTGCTATAAACTCTAGGCAAGATGTAGGTTTCAAATTCTGATTTTCAATGGGTTTTCTTTTTTCACATATGTGGCTTCTTTTACACCTTTTTTAAATCATTCCTTTCTCCTGGCTTAGAATTCTAGCCTCACTGTCCTTAAATTGTGCTTGGTAGCTTTAAGATACAGATGCACAGCAGACTGAAGACCCAAAGTGGCTTGTCGTCTATGTTGATGTTGTGAAGTGGCTGTTTTCTTTCACCAATATAGTCTTCCAAACATACAATAAGTTACATAAAAATTCAAAACCAATTTCCAATCCACCTCCAAGTTCCCCTGTCACTTTCACGCTCCTTACAAAGCACCCATAGGCGTACACACTCGTGTTTGTGTGAGCTCCGGGTGGCACCTCTCACCCTCAATATGTCAGACAGCAGCGGGACGTCCAGGCGGTAAGCACTCTCCAACAGCCTAATCACCCAGAGGAGCCTCCCACCACGCTCTAGCCCAGCCCCGGGAGCTCCTGAGCCGGGCAGAGCGGAGGGGAGCCTGGCCTTTACACAGCTGGAGAGCACAGACTGTGAACAGGGCCCGTCAGCAGGAGAGTCTGAGTCAGTGGAGAGAGGACTGTGTGTGGAGTCAGAACGGATTAGGAGCACACTTATACAGCAATGCAAAACTCGGGATGAATTGAAAGTTCTGAAATAAATGTGGATGGAATTTGTAACAGTGATTAAAATAATAGAAATTGTGGTGAATTATTATGAGACTCACAATTAGAGCGGCCCAGTTAGTTGATTTTTAAAATATAGTGTTGCACAAACAGGATTATTACAGAGCGCTTCACTGTGACCGGACACTGTTTTGAATTTGTTTTTTGTGTTTTTGGAATTGTGATTGTGGATTTGCATTTCTGTTTGTACATTTCCATGAATGTGTTTTTTTTTTTGTGTGTGTGTGCGTGGTATTTGAATTTGCATTATGCAGATGTATGTAGATTTGCGTTTGTATTTTTTGAATTTGCATTTCCATAGTGTTTTTTAATTTTGTGTTCTTTTTTTTATTTAATGAATTTTGTCTGTGTTTTTAGACTTGCAAAATCTGCGTCCAATTTTTCTTCGTGATGCCATGTTTTAAATCACTTTTTTTTTTTTTTTTTTTGGTTGCCTGTTTTAAAGTTTGCATTTTTGACTTTCAATGCATTTTATGAAATATGCACGCACGGTTTTGAGTTTGCGGAGGGTTTTTTGTTTGCGTTTTTGGATGTGTGTTTTTGAATTTGCTATTTTCTTTTTTTTTATGTGTGTGTTGTTATATTATGTGTGTGTTGTTATATTAAGTCTGTGAGCACATTTTGAAATTTGCTAACCCAATTTTGAATTTGAGGATGTGTTTTAAAATGTGCGCTTGTGATTTAGAATTTGCTTTGTTGTTTGTTTTTAATGTTTTTTGTGTTTATGTTTTGAAGTTGTGCCCATGTTTGTACAGTATATTCACATACCTCTTTTGTTACACGGGTGACATGGCGGCGCAGCGGTTAGCGCTCGGGCCTCATAGCAAGAAGGTCCTGGGTTTGATTCCCAAACTATCCAGGGCATTTGTATTTGGAGTTTTGCATTGGAATTTGCGAACATTTATCTTCACAGGACGTCTTTATATCTTATGTGGTACAACATATTGTGTTAATATATTTAACATAATTATTGAGACGTGTTTTATAGTCTTTAGTTTGGAGGTTAGCTTGTAGTGCGCAGTAAGCTGTATATACTTATTATGACAAGCAAAGCCACAGAGACAGCTAAACATTACAAAAATTTTATATTTTGTAGCTTAAATCACTAGTTAAAGGGACTGTACCTGATTTTTGCATCCTAAAAATGTAAACAAACAGAAATAATTAATTTTAACCTTTTTCCTTCAGGCTACATGATTTCCTCACGTAGCTAATGCATTCTGAGCTTCAGAATTGTTCATCATGATGAGTTTTAACGTTTTTTCACAGCTTTTAGCAGCGAGGTGAGTCACTATGCTAACAACAGTTAGCCACAATGCTAAAAACAAAAACAGAAAAAGCTGCACACAAACGGGATTTTATTAGACATAGACAGGACTTTGGGGACTAATTTCCACCTGATTAGATACATTAACAAGGCATCAGTGCTAGGGGGGAAACTGCTTTTAAGTTATCTTGTTGCAAAAAAATCGAGTACAGTCCCTTTAATGTTGTTGTCTTTTTAAAATAGTCCACTAAAAATATGCATCCACTATGGATGTTTTGGAAACAGGATTATCAAGTGTCAGGGTCGCCTCTTAAAACAACATTAACAAGTGACTTAAGCTACAAAATATAGAATTATTGTAATATTTAGCCTTTTTCTGTGGCTTTGTTTGTAATAATTCTTTCACAAATGTAAGTATATACAGCTTACTGCACACTACAAGCTAACCTCCAAACTAAGACTATAAAACACGTCTCAATAATTATGTTAAATATTTTAACACAAGTCGTTGTACCACATAAGATATGAAGTCGTCCTGTGAAGATTAATATTCGCAATTTCCAATTTTCAACAGTGTATGCGTTCCCGTGATGAGGGGATACATTTTTCGGCATAACACCCCAACCTCTAAAAATATGTCCATTAATGCTAGGACTCCACTGAAAAAGAGATTCTAAATATCAGTGTGACTTTCCTGGTTAAATAAAGGTCAATTAATTAAATGTACCTCTTTTACATTGTCCAAAACCTCATCCATTTCTGTCCTGAGAACTCTAAACTCCAACTCAAACCGTTAAGAGTTTGTTTGGCTAATCTCTTCACCGATCTCCAACCAAACAACCCAGCATTTCTCCAGATCCATGTGTTATTTCCCTTATCCGGCCAATCCTCCCTCATCATTTCCCTTCTCTTCCCCTCTCTCTCTCTCTCTCTTCTGCTGCTGGTGGTGGTGGGTCTTATCTGTGACCTCTGTGATGTTCCGTCATAGATCTCACACGCTCGCACAGGGCTGGATGCGAGAGGCAAACACAACAATTTGCACTTCAGACGCTGTACATCTCCACACGATTTGCACGGACACGCTTCCCACCAGATGCATTTCAGACTGGCTGTGAAAAAAAAAAGAAAAACAGAGAGTGAATTGGGTTTGAAATGTGTAGGAGAGTTGCAAGGCTCCAGAAAGTTTCACGATGTCACTCTAAGGCATTTATTCCATTAATTAGTCGATGGCGTCTTAGTCGAACACAGTTTTTATTAATTAACACTTTTTTACTTTTTATATTGTAAGGATCATTGAGGTAATAAAAGCAATAGAGGGTATTTTAATGAGAGTTATAATTGTCTTTTTTTCCAAAGTTTTGTCTCACACTCCGAGTACCCTCTAATTGTGGATTTTGGTAAATGAATGGTTTTTTTAGTGGTAAGTTACCAATGTATTTCCTTGTTTTACTAAAGAACTATGCGTTTTATCAAATGGCACCCTGTAACAAACTAAAATATTTCCCAAGTACCTTCTGGTAACTGCTTGTGTACCGCCAAGTGTCTTTGTAACCCTGGTTAGGAAAGATTGTTCTAGGACTTTCCTCTTGCTTTTTTGATTGGAAGTTTTGTTCTAATATTCCACAACAGACAGAAACTTCAAAACTGCAGCAGACGCAAATGTGTGTAGCATTTCAGAGGTTCAAAGCTAGCCTTGCAGCGCGTCTTCAAACAACTTCATTCTAAAAATCTTAACTTGTTGAAATCCCAAGATTCAAAGTTTGAACCTCCTATGCTGCATCAGGTGAGAAAGTCATTTCAGAAGTCCAAAGCTAGCATAGATGGCATTAGCTTTTGCTTGGTCTCCATCATTACTAGAAAAAGATGCATCTACTTTTCACAAATCAGTACATAGCTCATGTTTGTTGAACATCTGAAGCCACAATTCTTAGTCAGTTGTCTTGTTAAAAACGTATCCTAAAATAAATATGGCATGAAGCTAATGTAAATCGATCGAGAATTACCCAAACTAACATTTTAACTTTCTATTTCTACTATTTATTTTCCATTCAAACTTACACAGTGTCACTTTAAACTCCTTTGTGTAAATGGTCTTTGCATTCTGTCGCTTTTTGATGACGTGATTCTGTTTTAGAACCAATTTCTTCATTAGTTTGCAACCTTCCTGCTGTAAAACTGTGATAAACATTCGCCTCAAGAACTCACAGCAAACTGAGTCAAAATAAAAAAAAAATGTATCATCCTAACCACTGACTAGTCCTGACGTATCCTTTACCACGACAATTTCCAAACATCTTTCCCCATACCATATCTTCGTCGCCTGTGTTTCAACATCCATTTTACAGCCTACAATTTCCTCTTCTCCCGGCTGCCCGCTGCTCAAATAACCAGCTCCAGGCCCGCCTCAGCTCCCCGTGGGACCACAACACTTGAATCATGGCTACAATTTAAGCTATCAAAACGTAATAGCTGCGCGAGATTGCCCGACGGTGGGACTGGAGACGACAGGTACCTCGGCTTATGTTCCACGCGCCCGCAGGCTAAGCTAAATGCGGTTAGCCGTAGCGCAATTGTTTCGGCGCTAGGCTAACTGCTAACTGCGCCCGCTGCTTATTTATGGTTTTTGCAGTTTTTGATTTCATTTTAAGCCGAGGTAATTAGCTTCCAGGCGCTTTTTAGAGAAAAGGAGGGAATGGAGAGAGGAATTTTGTTAATGCGGTCTGTGGAGGCAAAAGTTTATTGTTTCGTGAGGCTGGGAGTGCTTTTTTTTAATCCAAGCAAAAGGTCAGAAAAGGGTGAGGGCTGTTAGTTTGGTGTGGAGAAGTCAAATGGCAGATGAGTTCAGGGATTGACCTGAAGATGGGCGATCTGAGAACAAATAGATAATGACTTTTTTTCGTCTATAGTGAACAATCTTGTTTTGTTTGGTTTTTTTTATTTAGTTTCTTTCCTTTTTTAGACAACTGCTTTATCTTTAGGTCAGAGTAGGTCTAAATTGTGTTATTAGGATATAAAAGTAACTGGTTCATTTATGTTGCTGTTTATTCTACTTACCTGGCATTAAGTCACTACGCTGTCATGGTTTTGCCTACGTTTCTTCTTCGTGTGTCGGAACTTCCTCTTCCATTTTACTAACCCCCTTAATGGGAAAGGTTGGTTATCCAATGTAATTCTGTGTTTTAAGTCATGATTTCACCTTTATTTTGGTCATTGAACAAGCTATACTCGATTTATGTCATTATTAAGCTTTTGAGTTGTTTTGATGCTTTTATTTATTGACACGAAGAAGTCTGTACTCATGTCATTGTCTCTTCTTCGTAGTTTGGGCCAACCGTTTGCAGCACATGTTGACACTGTTCACTTTTAATGCAATCGAGGGATGTAGCCCTTTTACAAACCCCCGTAATGGAAGAGTTTGGGCCAACTGTTAGCAGCAAATGTTTGTTGACACTGTTCATTTTTATTGCAGTACAGATTAAATGGAGACAGCCTCCAATCGCTCGGTTGTGTCCTGTGGTTCACTCCTGCACCAGCAATCATAAACCAGCACCCACAACGCAGAAAGATATACACCGGTCACAGCTATACAAACCTAAATTATAATGTTCAATGCCTCATTTAAGGTGTTGTGGCTCGTCAAGACAAAGTCAAAAGCGTGTCTCATGAATGCATTTTTTTATCCCCTTAATCTATATATTTTATGAGGCCCCTTATGAATAAAAAAAATTGGACACCCCTGCTCTTGATCAGGGCAACCAGAAAGAGATATTGAGTCATCAGTATCTAATAATTGTTCACCGCCAAAAAGGTTGTCTTTTTTATGTATATATTAGTAAGTTGTATCAACTGTTCTGTTCTTGCAGTCAAAAAAGGTTAAATGTCATCCAGAAACACTTTGACCATCCAAAAGGTAAAAAACAAAGACCACATAAAGGTGAACACTCAAAAATAATTCTGCACGCGCTGTAGCTGAAATTTTGATCCAATAAAGTCAGAGTTTAGTCTTGGTAAGTTTGAAAACCATGGATATTGGAGATTGTGGATATGTGCTTTAAGTTTTGAGATTCTGAACCCACAAAATCTTGTTCAGTCCAATAGTGTACAGGCTGATATTGACGACCATGTGAACCAAATTTTGCTGTTAATTCCAAATGAAAACCTAGCAAACTAACCAAAAACAAAGTTGAAAAGAAATGGGTCTCACCTTAATACCAATACCTTAAAATAGTTTCTGCATAAAAAGTAAAACTAAATCCGATGACGTCGGTGAAAAAAACACTGCATATACCTCATCCAATCACTTCATATTGGACCGGTAATAGCGGAAAGATGACGCCATTATGCAGAAGCACGCTCTCTCGGCTGGCTCCAGACTTCGGTGTTTACATAAAGCGGCCATCTTAGTGCGAAATAATCAACAATAATGACTCCGCCGAACCCGGGCAATCAAAACAGCCCATGGTTCTCACGCTGACGTCAGCTCACACCTTTCAGAAAGAGAAAAAGAGAGAGATAAAGACAGAAAGGGTGAGTGCCGGTGCTTGGTGTGCGCATAGACACTGTTATTACATGATAGAGGAGAGCAGAGGTCAGCCGCGCTCAGGTCAATGGCAGCGAAAGAGCTTTTGTAAAGAGCAAAGACGTACTGTAATGGATGTAATGGGAGGGCTGTTATGTATGGAATTGGGCACAATGGATGTAAACTCATCACTCAAACATAAGTACAGAAAAAAAAAAAATAATAATTACAATGACAGTTTTAAAAATAATAATAATAATGATGATGATGATGATGATGATGATGATGATGATGATGATGATGATGATTTTATTTATAGAGCACTTTTCATACTCTGAACTTTTGAGCCATTTTTACTCCTAAAACGGCTCAAAAGTAACATATATATATAAACATATAAATGATGACACTAGGTAGTTGCCTAGCAACCATGTTAAAAATTTGTCCATGTCTGTCAATGTAGCAGGCCATATTACTTGAGACATAAAAATACACAGCCCAGTCTCTGAAGAAAACATAGATTGACCTTTATTTAACTAGAAAAGTCCCACTGAGATTGAGAATCTCTTTTGCAAAGGAGTCCTGGAAGAGGGGAGGCATTAATAGACCTGATTTTCTGAGGTAGGGGAAACCAGAGTACCCGGAGGAAACCTATGCAGACATGAGGAGAACTTGCAAACCCCACATAGAAAGGCCCTGGGTCGATTGGGATTTGAACAAGGACTTTCTTGCTATGAGGCTAGAACACAAACCGCTACGCCACGGTGTCGGAGATCTAAAACAAAATGTCAAAATGTATAATAACTATGTTTTCTCACTTGTTTTACGGAAATGCTGCGAAAAGCCAAAACATAAAATAACCACACATTTTTTGTCAAAGCCCCATGGCAACTATTTCTTTGGGTTTAACAGGTAATCTATTCCAAGCTCCAGTCTTAAACGTATCCATTTTAGTAACTTGAAGTCTAAATTTACCTGTTTAAGCCAAAGAAAATGTCACCACATGGATTCAACCAATACTTGTCAGAGGACTTCACATGACTGTTGATTTAGCAAGCAAAATGGTCAGGAAATCAAACAATGAAACATTTAATCAAAAACCAACAGAAGCATTGAAAAATCAAAAACGGGCATTATCAGTGAAAATCCAGCAGTGTCATTAATACTTCATTGGTAACAGTTCGAAACCCCTGTCCCCAAATTTTTGATCTGTGAGCTCTGAGTTTTGTGTTTTTTGTGTGTATTTTAGACTTGGATGCTTGCATGCTAAGCAGAACAGGATTTGGTCAGATCTTGGATGGTAGATTGTTGGAACAGTGTCCCAAGAAAATGTATACACAATGAAAACGTAAAAAAATAATCGGCTTAAGCCACGTGGCATAATTTTCTTTAGGTTCAACAGGTAACTCTTAACGTACCCCAAGCCCCAGACCTAAATTTACCCATTTTAGTAACTTGAAGCTTTAACTTTCCCCTTTAACCCTTGCAGCCCCATGATGTCGTCCACGACATCAAACAATAAGTTTTACTTAGAGAGATCGTTTTTAAACAAGACAATTCATTGTCTCTGTTTGCAATGATGTGTGGGTAGCTAGATACAGATGCTAAGTAAGTTCTAAGTCATTATTTCATCAAATAAGTGGCGTTTGCGCACATAGACGATGCGTAATTGCGCGGACATTATAGCTTTTTTCAGAAGCATTTCTATGACGGTACAAAGCGCAGTTGCATGATATAATCAATGCATTTCGACCACAAACACTGTCACAGCTAACGTGTTGTCATCTTGAGGCAAAATACTCTTGGTGTTTTTCACCGGTGAGTGGCTGTGTGCGAGGCAGAGCCATGGGCAGAGCGCAACATGTGCAAAGTGAACAGACGCAGGCTCTGCTCAACTCGCAAATTATTAAGTGAAGTTAGCCATTTTCACAATAAAAAGGTCTATTGTGAAGTTCTATATTAGTTTAGGTAGTTTATTTGGATAAGATTTGATCAGCAAGTAGCTTCTTGTGTGAGCTCAGGGCATTGTTTGGCTCTGGTCTAGCTAGTAGCTCTGATCTCTTCTAAATGTCGTCTGAGGTGACTATTTTGCTTCCATTACTTAGCAAGTGATTTATTGGTTTTATATCAGTTGTGACATGCCAGTGCTATGAAACATGAGCTTGAAAACATTTGTATTTATTTTATTTTACAGTTGTGAGCATGTCCCAGGTCCATCCATGCACTGTGTTGTCAGTCCTGCTATCCTCCAGTCGCAGCGGCGCCCTCTTCAGGCCAGGAAGAATTTGGACATAAGACTGAATAATTACACTTCTGTTATAGCTACAGCTCTCATTTTTGGCACCATGCTCCACAATACTCCACATAATATATTTCAAGTGTTCAAAAAGTTATTCATTCATGTTTACTATATTTAGTCATTAAAACATTGTAAACATTTATTTCCGCCTATTTTTTAAAAATGTTTTTTCTGGCTTTATACCTTTTATAGCTTTCATATAAACCTACTTCTGCATATAAATTATAAAAGTTCAGATTGTCCTGTAAAAAAGGAGGTGTTTTATTAACATTTAAAGAAAAAAACATCCAGGCGAGAGAAATTACCTAAAAATGCCTTTGGGCCCCAGAGTGTTAAACCCAAAGAAAATGTTGCCGCGTTGCTTCAACCAAAAGTCTTGGTTATTTTATGTTTTGGCTTAAAGACATGAAAAGTCAGGAGCTAAAATGTTAGATTTTTGCGATTTTTTAAATTTTACTATTAGAAGATACAAATACAATCTTGTTAAGAACAACCGAAATATGCTTTCGTATTAACAAATACATTAAATCTCCAAGCAGCCGATAATAAAACACTAAACACAACTCTAACACACGTTCCCAGTCGTTGAAGATCCATATTGAAGTGATTATTGTAATTCTGAATCGATAGCCCATGCCACACGCCTGCTCGCCATGTCTGCATTGATCCCGAGTCTGTTTTCTGTCAGTAATAGATGCGACCGCCCTCCCTCGCTCCTGTTAGTGCAAATAATCACAGATCAATACGCCCCAAGGCCCCGCACCGGAGTATGATTTGAACACATGATTTATTTCCATGTATTACTACGCCGCGTTCTCCGGTCAATGGAAGAATCTAGTGCTTAAACACAATCAGTCTGTATTTTTTTTTTTTTCACACGCATTTACATTATACTTTTGATTCAGAATTCAGGATTTGTTTGTCTAGTTTGATTCGATTGGGTAATTGTGAACGCGCAAACGAACTGTGATAAGGTTCACCATGTCAAAATCTGGTCCGGATGGAGAGGTGGGACTCAGCTCGGTTGAATCTCGCCCTGGAGTGGTTCGTTTGTTTTTTGAACGCAAACGGGCGGAGAGTGAAACAAAACCAGGAAGTGAACACTGAGACACATGTGAGGCTCAGAATCACAGCAAACTGCATGTGTGAGATCAATAATGACACAAATATTACACAAAAACACATGAAAGTAACAAGAGACGGATAGATTGTGATTTAAGAGTATTTTTTTTTTTCAAAAATGCTAACATCTTGCCGGCAGGTTCATTTCCTGTTTAGTTCATTCTTATGAGGTTTTCACTACCTCAGACTAAAATGAAAAATGACTAAAGATCAGGCAGTGAACAGTGAGCAGTTGGTGATTTTCTCTGAAAACATGTTAAATACTTTACAAAAGAAGAGAATATTTGACCAAAGGACCAAAGTGGGTTTATAAACAATGTGTTTGTCTGTCAATGCTAACGCTAAAGTCTGACAATTTGAAAGTAAACAGTTTCAATGCACAGTGTCTACTGGGGTAGCTAACTTTTTTAGTTGTAAATAAGTCAACTTTGTGTTTTTCACCAAAACGCCTATAATAAATGCACTGCTTTTTCAGACCACTGTGTACTGTCTGAATCAGGAACAGAAGGCAGCGTTCTGATTGGCTCCACTCCAGTTTCACTTTAAAAAAGAAAGAAACAAGGGTTTTAAGTCAAATTTGCAACCAAAACTTAATAGATATTGATATTAAGAATTTTTTAAAATTGTTTTGCAGCGTGAAAATCACCTCCTCCACCTTTAATTATGATAACACAACCGTATATCACTTTTAAGAGCCAAGTTTGCTCAATAGATGAACGTTTTGTTATCTTTTACTCAGCCCTCCTCTCTCGTCTTCTAAAGTGAAAGTCCATGTTATCTTCGCTCCGACACTTTGTCTGTCTCTCACACTGGGCCTGTATATATAGCAGACGTTGTGGGATAGATCCATAAAAACACAAATATTAAGTACAGCAGTGTGTTTGTTTTGAATGTAGCCGTAGCCGCTGATGTAGCAAAGAAGCCAGGTGTCATCTTTGCTGTTTGCTTAACGTGTTTCTGTCACAGCTCCTCCACAGGCGAAAGACAGATGTGTCTTTTCTGCGCTGGTTCGATTGGCAAAAAGTGTATTGTGAACGCGAACTGGCCACTTTAGAGAAAGCGCCAATGTTGCAACTTTGGTTCCCAACCGAGCAGAGTCCAGTTCAGTTTGTATTGTGAATTAGTTTAGATTTATACAATTTGTCATCCAATGAACAATATCCCCTGTACATTAAACTACAGAAGTCCTTTGCTCATGAAGTAATTCGAGCCAAAAGCACCGCTGAATATGCATGACCATTTGTTGAGTCGGGCTGGATTTGAACTCAGGTCAAAAGCAATTACTCTACCCACTCCAATTATAAGTCTGCAAAACAGAACTTTAAAAGCACCATACAAGCCTAATGCAATGTAATTATTATTATTACACTTTTCTTCTTCACAACAATGACTCTTCACTTCTTCGTTTGTCTTGTCGGACTTGAAGAAAGGTCTTTGCTCACCTTGGAAAACCGCCGCGCTCAGGTCGAAAATTGCTCCGTTAAGCCGTCCAACTCCAAACAGGACTTTTCCAGAGTTCATCCAGAGAGAATCCTCCTTTAGCCTGATCCGTGCTGGGCTAATCTCCCGTCTGTGTGTGTAGGTGTGTCAGGGCTCGGAAGTGTTTTGGCGGATAGATGGGAAAGTCGGATCGTTCTTGAATCCTGTCTCGGAACGCGGCTCATCCGTTTGGTGGTGAAACATCAGCGTCACACACGAGTAATGGTGGTGCTTTGCAGGTCAAACAGGGATGTGGGTTAGATTAAACGGAATGGAATGTAAAGTGTGTAGTTTTGAAAGGAGAACTGTTGGTTTTTTGTTTAGTTTTCTTTATGTATCTCTAGTTAGATTATATTTAAGACCAATGTAGGGTCAAAAAGGAAAAGACTTATTTCAAGAAAGTCATGTTGATTCAGTTACCTATATTAACATTTTATATGACACTTTTTGCTGGACTGAACCACGACATAAACCAGAGTAAAACTGGTCCAAACCAGGACTAATACTGGACTAAACCAGGACTAGACAAGGACTGAATCAGTTTAAATATGGACTTGTCCAGGAGTAAAACGTAGCTAAAAAAGGACAATAGAACTAACTAGTCTAAAACTGAACCAACTCATTACGAGATCAGGACTAAAACTGGTTTAAACCAGGACTAAAACTAGACTAAATCATTACAAAACCAGGACTAAAAACAATTGAAACCTGGACTAGACTAGGACTAGAACTTAACTAAACCAGGACCATAGGACTAGATCTGTTTTAAAACTGGGCTTAACCAGGACTAAAACTTGACTAAATCAAGACTAGAGTAAAACTAAAACTGGACTTAAGCAAGACTAAATTAGGACTAAAACTAAAGTAAATTAAGACAACAGTTCAACTAAAACTGAACTAAACCAGGACCATAGGACTAGACCTGTTCTAAAACTGGGCTTAACCAGGACTAAAACTTGACAAAATCAGGACTAGAGCAGAACTAAAACTGGACTAAACTAAGCAAGACTTAAACTAGGACTAAAACTGAACTAAATTAAGACAACAGTACAACTAAAACTGAACTAAACCAGGACTAGACAAAGGCTAAAACTGAACTAAACCAGGACTAGACAAGAACAAAAACTGGTTTAAACCAGGACTGTATCAGAAATAAAAATTTATTAAACTTAGACTAAATCAGGATTGGAGTTTTATTTAAATAATCTTACAGCCATTTCACTGTTTATTATTGTTTCTAATCCCCATCCGGGTGTGTCCCATTAAAATTTTTTTTAAACCCCCACTCCCTTTACTTTCACAATGAATACTGATTTTATACCATGGTAATTCTGTGTTTTCAAAGCCATCAAGAGAAAAAAATAAATAAAAAGCACAAAAGCCATTATGAACAAAGTCCTTTTATCCGCAATCTTTTTCATTTGAATGTAAAAATATCTTTAAGTAGGACCCCTTGCGTCGCACCGGTGTTCGTTAGGCTGGAGAAAGCGTTTGGGCCCGATGGGGGACAGAGAAGGGGCTCCACTCTTAATTAGGCCCGTCGCAGTGAGAGGTTAGCGCTAATGGAAAGGTGGCCAGGATCACAGCTGTGGACCAGTGTCACCTTCAAGGAAATCCTACCTGGACTGGAGGCAAGAAACGGGGACATGCGGAGAGAGAGGAAGAGAGAGAGAGAGAGCAGGGGGGGGGAGGGGTAGGAAGTGAGAGAAGCTTGTTGATTCAGTGATGGAGTTGAAACAATTGCAGTAAGGTGAATATTCATTATTAAAAAAAAAACAAAAACTGAATGAAAATAGTGAAGTTTCATAAATTGACAGAGTTGATATAAGTTGACAGAGTTGACATAAAACTGACGGAGTTGACAGAGTTGAATGCATATGAATGTTCTGACAACACAGATGTGAATTATGTCAATGCTGCAGAAAGCAAATTCCACCCATTTATTTCTGTGACCATTAATAAAGATTCGGATTCAGATAAACTGATGGAGTTGACATAAACTGACGGAGTTGACATAAACTGACGGAGTTGACATAAACTGACAGAGTTGACAAACTGACAGAGTGACATAAACTGACCGAGTTGACATAAACTGACGGAGTTGACATAAACTGACAGAGTTGACAAACTGACAGAGTTGACATAAACTGACAGAGTTGACAAACTGACAGAGTTGACATAAACTGACCGAGTTGACATAAACTGACGGAGTTGACATAAACTGACAGAGTTGACAAACTGACAGAGTTGACATAAACTGACAGAGTTGACAAACTGACAGAGTTGACATAAACTGACAGAGTTGACAAATTGACGGAGTTGACATAAACTGACGGAGTTGACATAAACTGACAGAGTTGACATAAACTGACGGAGTTGACATAAACTGACAGAGTTGACATAAACTGACGGAGTTGACATAAACTGACGGAGTTGACATAAACGGATAGAGTTGACAAACGGATAGAGTTGACATAAACTGACGGAGTTGACAAACGGATAGAGTTGACATAAACTGACGGAGTTGACAAACTGACGGAGTTGACATAAACTGACAGAGTTGACATAAACTGACAGAGCTGACAAAGATGTGGAAAGTCCCTTTTGGACCTCCTGTTTCACTTCATGCTCGACACTTTTACCTCGTCTTCTTCTGCAGACCTCCTTCAGTGTTTCTCTTCTCTAATATGCTCATATTAAGAATATCCTGGGTTTTACTCAGTGGCCATTCCATTACTTTCATATATGGAGTTTAGATGTTCTTACTTTTTAGAGTTTTCTCCAAGTGCTCTAGTTTTTGCCACTAAAATATGGACAATAGGCTCCACCAATCTCCTCTCTCCCAGGACATTCCTTAAAAAGAGGTTCTGATCTCACTTGGATTTTCATATTTAAAAAACTTCCCCCACAAACACATTTCAAACAAAACCTTCTGCTGGAAAAGCATGAGTAAAATGTGAAAGGTGGGACTGATTGGTTTGACATTGCAGGTGTTTGTGAACAGCAAAGTTTTGAGCTTAGAAATGGCACTGGCCTTTGGAGTGAGACATATATCGAGCAAGACTATTTTGACCTGAAACTTGCTCATGTGATCAGTTTGCCCTTAAATTAAAAATTGGATTTCCCCAGAACTGACTCTTTTGCAGCTGTACAGAAGAAATCCTTCTACTCGATTTCTTAGCCGTAATATTTGGCATACAACCTGTCTTTGCCCATTGCAAATGAGCCAAAGTATTTGCTTTATGCAGTTTTATTTCAAAGGTATATGCTTCTGACTTTCAGACAGAGAATAAAACCTCACTGGTCTTTTGGCATAAGATCTGGTCAAATGTGTTTGTGTCCACATGTCAGAGATTTCATAAAACTATTGTAATGTTGGATCACAGTTGTTTGACAATGAAATGTGTATGTTGTCTGAGTCTATGAAGTGACTCTTATGAATAGACGTGATAAAACATGTAGATAGAGGTGTGCAATATATCGAATTTTAGATATTATCGTGAATTTTGAGTTGGAGATATGCAAAACTTGAATATCGAGGAGTAGAATTTAATAATAATAATAATAAATAATAATAATAATACATTTTATTTATATAGCGCTTTTATAGATAGATATTATTTATATATAGAATTTACTGTATAAATATTAAATACGTGATGATGTGTACTTTCTAATAGACAAAGTTCGTTTGTGTGGAATTGTACATGAAGTCATTCAAAGTGTTTCATGAAAGAAAAAAAAATACTTTGGATATTGTTCTGATAATTGAACACACTTGGAAAAATGAATACACTAGAAAACAAGATAATTTGTGCCTGGAATAAGTCATGTTTTACATGTTTTGAGTACATTTTGATTAGTTTTAAACTAGGTTTGCCAAAGGAAAAAGAATGTAATATCTTGTATAAAATTTGAAAATTACACACTAACTTGAAATTATGAGAGTTTAACTTTTGGCATATTTAAGAAGTCGTTTTAACTTGTTGGACTGACAAAATATCGTCCCAATATTATAATCGAGGTGTGCAAAAATGCATCGAGATATTCATTTTTGTCCATATCGCCCAGCTCTACATGTAAGCTCTTCATAGATTATTATAATGACATCACTTATAAGAGCAGAGCATTTTTGATGAATCATTTCTTCTACCATGAGTAAGCGTGTCTTGATTCATGTGTGATGGTGTTTCGGGGTTGTTTGGAGGGGGGGGTAAGTTTCGGGTGGAAGGGGCACTGACGCTCTCTTTGTAGCCATGCCAGGACTCTGATGTGCTCCAAGTGCAGAAAGCTGGTGCCAGAGAAGGCAGTTTTTTTTCATTTAAATCCAGTCATTCTGCTGCGTGCGCTAATATATTTCATGTCTGCAGTCGGCCTGGGTTCCATTAAAACACAAGCTTTGACGACAGAGGAATGAGAACGCTCGATAAAATACGTAACATAAATGAAAAATAGACTGGGCTTTGAAGGTCGTTTGCTCATTTTACAGCACGGCCTTTTTTTTTTTTATGAATTTATTTATTGAGTAAAATGCATATGAAAAGTTTTACCTATTGACTCATTACTTTGAGCTTCATGCCTTAAATGACAATGTCCTATCTTATTATAGAAAAAAAGTAAATATAAAGAGGACATCTTAAGAATGTGAAGTTTGTAGTTTGTGGGGCAAGGTATAGTGTGCATGCTAATCGTTGTTAGCTTGTTTGTAATTTACCGTGACTTCACAAAATTAGCAAAAACATTTAACATACTCTTAAGTAAACGCAGGTTTGCAATGGCACCAAATGGACTTTGGCCTGGTTTAGAGAAATCATGATAGTGTATTTATCCCAGTTAAGAAAAAAAAAAATAGCTTTAAGTTTTGGTTTCTATTGAAATCTTTAGTTGTCTTTGAACTTCCAGAAAGGTCCATGATGTCACTTTAATTGAGTGCAAGACACTTCGAAAAAGCACTTGCATTTTTGTCTATACTCACACCAGGATTGAAAAACAAGGCTATAAAATCCCATATATAGTCGCATTTTTAAAAATTCCAGCATTTTGGTTTTTTTTTTCTTCCGCTTGTTCTCGTTAGTGGTTGTGTGTAAATGATTTTGGGCCTTAGGCGGAGAACACCCGATACATTGGCCAACTCATCACAGGGTTAGAGAAAGACATCTATTCACCCTCTCATACATTTACTAGGGGAAATTTACATTGATGCCCAATGAACCTAAACATGCATGTTTTTGCTTCTTATTACTTGTTATAGCCATAAAACTGAAACTTCTGCCATTGTGTTCAATGGATTTGCATCATCACCTCTACCGAAGGAATGTGGCATCAAACTGTTCATGTTGTAGCTATAGAGTAAAGCTGCTCATTGAGCGTCTACTAATTATATGTCAATGCACTCTGCAACTAAAAAACTTACCGTTTTGATCTGGGGTCCCAAACAAACAAATGTGGCCCCAAGATAATATTACTTCTGATTAGTATTGTGGCTATACCTGCTTGTCAAAGCCTGATCCTGTCAAATCTCAGAAGCTTAGCAAGATAGGGCCTGGTTAGTACTTGGATGGGAGACCGCTGAAACACCAGGTGCCACTGTGGGACGACAAGAGTGGATTGTCGTTGTGTCCTTGGGCAAGACACTTAACTCACATTGCCTCAGTGTTTGCGTACACTAGGTGAGTGGATCCCTGATTGTAAGGTTTTCCACCTTGTAAGGTGGAAAAGCGCTATATAAATAAAGACCATTTACCAAATTTGTCCAACATTTTCCTGGAGATACAGCCAGACCCTGGTTATTCACTTACTTTTTAAACACTACTGGGCCTGATTTATCAAACCAGGTGCTAAATTGTGGGTGCAAAGTAAAAAATAAAAAATAAATAAAAAGTTATTTGCAAGCATTGTATGCAAACTTTAATATTGGAAGATGTGCATATAACATATTACACTCTCAACAGATATGCACCACCTCAAATTCTGCATCTTTATTGTCTGTGTGAAAGAAAAATGTCAGCTATACCAAGGTTTTTCTCCCCCTAACCTATTTGCACATGAGCAAATGCTTGATAAATCTGACCCTAGTGTGTGTATGATGTTAAATGGTTAATATTAGTCTTTATAAAGCCCAATCGTTTGACTTCCCCTGATTTTTTTATTTATTTATGTATAATTATTGAAAACCCTAACCCTAATTTACACAATAAGATAGGAGAATGTATTTCGTTGAGCAGAATGTCTAGATAATATTCTACAAGTCAACCTAATCATCTATCAAACTCTCTCTCGCTGGCTAATCTTTTGCTGTCGCGTTTACTCCGCGGGCCTGTTTTGCCTCAGGTCATCCCAGTCCAACCCTGCTTTCTCACATTTCTCTAACAGCGCGTGCAATTTGCTTTGGCTCGCTCCCCCCAAAATTGCTCCATGCATGCGACACCCACGGCCCAACCGCACACACCCTAGTTCGTCCCAATACAGTACAATCTTTGACACAGTCGATAAAAACCCTGATATTTCTCCGGCTACGTCCTAATCTCCCAGCTTTCTTCTTCCAGTCGCGGCATTTAGGCCATTATTTATCTATTCGCTGGAACCCTCACCGGTTGATAAGGCTTTTCTTTGACATAGATTTGATATTTTGCGTCCCAGAGCTCGCCGCGCACAATAAAAACGATTTTCCGAGAGCCCCCGAGCTGTTGTGACATTCAAGCGGGATAAAAATCTTCTTAGAGGGAAAGAAATCAGCAGTATCCAAGACAGGCGGGAAGTAATAAGAGAGGAGATGAGGTGATGGCGTCTTTGTGGCACTAATGGTACTCTACTGTTTATGTGGTGGGATGTTATTGCGTTTGGAAGGAAGTTACGGAGGTGTGCTGTGGTTATGGGGATTGTAATCTTCCCCAGCGAGGTCGTATTTTTTACCAGGTTTATAGAATTGTGTCGTGAAGTGATTTGTTCAGAGCTTAGGTGTTTTACTACAGTTGTGAAATGTTGCTGTAGTATGTTTATTGTAACTGCGGTGCTAAAATACATCAGCAATGTTATTTCTTTTCAATCCAATTCAAAATCATACACGTTTCCCCAGTAGCCATTCTATAATACAATGCAACTTTTTTCAGATCTGCCAAGCTAGAAGGATGGCTATACCAGCTTGTCAAGGCCTGATATCATCAGATGTCAGAAGCTAAGCTGGTTGAGCCTGAGCAGTACTTTGAAGGGAGACCACTGGAACATACAGTACAATGCCACAGAGACCACAGAGTCCTGAAACAAGAAACACAAACAGGCCAAAAACCATCTTTGTCATTTTGTTTACTTTTATCAGAGTTTAGATTTTCTTATTGTGCAGTTCATATTACAAACTGTGCCTGTGACAGGTCACTGCACTGGGGTATGAACTTCTGCTGCAGGTTTAGCAGAACATGGTGGTAATAAAATGTGGTCTCAAAGTCGTACCTGGAGTCTAAGACAAGACCCAGTTCAAGCAACCTTGAGACCAGGACAAGACTGAGTCCAAGTGTGCTCAAGTCCAAGACAAGACCAAGAACTTAAAAAAGCAGTCTGCATTCGTTTGTGCGTCGCGGCCTGCCATGCCAGAAACCTGGCCGCCACAGCAAAATGTTTCCTTTAATATGTAGCTACCCTGCGTCTGTGAAGTTTACACGGGTGCTACAGCGTCACTAATCTTTTGTCACACATGCAATACTGCAACTTCAATAAAAAACATATTTGAAGTTGCGCTGCTCTGCTTTCCAGAGTCATTAAGAAAAGCATGATGAACACATACACACACGCACCAAGCACACAAATATGTACACACAGAGGAGGAGAAACGTACGTGATTGCAGTGAGACCAGCTGAGATGAACGGGACACTTTAGTCCATGGTTTGCTTTGTCGAGACTCATGTTGCTGTTGTTAACGAGGACAAGCTAACAAAAACCAACAGCAATACTACCCTAGTTATTAGACAAGACACTCCGCCCACATTACCTAGTATGGATCTGGGCTAATGGTAAATAGCAGCCTCGCTTCTGTCAGTCTGCCCCAAGGCAGCTGTGACAATAGTAGCTTACCACCACCAATAATGAATAATGCAGAATGTGAAACATCTCTTGGTGTTATGTTTGTCCTCTTTCAGTACTGGAGTGTTTTTTGTAGAGAAATCTACGTGTCTTTTGTAGTATTTCCACCAAGTATATAATATGACAGGTAATTTTACAAAGCTAAAACAAATGTTACTGTTGTGGATATGTGCCCCTAAGAACCAGAAACCACAACTCTAGGAAAATACAGTTGAATAGTCCTGCTATACATGAACAAGAACATTCCATTCCATTTTATCTTTATCTATCCAGAATCATAAATTAGTTCCAGTTATAGTGAGTGATCAGATTACCTTTTTATGTCCGTCTTATCTCCATGTTTTATTCCACTGACTGACTCACTTATGTCATAGTCTGAACCCAGCCCAAAGGCATTCCTCCACCCATCTGTTTCTCATGGAATCCTCCTCTTCACTCCATGTTTTAGCACATTTTCCTCTCCTTGTTTAGTCTCGGGAACTCCTCCGGGATCCACGCTGACTTTTTCAACTTCCAACTCTTGTAAAAAGCATCTAAATCCACCGTTTTCTGCATGCGTTGTCTGTCTCTCTTTAAACTTTGTGACGGTTTGGCTATTCGTCTTTCCGCGCGTCGGGAAAGTTGAAAGTACACATCTGCGACGCATTCAGGGAACATCCGAAATGAGAGGGTTTAAGCAGGTGAAGAGGGTTTATAGCATCCAGACAATAGTTCTTGAACCATGAATGTTAGTCTAGTTGGGATTGTGTTTAAGTACTGCTGAAGTTTGAGCTTTTAAAAAGGTATTAACATAAACACTGCGACAAAGCAGATTACACCAGTCAAGCAAAATTAAACAAGGCTTTTTATACTTAAAAAAAAACACAACCAATGCATATAAAGTACCCCTAATCGCTGTCATTAGAGATGAGCGACGCTGTCTGTTCTAGTCTCTTTGGAACTCTACGATGTAAAAGAACTCTACGATGTAAAAGAATATTCACACAAACTCGATCCAAACAGCCGTCAGTCGCCGAACAAATGGCGAGTGTGCGTGCGCGTAATGTTGTGCTTGACAAAAATGACGAAACGTAAGTTGCGTGAAAGTATTTGTCAAACTCTGACGGAGATTTCCCGCCACAGTCCAGGCTCCGTACTGCGATTGCTGCAACTCTTCCGTCTTTGTTTTCCACGGTCCAAATAGGAAAAATTCTCCTCCATTCCTACATTTCCATTCAACTCGATCTGAAGAGAAAGCATACATATACCACGACTTTACAGGACATGTAAATTGCATATGATGTAGAGTATATGATTTCACGGCTTTTTTGCGTAAATATGGAACGCTTGGGAGTCCCAGTTCATTTCTATCGGAGTTGTCGGCAGGGTTTTTCTTTTGAAAGCCAACCCAGTAAATATAGAACCTGTAAACTTGATCTGGGGAATCAGAAACATATCTCTCTGTATTGTTTTGTACAACCCCTGATACAGAGTTGAAACTTACAGAGTGGGAACTTGAATTTTATGGAACTTATCCAAAACAGAATCTGGAGTCTGGAAATGCAGAACTTGAAATGACTTGGTGCAGAATTTCTACTTTGACTCCCAAAGGGTTAAGATTTGTTCTTATTTATGAATTTTAACGAAATCCTTTTTCCAATCTTAACATATCTCACACCCCAGCCCCAATTTTACCCGATTTAGTAACTTGATGCCCAGACTTATCCGTTACACCTAAAGAAAATGTTCCCATGATGCTTCAACAAAAACGTGTCTTTTTTACACTGTAAAGTCTATATCGCCGACGTAACAAAAATATGCAAAAAAGCCATGAAATTGTGCTCATATTGCACTGTTTTTGTGTCGCAGAAAATGAACACTTTCTTGTGAGACTGTTTTGTTCGATTTGAATATAATAACAATCTATGCTCTGCAAAATACTGTCGTTCTGTAGGCGTCATTTTCAATTTTCCACATGATTTTCTAGCATACTGATTTGCTAGTAGCCAAGGCGCTGCCTATGTGGCAACTGGCAATGCAGACTCTGCAAATAAGAATACTTACTTAAAAATTACTGGTCTGCCTTTCATATTCTACCACAGCCTGTTGCAAGTATAAATGTATGTTTGTTCTTGACCTGCGAGTCAAAAGACGACAGACTCATGACAACAGAGATAATGCACACAGAACTATTGCATCGCTCACAGGACTGTGTTTGGACTGTGTTTGGGGTGACACTGCTTCCATTCTGTCCCTGTATTTGCATTTTTCTCCTCTCCAAAGAACAAGAAAGAGGAAATGAATCATTAACTATCATGAGTTGTTCACAATAAGGAGTCGTTCAAAAGAATCAGATCATTTGCGAACGTCACATCACTAAACGACATCTCGTAACTACTTTTCACACTGACTCACCCACATTAGGAATCGGCCTTGAGTGAACTGGCTCCATCTCCATGCCCCTTTTGTGCCTCCTACCTGCCCACCCTCCTCCGCCCCACTCCCCCTCAGCCCCTTCACAATGACATGTACTTGGCCTGGGTAATTGGTTCGATCATTATTTGAGAGTTGAGTGCCAGCTGGGGGCCCGAGAAGGTCAGAGAACAGCATGAAGGAGCAGCTTAACTCTGCGTAGCCCTGCTCTCCATATGGCAGTAGACAAAGAGAGACACAGACAGACAGACAGACAGACAGAAACAACCAAGACCCAGCGGTGTGGCACAAATACGACTCCTCCCACCTTCGTATGCTGAAGAAAGCGTAAGTATTGATATTGACAAAGCTTTGACATGAACTTAAGCTACTTTAGAAGCTATAAGAAAAGACAAAAAGATCTTTATAACTTTATGTAATTTAACTCTTGATTTCAGTAAACTTGATCCAGCAACTGTTGTAATCAAATTTTGACACAATGTCCACTATATACTTGAAACTTGGGTTTAGAATGAATTATACTGGAATCAGTATGATAAATCTGAGGTGCCATGTTTTTCAAAAAATAATCAGCTGATGCATTTGCATATTTTACATCAGGGTTTTTTGCCTACTTTATGTTGTACTACAACACAGTCTTACTAGATGGCGTACTTTTACCACGACACAAAAACAGCGTTTTTGGACTACGACTTCACAGCTATTTTTAGTACTTATGTTACGCCGTGCATTTAGCACGATATGAAAAGAGTAAAAATGACACGAGATTTCACAGCGTCAAAAAAACACGAGTTTTAATTGAAGCCACGTGGGGACGTTTTCTTCAGGTGAAACAGGGAAGTTCAGGCATAAAGTTGCTAAAATTGGTAAGGTTAGGTCTGGGGCTTGGGGCAGGTTAAGATTAGAATCAGGATTTCATGAATATTCATAAATAAGAACACGTCTTAACAACCACCATTCAAATGAATGGTGACTGTGATGCGTACTATAATTACGCAGGACGGCAGTGAACTCGTGCTAATCATACCTCATTTACATTTTGTGTAATGTCGTGGTAAATGTACGCTTTCTTGTGAGATCGGGCTCTGTACTAAGAACCTTAATTTTTCTTCTATTTTTCACTCCATCTTGTAATTAATAGTGTAGGATTCAGGCAATATCTTGCTCGCTCTCTGATACACCTGCACATCTTTTGGCACCCAAACAGGCACTAGGTCTAGTAAAACAGTCGCAGGTAGGAAAAAAAAAGGCTCATATAAAGCGATTGTGAACAAATTCATCTTCACAGAGAAAAGAGTCATAAGGACGTGATTTAAAGTTGGTGTTTGAAGTTGGGAAGTTTGCAATGTTCACGGTCGTTTACAGAGCTTTGGTACATGGTACATGTTGTTTTAGTTGTTGTAATCTTTGTAGTTGAAGAATTTTGAAAGAGCATCGGAACTTTATTTTGTCTCTTTTTCTTGTGTTTTTCCTGCTAAAAAAGCCCGGGAGACTATTTTGAACGGCGCGCAGCATAGAGTGACAGATAAACTTACCAATAGTGACCCAGCAGTTGATTGGGTTTATTTATTTATTTATCGTTTATTTGACGGGGACAATGTACATTGATTAACATTTCTGTAAATGCACCAGAATTAGCCAGGAAGGCTATTTTTCATCTGTAGTCCCTGGACCGACTGTAATTGGTCATCCTAAAATGTTGAGTGTTTACTTTTCATATTGTTTTTACTGGTGTATTCCTATGGAAGTTCGGCAAAACTGACAAGAAACATGTCGGATTTGCCTTTATTTCCATGGTAACTGTTGTCGCATCTTGTTATACCACACCTGTGAGACTGTGGTACGGATTATCTCAGCAAAGGAGAAGTGTACAATAACACACATTTAGACACATTAATGTACATAGAAAACTTTTTATATATTTGAGGTTACGTTGTGAATAAAGTGTTATGTTTATGGTATTAGCAAGTCTATTTAGCAAATCTGTTCATTTCGATCTGTTGGTTTGGAACTTCTTGAATAATCTGAATAAAAAAAAACAAAACATTGCTTGACAAAAGACCAATTTATTTCCATATGGTGAGTTCAGCGTGACAAAAACATACGAAGCAGAAAAAATCATCAATCAAACAAGACTAAAACAAACCAGTTCATGACGTGCACAACATGAAACAAGCTCTTAAACCCTCCATAGCTCTACACCTTTATGGCGTCAGCTCATAGACGTTCTAATATATGGTGTGTGCTTCCCTCGCCTCATCGCAAACACAAATAAACGTCTGCAGGCCTGGCTGAGTACAAAGACTGAGGTAATTTATGAAGAGCGCTTTGACCCTTCTGTGGTAGCTCCAGCTCTGTGGGTCGTCCTCGGTCAGAAGACAAAAAGGGGTTTCTTCTTTCTTCTAGAGACATTTGTCAGTCTGTAGTGTTGCGTCAAGCTTGTGGATGTCCAAGAAGTGTGGGATATAGGGTTGCTTTGTTATCTGTGGAACGTTGTAATTGAAATAACTGTTAGTTGGTTTGTTAAAGGCTTTACAATTAAGGGAAAAAAAAAAAAAAAAAAAAAAAAAACTTCACCAAAGGATTTAAACACACTAGAAAAAAAATGACCAGAAAACAAGGGACTACGTGTGCCAAGAATTAGTAGTATACTACATATTTTGAGTAGATTTGGATTGATTTGAACCTGATTGTCAAAGCGAAGCGTCAAACACAACGTCATTCAGCCAAATTTAAGCTTAGAATATTTAACTTTGTTGTTTTCTCAGTGTAACTCATTTCAACACAGATTTGGACACATTTATGTTGAACTGGCAGAATATCGTTTATCGAGATATTCATTTCTGTCAATATTGCCCAGCCCTAGTTTTGCTAAAAATACATTTTATTCACCAGTAAGCATCTTAAAAGAGGTCAAAAGTTTCCTGTAGGACTTTGCCTATGGCCTTCCCCACAGCAGACCACACCCCCAAATATGATGTGCTATCAACTGTATCTATGGAAAACTTGCCTATATTAAGATGTCATCTTTGAATTAAGTGTATTTTTGGCACACCTAATACAAGTTGAGTCACAGCTGAATTTAAATAAAGGTTGTAGATGTAGATGTAGCATGTTAACATTTTGATTGCAGCTACCACTAGCATTGCTGGAAATGTGTATATAATTGAACCTTTGGATCACTTTATTTATCTCCATGTTTTCGTATCTTTATTTGACACAATATATTTTAAATTATGTTAGCATTTGTTGTTTTAGTTGTTGAGTAGTAAGTGGTAAAACTAAAATTAATGCACTGTTTGTATGTTTTCCTTATGGAGGGCCGTAGCTTTAATAACATAAAACAAACAGACAAACATGCTGCTCCACCTTGTGACGTCATAAAATGTTATTAGAGGAAGATGCTCCACGTCGTCTTTAAACTCCACACACCGTCAGAATTATTTGAGCAATTCAATCTCGAAATGGCCTATTTTTGCTGCTAAAGCTAATGTTTTAACCTTGTTTAATTTGCTCACAACGAGAAAAATTGGAGATTTAATGTATTCTCAGCTGAACAAAAGGAGAAACCGACTATACAAAGCAAGAAAAGAACAACAATTCTATTTTGTTTTAGTGTAATGTTGCATAAACCAATTTGACTGAAATGGCTGTTAACCTTAAAGCTACCACTTAATGACATCACAAGGTGGAACAAAGCACTGCATAAAATGATATAAACGGCTCTCTTGAAATATATTTTTGATTTTCTACTTAAAATCTATTACTCATGACCTTTTAAACCTCTATGCATTTTACAAAACCCCTCTAAATCCTTAACCCACCAACATTCCTCTTTACATTCAATCCAAATGTCATCTTTAAACCCATTCCGGGGTGCCAAAATCCCACTCAAACCCCAAATAAACAACTCCGGGGAACACACAGCTCGAGGTAATTTATGAGGACGACTTTGACCCGACTATGGAAAACTTCAGCTCTCGGTGTCGCCTTAGTCCAAATGAAAAGACGCCAACACTTGTGAGGTTAAAAGCCCTTTCTTCCCCTCTCCATTCTACCACTCCCCATGACCCCACCGTTCTCCCGGGTTACCATGGCACCCCGGCGCCCTTGGCAACCGTGCCCAAGTGCCATAAATCAGGTTTTTTACTGTGTACAAGTCCTTTTAATGTGCAAAGACTGACGGGTTTATTTGATACGGAGTCTATGGAAGGCTTTCAGTGGGCAGTTCTGGGAGGAAAATAATGCACTTTTTGTTTGATTGCGCGGCGTGAGAACCGGGATTCAAAAAGTTCCGTTGTCCGCAGATTCTTTGAACTGTCTGCACGCATTTGGGGAGAGGAGATGCAAGCTTGCTTCGGTCTGGAGAGCGGAGAGAAAACATGCACTGTTTCTCATGATTTCAAGTGTGATTTTGCAGAAAAGGAAGTGTAAATCTTCCAAGAATGTGTCTGAGATTGTTTGATGGTCCAATATTGTGAAATAATTGTATACTTAATTATATTTTGTAGAGTTGATGGGAGAAGAAACACGCACATCTGTAAACTCTTAAATTTATGAAAGGAGTCAAGACCGATGGTTGGAATCTGATAATATGTTTGTAGCATCAATGCTACTACATGGTTACAGCAGGTGGTCATACAGCATGGTCACATTATAATTTGCTTACTGAATAAAAATTAAATGTGAACGATATTAGATGCTGACCGGATCTGAACAAAGATAAACTCAAATTAAAACCAGGTCTAATCCAGGACTAAACAAGGTCTAAATCAAAATACAAAGACTAAGCCAAGCACTCACCAGGTGTTAAGTAGTGCTAACCTAAATGTATAAAAGTAAATAAGAAAAAATGTCATTTTTAATGTTTGGGAGCTGGGTTGTGAGCCAGATTGAACTCATTAGAGGGCCTGATCTGTCCTCCAAACCTTACGTTGAATAGCCCTGAACTACAGTGATCAAAAACAGAGCTGGAAAAAAAAAAAAACTTTATCCTTACATAGCAGATTTTTTTCCCCCAAAACAGCTCAATATACTGTATTTGAATACATCACTTCTTAGTTTGAGCCAATTTATTTTCCAATGTTTTTTTACTTTACTTATCCTATTTATTTGTTTTACTTTTTCTGTGTTTAGTCAGAAATGCTTTGAAACCAGTGAACTATAGTCTTTCTGTATGTAAGCAAATAATGCATGTATAAAAATCTGAATCCAGGCAAGGCTAGATATATGATATATATTTGTTTTTATATTGTAGCCTACAATTTTGAATTTGATAAATGCAATGATCTTGGTCTGGCCTTCCGCCACTTGTCTAAATTTGAATTTGGCCCTGGGATAAACAGAATAGTCACACACCTGTAATCAAAGCTGTGGACTTGGACTTGAGACAAACTTTTTTTTTTTTTGATGACTTGAGACTTGACTTGACGTAGACTTGGGACTTGGGAATTTGGACTCTTACTTGGAAGGCCAGGGAATTAGGAGTTGACTTGAACTTAAATATGGAGTTCTGTGACTTGGTTGATGCTTCTCCAAAAACAGATCCTGTAAATTAACCTTAAGACAATGAAACATGCTCACCATGGCATTTGTGACTATTTGAAATAGGATAATTTATTAAAATGTATAAAATTGTAGAAATACAAGATGTATTTGGTAAGTTTATATTAAGACTCTGAAACTAACTTGGACTTGAAGGTCTGTGACTTGGACTTGTCTTTCTTTGACTTGGGACTTGACTTGAACTTACCTTGCTTTGACTTGGGACTTAAACAAAATGCTTATACCACTGTGTGACCCAAACGGACATGAGCAGATCTAATACAGACCCAACCAAGGACTTTTCAATAGCTTGTTCATACCTGTTTGTCAAGTCATTTCTTCTAACACAAGTTGATGCTAACTTATTTGGAAATAACATATCCTGTATACTTATACCATGGTTAAGATCTCACAAGAGTTAGTTTAGTTTAATATGAGACCTTTAAACAACACATGTACTAGTTGTTTTTTTTTTTTTTTTCTAATACATCACTGGCATATGTCTCGAATACGTCCTCGGAAGCCATTAGATCTGAGAGTATGACAATCAATTCTGTAATAAAACTGTCTAATGGATAAATGTCAACTTGTATTCAGGGATCAATGAGAAATCCTTCCAGATCAATCACATCCAATAACAGCAGGCAGTAAAGCAGGCAGAAGAATAGCACAGTGTTGATGCATGTTTGTGGTCTTGTGGAGATAAAGTTATAACACGTGGCCTAACCAATTATTTAACTATCAAAAATTCTCACAAATCTACATAATGTCGTCTGTTTGTGTATGTACATACTTTGGAAACACATGTGTTCAGTGAAATCTCTTTCAGAAATGTCCAAAATGCACACATCAAGAAAACCCAGCCTCGCCTTTCCATCTTTAGTTTTATCATCATTTCAACACAGGTTCCACGCCCTTTTTCTGATAAAACTCTCGTGTGAGCTGACGCCAACTGGCAACGCCGCTTTACAAGCCCCAGCTGCTGTTTGGTCTACCCGTAACTGCCTTTTTTTTTACACATCAATCCACTTTGCACCGTTTTGCTTCTTTCTCATTAATCTTTACAGCTTCTGAAAGCACGGCGTCGGTTAAACTTTGTCGTAATAAGCTGACTTTGAGGCCTATGAAAGCTCTTTTGGGAGTTGGTTTTGATCAGGGCTACGAGACACGAAGCTAATTCCGTTCTCGCGTCGCTTATGAAGTCTCGTGGCGGTGATGGATTGGACCGGTTCCCAAGGTCTCCAGGGAGAAAAGAGTCACAATGGCGTCTTTCAAATTCTGCTTTCAGTCATGATCAGAAATGTCTTAGGATCTTGATGTGTTTGGAAGCAGGTGGTGGTAATGACAACATAAATTGGTCTGAGATTCTGTGACATGCTAACGCGTTAACTCGTGTTAGCAGGTAATAGCGCTACGATATGCGCCTTGTCAAACGTAATATTAATAATATTGTCGCTTTTTGTGTCACGCTAACGCAGGTTGACGTTAAAAGGCAAAAAAAGAAAGGTGTTGTCCATGAAATAAGACAAGAATCAAAATGCTAATCTTGGAAGTAAATTGCTAATCTTCATCACATTGTATTATTGCAACAACTCAAATGTTATTCTGTTGGGGATTATCTCAAGAGGGAATTTCATAGCTTCAAAGTGATCTAAGTAACTTTTCTGGTCAAGGGTTCGCCAACTACTTGTCTCCATAGAGATGTTGTGTCTTTTAATGCTCCATAAGATGTGTCCAGGTGTTTGTATCTTTTGATTTGGAATCCTTTTTGGAATGACATTCAGTTACCTCAGTCATGTCAGTTTAAAAGCAGTTGTGTCAAAGCAAAAAAGGAGTTCCGGAGTGCCCATTGGATTTGGGAAGATTATTGTATAACGTACCATGTGATCTTCAAGATTTGGGATAAAAAAAAGTCTTGAGAAAGAAGAAATCCAAGGCACGGCAAGATTTTTATTGTCTAAATGCCAAAGTGTTTCCTGTTAGCAAGTCTTCATCGGGATAGTTATGTTAAAGTTGTGTATTACTTTGCTTTTTCACACCAAAAGTGAGTATTTAGCTCATTCGAAGTCTAACAAGAAGGTGAGAACAGATTGTCTGTCTTTTTATGAACTGTAAAGCTTTAATGTATAAGAGAAAAAGAAATGCATTCCAAGAAACAGATGATTCTGAGAATTGTATCCATGACAACATGATTGAAACATATAATCAGGTTCACACCAGACTGACTCTGACTGAGTTCTACAATACATCAGTCGGGGTCAGGGGTGGGCAATTATTTTTCCCAGATTGCCATATTTGAACCCAGACAAGTTGGTGTGACAAATTATCATTATTGTAAGTACATTTTATGTAAAACAGACTTTTTTCATCCACTATTTTGACCATTTACTATGATAAACACTGGACAGGAGGCGAAAACACATGCTCCAAAGCCAAATCAATCAAATAAAAGAGCAGAACATTCTGGAAAACGTGGAGGGGGCAATATCTGAAGTCTAAGTGTGTCCATTATCGTCGTCATGTGTTTACTAGTTTGTTTTTGTTCCACATTTGGGTGGAAGCATCAAAACAAACTATGCGTTAATGCTTTTTTACGTACATTTGCTTAACCTACCCCAAGCCACTGTCCTAAACTTTCCCATTTCATTAACTTGAAGCCTAAACTTAGCAGTTAAACCTAGAAAAAATGTCGCCACGTGGGTTCAACCAAAACTTGTTGGCTTTTCGTAACACATTGACGTACAAAAGACATGAAAACGTGCTTATCAGACATTTTTGACGTTTTGTTGTACATCTGTTTTCTTCGGAGAGTGTGTTGAAGTGTTTGCACAACGATTGCCAAAAAAATGACTTGAGAACAAGAGTATAGGTATTCGATTTTTGTCAGTTCTTGTCTCAATACATGGGTCACGATTCTGATATGCTAATAAAATATGTTTTTTCAATAAATAATAGTACCTCCTTAACTCCTTAAACCATTACTTTAAAATCTCTAAAGTGTATACCTGCTGAATCACTTAAGTAGATACCTGTATTAATTTAATACTTTCCTATTCACTCAGGGAGCCTAATTAAGTATCCATAAGCAACCACTTGTTTCAAACCACCCAATTATCACTTTATTAATATAAAATAAGAGGTCAACTCTGCACTTTATTCTCCCTCTTTTGTTTTGCCTTCTATAGCGACGTCTCTCCAGACAAAGGGCTGTAATTAAAGGGCTCACTCGGACTTAGCGCTTTTGTTCGGTCCCCCAGGCTAATGCTAATGCTAAGGCTAATGCTAAAGGGTTAGGGATAATGAGATGTATGTTTGCACACAGTTCACTGATGCGTCCGTTCACACTTGCAGTGCCACATTTGGGCCAGCGCCAGGGCCGACACAGGCTAATCCCTCTGTCCCGCTGGAGACGAGGCTAAGAAGGACACAGACGGGATTAAATAAGCATGAAGGGGGTTTTACTGTGAAGTGGGGGAGTATATTTTTAAGCAAATATTAAAATTTTATTGCCACATGTTTTATTTTACTCGTGAAAACTCAATGAGCTAAAACGTTAAATGTTATAATTAAGGAAGATGAGTGCTTCAGTCAGTTGTTAAATAGGAAAAATAAATAAAAAGCAGGTGCTCTTCAGGATCTGAGTGACAAACTCTGGTTACAAAATAAATAACATTTATTATAATGAACTTCAGCTGGATAGAAAAGTCTAAAACATCAGCCCTGTTTCCATAGGCTTGGTTCGGGGCGGTACTGTACAGTCTTGCGCAAAGTGAGCCGTTTCCCCTCAGCCACTTTTGGCTCTGCTTTGCCAGTGAACCCTGGAGCAGACTAGGGTCAACTGGCTCATTGTGGTCCCCCTTTTAAGCACGATGATTGGACAAGAGAAAACAAAGGCTCAGGTGAAAACCAAATGGAAAAAAAAGATAGAAACATGAAAAAATGTGCCTTACCAAGGGTCAACTTGATCCTGTGACAAACTGCCATATTTTTAGTGATGAAAACTTTAGTTTTTGTTCCAAGATACTTAGCAAAGCTAAGTGGTTGACACAAAATGTGTCCAACATACACTCTAAAAAAAGATAGAAAAACTACCAATCTAATTGGTTAAGCTAATTTTGGTTAGATTAACCAGATTATTGGTCAGAACAGGACCAATCTGTTGCTTTTAAGATAACCATTTTTTTTTAATTACTACAGAGATTCTCAGTGTATCTCTGTACCATTTTCTGCTTAATCACAGCTAACCTACATTTTTGTGCCTGTATGAGTTTAACAGTGACAACTCATGACTTGGTTAAGAAGAACAGACTCCCATTATACAGTTTCTGCAGCTTTGTAAACTATTAAGTTCATAAGACGTTTGGCCTTGAAAAACTTGTAGATATGCTTATTCGACTGAAAACAACCATGCTATGAGTTAGCAAAACATGCTTTTAAACTGTTTCCTTTTTAATATTAATAATTGAAAAAGTTTAATGTTGTGGATATTTTGTCTGACACCAAAATGTGTTAAAATAGGTGTTTAGCACCTTCGGCTCAAAGATCACGTGTAATGTAAAAAAAAAAAAAAAAAGAAAAATCTGCCCCTCGGCAAAACATAGTTGAATAGCCCTGGTCTAGTTCAGTAATTCTTATGAAGCATGCGTCTATTGATGTAATGCTTTCCTGATATTTGGATGTTATACAATGTGGAGTAGACTTAATACACATTTATTTCTTTTTTAGTCCATTTGAATCAAAAGTAGAGACTTAGCTGAGGTGTGATTGGTTCTCTGATCCAGATGACAGTTTTCCGCAGTCCTGACTCTGGAGTGGCTCGGTTTATCCAGGCCTGAATAATTCTACTGGACACGACACGACAGAAAAGGCTGGCTGAGTGCTTTGCTGTGTCACTTTTAAATGCACCTCCGTAAAGGTCTTTTCACTGTCCACGTATAGAGCCTGGCTAACTGAGGCACAGTGAACACGACAGGATATGTATAAGAGATTTTATTTTCTTTTTTTATATGTTTTCAGTTTATGTTAAACAATTGTAAACTATTCAATCAGTAGACAGTTGTAATAAGCTTTGACAGGTCATTTTAACTTGAAAAACAGATCATTTAAACGGGGGAAAAAAAATGTATATAGCACTTTTCAAGACATCCAAAGTGTTATGCTTTACTGTATGTTTCATTAAGCAGAGGTAAACTACTCTTGTAGCCACAGTTACCCTGGAACAGACTGACAGAAGCAAGGCTGACATTTTGTGCCATCAACCTCTCCAACCTCTCCAACCTCTCCAACCACCTCCAACCACCTCCAACCATTCACACACATCAGATCCAAAAGAGGCAATTGGGTGAAGTTTCTTGTCTAAGAATACAACAAATTATCCTCCAGTCGTTCAACTGTGACGACTGAGGTTGCAGCTCTCTCCCATCCAAGTACTGCCCAAACCTAACCTGCTTAGCTTCTGAGATCTGGTGGAATCAAGCTTTGGTATGGCTGCATAATTCAGTGATTAATACAATGTTTCTTGGTAAAGTAAAACTCTTTTTAAACTCAAATCATTTTGAAAAGGTTATGCACTGATTACTGGATTACTGCAGCTTATATTGGTTTGTGTTTAAATCTATTCATGGTCTGGCTCCATCTTGTTTGGCAGAAATGCTGTTTGCACACCACAGTCAGAGCACTCAGCATGACCAGTGTCTGCTGGCCTGTCCTATAGGTCCAGACTGAAGACAAAAGGAGACAGAGCGTTCTGCTGGACTGTCCCAGGTCCAGACTAAAGACAAAAGGAGTCAGAGCGTTCTGCTGGACTGTCCCAGGTCCAGACTAAAGACAAAACAAGTCAGAGCGTTCTGCTGGACTGTCCCAGGTCCAGACTAAAGACAAAAGAAGTCAGAGCGTTCTGCTGGACTGTCCCAGGTCCAGACTAAAGACAAAAGGAGTCAGAGCGTTCTGCTGGATTGTTCTAGGTCTAGACTAAAGACAAAAGGAGTCAGAGCGTTCTGCTGGCTTGTCCCAGGTCCAGACTAAAGACAAAAGGAGTCAGAGCGTTCTGCTGGCTTGTCCCAGGTCCAGACTAAAGACAAAAGGAGTCAGAGCGTTCTGCTGGATTGTTCTAGGTCTAGACTAAAGACAAAAGGAGTCAGAGCGTTCTGCTGGACTGTCCCAGGTCCAGACTAAAGACAAAAGGAGTCAGAGCGTTCTGCTGGACTGTCCCAGGTCCAGACTAAAGACAGAAGAAGTCAGAGCGTTCTGCTGGACTGTCCCAGGTCCAGACTAAAGACAAAAGGAGTCAGAGCGTTCTGCTGGCCTGTCCCAGGTCCAGACTAAAGACAAAAGGAGCCAGAGCGTTCTGCTGGATTGTTCTAGGTCTAGACTAAAGACAAAAGGAGCCAGAGCGTTCTGCTGGCCTGTCCCAGGTCCAGACTAAATACAAAAGGAGTCAGAGTGTTCTGCTGGCCTGTCCCAGGTCCAGACTAAATACAAAAGGAGTCAGAGCGTTCTGCTGGACTGTCCCAGATCCAGACTAAAGACAAAAGGAGTCAGAGCGTTCTGCTGGACTGTCCCAGGTCCAGACTGAAGACAAAAGGAGTCAGAGAGTTCTCCAGAGCCAGCTCAAAACTATAGAATTCTCTCTTTCTTTGCACAGAACCCGGCATTCTTGTCTAGATTTAAATATGGCCATTCAAAACCAAATCTAAACTTTTTTTTTTGTCTTTAGTAGCCATGTAGGACGCAAAAAACAAACTAACAAACAAACAAACAAAAAAGGCAGAATCTAGAAACTGCTTTTTGTCAGACAGAAGTGATTCGCAGTAATCCTACTTTATTTATTCATTTACAGTAAACCAATTTTCATTAGAGCTAATATCGTCGCCTTCCTGTTTGAAAGTGTTTGTTGACTTTGGTTCAGGGGTCCGGTCTTTTTTCATTTGCGCCAATTAACTGAGAAGGATATAATTACGTGTGACCAGATCTCACCCGCCGGCCCCTCCATGGCACCATTAGCAGTTAGCCGGGCCCCTGATTAGCATGTCGGTCACAGGGGAAGCCGCCGGCCCTCGGTTAGCCACATAATTGAGATCCTAATCACACTTGGACTACATGTGTGTTGCCTTCAAGTGCCTGGGAGTGAAGCAGTCAGTGTTGGGTTTGTGATTGATTGACGTTTGGTGTAAAATGATGGATTGGTTTGTGCACTGATGCCGTTTTGACACACGTCTGCAGCTGTTTCAACATTCTTACAGAATTCTTTCAAAATGTAATGGTTAGTCTGCAGTTCATTACTCATTTCACTAAAACAAAGTGAACATGATTTAACGTGCCTATGACAACTTTTCACCAATATTAACTTAAAGGAGACCTATCATGTTAAAATCAATTTTTCTAAGTTTCTACCCTTGTTCTAGCTGCCTTCTCTCATCCTTTGTTTATTTAATGTTTTATGAGTTCCTGCATGTTTGAGTAATCTTGTATTGTCCTGCAGCTAAAGATTGAAGGCTCAAAAAGCCCCATCCTCACCTTTCATCTATCCCGCCACTTGTCTGTATCTAATTTGATTTGTCAAAAATTAAGATTCTTATTCAAGCATGTATTAGTCGGGGAGCCAAAGTCTGAAAAGCTCGATAAAAAGAGCTGAACCTGACATGGACTGCTGTACTTTTTATTTGTGATTTTTTTTGTTTTTGTTATTGACCCTGAGAATCAATACTTAGAGGGTCTGCCTTGCTGGAAATTATATGAAAATATGACCCAAGGCGGGTGTCGACTGTGCGTATTTGTGATCATGGACAACATCTTTAATTGTGGCCCAACATGGTTGGTCAAAAATAGGGTTGCAAATGACATTTGTTTGATTAGTTCAGGGGTGTCGAACTAATTGTGACAAGAAGCCACATTGGCATCTTGATTGTCCTCGAAGGGCCAGTTGTAACTAAAACTAACCTTACTAATCTTTGACGTATACAAATAATAATTGTATTTGTAAATTGTACATTTATTTGAAGGAACAATTACTGAATAAACATCTGCATTGGTCTGAAAAATGACTTACTCTTTAGGTTTTAGACAAATATTTCTTAAGGTTAAGACACCCAGATTACTATTGGCTAGTAGATCTTACAAGACCTTGAGGGCCAGATGAAATGAGGTGGAGGGCCAAATCTGTCCCCCTGGCCTTGAGATTGAAATATGTGGATTAGTTTGATTAACTGATTAGCTGCTCAGGTCATTGATTTCGATATTTTAGAATCTTGATAGCAGAGTGAGACGTCCTGTCATGACATCTAAGATAAATCTGTGTCAAAAACATAAACAGTGTTTGACAAAAAAGCAGCAGAAGAGTTCACGGAATCGTATCTTTTAAGTTTTCTTTCATGTAGTAACTTTTGTGAACGTAAAAGCACGACTAGCACATTGTGTTACAGTTTAGCATTTTGAAAATATTGTGAAATTTGAGTCAAAGTCTGGAGCATTGGAGTGCTAGCATACTTAGCATCTATAGCTTCATACGGATTTACAAATCTATCATCCGCAACCATAGATCAGGTTTCTCTTTTCGCAGATGTACAAAATCAGCAGAGAACAGGTTACAAGTAGAGGTAGTTCTATACTGTAGAAAGCCATATTGCAAAGAACAAAATGGTGGCTAACTCTCTGATCCTAAAGTCCGATTGGTAAGATTGGTGCACCCCTAACATTCCTAGTCATTATTAATAAAAGCAAAGATATTCTGACTCTGACAAATCACAAAAGACCATATTTTGACAAATGCTCCTTATCCTGTCTCACACGTTACCAAATAAACTGATGGAACCTCCTCACACGGATGACACCACAGCGGGGGGGAGGGTTCAGGGGGTCACGACCAGGTATAATGGCCGCCGTGATGATGCATCGTTTCAATTTGGTCCATCAGTGCAGTGTAATAATCAATGATAGGATCGAGGGTGAGCGCTGTGACAAAAGCTACGCGTCATTTGTATCAGTGAGTTACAACGGTGACATCACAGGTGCCATGGCAACCAATCAAATCATCTCAAATGGATTTCGATGGAAAGACGTGTAGTTGTGGAAATACTCAGTGATCAAATAAAAAGGTTTGTAGTTCAAAGAAAAAAAAGTCTTTCATTCATTTATTTTCTAACACTGGTTCACATTTGAGATTGTTGGTGACTGGAGCCTATTCCAGTGGCTTTGGGCTTGAGGTGGGAACACACTGGACAGGGGCCAACTCATTATAAGGTTAAAGGAAACCTAATACTTTTATCAGTAGTAAACTAGAATATGTACATCAGCAGTACTTTTTGTTCATTGTAAAACACAAAATTAACTATTTCCCTGCCAGCCCTGTTCTTGCTTTGACTATCCTTTCATTATTCTGTCCCCTTTTCATAGGCAAGATTAGTTTTGGCTTTTGAAGACAGCAGGGGGTACTTGTTTCAATAAAAATGTGACATCACAACATTCAATATTAATTCTGACAAATATTGGGACGTGGAAGCTAAAATAATTATTGTCTATATGCAGCTTGTTTTGGTGCTTGTTTAGGAACACTGAGAATTTGCTTGACAGGTTCAACGTTTTACAGGCCTCAGCATGTCCACGTGTCTTTAGCATAAGTACAAGACTGTTACAAATCTATGCCACTGTTTTTGACCAAGACTGACAACAAACATTTTTTGAAAATCCTCCAAAAATTGTGAGTAACTTCCACTTTAAGATGCTGAGAAAACGTCAGCTTCATAAGAAACTAAACTCCTTAACAGCCTTTACGCCAAACTCCACCAAACTCCAGCTGGTTATTTAGATAAAAATGAATATTTCATGGGTGGAGTTTGCATGTTCTCCCCATGTCACGGTGGGTTTTCTCCGGGTACTCCGGTTTCCTCCCACCTCCAAAAACATGCATGTTTAGGTTAATTGACCAGTACTGTAAATTACGCTTGTGAGTGAATGAATGAGAGAGTGAAAGGTTGTCTGTCTAACCCTGCGACGAGTTAGCCACTGTCCAGGGTGTTCCCCGCCTAAGGCCCAAAGTTACTGGGATAGGCTCCAGTCACAAGCGACCCCTAACGGGATTAAGCGGTAGAACATGAATGAATGAATGAATGAATGAATGAACAATAATTAGTAAAATACATAACCTACAATCATGTTGAAATACATTTTTTGACTGGTCAGATAAACAGATAACAAATATTAAAATAAACCCAGCAACAGGCTAAACACTAAACTGGAATGGCCTTGACAAGAAAAGTAGGCAGGGCGGGACAAGGTGAAGTGCCGATACTTAAGATTTAACAAAATCCAAACCTAAACCGACATCTCTGTTACCTGTTGCCTGACGTTAGCATGCCTGACGTTAGCGTACCAGCCTAATCCAGCGTTCCCGCCACGTCTCTTTGCGTCAACGGGGGGCCTGCTTGGTGCATTATTTACGTCCCGTGCGTGGCTCTCCTGCTGGGCCCAGACGCTGACATTTGCACACTCACACTGGAGATACTGCTCGGGCTCGGGTAAATGAGACACTTTACAGGTGTGGGGGCCCTCCTGATCCGACCCGCAGAGCATGCTGGGATGTCGTATGGCCTTGTTAGCTCCGGCGCAACAACAAACGCTCGCTGCGACACTCCCAGAATATACACGCTTTTGAAAGAAATACATCTGTGAGTCAGGAGGCGCTCTGTTCTGTTGGAAAAACAAAAAAAAGACTGAAAAGTTGTCAACAAATGTGTTCTAAATATGGAAATGAAACAGAAGAAGTCACTGCAAAAACACATTTCTTATTCTAGTTCCTGTGTCTTATTTCTAGCACAGTATTTCTGTTAGATTTGGTTTGAGATGAGACAACTTGAAAATGTTGTCGAGTCAAAATGGGAATAAAATGTTATAATTTTTTACCTATCGACATTTTATATCATGGACATGGCAACTTTTTACTTTGATCAATGTCATTGGATTTTTAGCTGGATCAAACCAGGACTGTACAATGTCTAAAACTGGACTAAACCAGGACAAAAACTGGTTCAGACCTGGACTAGACTAAACCAGGACTATCGGGACTAAAATGTGACTAAACCAGGACTAGATCAGGAGTAAAACTGGACTAAATCAGAACTAGACCAGGTCTAAAACTGGACTAAACCAGGACTATCAGGACTAAACCAGGACAAAAACTGGTTCAGACCTGGACTGGATTAAACCAGGACTACAAGGACTAAAACTGGACTAAACCAGGACTAGCAGGACTAAAACAGAACCAAATCAGAACTGGATCAGGACTAAAACTGCATTAAATCAGGACCAAGCCACATCTAAAACTGGACTAAACCATGACTATGAGAAATAGAACTGTACTAAATCAGGACTAAACAATGACCATCAGGACTGAAACTGGACTAAACCAGGACTACACCATGACTGAAACTGGACTAAACCAGGACTAGACCAGGACTGAAACTGGACTAATTTGCAACTAAACCAGGACTAAAACTGGACTAAACCAGGACTACGCCAAAACCAAAACTGGACTAAACCAGGACTGGACCAGGACTACACTAGGACTAAACTAGACTAAACCAGAACTATCAGGACTAAAACTAGACCAAACCAAGACTAAAACTAAACTAAACCGGCATCAAAACCTCTCTCAACCATGACTAAACCAGGACTAAAACTGGACTAGAGCAGGAGTAAACCACGGCTAAAACTGGACGAAACCTGGACATACAGTATATGGAGGAAAAAAATAATTGCTATCAGTAAAATGTAATAAGTAACACAACTTGTTGATCGATTTAATTAACTCAAAACTTAAGCCTTAGTTTCAGTTTTAATTGGTGCTATAAGTGCTCTGACTTTAATGATGTGAATGCAACACGTCTGTCTCTCATTACCACGGCCACTGCTCGCATATGCTAGCACGTTTCTACATTAGCTTCACTGTTAGCGCCTGCCTGATCCGTCTCGTCTTGCTTTCTGAGCGCGTGCACAAGTCTTTGAATCAATGAGTCGGGATTACTGGCTTTTACTTCAAAGTTGAGCCCCTTTTTCTTCGCCCGGACCGGCTGTCAGTCACACTTCCAAGAAAAAAAAAAAAAATGCGAGGTCAGATGAGTTGAATGTCAGTCACAGATTGGGGGATAATTAATGTTTCATAACAGATTTAATGAAACCATAAAACAAAGTGAATTCGGTTCCGTTGACAGAATGATGATGTGTTTGAGTCGAAGCCATGCTGCTGTCGCTCGGAGCCTGAAGACACATACTTCATCACCTCTCTGCTACAAAAGGTTTTTTAATGTGTTTGTAGGTTTTATTGGCTCAGCAGGGTTTCTTGGATTGTTCAGGTATGTCTCAAACAATTAGAATATCAAGAAAAAGTTCAATATTTTTTTGTAAATGGATGCTGAAAGCCGCAGTGTGTAGTTTAGATTTGTGACACATGAAGTGAAATGATTGAAGTTTGGACTCTTCTGGTTTAAGAGGGTTTGCATGAGTTACTGCATCAGTGTTGTGAGGTCTGTAGGAGATGGGTCTGTACCTCCGCTTAGGTCGACTTGAAGCTCAGAGGCCTTCAGCTCATCTGCACAGCTGGTTCTGGTGTCTCTCATCTTTTTCTGGATGACTTTAGAGATTCTCCATGAAGTTAGCTCAGGTGAGTTTGCAGACCAAACAAACGAGCCCGATCTCACAGGAAAGCGTACATTTACCACGACATTAGACAATATGTAAATTAGGTATGATTAGCACAAGTAATTATAGTACACGTCACAGTCCCCATTCATTTCAATGGTGGTTGTTAAGACGTGTTCTTATTTATGAATATTAATGAAATCCTGATTCTAATCTTAACCTGCCCCAAGCTCCAGACCTAATCTTACCAATTTTAGTAACTTTATGCCTGAACTTACCCGTTTCACTTGAAGAAAACGTCCTCACGTGGCTGCAACCAAAACTCGTCCTATTTTGACGCTGTGAAATCTCGTGTCATTTTTATGCTTTTTCATATCGTGCTAAATGCACAGCGTAACATAACAAACACAGTAACACTGTGGTCACTGAAGCAGCTTTTGGTTCCTTTTCCAGTGTGGACATGAGTTAAGTCCTGCTCAAACATCAAATCAGAATCTTCATAAAGCCTCACAGCAGACAGAGACATGATGTGCTCTAAAACAGTGGTTCCCAACCTTTTTTCCTCGAAGCCCCCCCTGACTGAACGGGAGACTTGTCGAGCCCCCCCTGTTTAAACCGGTGGCCTCTAAATTGTTATTGTATGATGAAAATTAGAATTTAAAACATTGATTTCAGCCAAATAAAGAACTATTGTGGTGTTTTGGTGCTTAGATTTGTGCTTTTTACTAATAAAGTTTCACTTATAGCTACTTTTAGAACTTGACCCTCTGACCAGACAAAGCTCTGGGGACCCCCTGAAATCTCAGGCGCCCCCCCCCCTGAGGGTCCCTGGCCCCCAGGTTGGGAACCACTGCTCTAAAATGTCTTTTAGAATGTACTTTGACGGAAGAAAAAGCTCAGTGGACCAACAGCAGCAGATGATGTGGATTCTTTAAAGGCTCAAGAAACATTTACAAATGTTTAGACTTCGTTGCATCTTCAGTGTCACCAGAACTGCACAATTCTCAACTGATTAAACTTGTGAAGATGCTGGTTTCATGTTTGAGCAGGACTTAACTCATGTCCACACTGGCAAATAAACCAAAAGCTGCTTCGCTGACAACACTGTGTTACTGTGTTTGCTCGCTCTGCAAACTCACCCGAGCTGAACTTCATGGAGAATCTATACAGTCTTGTCCAGAAAAAGATGAAAGACAACAAAACCATCTCTGCGGTCGACCTGAGCAGTGCCACAGACTGATCTCCTCCAGACCTCGCCACACTGATGCAGCAACTCATGAAGAGGAAGACACAAACAAGTATTGGAGCATAGACATGAACAGACCTTTCAGAAACCTGATTTCATAATTATCAGTTGTAATTAGTGACTTTTAATGCACCTTAACGCAGTAACAGTGCAATAAATGATCTTATAATGACATTTTTAGACACTTAAAGGTGCACCGTGTAACTTGAAAGCTTGTCTCTCCTCTATCAGCGATTGTGAGCAGCAGAGACACTTCAGAAACCGGCTCAGTTCCTTCCGACTGACAGCAGGACTGACCTTGTCTCCGTGTCCTCCTGCCTCAGAAGCTCTACGTCTTCTGAATAATTGATCCGTCTTCACTTTCTGTACCTGACTGTCCACTCTCTACGACACTGTTATTTTCTCCTGTCCGCTGTCCACCAAACACTACTTCCGCAACACTGCCTGCAGCCACGCTAACCCGAAGAGTTTGAAATATAGACAAAGCTTTTTCAAACATTTTTGGGGACTTTTTTATAGGCTTAACTTCTAAATAGTGCTTGGTTTGCACTGCTCATTGAAAGTACTGTACTTTTGAGCAAGACCACCGGCACATTTTATCAGACTTTTAATACCTTCTGGTCATCAATATCTGATGTCTCTGTGATCAGAACGAATCACTACACTTCATGTCTTGTATTCAGTCCAGTCTTCACAGAAAAAGTAGATATACCACAAAACGTCAAAAATGCATTATGAGCAAGTTTTTACGCCTTTTTTATTTAAATATGTTGCGAAAGGCCAAAACGTAAAATAACCACGAAGTTTGGTTGAAGCCACGTGGTGACATTTTCTTGGATGCTTAAATGTTAACCTACCCCAAGCCCCAGTCCAAGGGTACCATTTTAGTAACTTGAAGCCTAAACTTACCCTTTAAACCCACAGAAAATGTTGCCGCATGGCTGCAACCAAAATTCTTTGTTTTTTTGCATTTTGGCTTTTCGTTTCTACACATTTTTTGTGTGTCTATATCAGAAATGCTCAAAGTGGGGACCGGGGCCCTAACTCGGCCCTCCAAGGAGTTGAGTTTGACCCGTGAAGAGGTGCTGAGACTTGGTTGGAATGTCTGATTAGATTTTCAGTTGAAAAGATTGTCACTAAAATAGTTTTATTCTGGTAAAACATGTTCAGAAAACACAATTTCATCACTCTCTTACAATAAATACACTTTATAGATGCAACCTAGAATTATGTTTGGCCCTTGGCACTGCAAAATCCTTTGGATTGGCCCTTCGAGGAAAAAATGACATTAATTTTGGCCCGCTAAAGGAAAGAAGTTTGGGCACCCATGTAGATGCTGTAGATCCAATCTGCAACCTAACAACAGGAGCTTGATAAGATGATTAAAATGTTGCTCCCTGTCCATGGTGATTGTGTTGGTCAGTCGGGTGCTGGGTAGAGCATTATTTATTATGCTACCTGTGTGATCTTGAGAAGTTTGTTTTTGTTGAAGCCATGCAGTAACATTTTCTTAGTGTATCGGGGCTAAGATTAGGTCTGAAGTTACAAAAATGGATAAGTTTAGGTGTTCATTTTCTTCTTTTTTTGTAAAAAGTTGAACACAAACCAAGCTGCATAACTGAGCGGGACACCAGACCAAAACAGCTGAACAACACATCTAAAATCTTACAGTAACATGTGTTTTTAACCATCCCATATGTGCCTTTTTGTGAATGAGGTCACACCTGTTTCTCAATGGCCACAGTAAAAGAAAAACTACAGCACTGTCGCCATTGTCTTTGATCAGTTCCAGTGCTTTTTTTCTCTGGGCCCAGAAGCATAAAAGTGTACGCTTAAATGTGCCACAGACAGCATCAGCGTGGAGGAGACAGCTGCGCCGTTTTACACTTGCACCTGTAGCTTCGGCAAGGTCCAAGACAAAGGGAGCAAAGAATAACATACAGTATGAAAACTAAGTGTGAAACAAGCCCAGTTGTGGTCATTATGTTTATGGACAAAGGGGTTTTCTACAACTGGCTGTAGACACTTCTCAAATGTGTAAAGAACTGTATTCTAAAGGTTTGTGCCATTTTAAAGGCTGTTGTCAGTCATACGAATTCTTAGTTGACTAAGACAAGCCCTGTTTGTTGATTAATCGACAAAAAAAATGCCATGTATAAAGTTATCAAAACCTACATTTTCCTATGATCTGAAGAAAACAAAAAATCTGGAAACTACAAGAAACTTTATTTGGCTCCTGGGCCATTTTTTTTATACCAGCCCAGTCTCTGAATAAAACAAAGATATACGTATGTACAACGAAATGCCAAAACAGATGATAAGCACAATTTCGCACAATTTTTTTAATATTTTGGTTTTTCGCAACATATTGACATACAAAAAAAAGATTTTAATATATGCTTATCGTACATTTTTGACTTTCCGTTGTATACAGTATCTACGTTTTCTGAGACTTTGTTGTTTTATACATCTCTGACGTTGTAGATCTCATCTGTTTGTCAGGTAGATTTTGTTTTGTTTCATCACTCAACACAAATCCAACAGTAGCATGAAACAATAATTACATTTAATATAATGACAAGAGTCATGTCAGTATGACTTGACATTGACTTTAATGAAGATAGTTCTTTTCACACAGTATGAATCTTTATCAGATCCTACTTTTGTTGTTGTTGTTGTTGTTGTTGTTGTTCCAGTCTCCATTTTAGGCTAGTTCTAGAGCAGGGACTATGAACTAGGGCCCTCTTTAAGGACTTTTTAGCTCCTGCTTTGAGGCAGTTATTTCAGTCAAACCAGAAACTTTAAGGTGACACAAGCACATTTATAGAAGTAGTACATAAGCTTTATTTGTACAGACACATTGTCACAAAGTGCTTCACCGTGAGATGGTTTACAGCAACATCCCTCCCCACTCAGTGATAGTAAGTAGCCTGCCCTAGTCAAAAAATCCTTTTGGATTTTACACTGTCTTATTTGGTGTGGAGTGCCAGGAGGAAACCACCCAGACAAGGGGAGGAACATGCAAACTCCACACATAAAGGCACAGGTCATGTGGTTCCTCTGACTATACAGGGGTTGGGGAATGTGGGATCTTAGTTCCATGTGTGAAAACAGCAATAGTAATGTAGTTGCATTTTATGGTAATCTTTGTCTTCTTGAAGCGACTCAAAAAATAAAAATAAAATTTTCAGCTTTTTACCTAACTTACTACAGCAGTATCACATAGACTTTTTGGAAACCGGAAGACATTTCTTATCACAATTCATATCTGTGATTCAAATATATGACAAAATAAGCTGTTGTGGATTTCTGAAATACACCTTTAAGAATAAAACAGAAAGTTTGTCTGAATTTAAGTATACAAGTTTATTATAAAAAGCATAAAAAGTGTAGAGAGCATAAAGAGAATAAAAGTATAAAAAGTGTGCACACAAAGAGCCCTATGCTGTCCCTCCAGGTCCCATCTGTCCCTACTCTCCCCATCAGTACGTCACAGACATATTAAAGGCAGAAAGGAGGCGTAAAGCCCCTCACAGAGATGTTGAAAACAGGACCAAAAGATTTGTAATCACTGAACCTACAGACATATCATAAACAGTTCAGTCTAGTCTAAGCATAAGCATCATTATTATCAAAGTGACTCAAGGCTGGGTAGTTTATCTCAGAACATCCTGAACTCACTCTAATATGACTGTCTAACACATGTCAATGTATTAGATGAATTAGCATTAGCATTAAAGATATTAAAGATTTCTACAACAATTCCTCCTCTTGATAACAATAAACAAAGTTTATTTTAATCAAATTCAAGAAATCAATCTTTAATGAATAGCTAAGAAACACGATGCAACTGTTTTTCATAAGTTTTCCTAAGTTGTAGTCAAAGCTGAAAGAATAAGGGTTAGTGACAATACAAGCACAAGTATCAAAATAGAACATTGAGAAAACCACCAGAGTCTCTGTCAGACTAAGTCAAGGAGCAGTGCTCTAAACGCGCAGAGCTAACTTTTTAATAAAATTTTCAACATGGACAGAAGGCAAAGAATTTTGTGAAGTTAACTATATCTTTTTGGATGTCCATCTTTGCGGTTCCAGGTATATAGGTAAAACAGCTAGACTTAAAGTCTTAAATGTGTGCACTGCTTATCAATGCTAAAAAACCTATAGATCCGATTTTTCATTATAAAAATCGATTAACCTACGCCAATGCTAGGAAATAGTAGCAGGGCCACTTTCTCACCAGTGATCCAGAATTTTGGGCTCATCTGGCACACCAGTACCCCAAATCGGGTCGTGAAGTGCCAGTAGCAGTAGAATGGTCAGGAAATATAGTCAAAGTATTTAACCAAGCAATGTCATTGTGGGTCAGCTTGCACCTATAGTGCATGTGTTGGTAATGGACCAAATAAAGAACTTAACTAGAGTGACAGAGAAAATGAAAATTGTCTAATAGTAATTTTATTTAGCTTTCTTAAAGTTCTTCAAGCAGTTTCTCCTCGGCTGAGAGAGGAGCAGTAGTGGGGTTTTCAGGTGCCATGATAATTACCAATTACCAATCGGTGCAGACAAATCAAGCAGCGCTTGGCTTACACTTGTTTCTTGTCTGGTTGCAGACAGTCAGGCAGCGCTAGGCTTACACCTGACCCTTGTCTGGTTATCGGTGTAGCAAGCAGTGCTAATCAACTCTCGCTTCTGAAGGATGTGGGTTGGCCAGTGACAGATCCTGCTCTCAGGTCACGGTGTTAGTCTCGAACTTTCCTCGGCCACACGACACGGTCAGTGGGTGCGGACAAAGGCCTTCCTCCTCTGGATCCCACGATCTCGGGCTTAAGAGATGATGGAGCAGCGTACAAGCCTACTCCAGAGGCAGATCCTCAGGAACAGTGAGATGCGTGGACCCAGATGCTCTGGACCTTCACTGCGTGTTGGTCATGTGAAGCAGTTGGAAAGGGCCAAACCACCTTTTTGGACCAGTGGTGACCATGACATCATAATTGTGAAAAATCCAATTGGTTTTCCCCAAATTTTCCAAAGTTGATTGATCTGGATTCAATCTGTTGAGATGAAACATAGGAAAAGCGTTGCACAGAAAAAAAACAACAACACCACATGAAAACCCCACTACTGCTCCTCTCTCAGCGAGGAGAAACTGCTTGAAGAACTTTAAGAAAGCTAAATAAAATTACTATTAGACAATTTTCATTTTCTCTGTCACTCTAGTTAAGTTCTTTATTTGGTCCATTACCAACACATGCACTATAGGTGCAAGCTGACCCACAATGACATTGCTTGGTTAAATACTTTGACTATATTTCCTTTATGTATTTTAACTACTATATGTTCAAAACAAAGTATTTTTAGACTTTCCATTAAACACCCCAACCATGTCCCTGCATCCCACACAAACTTTTTATCTATTGTCTATCCATTGTATGAAACAGTTTGCAAGCAAGTTCCTGATGATTCTATTCCTACGACCGCACTTTGTCACCACAGTCCTGTCAACATGAGGCATACTTCCTCTGACACATGCCTGTAAATAGAGCTTGATTTGGGCTATCGTGTTTCTGCCGGAGCAGCAGAGGCGCCTGGGTCTCGCATCAGTCACTGGGGAACACGGCCAAGCGAGAGCCGGACAAATCCAGGGAATTATCAGCCTCTGTCCCCCCTGCAGCTGTTTCCGAACCAGTTGCAGGCTGGTGGAAGAAGGCTGAAGGAAGAGGGCAGGAGGGTAGAAAGAGGGAATAATGAATAGGGGGATGAAGGGAGAAAGAGGGAATACCAGGCACAAGGCTGAACAGGACAAGGAAGAAATACTGGGCACAATGCTAAAGGGAAGAAAGAGGGAATAATGGGTGCATGACTGGAGGGATGGAAGAGGGCACATCATTGGGCACAGGGTTGGAATGAAGAATTAGTTAATACTAGGTACAGGGCTGGAGGGGAGAAAGAACGAGTAGCGGATAGTTGGAGAAACAGAAAATATCAATCAACAGGGCTGGAAAAAGAAACAGGGAATATCGGGTAGGAGGTAAGAAATCCATGTTCAGGACTGGAGGGTTGAAGGAAGGAATACTATGCATAGGAATGGATGGGCAGAGAGGAAAAACCAAGCACAGGGCTGAAAAGATTAAGAGGAACTATTAAGTTATAGGTTGGAGGGTAAAAATTGCAGGTACAAATATTAGGTACAAGGCTAGAGAGGAGAAAAAGAGAAAACCGGACACTGGACTGGGGTGGTGAAAGAGGGAAAACCAGGCAGCAGGACAAAGAAGAAATACTGGGCACAAGTGGAGAAAGAGGGAATGCTGGCTGGATGAAAGAGGGCACATCACTGGAACAGGGTTGGCGTGAAGATTCAGGGATTACCATGTCCAGGACTGGAAGATTGAAGGAAGCAATACCAGGTATGATGCTGGATGGGAAAAAGAGTAAATGCAAAGCAAAGGGCTGAAAAAAGAAAGAAAGAATGTCAGGCTGTGGGACGGAAGGGAGAAATAGGAAATGCCAGGTATAGGGTTGGATGTTACAAAGAAAGAATACTGGACACAGGGTTGGAGAGAGAAGACAGGGTTGGAGTGAAGGAAGGTAGAGGAGATAACAAGTACTAGGCTGTTGGAGAGAAAAGGGAAAGATATAGCGGCTGATGGGAAGAAAGATGGAATGCTTGGTATAGGGTTGGAAAGAAAAAGGAGAAGTTGAGAGCTAATGGGAATCGCAGGCATGGAGTTGTAAGGAAGAAAGATGGGCACAACGTTAGAGGGAAGAAAGACGGAATTCTGGCCTTACAGCTGGAGAAATTGGGAATACCAAGCACAGGGCTGGAGGGGATGGGAAGGTTGATACGGGTTGGAATGAGTTTCTTTGTGATGCCATCCATTAGTTTTTGCTTACTGTCATTACTGTATGTGTATCGACTTTTCTCCACAAACTGCTATTTGTGATTGGTTGATTTTTTTTTTTTTTTAAGCAACAAGTAATACAGCAACAATTAAAGACAACCTACCACAATATTTCTCAATTCAAATGTCGTATTCACATATTCATTCAAATATTCCTTCTCCCCTGGCTTAACAGACAAATTCTTATTTCCCTCAAGTTTCCTTTATCGTGATCATGTTTACCGATGTGAGCTCTACATTTTTAAAACCTTTGGAAATGCATTGCAGCACGTGGAATGTTTTCCACTGGAGAGATATCATCTAATATGATTTTTTTTCGTACCATATAGTGTCATATGAGAGACATACACAGCGCCGCATGTTCAAACACAGTCGCACGGTTTTGGCGGATTGGCTCGATTTGAAAACAGAAAGATTGGAACAGTTTTATCTTTGCCGTTCTCGCCTGCAGAAATGACCAGCGGTAATGCAGATCTAATCTTTGTCTATCGCGGTGGTCGCTTCCAAAGGCTGTCCATCTCCCTCAAGAAAAAAAAAAAAACAACTGCCATCTTTCTGTCTTTGAAATAAATGAAAGTCCACAGGGCCATGGAATATAGATGAGCCTTGCCTTTGACTGGATGCAAAGATTACCTAAGGGTTGGAAGCGGCGAGCTGGTCTGCCTCGCTGAGATACTGACAAAAGCTGATCATCTGATAGACTTTCAATCAGCCGCCATCAGATAAGCACGAACACGCGCTGATTTTAAAATCACTATACTTTTTTTCCGTTTTTCTCAAGTGTGATTGGGGCGCCACCCGGAAGAAAAATGCAATATAATGTGGGAATGGCTGCATAAATTGTCAGGAATCAAAATCTGACAAAAGTGTGGTGTAGGTTTTCAAATGGGGTGTCGTGACGTGAGTCTAGGGGTGCCAAGGGAAATTGTTGAGTCTGATAGAATTTTTCAAATAAAGGCTTTCATAAAGACCAGTATTTGTGTACACATAGAGCACTCTTTGCTTCACTCAGAAACGTTTGCGTTCCTACAACTTCTGTGGAGAAAATGTCCGAAACTTATAGTGAAACAAAACATACGAGAATAGAAACTTGATGCGGCAATTAACGACACAATGTGGAAATCGTCAAGGTGATTCTTTGGAGTTGTTGCATATACAAGAATGTTTCATAAAACAGAAGTCCTGTCCGTCCTGAACACATAGAACAATCAGAAGCTTCTGAACGCTGAGTTTACAGGGGCGGACCTAGATTGGGGGTTGGGGCCCCTGAGAGCTTTTGATTTTAAAATGATTTTAGAACATGCCCTATACCTTTTTAATAATAATACAATTACATCATATAGAAGAAAAAAAAAAAAAAAAATTTGAAAAATTTTGCTAGTGTTTAATAGCTTCAATAGTTTTAGAGTTCTTTATTGTGAATTTTAATGAAATCTATATAAGCTGTACACGTTTTAAATACAAAAGGTCAAAAGCACAGCCTATTTATTGTAAAATACCACGTAAAATTGTAACTGTGCCTCGGCTTAGGGCAAGTACGTTTAGGGGTGCCCCAGTGCTGAAAAGTTTGAGAACCACCGGTGTAGATTCACTGGCACAGAAAGCCGCTCAATGGCTTTTTGGATCTAAGTCCATTTTTTTATTTTACCTTTTACGTTTGTTTAACTGTAAACTCAAATCCGTATTTTTTTTTTTTTTTTTCTATCTTGCAAATAAACACACCCCAACCTTTCCATCTCGCCGTGCTGCCAAGGCTAACTCCCGGACCCCTGACCCCTCCTTCTCACGTGCCTCTTTGGGTGATTGGATTACAGCTTTATTGGCCAGTGGCAATGTTTACAGGACTGAGCCACTTTGATCCACCCACAGCGGCGCATAAGGGCACTGGCATAGTTTGCATCCCCAACCTAAGCCTCGTGCGTGGGGAGACATCTGCCCGGACGGCCCCCTCCCTCCCGCTCCTGGATGAAAGGATGACTATTACACAGACAGGTGTCCATTTTCTCTGAAACCGGGGCTTATGAGAGTCCTGACCCTTGGCAACAAAAACACAGAAGAAACAACAGGTTTAAGGTGTCAGTAACACAGAAGCAATGTTAAGACCTTGAAAAACACCTTAAAATGAGCTATAGTTTTATTTAATTTTTTTCCATCAATGTTATAATGTTATTTCCTCATCGAGAACATTGCCAGAGTTGTCTTTTGTAACAATCCTACATTTTAACATACAAATTCTGCATATTTAGACTGAAAACATTGCATAAAACACTAGATTTGTCAACTTTGAGGTTATGGTTATTGTTAGCCAAATGCTAAAAGTTAGCCACAATGCTAACAGCAGCACAGACAGATCTCCTAGATTTTGGTGAACAAACGGGAGGGTATTAGACTTAGACAGTACAGTTACTATTTTTATCTAAATAGATATATTAACTAGAAGTCCGGGTCTTAAAATATTTTATTGCAAAAAATGTGCATAGAGTTTCTAAATTCACTGTGACTGCCATTACAACAGTGGCGCATCCATTGAATCTAATGGGAAGAAGAATCACATTTAGCTTCTGTAGCATTAAAATAGGCCATACATTATAGTATGTCAGGAATCACTGTGAGGCTTAGATTTGCTTTTTACAAGTTTAGAAGCATAAATCACATGCTGAATCTGCCATTTGGACATCTGATTCACTTTTCACCTTCTTGTCTCATCAAAACGTTTCTCTGATGATATTTGAGTGAACTATATACATATTTTTTAAAAGCCCTGTACATATAACGTTTACTCATACTGACCATTTAAACAATCTGATCTGGAGACAACAAGTGAAAATGTTGTGCTCCGACTAATGTGAAGCTTTTGTACCTGATAAAGCTATTTTTCTTATGTCATTATGAGAAACACCTGAAAATCATTTTAGTTCAACATTGGTTATCTTGGTTTAATTTTAGTTTATGCCAGTGTAGTTGTATTCAAGACTGCTTTTGGCCTCAAGACTGGTCTCGAGACGGCTCTTTTAAGGTCTTGAGAACTTTTTTGTTTTGGACTTGATCTTATCTTGGACGTTGTCTTAGACTTGGTCCAGGACTAGGTCTTGTCTTGAACAGCAAGACCACATCTACCACCACACTCGGCTAAATTTGCATCAGGAGCACAGTGACCTGTCCTAGTCTAGACACAGCTTGCAAGAAGCACTGTAAAGTCATGTAGACACTGATAATTGTATCAAATTACAAAGATGGTCTTGATTTGGTCTCCCTGGACAGAGGTCTTGATCTTGTCTCAGTTTCAACCTATAGAAATCTCGGTCTTGGTCATCAGTGGTCTTCGAAAGGTCTTGGTCTCAATTGCTGCGGTCTTCACTACTGCACTAGTGTACACTTTTATTAAACCATTAATTATTCAAAGAAAGAAACACATTTGCTATTTTTTTCTCCTCACACTACTCTCTCTGCTTATTATATAACAAAATAAACACAGAATCGCCAATATAAGACAGAAGTTAAGTTATCAACCAGATTAAAATACAAGTCAACACATCTGCAGCTTAATTAATGTAAGTCTTGGCTCACTTTTAGTCGGTTTAGGTGCAGAAATCCACTTTTTTTGTCAAAATGTCGTCTCTCAGCTCATAGAATTTTTTTTTTTTTTTTCTGTCGTTGATAATTTGTAAGTCCCACTGTCCAAAAATAATCCATATTTTGCAAAACTCAGATAAAGTTTAATGATCCCAAAAGCTGTCGTTGAACTCAATGGAATCGTCATTGCCAGCCTAAAGTCTCCCACCTTTAAATCAAGATAAATATGACTTATTTCAAGCACTTTTTACCCCACTTTAAGCAACATTCTTCAGTTACTGTCAATGTAAAGAGGCTTGTTATTTGACCATAAAATTCATCACCGTTACGTAACATGTTTTTTGATTTCTTTGTGATCGTAAGCCCAAACCAAGGCAATCGACTAGCGCCTTCAGCAACTCGCCTCCTGTTTGTGTGCAATTAGCTAACTTTGGTGGCTCCCATTTCCATTACCCGGCCATCTGCCCCGACGTAAGCGCCGCTAAACGCAGCATAAGGTATCGCTCTATTGGAACAGCTCCACGTGTAAAGAAGACGGATCCTCTTCCAAGTGGCCACGTCGATGCGTAATTAGTCAGCTTGATCGTTACAGATGCGAAAGGTGTCAGTGCTTATAAATCCCCCCGTGAATACATCAGCGTCGGGGGGAAAAAAAAGGCCACTAGGATGAGCCGCGGAGGGCCCTGGGAACTGTGTGGAGTCGTTTAGACAAGTGTGTCAGGTGGGTTTGTAAAGACGCAGGCCGGGCTGAAAGCTTGGACTTAGATTGGAGGCTGTGATGGGGCTTGTTGCGGAGGTTTGATTTCAGTTTGTTGGCAGTTTTCCCAAGACAATTCAAATATCAATTGGTGCAGCAAGGTATTTACCAACGCAATCTCTGAAGAATATGTAAATATACAACGGAATGAAAAAAATGTATGATAAACACGTATTCATGCCTTTTTTAGGTCGATACATTCTAAAAAGCCAAATGAAGTAAAGTAAAATAACCACGAATTTTGGTTGAAGTCATTTTCTCTGGGTTTGAGTAAGTTTAGGTTTGAAGCTACTAAAATGTTTAAGATTGTTATCCTCTCTCTCTCCTTTCTCTCTCTTTCTCTCTTATAACTTTATAAAGTCTAGTTGAATCGTTTCAAGTTTAAAGTTCAAAAACATCTTTAACTCATGTTGTCAAGTTTAGTCAACACAAATATTTACGTTAATTGAACTTTTTTACAATGTGTCATTTCAAATGGCATAAAATCCACAGTTGCTGTGCTGAAATCAAATTAAAGTTTGTTTGTTTTTTGAGACAAAAATAATCATGTTTTATCCTCTAAATCATGAGTTCCCAACCGTTTTCGTCTTGAGTACCCACATGATCATAATCTCACACATGGAGTACCCCCTATGTCATGTCTTTTTTAGGGGTAATTTATCTTTACTCATATATTTTCATTCATAACCATTGCACTTTATTGTTTTATTATATTCCCTGAAAAAAAATGCCTCGAATAACATATTTTGCATTACAATATTTGCAATCCTGTCTTTCTTTTTAATTGGCAATCATCCCAAGTACCCCCTGGCAAACTGTCGCATACTCCCTGGGGTCCACGTACCCTGGTTGGGAAACACTGCTCTAAATGATGATTTATGAAATTATCTCTCTGGATCCGCACATTTGTCTGCTGCTTTGAAAAGTCTTGTCACATTTGTTGATGCCAACTGTGACATTCCAAACCAACAAATTCAGAAGTAATTTTCTGAAAACAGAATACAAAAACTAGTAAAACTATTTTCCAATACTATTCTATATTTTGTTTGGAAATGAGATCATGTTTGTAGCTGATTCAGAATGTCACACTTTGGTCGGTTGGTTGGTTGGTTGGATGTTTTAAGCCATTTTTTTTTTTTATTTAAATAGTCTTGGCCTACACGTTTTCTAAAATCACATTAGTGGTATACAGTTTGGTGAAAACCAAGACAAAACAGTACAACTCATTTGCAGATGAAAGTACATTACTGTTTGTGCGTTGATCATTTACTTTCTATTATTTGAGAATCACGACTCTCCAGATGTTGAAGTATCCTTACCAAAACAACTGTAAGCTCACACATGAATGCGTTTTCTTCTATATCAGACAAGTATCGGTAAGAGATGGTTTATTACCTGACTAGTTTTGACGGTCACTTCCGTCTTCGTCAGAGGCGTCGCACGTTGCCTAGGTGACGTGTCTTATCAGCTGTTGTTCCCAGGCGTGGCCAGCCCAGCGGACCCGTAAGGTCTACCGGGCTGACCACGCCCCCCACAGCTCAGTGATCGCTGGAGAAGGCTGCTCCATGTACAGGAGAGTGGGAAAGCTCCCTCGTCTCGATTCAAAGTGCGTGGGCCTCGTTTTTTCTGATTTCTATTGCTTCCTTGATCCATTGTCTGTATTTGTATTTGATATTAAAAGCTCTCCCTGTTTCCCCGATGTATGTTTTTTCACATGATTTGCATGGGGTGTACTAATAGCTGTCTAAGGTTCCTGAACGGTTTTACGGTTGTGCCAATGTTGTGTTTTCTCATTGCCCTTTGGATACGTTCCGTTGTCAAAACTAGTCAGGTAATAAACCATCTCTTACCGATTCTTGTCTGATATAGAAGAAAACGCTTTCATAAATACTTTAAGAAGACATGATGAACATCCCAAACCTATGTAAGCTCACTCTTTTGTCCGAGTTTATTGAGGTGGTGACTTGGAGGTCGGTTCATTTCCTCATCATAATATTCATGCACATTTAAGCCTCTGTCCGTACGCTGTGTCTCTGTTTCATGAATGTTCAAGAGAGTTCAATGGAAAATAGTGTCAGGGAAGTCATTCACAAACATGACAGAGACAGTGGAGCTGAACAACATACATTTTCATTGGCTTCAGTCGTCGGAGAGCTCCTGGAAACTCAAACCACAGTTACAGCAGTCGCATCGCTGACGCAAAACTCAGAATCGGTCTAATTTTTAAGTCATACTAAATTAACAGTGACTTTAAAAAACAACACAATCAAGCAAAAAAGTTAAATAAATAAATAAAGAAAACATATAATAAAAATAAATTAATTGGTGCATGTTGGAAACCCCCAGGGCTACTTTTTGTCACTGGTTCTGTTCATTATTTTGATGGAACTACAGGGGCTGGAGAGTGCTCTGTTGGGCACCAAAGGGTTTCCTCTTCTGTTTGTAGATGATGTTGTCCTCTGGGAAGGTGTACATTAGGGTTGGGCAATATTGTGATGAAAATGGAGCTGTGAAATCTGCTTTTTTTCATGAAATCATCATATCGTGATTTCCCAAAATCTTTTTTCAAAGAAGGTTGTTCTTTTTTGCACATTCAAGTCATAAAAGAGGGGGATTTTGGCCACTTTCCAAGTGTGATTTTCAAAAATATATCTATTATGACTGAAACATGGATTCTTAGCATATTTTCATGCTTAAAAGAAGTTGTTAATGTCAGAAAATTCATTAATACTTGTTTAGTGGCAATGTTCAAATTGATCTTTGTTTTTTGTTTTTTTAATTAAAGGACTGAGATTGCTTGTTTTGAAATGTTTTTTTGTTTGTTTTTTTTTTTTCAAATCTGGCAACAAGACAGCCTTTTACAACTGGATTTATCAATTGACAGTGAAGTGGTATACTTTCTGAAAACTAATTGTTTTTACCTAAAAAAAAAAAACAAACAAAAAAAACATGAATCGTGATGAAAATTGAAATTGTGATCTGGTTCCTCATGTTGGAGGGACTATGTTTTGCTCAGACTGCTGCCTCCATGATCCTACCCCAAATAATCAGAACAAAATTGGTGGATGAAGTAGTTAATTACAAAAAAAAAACAAACTTTAATTTAAGTCAGTCCAAGTTTTTAAGGCCAGCCACTTTATCTACAGTATAGAAGAATGTTGAAAGTATGGCCAGGAGTCCCAAATAAATGTGGTCATTGTTTAAAATTTCAAACCATATAAACTCATTTTCTGACAGTTTGGTGTTAAGCCTGATATAATTATGCACGTTTGAAACTGATCTAAGTATAAAGTCACATTGAGTCCATCATAATGCTACATAATAGCTTGTTTGATTGCAGCAAACACAGGTACAAGACAAGCAGACCCCATCTCACCTCTGCTCTTGAGTGGAGTCACGCTGGGGCAGTATTTATAGACCTTGTGAGAGGCTTTGTGATGGTTATTGGAGCGGTGAACGTGTGAACATACTGACATGCACAGACAGGTCAGACACAAACAGCAGCTCCACTCCTGTTAGCCGCGCCGAGCAACAAAACAAACACCATGGAAACTGTAGTGTTGAAATACAGAGTTCTTAATAAAACAGTAAAACTAAATGAAAATAAATACAAGAATAAATATATAAATAAAACATAAATGTGGAAAGGTATAAATTTAACAAGAATAAATATATCAATACCAAAATAACTTAGGATATAATAAATAAATAGGTAAGGTAATTTCATCTGGAGTGGTCTCACCAGTTACGTCACTCGGGTCCATTGCCCGAACACAATTACGCCACCTCCTGACACGGCATAAGAACTACTGCATTTCGATCTCTCTTTGTTTCCATGTAAAGGAAGATTAGCTCTCCACGACGCCATATAAACTGTGAGCACAAAACGTTGCAACTGTGACTGTTTTCTAGCGAACTTTGTCTTGTAAACTAGGCCTAATAGTCGTCATTGCAATTTTTTTCTTTTGTTAGCAAAACTAGAGCAATCGCCATGACGTCTATTCCAAAAAAGTTCACTTCCACAAAGAATGTATTACAATTTCATAATTTTTTCTGCAAAGTTGTCATGACTAAAACATGAAAACCCTTCAGAATACATAGAAAATAATTGACCTACTTGTTGCAAAGACGTTACTCGATGAACACGAGCAACTGCCGTACATTTTCATCTTAATTACTTCTCTTTTCCAGTAAAACCTCCTCCAGCTTCCATTTACTCCATCACTCCCCATCTTCCTCATTCCACTTTGCCCCGTCTCTCCCCTGCATCTTCCCCTTCCAGATAATCTCGATATTGCGTTTGCCTCCTTTGAACTTCCCGTGACAAATTCGACCCCCTCCGGTTAAGTCCCGCCCCCTCTCCGCAAACCCGAGCTCGGACTCAATTTCCACAATTTCCATTCTCCGTCTATACGCTTTGAAAGAGATATTAAAGTGGCTCGCCGCGAGTTGTCCAATTTGCCGGAAATCTTGTCTTCTCTGATCTCTCTTTCCCTCCGCCGCTCCGGTTGGGCACTCGGCACACATCTGAAGCCATTTCTTTGTTAAATGAACGCCGGCGGTGACGAGAGCGGGCCACTGGGTCACAGAGAGTCGATAGAAGAAGTAGGACTTGTTTATTGCTGCGGTTGCGGCCCTGCTTTGTCAAATGGTTAGCGGTGTTCAAAGTAGCGTTTCGTTATCTGGTGTTTACTGCTGCTGTGTACGACTACTGCAACTACTACTTCTACTGCTGCTAGAAGTTTGTACTTTCTACTTCTACAGACTAGTGTTGCATACCTATTTATTTCTGTGAAATTTAGATGTACAATCTTGATGCTTAAAGAGTATTTGCAAAAGCGTGATTGCCCAGAGAAAAAATTTGCAGCTAAAAACTATCTATTTTAAAAACTGTGATTCTCATTTCACTCTCATGGTAGGTTTAGGTCTGTCTGACTTCTTTCTCCTGTGTTTCTTCAAAAATTCACAAGAAGCAATAAAGGAGACAAGAAGTGGTGTCCTGGATGAGACAATACGGAGAAACTGCTGAATAACTTGCTGAATAACTAGAAGAACTTGACTTAATGACCATGGAGCCACTTATGAAATATGAGATACAAAGAAATACATTTAATTGAGCAAAATTCTCTTTATTTAACACTTGTGCTCAAACCTTTACATATCTGTCCGAATAAATCCCAGTTTTGCAAGATTAGTCAGTGTGGTTTTGTTTTGTTTTGTTTTTTCTTATTGTTTCTTTGGCCGTTCCCATTTTTCCTATATTTCAATTAAAAAAAATGCTTTGGAATCTTGACCTAGTGGTTGGAGACCCCTTCCCTAGAGCCTGGACTTTGTCTTGGAGCTTTTTTGGAACTCAAATTCTTGGTTAAGTTTATGGCAGCCTACAATTCCAAGTGTTGATTTCTGTTATCCAATGAAAAAGTAGGCCTACATTGAGGCTTTCATAAGCTTTCCAGTTCCTATAATCATCGGTGTAAATCATGTGATGGGCACTGGAGATATGAAATCTAATAATTTGCTGAACAGTACACAGCTATTTCTGAATTGTGCTAGCTTTGTTTATTGGCTCAATACAACCTTAATTGAGTAAGGATCGCCCACGCAACCCTCTCTCTCTCCGTTCCTTTTGCTTCCTTTGTTTCTACCTCCCAAAGTTCACTCTGGGTTGTTTAAACTGACCAGTTTCTTTTCAGGTTCAGGTAGTTTATTTGCCATTCGTAGTTAAAAACCACATTGGAAAAGACAGTGCAAAAAGAAGCTCAGTGCTCATGGACATAACCAAACAAACAAGAGACACAGACACAAACTGGCACAATAACACAATGACACTGTGAAATCAATCAATAAATAAAACAATAAAAAGTACAGTTTAAAAACCTGCAATCGTATGGCACAGTCAGCTTCTAAACAAACCAAGGGTCCAGTTTTTCAAAGAAAAACAGGATCTAATGTGTTAGTTTTTATTTTAGCCGTTAACTTTAAAGAAGACCTACTATGTAAAATCTACTTTTGGGACCTTTGAACCATGTTAAACCATTGTTTTCTCACCATTAGTTTACCCAAATGTGTATTTGGATTGCTTCATGCATGTTAGGAATCATGTATTATTCTGCAGCTGATGCTGCAATGATCAGAAAACCCCTGTCTTCACTTGCCACCTATCCCCATCCACTTTTCTTTACTTGCAATTACTCAAAAATTAGGATTGCGAGTAAAACATGTAAGGTTCAGAAATTGCTTTGTAGACACTTTACAACAATAAAAGTGTTCCCTTAGCAATATGTGTTCACACTATGGCATATAATGCATTTGTTTCCATACAGAATGTTCCAAAGTATGGTTTTAACTTTCTTATACTTCAGTTCCACTAAGTTACACAGTGCACCTTTAAGACCAGTATAGAATAAAACAAAGAAAAACATTACTATAGATTGCTATAAATTCAAAAATATTTAGTCTCCCACACAAAAAATACATTCTCTTTCCTCACTGTTCTCACCTCTCAGTCCACCTCCCCTGCTCCAGCATTTTCATACGTTAAAATATTCAAAACATGTTCTTTATTCCTCTCTTTCTGCTCCCCTTGCATTGTGAAAAGTTCTTTAAGAGACACCTCCGTAGCTTTGGGAATATTTTAACATGAACGCTTTGCCTCATTTGTCATTTCCACACGGAGCAAAGTCAGCAGTTTAGTGAGTGCGACTCGATTACACAGCGCCTAATTCTATTTCTGAAAAAAAGTTGTGTATTTTAATAATAACGCTAAGCCCGCCGTCAAATCTCCAATGGAATCACTCGGCTCTTGTTTACAGATTGAGAAAGATAATGTGCTGCCTAAGCATTTTTCTACTAAGACAAATGAGAAAGTTGTGATATGCTTTACTGGATTGGTAAGTTTGTTTGTTTGAATTCTGGCCTGTGACTTGAGAAAAGTTGGCAAAGGTTTATAGACACAATAGAGGGGGAAATGGAAAGGCTGAAGAGGCTGATGGTTTTGCTGATGCTGAGATATAATTGAAGGAATGACCTGAGAGATTTGAATAATTATTAGAACCTATTTTTGTTCACCTTTTTGTACTTTACTTCCAGTATGTTACTTTTTGATGGGGTATTTGCTAAAATTCAATCCATCTGGCCTTCCATCAGCCCGATTGGTTTGGATTCCAACACAGTGGGTTGAAATGACGACAGCAAATACCGCCTAAATTAAACAAAACAAAGATGGCGGCTCCTGTGGATGTACATGTTTCTGCTGCGTTTGATTCTGTTTTAGCAGAAATCTTTTTGAAAAAAGAGCAAAGAAGTGTGTGTGACACTTGTTTTATCCCGCACGGACATTGGATACGCCATTACAATTAGTTGCAGTGACAAATAAAGTCGGCTGCACACCCAATCAGCTCGATGTATTTCATTAAACATCCCACCTTTTCCCACCGTTTATGTTCATTATTGTTTTGTTGTTAGGATGTATGCTACTTTTGATGACAATAACATCCCTATGTTAAACTAAACGGTGTAATGTTTTCTGTAATGTGAGTGGATTTTCAGTAGGGATGCACTGTTTGATACTTGCAGGGGTGTGTACAGACATTTGACGGGTGGGAGCTCAAACAAAATAAGGGCAATTTCTCAGGTTGTATGTAAAATTAAATGCATATATTTATAATTTTAAATACTCTTGTTATGCGTGCAACTACAGTTTTTGCTCCAACGCTTTGCACAAACCAAGTGTAAACTAGTATGAAAAATTGAGCAGAGAAAAATAATAAAATACAGGGGTGGGGGTCTGGGGGTCCTCCCTCATGAGATTTTGCCTAAAAAAGCTATAATATACTGCAATCTGGGCCATGTTTAGTGAACAAATCCTATACTTCAAGCAGTCTGCATTTCAGAACAAAGTTGTCAAATCCAAATCTTGTGTCATTGGTGGTAGTGAAGCCCCAGTTCTCATTTCTTTGTCCTCCTGGGATTGAATATTTGCGCTGACCTATGAAATGTTGATCCTGAATATTGTGGTTTACACGCTGATCCAAAGCTTCTCATATTGTTGGAAATTTTATTTGTATTAAGTTGTTCGTAGAGGTGGACAATATGATAGATTTTGTCATATGTTGTGCACGTTGTTTTGAAGATTTACAAGAATAGCATAGTATGTCAGTTGTAAGAAATGTAGCAAAAAAGAGTTTGTTTAAAATAAAAATCCACAGTGTAAGCTTTTCAAAAGAGGCATACCTTAAGATGATATTTCTGTTCCTCAAAACTACCTCACCACAAAAGCACATTTCATTACAAGCGTTATTTCACAGTTCCTCTAATATAATCTCTCACAGACAAAGACCCAAGTATCAAATGGAGAAGAACTAACAGTACTAAAGACAACATGGCTGCCGAGTGCTTCCCCTTAAGTGCTCCGGCTCTTCTTCTTTTCTCGCTCTATTATTTATTGTGCTTTTAATGAGGCTTGATTGGCAGCACTGCGGTGGCCATTATCATCAACAGGACGCGCCGCTTTTAATCTGTAATTAGGAGAGTAATTGCGGACTCTGGATCGTTAGGGCATCACACACAAACACAAGTACACACACATTTGGACCGTGTGCCACCTGTGAACACTCTCTCTGAGCTCAAACGCCGACAGGGACGCCAGGGTCAAGTGGGCGGCCATTTTGGAAAGGTTTTGTTTGCTGCTTGTGTTTGATTTAGGAAGGTTTTGTTCGGCCTGGAAATACAAAATCAATGCATTTTGGGCTCTTCTACTGATGTAAACCAAGTATAGTTACTCCTAGACTAGGACCAGAACTAAATCAGGACTAAACCTGGACTAGATCTGAACCTAGACTAAGCAGAACTAAGCAGAAGAAAAAGTGGATTATACCTTGATTCGGACAAGACCTTGACCTAGACTAGATCAAAATTTAATTAGGACTACACTTGGACTAGACCAGCTGCCAGACTACACCAGAACTAAATTAGGACTACACCTGAACTACATTTGGACTCAGACTAAACCAGAAATAAGCCAGAACTACTCTTAGACTAGACCTGAACCTAGACTAAGCAGAACTATGTGGGTTATACCTTGATTTGGACAAGGACCTGGACCTGGACTAGACCATAACTAAATCAGAACTACACCTGAAGCCAGACTAAAACAGAACTAAACTAGAACTACACTTGGACTACATTTGGACCCAGACTAAACCAGAAGTAAATTAAAACTACGTACACTTGGACTAGACCTGAGCCTAGACTAATCTAGAGCTAAAAGTGAACTGTACCTTGACTGGGACAAGACCTGGACCTGGATTATATCAAAACTATATCAGAACTACACCTGGTCTAGACCTGAACCTAGACTAAACCAGAGCTAAAAGTGAACTGTACCTTGAATGGGACAAGACCCGGACTATATCAAAACTAAATCAGGACTACACCTGGACTAGACCTGAGCCTCGACTAACCCAAATCTAAATGTAAACATTACTTACTTTTGGACAAGACCTGGGCCTGGACTAGATCAGAACTAAACCAGAACTACACCTGGACTACAAGAGCTGAAGCCAGAACTAAACTAGACCAAAATACACTTGGACCCAGACTAAAATCAGAACTAAATCTGGACTGCACCTGGACTAGACCTGAACCTAGACTAAACAGAACTAAATGTGGTTTATACCTTTATTCGTGCAAGGACCTGGACTAGATCAAAACTAAATCAGGATTACACCTGGACTAGACCTGGTGCCAGACTAAACCAGATCTAAACCAGGACTAGACCTGAAGCCAGACTAAACCAGAACTAAATGTGAACTATACCTTGACTTGGAAAGCCCTGGACTAAACCTAAACTAAACTAGGATTGAACCAAGACTATACCTGGAGTAGACCTTGACCTAGACTAAATCAGAACTAAACCTAGACTAGGCTTGGACTAGAAAAAGAAACTAGAAGTGCTAACTAAGTAGATACCCTGTACTATTTTTTTGAATTTGTCGTAATGTCGTTAAACAAATATCTATGACATAAAAATATATATAATACCATTTGCATTCAGTAGCTGGAGCAATTTGAGACATCCACCAAGAACCAGCGAGTCGCCAGTTCAAACCCAATCATCCCTCCATCTGTCACGTGCACTTCTTCTTGGCCTATTGTCCGTCCTTAACCCCGTCTCGTGTGGCGTTCTCTTCCTCTGCAAAGCCTTTGAAAAGCCCAGACTGATTGAGCTGAAGGGACTCTATTGATTCCTATTGACAACCTCCTCAAAGGCGTTAATGAAGGAGCTCGCAGTGAGGCCTTTGTTTGTGTGTAATGTAGGAGAAAAAAAGGACCAATAGTGAGATGGTTAGGGTCCGTGGAGTAGACCCAACAACACATGTCGAGATGGGAATGAAAGGAGGGTGGGGAATGTTTACAGGACTAATCGTTTGGTCAAAATCTAAAGAACTCAGCAGTGTCTTCGTATTTAAAATGAATAGTGGCATGATGAATATTGAAATTACCAATATTTTCTTTGTCGTTTTAATGCATAATATCATATAACTTAAAGGTACTGTATGTGTCTGTTGCAGTGTTCAGATGACGGCGAGTAACCACGAGCGGATACAGCGTCTGAGGCAGGAGTTCCATCAGGCCAAGCAAGAGGAGGATCAGCCCTACAGCCTGGACCAGCCCTGGGTTAGTCCCACTACACACACACACAAACATAAGCTACAATACAGTTATTTCTATGACATTTTTGTGCCAAACTTTATTGACTTGCTTGATTTTGCATTTAAGGCTCAAAACCCAGTCTAGACCCGAGACCCAGTCAATGTTCTGACTCAGACCTAGTCTAGACCCGAGGCCCAGTCAATGTTCTGACTCAGACCTAGTCTAGACCTGAGGCCCAGTCAATGTTCTGACTCAAACCTAGTCTAGACCTGAGGCCCAGTCAATGTTCCGACTGGAAACTCAGTCTGGACCCGAGACCCAGTCCAAATCCCAGCTCAAATCCCAGTGCAGACCTAAAACCCAGTACATGTTCTGACACCACACCCACTCTAGACCTGAGACCTCATCCAAGTTCCGACTCCAGATCCACTGTAGACCTGACACCTAGTCCAAGTCCTAGCTCAAAACCCACTCCAAGACTCAGTCCAAGTTCCGACTTCAGACCCACTCTAGACCCAAGACTCAGATCAAGTTCCAACTCCAGACCAACTCTAGATCTGAGATTCAGTCCAAGTTCGACTCCAGAGCCACTCTAGATCCAGGACTCAGTCCAAGTTCCAACTCCAGACCCAGTCTAGATCAAGTTCTGACACACATCCAGACACATTCTAGACCCAGTCCACGTCCCGGCTCAAGTCTAGGGATGCACCAATCTGATACAGATTTGAATAATATTTTAATTGACCTTTATTTAACCAGGGAAGTTACTTTAGGAATCAGCTGATACCATCTTAAGAACTACAAGTTATTCTACAGATAACAATTTAACAAGTTTATATGAATAAAATTGCAAATATTATGAGACGTTCTGGGTTGTCCAACTGTTGTCCAATTAAACATGATATTGGCTGAACATATATCTTGTGGCCAATGCCTGATCCAGCAAAATATCATAGATGGGCCCAGATATTTGATCCCAGTATTGGATAGGTGCATCACTACTTTCCTTCACTCTTCAAGTCTGATTGCAAGATTCTTTATTTGCACTGGTGTGTTGTTGACATTAGCAGTGGTATAGCTGTGGTGAAATGGAGTGACAGCCACTAAACAAGCTAATCTGTTTGTGTCTATGGTATTATTTGCAAGGCTTTTTTTAATTCCATAAGCCTCTCACAGGTTTGACAACATAATCCTTTCAAATAAGAACAGGAATAGTAAAGAAATGCCTTTGTTTGTGACTTCAAAGCTTGCATATTAACTACAGATTCTCGCATATTCATCATAAAGTGTAATATTTAGAATAGGGATTTTGAAGTTTATTTGCTCTAAACCAAGTATTCTTTATTTAATCATTATTATATGACACACTATACTGTATATATGTAAAAAAAAAAAAAAAAAAATCATTTATTGGACAATATTGCAGAAGCAGATTGACCAATAGCAAGCAGGGGAATGGATAAGTGCCCTAGCATCCCCTGTCCTTAGATTGTCTGCAAGAAAAAACTCAAAAATCTCTGTGGGGAAAAAACAGAAACCCTGACGAAAACCAAAGTTGGACTGGAAGCCAAAAGATTGAGTAAGAGAGAAGTAAGAGGAAGTCCTAGTCAAGACCCAAGTCAAAGAGAGACAAGTCCAAGTTAATTTCAAAGAATCAAAGAGAGACAAGTCCCAAGTCAAAGAGAGACAAGCCCAAGTCAAGTCCAAGTCGAGTCCAAAGTCAAAGAAAGACAAGTTCAAGTCAAGTCCAAGTCAAGTCCCAAGTCAAAGAGAGACAAGTCCCCAGTCAAAGAAAGACAAGTCCAAGTCAAGTCCCAAGTCAAAGAGAGACAATTCCCCAGTCAAAGAAAGACAAGTCCAAGTCAAGTCCAAGTCCTCTGCCTTTAGTTTCAGGTCTTTGTACCAAATTTCTACAATTTCATTGATTTTGTTAGAAATAATTTCATTGATTTTGTTAGAAATTATTTCGTCCAAAGTACATTTCTGGTCTCAAAAATTGATGTTCCAGTGTGTAATTGGCCTTCAAGTCCAAGTCCTAAGTTTTAAATAATTTTATGAAGTCAAGTCTCAAGTCATCACAATAGTGACTCAAGTCTGGCCACCTGCAAGTCCACAGCTCTGGTACAGACTAACCAAATGAATCAAAGCAAAGCTTAAATAAACAACACTTTAAATCTCCACAGCTGGGACTGTCTTGTTAATTCACTTTCCATTGTCAGTCTTACCTGGAACTAATCACCCATTCTCTTTGTGTCCACTGTCCTGGAAATGTGACCTACTTATTCTTCAAAAGGCGGTCGTGTTTTAATTTGCATCAGAACACGATTAAAGGGATTGTGAAATTAAAAACATTACGTTTAAAATTGCCGAGCAGGTCCGTGATTGATCTGCGGCTTCAACAATGGGATTTTCTGCTCATAATTGGAAAAAATGTAATCAAGTTAATCCTTTTGTTAATTTAAACTCGCCTCGCTCGGTGTGGAAGTGAAGAAAAGTTGTGGAGGCATTTCTTTGCTGCTGAGATCAGTGAAATAGTGAATACAAATGATCTTATATCTTATATTAGGATGTACAGAGATTCATTTTGTTCAGTTACATAAGGCCTTGACAATTCAACCAGTCTCTTTGACTTTTTTTATTTATTTATTTTTTACTTGGGACTTGAGTTGGACTTATCTCTCTTTGACTTGGGACTTGAGTTGGACTTGAAATGTTTTGACTTGAAACTTGACTTGGACTTGTCTCTCTTTGACTTAGACTTGACTTGGACTTGTCTCTATTTCCCTTGGGACTTGGCATGAACTTGTCTCTCTTTGACTTGAGACCTGACTCGGACTTGAGGTCAAAAACTTGAGAACTGCTTGAGACTTGTTTCCACCTCTGTTGTTGTGTAATCAGCCCAGTCTGTGGCTTTGGCCCACCCAGGCTGTTGAAATACCGTCTTAATCCTGTGTCTAATGTATGTCTATACGTTGAGCCGGTCTGTTTGCTTTATCGCACTGTAAAATGTAACGTGATGCCTTGAGAAGCTGGCAGCTGCTCCCGTCCTGGCTCATAACCATGTCGGGAAAACCACAGGACCTCCAGTCAGCAAAGGGACAGAGTTCACGCTGGAGCAGGGCTTTGGCTGGCTCTCATTTGAGTTTGAACAGTTACAGGAAAGTTGTGTGTAAAAAAACAAAAACAAAAAAGCTGTTGTTGTTTTTTTTTGCAAATAATATAGAATGCAAATCATAGCATTCATCTATACATTTCTCTGCCCATTTGTGTGTCTGTTCCATTTACTATAATGAAAAAACAACAGAAGGGCAAAATACAAACACAAATTGAAAAACACATATGTGAATTCAAAAATTCACCCAAATTTAAAAACATAATAAGAACATGAACAAAAACTCGAAAACACAAACACAAATTAAAAATAAAAAAACATGCATGTGCATTCAAAAACAAACGCACATTCAAAAATACAAACACAAATTCAAAAATTTGAAAGCGAGTTGGAAAAAAATTAACACAAATTCAAGAACAATGAACACAAATTTATATACATGAATGCATATTTAAAAACACGCATCCAAATTTAAAAACACATCAAAAACATGCATCCAAAATAAAAAAAAAACACAAACCCAAATTCAAAAAAGGTTTCCCAAATTCAAAACACACATTCAAAAACATGCACCCAAAGGAAAATAAAAACACAAACATAAATTTAAAAACGCTCATCCAAATTCAAAGACTCACATTAAAAAACATGCACCCAAATAAAAACAAAACAAAACAGAAACACAAATTCAATAACACAAATTCAATAAATGCACCCGGATAAAAAACAAAACAAAAAAACTAAAAAAAAAAGCATGCCCCCCCCCACCCAATCAAAAAATAAATAAATTAATAAATTAAAAATAAATAAATAAAAAACAAACAAAAAACAAACAAACAAACAAACAAAAAAAATTGCATTTAAATTTATAAAACACAGCAGCAAGTTCAGTAGAGCGCATTATGGAAGGATTACTTCAATTTTAAGTTTACTTTTAATAGCCTGATCCTGACAGATCTCAGAAGCTAAACAGGACAGGGCCTGGTCAGTACTTGGATGGGAGACCACTGGAACACCAGGCACCACAATGTTTTTTGTATATCTGCTGGTGTTTTTGAATTTTTGTTTGTGGTTTGCCCTCCAGAGTCACCGTAAAAAAAAAAAAATCACGACCATGTTAGCAAGTTCCTAGCTTAAGTTTTATCTTTGAAAAAAACATAAAAATTCCCTATACGGCACAGCTCCTTTTCCTATTCAGCCATATATTTCTTTACCCATCTGTATGAATGTACAGATGGGCCATATATTCTTTACCCATCTGTATGAATGTGTGGCCTATACTCTAAGAAAAAACGAACCAAAAACGATCTTTTTCTGCAGCTCACAATACAAGCTCTCAGACTCCCTTCAACGCTGCCGGGTCAGGGCTAACCGCTGCTACATTATGCTATCTGACTCCTCCATTATAAAACAGCTCTATCAATTTGCTGCTACACGCCACCAAGTCTCGCTTTCCCCTCATGTTCCTCTAATCACTGTGGACAGATAGCATACAACTCGAGCTCTTCTGGCTCCTAACAAGTGCTTTCATTGTGGATCTATGACGGGACATAAAAGACGGGAGAAGAAAGGCGGATTCTGCGCGGCGGACCGGGCCTATGTCTTATTAGCAGCTGGAGAATGGAGTGGTTTGCGCAGGCATGTCAACAATCACAGTCAATTAGAGCTGAGGATACAGAACTGAGTGGACAGAAAAAAAAGCAAGGATATAGGGAAGGAAAAAAGATGTAAAAAATGAGTTTTTAAGCAAGATTGCGTTCAGTTATTAAGAAGCTGCGCTATGTGGGAGACTAATAAACGTTTCATAATATTCCTGACTTTTTTTCTGCTGCATCAAGTTAATCAACAACAAGTACACCATTAGGCATTCCTAAAGATACTAATATAAGTATTGCTTATTGCAAGTACCATGACAAGTATCACAAGTAGGGATGGGACGATATTATCGCTAATCACGATAATTAAGGGCCGCAATTAAATAATTGTGACATTTTTTCATAATGGTGATAATCGTAATCGCAATGAATCGCAATTAAAGCAGCAGTGGCTTCATAAGAGCATCTAAAATCTGATGCTGTGAACCCAGTAAACGCTGTATTATGGTTAAACAAAGAAAAGCTTCATGTGTTAAAGTTAATTAATGACTCTGAGACAAAGTTAGTAGATTTTTGCTCAACATTGTAAACATTAGTTTACTTTGAATCATTATTGATTGTACTTAGACCACAATACAATACCTAGTTGTTCAAACACATACATATTGTTCACTAATAAATATTTCAGTGACTTTAAATCTGTGCACTTTTACATTTAGTAAATTATTGTGATAATATTGTTAATCACGATTATTTTGGTCACAATAATCGTGAGTGCAAATTTTAATATTGTCCCATGCCTAATCACAAGTACAACTACAAGTATCGCAAGTACCACTAAAAGTAACAAAAGTACCATTACAATTAAAATTGCCAAAAAGTACCAATAGAAATTTCACAAGTACCACAACTAGTTCCACTAAAAGTACCACAAGCAGTACTTCAAATATAATAAGTAGCACTATAACTACCACTGTCAGTGTCACTTCAACTACCATTATAAGTACCACTACAATGACTATTGTATCAATACAAGTACCACTGCAATTACCACTATAAATACCCCTACAAGTACTACTACAAGTAATGCTATAAGTATCACAAGTACCACTACAAGTACCACAAGTGTCACTACAAGTTCCACTATAAGTACCACTACAAGTACTACTTTAAATGCCACACGTACCACTACAAGTTCCCCTATAAGTACCACTACAAGTACAACTTAAAAATACCATAAGTACAACTACAAGTTCCACTGGGTGGTGCAGTCCCTTATTCATCCAGGAGTGATCCATAGTAGAAGTGTTCAAAGTAGTTGAGAGTCGAAACGTCTTGATCTTTGGAAACACTGTCCAGATGACTACTTTGAAGACTTCTACTATTCAAGTACAACTACCACTATAAATACCACTACTAGTACCACTACTATTAGAACCACTATAAGTGCCACTACAAGTACAACTTTAAATACCACAAATACCACTACAAGTTCCACAATACCACTACAAGTTCCACAATAAGTACCACTACAAGTACTACATCAAATACTACACGTACCTTTACAACTACCACTGTAAATACCACTACAAGTACTACTTCAAGGACCACTATAGGTACCGCCACAAGTACAACTTAAGATAACACACAAATCACTATAAGTTCCACTAGAAGTACCCCTACAAGTACTACTTCAAATACCACACATACCACTACGAGTACCACAATAATAAGTTCTACATCAAATACCACAGTTACCACTATAAATACCATTGCAAGTACCACTACAGATACTACTTCGAAAACCACACACACCCCTACAAGTTCCACTATAAGTACCACTACAAGTACTACTTCAAATATCACACGTACCACTGCATGTACCACAATAACAAGTACCACAACAAATACCACAAGTACCACTAAAACTACCACTATACCACTACAAGTAGCACTGGTAAAACTGCAAGAAGAACCACAAAATTCCACCATAACTACCTCGTTCTTCGTATTATAAAGTGCTAATCAAACGCTCATTTCCCAGTCATCGTTGAGTCTTTGGGAGCTTGACCTCAGCACCAGCGGGACAGGACCTTCTGAAACCTATCCCATTTCTCCCCGAATGATGGACAGTTTTTGGAGCACACCCCAAAAACATTACAGAGAAGAAAACGTGGAGAATTTGTGTGTCGAAGAGAGCGGATATACTGTGCACCGGATGACCCGCGGAGGAGAGGGGGAGCTGACAAAAGCAATGAAGAAATGTAGACAACGGAGAAGGGAAAATACCTTTGGCAACAGTTTGACCTCGGACAGTTTAAAGTCAATAAAAAAAGATCTGAATGGGGCCACCTGAGGGACAGTGTGGAAAAGTAGAGCAGAAGTTATTGCTGATGTAAAAAAAAAAAATAAAAATAAAGAAATGTAGTGAAGATTGAGACTTCTCGACTTTCAACCAAATCCAATTTTTAATCTACCTTGTATTTATATTGCCTATTTTTATGAACCGGTTAACCCTAAACATTCACGATCCGGGGCCTTGAAAAAGATTACCAAACTTATTTATGGCTTTCCGTGTCTTATATGTCTTATTGACATTATGTGCTTTTTTTTTCCCAATTGGACATGTGAGGCACAGTGTCCCCTACCTCAACTGACCCAACGTGTTCTCATGGCTTGCGTTTTAATACCACGTCATGACAAATTGCGTGTCATGACGACGCTTTTTTTGGCGTGCAATTACGCGCACGTTTTTTCTGGCGTGGTATGAACACGTGATGTGGTTGAGGTGGGACGGAAACGCGTAAAATACAGGCAAAACAATTGAAATTGCGTTCATAAGACTCGCTGTTTCAAATTGTGTGGTATTGATATGCCTATCTTTGAGAAGAGGTTGTCCTGACAGCATGTCACTATTGACAAGGACTTTCACCTAAGCTTGAAATCCACACACTTATGTTTGAGTCTACAGAAAAAGCAGGCCAGTTTACAAAGAAAACTTCAGTACGATAAGCCATGTGGCTTCAACCAAAATGTATGATTATTTTACATCTTGTCTTTATGTAGCATATTTCGGTAAAAAAAAGGTTTCTTAACATACGTTTTTGACTTTTTGTTTAGGTTTTCAACACAATCTCTTTTGAGGAGACTGTGTTGAAAAAAAAAACGGTCAAAAATGTTATCAAATGTATTTTTACGACAAGCATGACTTATGTTTAGGGAGTCTATTATGTAAAAGCCACTTTTCTGAATTTAAAGCCATGTTATACAAGTTGTATTTGGGTTGATTCATGCTTGTGTAATCTCCTATCCCCACCCACCTGTCTGCATTTTAAATGTGTTCTAATAGTCTTCTCTCGATAAGCAAGTAAATCAAACCATGTCTAATCAGCCAAATCTATATATATTTGGTAGACTTGAGTGTGTTTTTGCAGTGCACCTCCTCCCTCGTGTCTGTTCTTGAAAAGGGGATTTCCACATGTTTTGTTCGTCGCCTCTGTGCTAATAAAACTCACTTTGCAGAAAGGAGGCCAGCGTTGAGCACCACACTGTTATGTTGGACCAGCACATCCACGGAAGCTTGTAAAACACTTTATTTATACGAATTCTTTCATTTATATCTGGAAGCTGAAGGTGCTGCCAAGCTCCAGCTGACAATAAACACAAACATAAGCCTCATTAAAGGGCCTATATTAAGCCCTCTTTGGCATAATGTAGGCCTAAGTTTTACTTCTTCTCAAAGTTTTACTTCTTCTCACTCCTTTCGAGCTTGATAATTGTATATTTGTTATGGATGTTATGTATTGTTGTAAGGTGAGCTCAATTGTTCAATTCTGATAAACATTGCATGTTGATATTATATGAGCTCGAATAAACTAAACATAAATATATATCAGCCAATAAAACATTTTCAAGTACTCTTTCATATTCAAAGCAGTTAAGGTTGTGAACTCTAGAAATTTCCTCTGAAACATGGCTGTCCTTCATTTGTTAATGAAAGGCAAAGGCAAAAATTTACTTTTTTGACGCTTATGACCTAATGTTTATCCCTGCAAGTTTTGCTTTGCACATAATAAGTGGAAACTGACAATAGATAGACTACAGTCGGCATCAAAGACACACCCACTAACAAACCTCCGTAGGGGGAAACTTGACACTGAGAGTGAATCAGAACAACAGCTTTATCACTCACCACTCAACAACTACAACAGTATGTGGACTTGAAGAAATATATTGTGTCAAATACAGACACAAAGACATTTAGGAAAGTAAAGTGACTCAACAGTCCAACAATGTAAATATATCCAACAATGCTAACAGTAGCGGTGAGCTAAATGCTAAAGTGATGCTAGCGCTGCCTGGTGTGTTTAGAATATTTTCTTTTAACTTTTTGTTTACTTTTCTGAAATAACACCACGTCAGTAACCTCAGTTGACCCTGTGCAAAGAAGCTGTTTATTTTCAAATTGTCAGACTTTTGCGTTAGCGGTGACAAACACATGCTTTTATAAACACAATTTGGTCCTTTGGTGAAATATTCTCCTCATTTGGAATGTATTTAACAGAAAAAAACACCAACAACTCACTGCTTTGAAGTAGTACTTGTAGTATTACAACTCACTGCCCGATCCTAAAGTATTTTTTTCATTTTAGACTGAGGCAGTGAAACACCATACAAAATGAACCAAACAGGAAATTAGCATGCCAACAGGAAGTTAGCATTTTTGAAAATAAATAAGACAACTGACTTCTGTGCTGTCAATTTAAACCTGGTTGTGACTCGACTTCAGTTTGTGCCAAAAATACACTTAATTTGCCGGAAAACCTTTTAAAAGAGGTAAACAGTTTAGCTTTCTATACTTTCACAGTTGAATGAAATGCTGCTTTCCCCCTCAGTAGGCCACGCCCCAAATATGACATGTTGCTGACTGTATTTATATATATATTTTTTCTTTTGTCGAGAGTAAAGTGTGTTTCCCAAAAACTAAAGAATATAAAACAAATAATTTACTGGCTGAATATACGATCTTGCTATAAACTGCATCCATCTTGGCGAGGTATGTTCCGACTTCTCCTAAATGGGCTAAAGGAGCAGAACATTTCTCCTTGATATCCCGGGGAGCTGTGGAGATAAGCGCTCCCGTTTAGCCTGTTTCCTGCCCGGGTCGGGGGAACGCAGGAACAGAAGGAGGAGGAAGCGGACCACACCGGTAGAAAGGATGTTCGCTTTGCCCCGGAGCGACTCGCAGTAAATGGGCCAAAGCTATTTAATAAACTGTAGAACTGGGTCGACCCGAGGATCCGTGTACCCATCAGGCCTTCGGTGAGTCCCCCCTCCTCTGAGCGCCCACGCACGGGAGAAAATGGCTGCCATATGACCGCGTGTGGGGCTTAATTACTCACAGAACTATTGTTTTTGCTACTTTGTTTTAGCTCATTTTTTTTGTCCAGATGCCAAACAAGAAAAACAACTGTAAAATCCACTTTTTTGAGTTCGTAATCATGATCTCTCGTCATTATTTAACTCAGAACTGTGGCTGGGTTAATTCATGCATGTTTGAGTAATCTTGTAGAGTTCAAATCTTTTCCAAAAAAAAAAAAAAAAAAAAAAAAATATATATATATATATATATATATAAAATCAGCTGCTTGTTATGGTTTAATTTTTTCAGTCTACATACATTGTGTCAGATTTCAGCACTAAATACATAGAAACTACACAAAAGGTCTCATTTAAAGGAGACCTAATGTGATTGTTCATGTGTTTGGCAAAAAAATGTGAAGGTGAATATTTCACATTTTATTGATTATAAAGTAGAAAATTAAAAATATAAACCGATTTATTGACTTCCTGTTCCAGACTGCAGAATTGATCCCGTTTCTTCATGGTAAAATTCAAATATAAGCAACAGACATTGAATTACTATTATGTTATTGTTGGACCGTGGCTACATGACAGTAGGCAGTTTTTCCTGTTAATACAACTGTACTTTAACATAATATATACAAAAATATATAGATATGAATTAAAAAAAAAGAAAATTCTGAGGTGACTAGACCCATTGACCATTTGCATTACAAAATAAATAGCTTTAAAATATTATCATAAAACAAGGGTATTCAACATAAGGCCCGGGAGCCAGATCAGGCCCTCCAACTAGTTAAATCTGGCCCAATCCATCTCCCAAATATTAGAAATATTGTTTTCTTAATAACATTTTAAACTTTAGGTTAGCATTACTTAAGACATGGTGTATCCTTATCTTAGTCTCTGTTTATTTTGTTTTAGACCTCGTTTAATACTGGTTTGAACCTGATTTTAATCTGGGTTAATCTTTGTCCAGACTCGGTCATTGTTTAATCTTTACTGCATTTAGTTTTTTTTCAGTAAGCAAATATGAAAGTGAATAAATGTTGGTCTTTTGCATTTCATTTCCCACAAATTCAATATTTTACAGAGCTATAAAGTAATAATAAATGTAAATCTAACAATACTTTGTGCTCAAAGTGGAGGCCTGGATTACACTTCCAGCCAGAACCCAAGATATTTGCTATAACACAAATTTTCCCTTTTAGGACTGGAATCACATTGAAGCTAATGCTAATAGCTAGCGCCAAACATGCTTGTTCCCTCTTTGATTTGTTAAACACATTTTTTTTTTTTAAATCCCTGTTGTGTTGTGATCCAAACCACAGCTGCTTCCTGTTCTGGATTTCTGATCGCTGTAAATAATTGTCATAATTATGTCCCTCCTGGCTCTCCGTACTTTGTTTTAACAGGTGGACCATTCTCTTCCTAACCACTACACCTACACCACACATAGGATCATATAATGGCACAGTGACGTGATCATTCTTCACCTTATTGGATAAAAACCAACCTGGATGTCAGGCAGATTGGATTTTTTTGGACAAATGTCATGCTAAATGTGCTTCCTTGCCTTTCGGAATAATCGGATTCTCTTCCTGGATAATAACATTAGATAGACTGATATCTCTGCTCTGCCTATAGATCATGAATTTCTCTGGCATGTAGAAAGTCAAAGCCATTTTTCCTTTGGTATTATTGAGGATATGTTGTGTTATCCTTAGTGCGTGATAGAAAAAGTTATGACTCAAGACAAGTCAAGCATATAAAGGAGGATGCAAGAGACAAAGGGTTAGAAAAATATAAAGTTGTATTTTTACATTTGTTGAAGTTGGTGAGAGGTGAGGATAAAAGTGTGGTTGCCTACATTATTCGCAGCACATAACGCAGAAAGCTTGGAAACACTTTTTTTTTTTTTACAAAAGAATAATGTTCTGCACCTTATAAGGTATTGATCAGTCTATAATGAATAATAACCAAAAACATCAAATTAACTAATAAATCTGCAGATTCAATCAGGAAATTACCGCGTCAAAACAAGCGTTGGATTTCACCATAAGTATTTCTGTTAAGTTCTTTTAGAAGCCAAGCAAAACATGAGAGTTTGTCATGTGACTGTAGTATTTCTATCAAGAAGGTCCATCGAGAGGAGTAGTGAGCAGTCAGCTGTGCTCAAAGCGCGAAAGGTGTGTGCGTAAATGTGCAGTGTAGCCTGGTGTGTGAGGTGTCACTCGGGGATCGAAAGATTTTCAGGACTCGTTAGATTGGATTTGGAATTTGAGACACATGCGTGAGTTTCCCAACTGTTTTCAGGACATTTGCTCACCCTAGGCACTGGGCCAGTCCAATACAGGGCAGTCAAAGCTGGTGCCAACTAACTTTGTTTGTTTTCCTGTGTCGCCCAATGTGTTCTCATGGCTTGCGTGCATCATGGCGCTTTTTTTAGCACGCCCATTTTTTCTGCCGTGGTATGGACACGCGATGTGGTTGAGGACAAACAGGAGTTTATTGGGGGTTAACAGCTAAGTTTAGGTCTGAAGTTGCACAAATGGTTAAGTTTAGGTCTGAGGCTTAGAGTTAGTCAAGGTTTGGACACGCTGTTTCAAATTGCGTGGTATTGACACGCTTATCTGTGAGAACAGGCTGTGTCACCAGATTATCACAACCAAGCCATTGAAAAAAGCCCCAAAACAAGCAACCTTTTGCTAAGACAAGCTATTAAGTTTATTGGGGGGTTAACGGCTAAGTTTAGGTCTGAAGTTGCACAAATGGTTAAGTTTAGGTCTGAGACTTAAAGTTAGTCAAGGTTTGGATTAGGATTATGCGGCACGGTGGCAGAGCGGATAGCGCTCAGGCCTCACAGCAAGAAGGTCGCAGGTTCGATTCCCGCACGGCTCGGGACCTTTCTGTGTGGAGTTTGCATGTTCCTCCCCGTGTCTGGGTGGTTTTCTCCGGGCACTCCGGTTTCCCCACCAACTGATAACATGCATGTTAGGGAACGTTTGGTGGTAGTCGGAGGTTGAGGCGCCAGGTGTTAGGTGAATCGCCTCTGCTGAGTTGCCCCAGGGCAGCCTACTGTCACTGAGTGGGGAGGGGAGGGGTTCATCTCTCTGTGAAGCGCTTTGTGACTCTGTGTCTGTGAAATGCGCTGTACAAATAAAGATTACTTACTTACTTTCCCCTTGATTTGAGAGAATAGCATGTCTCTACATCACAGGTCCCTGATTGGTGGGCGCAGGAATTAGACGCTTGAAAGTTCAGCAGAGCCCAACTTGGGTGTCGATGACTGATGGACGCCTCAAGACGCAGGTTTACATTAACTTAACATGTAAATTGGACAGATGGAAGCTCCGACGCTGTCCGGTCTGAACGCAGCATTAAAGAAAAGGTGAAGACAGGGTTACCAGAGTTACTAGGTCAAACAAAAAGCTAATTGGAGCTTACAGGCGTGACTTGGTCTGCAGCAGCCAGGAGTCAGAGCTGGGAGCATGCTCACCAATTAAATTACTTAACCAGAAAGCATAGTTGTTCCATTATACAGTATATGATGACATTTTTAGTTTTCTTGCAAATATAATAAGTAGTTAAATGAAAGTTTGAATATCTTTGATACAGATATGCGCAGAATAGTTCTTGAAGATTAAATTGTTCTGTAAGTATACACAGTCTCATTTTGTAACTGTTTTTGCAGAATGTCTGTCCCGGGGTATCATCTCGTTAGCTTTAGAAATAGCAAAAGTTGGCAATTATTCTCTATTTTAACCACTATAAATGCATAAAATCCAAAGTCCAATGCGACCAAAACAACTTCCAAACACTCAAAGTCCACATTACACAGCCTTTCCTCTTAAAAATCACCCAGCGTGCGTGACTAACTATTTAATTCTTCACATTTGGCCCGACTAAAATCATTTCACCGCGTCTCCCCAACATTTCACTCGATACTGCTGCTTTTTGCTTTGCGGATGTTGTTCCAGTCCAAACCGAAAACAGATGAGTCCAATTCTGCGCACCCACGTGTATACCGCTATTATGTTTTTAGCTCTGGACGGCTGGAGAGAGACGTAGCGAAAATGTAATGGCTGTGTTATTGCAGCTGTCTGGGGAAGGGAGAGAAGGAAAGCGGCCATTTTGAAAAACACTGGACGAGTTGACGTTTCGGAGCTGACAGGCCTTCCATCAAACCCAACACTCCGGCGTAGTAAAGAGGCAATCCGGTCATTAAGTACAGCTATCGAACAAGCACGGGGAAGGCGTTTACAATTGGAGATCAGCCAAATCACAGATGAGGTATTGTGTTGAGTTAGCACGTTCAAGGGAAATGGAAGAGCAGCATGTGGGATTATTATTTCAAAAAAGAGTCGTGATCATACCTTGAGTTTTGACTTTTCGACTACATTTTCACTAGAGCCCCAACACGGAATTCCCACTTGGATACTCGAACATTTCAGAGTCTGAGGTATATGAAATGAAACATGGTAGCCCCCAGCGATTTGAATAGATACATTTCCAACTGCTTCTTAAATCTGCTTTCAAACCGAAAAGCATTGGAGTGTTTACACCATCAAGGCTTTGTTTTGGACGTAGGCAGATCACGTGAGGGAGAAGGAGAGAGTTAGAGGCTTGCTGCATTCATAAAACGTAACGAACTTACTCGATAGACGATAGCACAGCTTTCTCCTCCTCCAGGCAATGTCCTTTTGCTGTTTCTGTAATCCTCCGTTCTTAAGTTGTACCACCGTAGGTTGGAACGTCTACTTCACAAGACGTGGTATCAGCAGACGCCCAAACAACCTAGGTGCAAATTCTTACCACGAATTCGCTGGACGCCTCAAGACGTGAGTTTACATTGACGGAATATGTAAACCGGTCTGAAAGCAGCATTGGTGATTGTGTTGCTTTCTCTTAAGTTTGTCTCAAGAGGTCACTCATCTCTGACAGCTGAAGCGGTTATAAACGTGCTGTAAAGTGCTGCCATCCTAATGTCACTACTGGCTACACTGAGCTAAAATAAACAAAAGCACAATTCAACATCTTGTGTTGTTTTATAAAACTATAAATGTAACAAAAAAGAGACCTGTATTTGTGGTTGATTTGAGCATTTTCCTAGCTATTTGTTATTTGATTGGCCCGTCACTGTAAAAATATTCCAACTTGACCATTGTATAAGTTTAGGCTTCAAGTTACTAAAATGTTTAGGACTCGGGCTTGAGGTAAGTTAAAATGTATCTTCAAGAAAATGTCACTACGAGGCTTCAAGCAAAAATTGTAGTTATTTTGCATTTTGGCTTTTCTTACCATAAGACATGAAAACATGCTTCTTGTTCGTTTTTGACATTTTGTTGTATATCCACGTTTTCTTTGGAGAAAACGTAGATATACATACTTAGATTAACCTCAAACTTACCCCTGAAAACAATGTTAGCTATGCTTGCAACTGATTACAGGGCATTTACAATCTAAGATCAGCTAATTCACAGCGATTTAGATTTGAAGTTTTATTTTAAGTTAGCACGTTCAGGTAAATGTAAGAGCAACATTGTGGATCATTGTTCCAGAAAGAGAGAACAGTGGGAAGGATTATGTTGCCTGGTATGCAATTTAGTCAAGCTTTACATAAACAAAACATGCATTTTTTAGACATTTTTGCAAAGGTAAGATAGAGTCATTGTTTTGCAATTACGTTTTTGGCCTCTAGTCACAAATTTCACACTTTTTTGAGGCCATACAATTAAAACAATGTCCCCTTTGTTGCATGATCCATATAATAGTATTGAGTTTCACCTTTTCACCTTTCAAAAGCTCACCTGCCTCACTGAGCAGCAGACACAAAGAGGTGTGTCATTTTGCTGCATCTTTTACCTCATTAACACGTTACCTATCAGCTTGTTAGCAGTTTTGAGTTGTGGTGTTGAGGGAGACGTCTCCATGGTGACACACATAACACACCCAGGTGATGTGGCACAACCCCAACTCATATTCAGTTCAGTTTAAAAAGTTCATTACAAAATTACAATTAAAAACATTCAGTAAAACACATATGGTCATAATCAAGCAAAAACACATTTTGTTAAAAGGACAGCTCTGAAGCTACAACTTATAAGTGCGGCCCTGAATTCTTTTCATAAAATCAAACATCTATAATGTATGTGAAAAAGAGGGGAGGTATCATTCATCTGAGAGAAATAGTAAGCATTTTAAGGTTGTTGTGACTTATTAGGTAAAGATGTATGCCAGTAACCAAAGTTTAGAAGTTCAATTCCAGAGATCTTCATGACAACATGTGGTGAACTTATAAGCTGCTCCGGACCAAGTTACCCTGGATGTACACTGAAAGTGAGTTTGGTGAGGGTTGGGACGCACAGAACTTGGAAAGTTCTTAAAATCAATGCACCCATGTACGTGGACCTCCGAGGAGTGCGGATGCGAGTGCGGCAAGTCTGCGAAAAGAATCTGCATGAAGTAGTTTTTCCCGGAAGCCGCAGTGGTGGTGATATATGAGCATTCTCGCTGGAATTTACGTGAATCTGCGTGGCTTTGGACGAAATCAGACCGCAGTTGACAACATTTGGTGAACACGCACTTTACAAGAAACTCACATGTGTCCCGAACCAAACCAAACTCACCATTCAGTGTACATCCAGCGTGAAATTCCTGAATCCTGACTATGACCTGTCAGAGCCAAGAATTTGGTGTTTTTGTTTTAGTTTTTTTTTATCAGTGTACACAGATCAAGAGGAGGAATGACGTTTAAACACGTTAAAACTATAACTAGAGCGTTCCATGGCGCTGTTTGATTTGTTGAATCTTTCATTTGCGTGATACTCTTTATTTTTCATGAATAAGTGATAAGCTAATCAGATGAACTCTTATATGTTCATCTTGTCAGCCAACTGTTCTCCACCATTCTGATTGATTGAGTGACGCTAACCCTGCCCCCTGCTCTGTAAATTGAGTTGTGAACTTGTTTTGTAGTACAACTTATCCACAGAGGCTTGTGTTTGTGTTTGGTGATCCGGGTTAAATATATCCAGGATATGTTCAGCCCGGTTCGTAGTGCAGGCTCCTGTTTTCTGTTCTGTTGCAAGTTGTACAAGCTATCAGTTACATTTTCAATTCTTCCCACTGAGAATAAAAAAATGCAACCCTTTTTTAATGCTCTCGTTTGTAATGAGGTGAACTCAAAAGTGAACACTGCAGTGGGCTGACCACAATAAAAGGACACTGCTGTTTCTGTTACTGTTTCTGTTACGTTTGTAGAAGAAATCAAGTCAAATCCTTTGTTAAGGTTAAGGTTAAGGTTAAGGTACACTTTATTGTCCCCGTAGGGAAATTTGTCCTCTGCATTTGACCCATCCTTCAATGCCTCTGCAGCATCTCCTCAGGAGCAGTGATCGCTACAGTGCAGCGCTCGGGGACCCATCTCCAGGTGTTGATGCTAGGCTTGGTCAGGACTACCGTAGCTGGAGGATATTACCCTAACATGCATGTTATTGGTTTATGTCCACTTTTAGACACTGAACAGACAAACCCTATAGCAGTGGATCTATAGTGTGAAAACTAGCTGCTCTCCTGTGTATTCCGCTGCTCTGTGCTAATTACAGATGCTAAAGCGGCTAACTAGCTGCTCCCCGCAGACAGCGCAATACTCCAGAGGCTCCACACTGTTGTACCACCTGTCGTGTTCAGGGAAATCTGCTCCATCGCGCTCCATGTGGGCCTGTGTCGGCAAAAATAATGGACCGACACGACTCCAGAAGTGGGGCAAATCTGGACTAAAGCATACTTGTGTGTAAAATGTATACGAATATGTTTATTGTTGGTTCTTTAGTCAGAATGTCTCTTATGATTTCATACTGACTCAGACTACCTGGAAAGAATCAACAATAACATGCAAAGTCTACCCAAATCATCAGATGTAGACCAAGTAAAAAAGTTAAAAACCAAGTAAAAAAAAAAAAAAAAAAGCTTAGGATAAGAGAAAAAACCGTGAAACATTTTGAAATTATTCCCCGTTTGAGAATAATAAAAAAAAAATGTATTCAAATTAATGTTTCATATTAATGTGAGAATTAAGTCAAAGTCATAAAAGTCGTAGAATTAATTAAATGTGAATAAAGTCGTACAAATTTAGTATGAAGCCAGTCAAAGGCACTTTCCACCGATCACCTCACCTTTTATGGCTTCGACTTTATTCTCATAAAAATTAAAAAAAATTTCTAAATTTTTTAGAACATTATTCTGATAATTTTCTTAATTTATTGTCAGACAAATAAAGCTTTGTACAATTTCAACTTTATTAAAAAATATATTAGATTCATGTCAAAATATTTCAATTTTATTCTCATAGCCCAAGATTTTTTTCCCCCACTAGTATATTATTATTTTCAACCTCTATCTGGGTATCATGACATGATCATGAAAACTGTCCACACTTTTTGATTTGGAATTTGAATAAAATTGATTGGAAATAGGGTCGGCTTTTTGGCTTCATATATTTAAAAAAAAAAAAAAAAATGGGGCAAACCTTTGAATGTGAATGTTGAATTTCAAACTTTTTTTTTCTCTTCCAGCCCACCAATGGGACAGAGGTAAAGACTGCACTCCGGACGCTCTCCCTGGACCCTGCCGTACCTCCACACCCGCAGCACCAACAGCAGCACCAACAGCAGCAGGACGAGGGCTTCATGCAGAGCTCCAGGCCGTACAACTCTCTGCCCAGGTGAGACCCATATCTCTGTCTCATCTTACAGACAGATTTCACTATATAAAATATATTTTAAAACCAATGACTCCAAAGTGATTTTGTCAGTCAAAAAATGTGTTGCAAATCCAGCACTTTGTGACAAAACCAGACCACTGCATACTGTTTGAATCCAAAATCAAAGTTATTTTTTGAGTAATTGATTGACGTTGCCGTAAACAAAAAGCTGTAAAGTGTCAATTACAGCCAAAAATGAATGCTTGTGGATATTATAAAGAAAAAAAGTCATTGTTTTGCAAGTCTCTGGTCTCAAGTCTAAATTCAGTCCCAAGTCAAAAAGGGACAAGTCTAAGTCAAGTCTCAAGTCAAATAGAGACAAGTCCAAGTCATGTTTCAAGTCAGTGACCCATAAATCCAAGTCCTCTACTTTAAGGTACAAGTTGTTATATCAAATTACTGATTACAGCTTGTATTTTTGCAAGTTTAGTCTTTTTTTTTTTTTTAAGTTGTAGTCATAAATGCAATAGTGAGAATGGACTTGTTTCATTGTGTTTCATAAAACTACACAATTTATTTTATGAGGAGAAGCATAAAGTCAAGTCACATGTCTTTCAAGTCAAAGTGTGCCCCCGTAATCAACTTGTATGTAAACATACAACCTTTAGGCCAAGGTTGTCCAAGCTTTGACCAAGTTTTGATCAACCACCAAATGTTTGCTATTTCAAATGTCAAATTTGACATTAAAAGCTAGATCTTTTGTAATTTTGGCCAATCTGGCAAGAAGTCTGAGGGCCAAAAAAAAAAAAGTGGTCGGAGGGCCACAGTTTGGACATGCCTGCTTTAGGCTAAACTAAAATAGTGTTAAATAACCATAACCAATGTTTTCATTGTTTTTGTGGCCGTTAAACTCCTCAGATTCACTTTTTGTGGTGATTGTTTATCTTGTATGTGAAGTGGGACTCCCTCGACCAGGTCCCAGTTGTATTTACCAGTTCGAGTGGCGTTCCAGCACATTTTACAAGTGGGAAGTGGAAAACATCCCAGTTGCCTGGAACACACCATTAGCCCTAGATTGTCAGGTCCAGACGGTTCCCATGTTAATGAGTTTGTTTCTGTTGCCTAAGCTTACCCATCACCTTAACCCTTTTCCTTAACTTAATCACTGTTCCTCCAGACCTTCTCGCATAAACCTTTATTTATTTGCAATGTGCATTATTACAACCTCCTCTCCCATCTCCAAGCAGCAGACCTAACTTTCTCACCACTGCTCTTCTCTGTCTCTCTCTTTCTGTGCCTTATCAAATCTTTAATGCCTTTCTGAACGCTTTCTTCCATATATTTTTTTTTAAGTAAATCTTCTTTTCTACCCTTTTCCACATCCTTCCTCACTCAAAGACACTTTCAAATCCCTTACAAGCCGCAGATAACTTTGAATCCAATCGTTTCATGTCATCGAGCGGAAATATTTGCCCGAGAAACACTTCATTAAGTCACAGTTGACCTCTAAGATTAGAATGTCTGGACGTTTGAAAAAGATGTGTCCTTATACTTCTGTTACGTCCGTCATTCTTATCTTCAAGAGCGACTGTTTTCAAAAGAAAGTGTGACTCTATGGAATTGCATTGTGTTTCTACGCTATACTGTATCTAAATGGGAATGTTTAACACTACAATAAGGCTTACACTTTAGGTATAATGAGATTATAAGTTACTCTAATGTTTGCTTACTTGAAAAGAAGCCATATTATCACTTCATGTCATCACAAGGGACGCAAAGTGTTTTCAGTTTGAGTAGATGAAAATGTGATGGAAACTAAATACAGGATCTTAGCCCTATCTTTGGATTAGTGTTGATGCTGACATTAGTAGGACTCAGAGCCTATTGGTTCTGCAACCATCTTTGTCAATGCTTTTGCTGATCATGATCGACGGGCGAAGTCCATGGACTCATTTTCGACAAAAGCGGCACAAAGTGTTCAAGTCCTGAAGTCTGACTCCTGGCATCAAGCACTACACAGTAACTCATGCCACAGGCCAACTCAGTCTCACAAGAAAGCCTACGTACGGTAACCCATGAGACAAAAAAAGCATTTTCTGACCTCAATTTCACACCTTTTTACGTGCTCATGTTACGCCGTACATTTAGCATGATATAAAAAAGCGTAAAAATGACGCAAGATTTGGTTTAAGCCACATGGGGACATTTTCTTCAGGTGAAACGAGTAAGTTTAGGCATCAAGTTACTAAAATGGGTTTAGGTCTGGGGGCTTGGGGTAGGTTAAGATTAGGATCAGGATTTTGTTAACACTAGAACCGCCAACAATGGTCAAAATGACCGTTTCATATTTACATAATTGATTACTATTAATTAAACACAATGTATTCCCCGAAAGCTTTGTGACTTTCAATTCTAAAGTGTTCTTTTTTATATTTTACATGATTTGTTTAGTTGAATAAAGGCATGCACTCTGTTTTATGACGTTGTTTTACACTTATTCCATCTGCCTGTGCTGCCTCCGTCATAAGGTTACAGTGTTTCTTTGGCGCGAATGCGGTCTTCTCGCTTACGTCATTTCGCGGGGTTCCCTCCCGCCACTAAATGTATCTTTTTAGTTGCTATTGGAAACATAAAACTATATAGATAAGTGTGTGTTTATTCGTCAGTGCGAGGAGACAAAAGAGAGAAACTGCTAAAATTAATGGAAATCAATGGGGCGACCGCATTCGACAGTGTAAAACGACCGTCTTTGCCTCTCTTGTATTCATTGTATTCAATGAAGTGCAGACGAAACGCAAACTGCCTGTCGTGTAAAAAAGAAGCCAATCTGGCCTCTAATTTTCATAGATTTGTGAAAACTCATTGTCGTATAAAATAGTTCACAGTCAAATTATGTCTGTGAACTTATTGCGCTGCTCATTTCTCACACTGGCAGATGTGCAGGAGACAAATGTATCAGACCTGCAGACTGGTCACGCCCTAGCTGAAGCCAAATTCAGCGCCGAGGGCAAAATATAGCAGTTTATTTGATTTACGTAACATGTACTCAAGCCTGTATCATATTCTAGTAGGCTTCATGTCATTTCCAAAGTTTGTTTTTTGCACTCAAAGTCAGACAATTTGGATCAGCGCTTGTGCCAAAAAGTGGAGCAAATTTGGTCTGACAAAGCATAACAAACAAAGACAGGAAATTGTGTTTGGAGGAGAATTGTGCGGCCGCGGCGATGCTTTCTAACAGCTGGGAAGAATCAGCATTTAGCAGACAGACAGAGCCATTAGACAAGTGAGACACACACAAGCCAAATGTTAGCTTTGTACTGGGAATAACATTGTTTTAGTGAGGAATGTGCAGGAAGTCCTTTGAGATCGCCGTGTTCCAGACCAGAGTTTGGTAGATTGCGCGGTAAGCTAATTTTGTAGAGCTTTTAAGCAGGTGAGGAGGTTTTGTGTGCAGTAGAAACAAGTGTAGTGTCTGAGTTTGATGGTGATGGGACAAAATGTAATAATAAACATACTGTAAGCATGTTGAACAAATCTAAAATGTTCCATAAATATCTGTTTTGGTTTTGTTAAATACTGAAGACATTTTTCAAAGTTCAATTTGTACATTTAGCCTATGTCCATTTTTTATTTTGTTTCAATTTTTTTTTTTTTTTCCCAAAACTGATTTTATTGGGTTTTATACACCAATATTTTCAAAAGAGATGTAAAGTACAAAAAAACAAACAAACAAACAAAGCAGTTTTTTGACCTCCTTGTAAGACATTCGCAGTAGATAGTAGTAGTAGAGCTACTATTTCATCACTGCATGTACTAGCTGAAAGCTCCAAGTCTTTAATGGTGGTCCCTTGCAAATTGACAGTAGCTTGTAGAGTTGACACAGCAGCTTTAAACTCATTCTTCACAGACGATATCTCCAAACGCAATGCATGAGTAATTGCATTCAGCTTCTCACAAATGTCCAAACTGTGCTTGCTCCTGCTCTCCATCGTGAGGTCCCAGCTCCGGACCCTGAGAACCACCCGTTTCAATATGGCCCCTTTTCTTCCGTTGATCCCTCTTTTCTCCCATGTTAACAAAAAGTGCAGGTATATATGGGCAACTTGGTCTCCAAACAGGGCTAGCTAATAGACAGCAACAATTGCGAAGACATCAGCACTGGCCACTAGCCCGAACACAGTTTATGATTAGCCTTAGCTCAGACACTGCAAGTTTTAGGCAAATGTTGTTTCCGTACATATAACCCACACCCGACGCCAGTCATTTGCGGAGACCAGATGTGCAGTCAAGGGTCTTTGTGGGATCCGAACCAGATGTTTCTGTTGCAGCTAGCATGGCTAACCAAGAAGGAAACTCCGAGGACTTAGTTGCGGCCTACTCCAGAAGTTGTCAAAAGTACATTTTACTACATCAAAAAGTTCAAAAAGGGGACCTAACGTTATGATAGGACATCGACGCATGCACAAGGCTGATAAGAGAAGCAGGAATGTGTTTTAAAACAATGTTTTTGTCGCTGCTTTGCGAAGCCTGGGAAACACGTCTTCGCGCCATGGTGTCCAACAGCGCCCCCTAGATTTTTTTTTTTTTTTTAAGCCTAAATGTGCAAATTTATAAGATGAGTTATTATATTGAGAGAAAGCGTAGCCATGGCAACCTATGTACAGCCACAAACCTTCATTTCCAGCACTCCTATTGTGTTGGATAATTCTACTAAAGAAGTTCACCTTTTAAATTACCATATTTACAGGACTACAAGTCACACTCTTTATTTGTCTGACTGAGGCTTTGACTTATACTCAGGTGTGACTTATATATCGAAAAAGAAAATTTGTGAATAACTATTTATATATTATGAGCCCCATTTGGATTCAAGCTCTCAGCAAGGTATAAATGCTGTTTTATTCTATCCATGCATGCTGTGAGATTGTGAGGTGCAGCTACTTGCATTTATTATAATTTATGCATTTTAATAGTGTATACTGCTACTGAGTTTTTGTTCTATCCAATAGACATTCTATATTGATAGATATCAAATAAGTCAAATAAGCAGCTCAATAAGATCACAGAATAAAGTAATAGGAACCTTTTTATCCAAAAGTCTGTTCACATAATTGGCTTTTTGCAACTTCGCCTGAAAATATCTGTCATTTTCTTTAAGCAATAATACATAATAAGAGATTCACACATGCCTGTAGACTTGGCACTTTCTCAAGAATCTTCATCTTACTTGTGAATTTGCATTTCCTTCAGGGCGATACTTTCTTCTAGCTAAAATCAAGTCACAAAACACACATTGTCGAATAATTCCACTCTTTATTTGAACAACATAATCAATAAAATGGTTGCCAAACAATACAAGACCCAGACTGAAACTGCTCTGCTCCGGGAACTCTCCATGGGAACTTGTCCGATGGCATTCCTTTCACTCGAGTTAAGAGATTTATCTCCTGTGCATTCATGTGTTTGTCTAAGTGTATCTTCTGCGCTAATCTCCTACATCTCCTGTGCTAATCCTTCTTCTGCCCAGGCCTCTGTCATCTCCTTCAGCCTCACACACAGAGCTAAGACCGGCTCCGCATTAAGGATGGGAGCTGAGAACCTGCTCCACTTGAGAAACGGTTCTATTTTTATTCTTATCAGTTCTTCTTGATGATGCCACTTTGGGCGGCTGTACCTTGTTTTCATTACAAGTTTTAGCTCTGGTGAAGGTGGTGTAACCCTTCATTCGTCCAGGAGTGATCCATAGTAAAAAGGACATCTGGACAGCGTTTTCGAAGATCGAGATTTTCGTCGGCAATCAAGTAGTTCTTCCTCAATGTATTCCTGACTTGTCTGTCTAATCAGAGACTACTAACCTAGCCAGCCGGATGGATTCTCATGAGATTTGTAAATTCACAAACTCGAGAGAATTCATCTGGGCGTTCATTCTGTTTGCATTCGGCTAGTGCTGCAAAGTGACTGGGTTAAATGGCCCAATCACTTTGCAGCATTGCGAGTCAAGGGGGTTGTTAGCAAAGACAACAGCAAGTAGCACCTGAATCAAGTAAGACAAAGGCAGCAACTCTCTTACATGTAGCTATGTGTTCTTGTCATGGCTCTATTATAATATCTGAATATGGTATATCTCTACAGCAAACACAAATTACTCATTTTTAGTACAAAGAGCATCTAGAGCTTTAAAAATGGTGTGTGACAGTTTTAATCTATTTTCACATCATAAACTTCTTTTTCAGTTCAAGAGAATCATGGGGGCAACACAACTGCGTGTCTGATAGCCTGTAAAGCACCTAGCACACAGTCAATATGGCAGCAAACGCCAATGAGCAATGAGCAAAAGCCACGGACGCACAGTGCCCGTCATATTTAATTACTGATGTACAGTATTTCCTTTTTAAAAGAAGAACAGAGAGGTGTCTGTCCAGGTGTGACACCTATTCAATCCCACGCACACGTCACTGTTCGTTGCTGTGATTAGTTAAGCACAAACTAAGGCAAAACCCAATCAGCTCAAATATTTCATTAACCACGTCCCACCTTTTCACAGTGAGAAGTTACAGATTTTTCTCAACTTTAAGCAGGAAGACCTTTTCAAAAAATGTTGAAAGAAAATTTCATAATTTCATCTGTGACCATTTGTATTAACATTTTTAATATGCACCAGCTCCACATCTCGTCAAGTTCTAAGAGCTCAGACTAAAGGTGGGGTATCTGACACAATTTCGGTTTTATATCTGACCACTTCCTCTCCTAAATCCTTCGACGCATGGCTGACAGCAGCATGTATTTATTTTAGGTTGCAATCATGGCTTAAAAAAACACTTCTAACAAACAGATAAGTGAAACTGAAGAGGACCACCCAAGCTCAGCCAATGAGAGCACAGGATTCTACTCCCAATGAGATCTTTATTATTCAATTCAGACAGTAGTCAGTGGTCTCATTTTTTCACAAATTTCACAAATTTACAATACACTTTTTTAGGAGAAAGCACAAAGATTACTCATGTCTAACTATAACATTTAGTTATCACATCTTTTAAGATGAATTCTCATCAAAAGTTACCAAGGTTTGTATCTCATGGACCTCAATGACTGTGTACAACCATGGAAACAAGTGACTTTGAACTATTGTGCCAAATCGAAGTTGTCGCACACCTCTCTTCCTTCACGCTTCCATTCTCTCTCTCTCTCTCTCTCTCTCTCTCTCTCTCTCTCACTCTCTCTCTCTTTCCACTGAACGCATCACTGCAAAGTCTTGGAAGAGAAGAATAACATTCCGAAACAGATGACTCAAATGGGAAATTGTGTCTTTTAAAGTCTGGATGTGGGAACGCGGCGCACGCTAATGAAGCTACGGAAGCTTAAAGACAAAGTGTGAGACGGGATCAAAGGTCAGGTTTTTTGAGCTCGGTGCGTTTTTCGGCTAAAGTCCCACAGAGATTACAGCAGGAATGTGGAGTCCCGAGAGATGGACGTTAAGATGGAACGCACAGATCAGATTATAGGGCAAGTTATTAGATCATGGGTTTGGTGAGCAGCAGTGGCAACTTAAGACATTATTGAAAGTTTATGGGGGAAATTAGTGAAAAGGTGAGAATATACAGCACATAATAACAAATACCAACAGAAATAAAAGGCAAAAATGACCACAAAAAATAATTATTGTTTTACTAAATTAAATAAGTACTAAATAAATAAATACCCAATTAACAAGTGAATCAAGCAAGGAAAAAATAAACCAAGACATTATTTTTTGTAATTCTAGCAACTCTCTAAAATAAAATGTAATATTGTAAAAAAAAAAAAAAAAAAAAAAAAAATGGGCGCAAATGAAAGGAAAAAGAACTTAAAACACATAAAAAAAACACTGCAATAATAATAATAAAATAGGAAAAAGAGATAATTTTATTTGACCATAAAATAAGAATAACTTTTGTCAGACAAAATTAAATAAAAGTTAAAAAAAAAAAAAAAAAAAAGGAATGCTGAGTAATAGTAATTTTTAAAGCAAAAAAAAATACTGTGCAAATACATAACTAAATAAAAACCTAACAAAACTTTTGCAGTGCATAATGTAAAGCACTAAGTTAAAAAGACTGAAATACATACAGTAATTGACAACAGGCTACAGACACAAGTTCACATTAATAAATCTAAAATCACAAGCACTGAGATATAGAATCTTGCTGCCATTGTAGTAAAAAAGATCGAAAAATGTTAAAAGGAACCAGAGCAGGCCATTTGGTTTGTGTCTGAAACAAGTTCCATGAAGAGGGAACGGAGAAACTAAAAGTTTGCTTTCCCAACTCGGTTCGAGCACGAGGAACATGCCACTAGAGCGCAAACTAATATAACTTCTACTTATATCTGTGACCAGTTTCCATTGACTTCCATGTGGACCCAAACCCATGAGCTGAAACAAACTGAAATCAAGCCAAGACATGAGGAATATGGGAGTCATGTTACTGCGACCACACACGTATATAAAAACCACCAAGGACCTCATCGGAAAAGCCAAATCAATTCACTTAAACATGTTCCAAATAGCCAAATGGAATGAGTCCAGTGTTAGCATAAAGAGCAAATTATGTTTATAGTCACTAATGTTCAATTCCTGAAGTTTGCATTGTGGTTAAATCCTGAGGGAGAGATTCATTTATTCAACGATAAACCCTTATACCAGTTTTTGTCTACCCCTCGACTAATTGGTTGATAGAACATATCTTTAGCTGCCCAAGAATTTCTCTAGTCAACTACAGCTTGACTGAAACTTGCGTCAAAATTGCTCATGAGAATTTTTATTTTGTTAATTGTACAATTTATGGCCACAATCCTCGATAACAACCAGCTCTTACCATCCAACCAGTCCCTCCCACAATGCACTTCTCTCCAGCTTTTTAAGCGTTGCTCGTTGGCGCGTGAATGGCATTTGTCAAACACACTGTCGCTCGTCACTTGTGGCGGCTAAATGCATCTGATAACAGCTGAACACCACAGACACGAGCGTCTACACCCGTCACTTCAGACAGACAAGAGTGTGTTCAGCCCCGGAGGAGGACTGGAGAGAGCAGAGACTTGTGATTAAAACACAGACTAGAAAAAGGGCACTTTCCTAAAACAATTGTACTTTGTATTTAAATTGAGTTAAAAGTATGAATATAATATGTATGTAAAAATATATATGTTCTTCCTGAAACGCTTTGCACAAACCAAATGAAAACCAGTGAAAGAACAAAATATAACAATGTAACAAATCAAGCTGTTAGAAGTTTATAAGATTTGACGATGACTATAGCTTTTTTTTTTTTTTTTCATGAAAGTGCCAAGAACCAGGCATCAGGAATACTTCTACACCTTTTCTTTCACAAGGCTAATCCTACCCTAGGAACAAGTACCTGTTAGCCTTCACACTTCTCTAAAGAGGTTCCAGGGGACATTCGGTGACCACTTCCATCGCCAGCGTAAGATGGACGAAGTGCCAAAATACTGTCGAGAATGGGAAACCATTTGCTGCATTATTTGTTTTCCACACTCTGGCTGTTGTGGTCCTTGATATTCTTATAGTCTTCTATTCTTTTTTTTTTTTTTTTTTTTTTCTCACAGCATTGTTTAGCTGTGTGGTAAATGCCAACTTGTGACCCACTTCTAGAATTGGACATTAGTGACTATAAACATAATTTGCACTTTATGCTAACACTGGACTCATTCCATTTGGCTATTTCAAACATATTTAAGTGAACTGATTTGACTTTTCCGATGAGGTCCTTGGTGGTTTTCATGTGTGCGTACATGCAGAGGCTGTGTGTGGTCTTCAGCTAACTTGCTGAAGATTTGTAACTTTTTTGTGGAGGTCTCTCAAAGCCCTACTGTACCTCCTCGTTAGCGTACGGACTTAGCGATGCTTGTACCTCTGCGTCCATCCATCTCTCACCTCCATCAGTAAACTTTAATGCCATTATTATATTAACTAAGCTTTCCGACGTGCCGGGCGTTGTTGATGTGCGAACAATGTGAATGTGAATAATGTCGCTGCGCCACTGAAAGGTTCTTGGTCTAAAGGAAAAGTACTTGTATTCTCAGACTGCAGATCATGAGACTAGAGGTCTGCCCTCTGCTGGGTTTAGCGTAGTCTTAATGCACCAGAGCTAGCCAATATTAAAGGCAAATGCTATGGACACAAATTGACGATTCCTGGGATGAAGCTGAGTGATAAATTCTTGCACTTAGGCCAGAATCAAAGACCACAGATTGGAGAACAAAAGACGTAAACCCCCCAAAAAATCAAATGACCAGGAGGGCACTTGAAGGGGCAACCGTTTGAGCACCAAAAGGGCCCTATCTGTGCACGGCCCTGACACAGAAGCTCTAAATCAAAATAATATTTGTAAGTGCTGCCATTAGTGCCATAAAAGCTCTAAAAGGACTTCTATGGGCGGACATGTTTTTACAGTTTGTCTACGATGTGGAAGTAATGGCAGCAGAATCATTGTGTCTGGGAGCTTGCGTGACAGTGCCTTTATGTCTTTGAGTTCCAAAACAGCCAAGTCTACATCTCTTGAATACATTTTCAATACAGAAAAACAGCCTTTGGGAAAGTATAGTCTTTACTAGTGTTCTATGACTATATAATATTCTGCATTATTAGAAAGTCAAAAGGTCTTTCAAGAAGCTTTGTACATCAGCATTACCACTCATTAACTCTCCCTGAACTCGGCACGCAACACTCTACATGTTTAGTTCCAAGTTTTTTTAGAGTAATAAACTGATATATCAGAATTTGCCTAATTAATAACTTATAATAAATCAAAGGTATTCGGAGGTGAACTGTATTGGTATGCTAACATAAGCTGGTACCATGCTAAAAGCAATTCTAAGAACACTTTGTGGATTATAAGGATCTCAGCAGTCTCATTTTGAAGATCACTGTGGCACTGGAACTAAGATTAGATTAAGAATATTTCAGATATTCAAAGTTAAAAGTCAAGTAGGAGGCTAAGCAGCTATGTGGTAACTGCACATTTTTCATTTGGTTGTTTTCAGACTAAAAATTGACATTTTATGAACTTTGTCCACTGCATTTGACCCATCGTTCAATGGTTGGTGCAGTGAGCTCCACACGCAGTGTTCAGGGACGCATTCTCAGATCTTCTTCCTGGGCTTGGTCAGAACTGTAACTTGAGGATATTTTCTATAGAGCATGTTTTGGGTTGACGTAGGGAGAAACATGGAAACTTCACACAGAAAAAAGAGTTGCAATCCTTTGCTGTGAGGCAGGAGTGCTAGCCACTATGCTGCCTTGGTCTTATGCTACCCACCACATAGCTGACTAGCTCAGAGGAAGTTTTGAAACTTAAAATGTATTTTTTTCTCATAATCCCATTGAGAAGTGCATAAATGCATAATGCCATTAAAATAGAATGTAAAACATTAGTCTGGGACATCCCTCATCAGTATGCAGTGCAATGTCATTCTATAGAATATTTTAGCTAGATGTACAAGATTTCCATTGGAACAAGAAAGAGCAGGCACTCCCCTAGATCATAAAATTGTTTTTTGGAAGGATGCAAGCCTGGTCAGAGTAAAGATATAGCTTTTATGATGTTTCTGGTCCAACAAAATCAGCCAAGTGAAAAAGCAGTGCTTTTCACAAATCTGTTTATTTGGATACATGTTTTTTTGTTTGTTTCTTTGTTTGTTTTTTTGGCTGCAAGTTAAACTTATCTGTGGGCCTTTAAGCCCCAAACCACAGTCATCTCTGATTACTTCAAACGTTGCTGATTTAGCAAACAATGAAACATTCATGCAAAAACTAAAGCAGAAACAGTCATTGGTCAACAATGCAGAAGTAGATTGTTCAACAGTAAAGCAAATGAATAATTGGCCCTGTCTTAGAGCAGAGCAGAGTCAGAGTCTGTTGGCAGCAACTCATCTAGTAGGACAAGGACGGGAGACAACATGGGAATAGCAAACAACAGGCTATGGATGAACTAGTAGTTGAATATTATTTACACAGGAAGTAGGAGAAATCAGAGGAGAGAGAGCTCATAATAATGGGAATTTAGGAAGCAAGTAGTGAGTGGAGATATCAGTTTAGATTCTTCAAGCTAAAGAGTCTAATTGTATTTCAAATGAATGACATATAAAGGATTACAAAACGTGTCACGAGATGCAAAACATGCTAACATTTCACTCTAATGTTTCCCTTCCAGGCAGCCACGCATGAACCCCAGCACTGTCTCCCAAGACTCATGGGACATCCAGCACAAAGACCCCCGCTTCTCCTCCAGCCCGGGCCCACGGAACGGCTATCTGGGAGGGTCCAACTTCAACGCCCGCGTGGTGCTCGAGACCCAGGAGCTGCTACGGCAAGAGCAACGACGCAGGGAGCAGGAAGCGACCAAGCCCCGCTCACAGGCACAGGACACGCCCCCTCCCAACACCCAGCAACCCGTTACTCCGACGACCACGCCCAAGGGCCCCTACCGACAGGACGTCCCGCCTTCGCCGCGCCAGATCGCCAAGCTCAACATGCACAGTTTGGATAAAGGGAGGCCGTTTTACTCGTGACACAAACTCAAACGGAATCGCATCGGGAACAAAGTTTTATACGTCGTTGGAATTGTATGGTTTCTATGAGATTTTAATATTTAAAGATTTTATGAGAAGAACTGTGATCTTTTACAGCTTAAGTATCAAACAGGGGCGATTTGATATGTTTGTTTTAAGTGCCTTACAAGCCAGTTATGAGGAAATATTATCGTTGGTTGGTGAAGACTTTTTGTGCATGCTCAGATTGCATTGATATGATTTTTTTTTTTTTTTAACTCGTGCCAAAAACAGGATAATTAAGCCACACTGTGTAGCTTTTCTGGTGGATGTTCTGCGGTGAGATTGAGATTCCTGCATGTGTGCATGTATTGTAAATGTATTTATCTCTATTAATGTTTGGTTCTCGAGATGCCGTTTTCAGTGCCACAATTAGAAAAAAATTGCTCACTTTAAGCTTAATGTTTGGACAAAAGACTGACATTGTAAAACGCAAATAGCTTTCCTCACTAAAGGCACTAGCTCTGACAAAACTTGAGATCATTTGAAAATTGTCTGGAATGGATTCACTTTTTGTTTGTTTAAGCAGTTATTTTTGTATTATTATTGCTAGTTTTTGTGACAATTAGTATCTGATTTTTTATTTTTTATCAGCTTAACCTCCATTAGAGACAACTGGATGAAACTGCAGTGTACCACGTACTTGTTGGCAACACAAAGACTTACTAGTACAGTACAGTGCACAGCTTTTGTCTTTTTTTTTTTTTTTATTTATTTTTTGGGGGGTTTATTGCAATGTAAAATACATAAATGAAATAAAATAAAAATAGGAGAATATAAAGTACAGCCTACCTCCTGATAGGTATTTGTAGATTACTCCCGGTACTATAATATGTTTTGAGACTATTGTTATATAGAGGGATTTTTTTATTTTTTTTTTATTCAACACGAGTGATGCACGCACACACTCGTTCTGAGAGCCGCACTAAGACACAAACAGTGGACACAAGTCGAAAAAGCTCCGTTGTCAGCTAAATACAAGAGTTTATCACTTTGCAAAAACAAAAGTTCTGCTGCTAAATCAACATTTGTGAATGAAATTCGGCCCAACAACCCTTAAAAGTTACATTCAGGTGAGAGAAAAAACAGTGAGAAAAACACAGTTTCAAGCTTCAAGAGACCGGCGTCTCTTTCTGCTTTTCAAAAACGGCTTTTTTTAAGCATGTTTTTGTCTTCAAAACAACATTTCCGGTAATTTCTATAATTTGATATATCGCCCATCTCTAAACGAAACTTGACTGGGCACGCCTTGTCGGTTCCTCAATGATAATAATAATAACAATAATAATAATATATTATTATTAACACATTTTATTTATATAGCACTTTTCTAAACACTCAAAGGCGCTTTACAGACAAAGGCAACACTGGGCGACCGCTGTCACTGAGCGAGCCAAGTGTCACTGTGCAAAGAACCATTCAACAAATACAAGATAGGTTTAATACCATAAATGTCAGACATAGTGAGCATGTTGCAGACCACCCACCAGAAAAGCTACATCATGCACATTTAACATGTTTTCTGTTGTACGTCATTCTGTAATCTTTTTTTACACTTGTTTATTGTGCTACTTCTCGGTACTGTCCTGACCTTATACTGCCAATGTTCGATTGTGGTTTCAAACTGTGGTAAATGTATCCTGACTTGCTTGATCTTTATAATAATAACCTAAAAATGTATTGTCCAAGTTTCTTTGTTAGTTTTTTTTTTTTTTTTGGAATGCTAATGAAAAGGAACGTGGGCTAGTCGAAAGTAACATGGGTTATTGAAAAGAGACATGGTTACCAATCTGAACCAATGGCTACTTAAACTTTATTGCACTTTTTTGAGCAGCCATTCTTTAGAACATGAGACGATACCTCGACAAGCTTGACAAATCCCTTTATGTCCAAATCTCCAAATATCAAATTTTGGTCTTTCAAGTCTTGCTTTCATCAATCTAATATAAAACCTTTTTTTAGAGAGTTTATGCTATTTTTGATCCATGTTACAATGACATTACCTCAATTAATGTTGTTTCATTTCATTCACACTTGTTTAGTACAAAAACCTTGCTAGTGTAGACAGTGTTTTTTTTTACTCATAGTGACATCACTAGGTGAAACAGCGTGTTTTCACTTTAACATGCTTCACTGTGCTTTTATGCTTCATTGACTTTTAGTGTAAGCCTATGTATAATTTCAGACCCATAATTGTAAGTTACAGCTATTGTTTTAGCCTCATTTAATTTCTTGTCACTTAATTCATCCAAAAAATAATAAAGACTTAGGGCCTGATTTATCAAAAATGTGCTCATGTGCAAACAGGTTAAGGGGAGCAAAAACTTGGCGTAGCTGATTTTTTTCTTTCACACAGACACTAAAGATGCAGAATTTGAGGTGGTACATATTTGTTTTGTGTAATATGTTTTTATGTACATTTTCCAATTTTAAAGTTTGCATAAATTGCTAGCCAAAAACATTCCTTTTTTTTTTTTCACTTTGCACCCGCAATTTAGCACCTGGCTTGATAAATCAGGCCCTTAATGTGGCAACGCAACTGAACTAAAGATAAAATATCCAATAACTTAAGATAGTCAAGTGATTTTAATAGACTGTAGAGTAAACCACAGTTGACTTTAACACTATCCACTACCACTGCACCCAATACACACATAATGCAGAGCGCGCGTAGGGCACCACCCGCTCTAGTGGGCAACAAGACAAGCATGGAATGCAGGAATTTTGTTTAGACCCGGCCCATAATGACTGGAGACGCACATCCGCTTGTTGAACTCAGAAGTGACAGAAATGTCTGGTTTACATGCATGTGCCTGTTGATTCTTAACACGCAGGGCAAAATCAAAGACTCTGGAAACCATTTCCAAAACAAGAGCATGTTCTACAGTGCATAAGCTCTGAGCCAATCTTTATTTCGCGTCAATAGGACACATATTGGGCCAGTTACGGGGAGAAACATCAGATGAAATGAGACATCTTCAAATTTGATCACGCAAATTACCGCAGTAAAATACAGCACATTTTTTCCACATTTATGTTTAGATTCCTTCAGAGGGAAACACAAACCATGAATCTAGTCTATTTGTCCTGACAAATGTTACAGACTATAGTATTTCCTCATAGCACGAGGATGCAGCTTACATTGAGCTGTGTTCAGTGAGCGCAGGAGAGGGATTTGCTGGTCTAAAACAACCCAGAATAAAGGCAAATGCAAGACAAAGGCAGTTCCAGGGTTCTGACGGCATCATAATAAACTACAATATAGTGGGGGACTTTTTGAAACCTTGGACAGGGCACACAAATAACTACCACTTAATGACATCACAAGGTGTTTGTGATTGAAGTAAATCACTGTCCTTAGTATGTTTTGGCTGAAACATTCAAACATAACAAAAAGTCGATATTGTGTACTTTGTGTTTAAATAGACACACAACCAACAAAGCCATAATTTCCCAAACTATCACTGTTTCTACTTCTGTCACATCAAACCAACTTTTTTTCAACTTACACCACAGATTTTTTGCCTTCCGTCCAGCTTACCGAACAAGCAGCTGACCCGACAAGCTTAATCCCAAACATAAGACTCTATCCTGGGCATGTTTTCGGGAGCCAGGGCCCTTAGCGACTGTGGATGTGGGAACGCCGGAGGGTCACATGAGCTCAGACTGGAGCTGGCATGTGGCGACAAAGCATGAAGGTTAAGCAGCTTCAAGTATAGGCTTAGCTTCTGACCGCTCATCCGTTAGCTTCAATCCAATATGAAAATCCTACTTTGAATATACCGTTTTTTTCTTTTTCTTTTAGGGGAATCTGCAGATGTTTTTGTATTGTACTGTTAGAATATGTGGTGAAAGGAGTTCTTGCATCACTTTCCACTTTTTGTAAAACATGAATTTTGAATCATATTGTAAACTATTGTAAGATGGTACATTTTATTGTGAAGAGATGGCATGAGTGGTTGAGGATGGAAAGGAGCAGTATGATTGGTTTGGCTGCAGGTATTTGCGATCAGCACAGTTTGGAGTTTGTGTATGAATTGTGCTATACAAATAAATTTGCCTTTGGAGTGGACAAATCAATGCTGATGTCAGATAGTGTCTAGAAATGACACTGGAAACAGCAGTGAGACAAAGGTTTGTGACTATTTTCACTTGAAGCTTTGAGCCGTTCCCACTAAGACTGCCAAAAATGAATAGTAGGCAATGCTATTTAAACACCATATAGTGGGACTATTTGTTCATCAACACGGGAGATGCGCGTGCAGTCCGAATGCAGAAAGAGCTGCGGCTGATTGACACAAGCTGTAGCAACAAGCCTAACCAGCGCTGTTGTCTGCTAACTACAAGAGTTTATCACTGTGCGAAAACAAAAGTAAATCACAATTTGTGAATGAAATTTGACTTAACGACTCATACACTTTGTAATAAGGTGAGTGAAAAAACGCAGAGAAAAACGTCTCTCTTGTCCTGTTTTGTTGTTTTTATCAAAGATGTTTCCCCAGCCAACTAGATGGACAGCGTGAGCAGCGTAAACGGTGTTGTATTGTCACTGATTGAGCTAGTTGATCTGAAGAAAAAGAAAATAGTGATTTTTATCCACTATTTTGATAAATCTCGTATTTTCAATAAATCAGAATTAGAATGTGTTATTTCAGTATAACTTAATACACAGCAATGGAAACACTGCACGTTTCTAAAGCAGAGTTCAGAGGTTTCTCCTAAAAAAGGAAACAGTGCAGTGCTGATCATGTATCAGACATGACTGGCTGATATATGAAAATGAAATATGAAATAAGCCACTTGATCATCAAGACTGACCAATGTTAGATGGGTGATGTCTGCCACAGGACAAGTGCTCAACTTTGATAAATAAACTTTGTTGGATGAAATCAGGTTGGCTGAACTAAAGTCTTGATTTGTGTGATGTACTCACAGACTTTCAGCATGTTTTTTTTGTTTGTTTTGTTTTAGTTTTTTCTTTCATTTGTAGTACCACTAATGGCTAAAATACAGGCTGTTAACATATAACCCTTGAGGCGCAAAAGTAGCCGTTCTGCACCAATTCATTTCAGGCTTATTTACAAACTTTAGGTTCCCCTGTTGTCGTAGATTTCAGTTGCCTTGTGTATTCCAAACTCAACTCTTGTTGAAAATAATACAGAAGAAATATCAGATTAAATTCTTTTTTTTTTTTTTTAAATCTCGTTAGGGGTAACGTTGGGTGACTTTGGGCCTTAGGCAGAGAAACACCATGAACAGTGAGGGTTAGACAGACAACCATTCACTCTCTTTTTCACTCAATTTATAGTGATGCCCAAACAACTTAATCATGCATGTTTTTGGAGGTGGGAAGAAACCAAAGTACCCGGATAGAACCCACGATGACACAGGGAGAACATGCAAACTCGACCCAGAGGGATCATGAAACGTTGATATGATCCGACCCGGGAGTCGAACCCACGACCTCCTTATTGAGAAGCCAGAGCTCTAACCACTCTGCTACCTTGCACCCCCAGTTTGAACTCTACAGCCTAAAATTTTAAGTCTCTGTATATACTGGATTGTATTTCAAATGAGCTATCCAGGCACCTAAAGAATAATTCAACAACAATTACGCAGAAGTCAGACGCAAGGCAAAAGGGGCAATGTGTACAAAAAAATTTGGGTATTTTGAGTTCACGAACTACCGTACAATCAATTTGCTTTTGTGTGACGCCCGTGAAGGAGCTCATTGCTTGTTATTCAGAACATGAAATCATTTATTCTAAAAAAAATGTTTTTTCATTTAATTTTTGTCATTATTGTGAGGGAAGAGGTGGACAACATTCGCAATGGACAAATAGTCACTCAAAATGCTTTATATTAATAGAATATGTAAGAATGTCTTGCAGTACATAGCAAGATCTAACATTTGATTTGAACAAAACCTGCTAGCACATTATCCTTTCTTTTGCCTCCAGCTTGAGTGACATATGTTGTGAAAATGTCTATTGTGCCTTTATACATCTAATATTTGAAAATGCATGAAAAACCTATACACAATTTCACATTCAAGCGTTCTTTTAAGTGGGCATTTTGAATAGTACTCCTCTTACAATAGCCAATCCCAGCTTTACAATAGCTCCATAACAAGAACATTAGCGAGCATTAGCCAAAATTCAGCGTTCCGGTTTTAGCCCCTGCTCTGTGACTCTTTCCTCCGCAGAGCCACATGTCTGGGCCGTGGGTGGGCTCGCGGTGGGCTGTGGGTGGGACGGCCCGCTTCAGTCCCAGATACAATGGAGCTGATTTTGTTTCTCTTTGGTGATTATACCCATTGATGCACGAGACATTTCGGGAGCTTATCGGCTGTTCAAGCAATAATTAGACATGCATTTTTCAAAAGGTTCCCCCAGTCTGTGAACCCGGGCAAACTTTAGCCATGAAGCGTTTTGGGATTGGCTTTGATTTTCTAAGATGGGGTTTTACAGTTCAGGGTAAATTTAGTATTCAATTTGTGTCTTTAGAAATGGTGTGATCAGTTTTACAACCATTTTTTTCTGAAGATAATGAAAATTGGGGCTGAGATTGGATTGGAGCAGGTGAGTTCACGCTTGCAAATCTCAAATGAAAATTGGAACTAAACTATGCAGAACTAAGTAAAGCATCTGAGTTAATGTGCAAAGTTGGACATTCATCTAGACTGTCCTGTTTTTTCTGTAAGACGTTAAAAGTCTTTGTTGTGTCCAGATTGCACACATTTTTTTTGCTCTTTATCCACCACCGTAATGTCTGGTTGGTTTCGCCATTACCATTCTGTCTGTATCTGGAAGTCTCACAGGATCTTGGCCCAGTCATTTGGATTTGTGCATTTTTTTGTGTTTAAGTGGTAACTCTGAAATAAGTTAGCTACAGCTAAGGCCCAGAATCACTGAGAGAGGCTCCAGTATACGTACCTGCAACCCCAAATGGGAATAAAAGGTAGAACATAAATTAATTAACCTAAAGCCAGGCTAAACACGCAAACATCTAGTTGCTCTCATTTAGGTCCTGTTCTGCATCCAAATGGCAATATGTAATGGTAAAGTCTTTAGGTTTTTTTTTTTTCCTAATGTAACCGTAATTATTTTCGCAATGGTCAAACAAATTGAATGTTGGAGATGTATTGTGTGAACCCAAACTGTGTTAAAAGTGACGTGTAGTGAACATCACAGTGCAGCAGTGAACCAATCACAGTGCAGCAGTGAAGTGTTCATGGTGATGTGGATGAAAGAGCAGTTTTCTTGACAAAAAAAAAAAAAAAGACTTTTGTCCTACTTTCTGGTTCAAATGCTTCGACCAATCAGATTCAAATATTGTTATAACTGTCCATTTTTCTCCTGACGGCTTTCAGCACCGATCATTCTAGATTGATAATGTTTATAACTCAATTTAGAGTCAATTTGCTACAAGATTGACATTTCACATTGCAGCTAGCACCAACTTTTGTATTTTTTTTTACTTCTACCAGAATCATCGATTCAGATTCAGACAAGTAACAAGTAAAACAAATAAACAACTAATACAATCTGAAATACAGTAGATCACACATAAAAAACAGCAATAATACCCAAAAATGATTAAGTCCTGCTTATCAATCATTTCTTACTTCTGGTCAATTTTTGCAGCATTCATGCTTCTTTCTCAAGGCGGAATCCCAATACTTCAAAGGATAGTGAACTAGAAGTGCATAGAAAAACATTGAGGACAAGTAAAAACAGTTTTGACAAAACTTTAAAATGTTACAGCTACCTTTTGTAAAACAGTAGAACACTTTACTTTCGATAAACCCAATATTTCTCTCCAGTGTTAAATTCCAACCCAATTCCCCATTTTATACTTGCATCGACCAGTTGAATCTACGTTGAGCTGGCTAACGGTTCATTCAAAGTTCACAGTGGATTCCCAAAAGCAAACCGACTATAGCTAGCTTTCCGAGGATTAGCACAGCATTTCTCCACACAGTTCACGCAACCATGAATTTTTATTTCATCAGCTCTTGTTTAAAAATCCAATGTGCAAGCTACCGTCACAAAAAGCATGGTCTTAACACATGTTCTTCTACCCTTTTCCTGAATGATAACCCATGTTTTTTTTAGGGTTTTTTGTTTCTGATAAGACAGTGAGTGGGAGGAATAAGATGGGGGGACTCAAAGGGGGCTCCCGATGAGTCAGTCAATGGAATAATCAATGCAACTTCTCCAAACCCTGGAATAATCAATGTAACTTCTCCAGACCCTGGCTCCAAACATGAGGTTATGAGAATGTGTTTGACGCAATGCTATTTTGTGCTGGCAAAAGTGTAAAAATCATTTTCTATGAGGGTGAAAAATGTTTAGATTTTACAATTTCAGTCTACTTAAAGAACATCTAACTATTAATAAACTCAGTCATTTATATTTTGTTCACTGTGAAACACAAAATTGATCTTAATTGGTTTAAAAGTATAAATACACCTAATGACTTCTTGTTCAAAACTGCAGAACTGATAATCCACACTCTTCAATGCAAGCGTCAGATTTTAGCTTATTTGTTTTTGTTGTGAAAAATTTGCTAGATGACAATTTTGAACTCTACATGTTTTACTTGAAATTACTTGGACTTTTTGAGAAATTACAAGTAAATACAAAAAGTGGGTGGGGATAGGTGATAGGTGAAAACAAGACTTTTCTGCGTTCTCAAGCATCACCTGCACCAACGTGCATGTTAACTTAATACCTTGATAACTTGTTGAATTTATTTAATTTTTCCATGATACGATTGCAAACAATAAATTTAATACATTCAGTTACATTTTTTATGTAACATTTGATTAAAGAAAATGTTTCTTTCAATAAAAAAAAAATATATATTGAATATACTTTATAATGAATAGCCAATATATCCAACAAGTTGCTCCTTTCTTTGTTTCACTGTGTCTTCTGTGACTCCTTCAGTGGTCTCCCATCCAAGTACTGCCCAGGCCCTACATGCTTAGCTTCTGAGACCGGACAAGATCAGGCTTTTGACAAGATATAATGCCAATTGCTGCACTGAGGTGCTTGGCGCTGCTTTCTGGAACATGTGCAATAACTAGATTTTTGCATTTACACTTTTTTTTTTTTTGGTGTAAGTATTAAACAATTAAAATACACACATTTAAATTTCAGACAGTTGGTGTCATTATTAGTCATGGTGTCATATGTGTTGATTTTAATAGCAATAATGTTTTTAAATATTTTTTTTTATATGCTACTTTTACAAAGGGCCGGATTTTTATTTTGTATTTTTTTCAGTGTACTTAGTTCCACCACTTCTATAAATTCAACATGTTCTCATGGAATGCATGTACAAATAACACCATGTCATGTGAATACATTTTCTTGTTAAGGCATGGAATTGATGTGTAAGAAATTCTTTAATTAAGACACATTATTTTTTGTAGACGCACATTCTAGTTGAGGTCATGCCGTTTTTTTTTTTTTTTTTTTTTTTTTTTTCAGGATGAACTAAAAGTTCATGTCTTAAGTTACAAAATAATTAAGTATAGGTCTTGGGTTTGCAGTTGCTTAGGATCACTATTAGGATTTTTGTTTCATCCCAGAAAAAATTACATTCTTTTACATCCGCCATATAAATGAACTTACATAAAATAGAAAGTATGTTCACATGACATTCTATTTACACTGCATGGAAAGGACAAGCATTTCCGTGAGGCTGCAACAATCCAAACTTGACTGAGTTAGCACATTCTGACCACAATTTAAACTAAATGAAATCAAGAGTATAGGTGCTTTTAAAAGCTGTGCATCTCCATTGAGATGTACATCCCTTTGTTTAAAGTTCGTTTTTACCCTAACCCTTGTTTCTTTTTAAAACACTGTTGCCAACCCTCACCCTAGCCCCCATCCTAAACCGTAGAATTGTGCCTAAAGTGTGCCTGTGGTCTCATGGAAATGTGGGTCTATACAATGCAACTTTTAACAGTGTCGTGAACGCAATTTCACACATTGCTGGTCCAGTTTAAAGACATGTTATTATTTATGATATTAAGAAAATTCAAACTACAATCTTGACCAACCCCAAGCCCAGAGCTAAACTTGCAACTGAATAACAGACCTTGTACCAAACCTGAATTTAGCCATTAATCCCAAATAAAAAGTCCCTTCACATGGCTTCAACTAAAACACCAAGACACCAAGAAAAGAGCGAATAATTCTACACTTTTCACACTGTGTCCACTCAACGCCATGTGAGAGACATGCCAGAAAAAGAAGAGTTGTTATGAGACGCTATTAACATGATGTAGCATAGAGAACATGTTGGTAACGACGATCATGAACAGTCATGAAAAGAACGCACATCTTGACGCAACACTGGCACTTCTGTTGCCCATTTTTTTCCATTTTGGGTCAAAATCATTTTAAACAAGATTAATATTCTAAATTCATCATTATTGATTCTACTTTTTGCACCCAACCCTTTTTTATATATACAAATGATCTTGCTGCCCTCTTCTCATATTTCTGATTTGTGTTCTATAATTAATGTCTTCATCTCTGTGAAGCGCCGATTTTTTTCCTATATACTTATTGTATTCCGGGGTTATATTTTCTCTCCTCTCTCTTTTGGGAAAAATGAGAAATCTATTGTTATGGTACTTTTACGAGCAGCCTCTGACACGTTTATGATCCGTAATCTATGGTACTCTGGTGGTGTAACTCAGTGCAATCCTTTTGTAATCTCATGACCACTGTACAAACTGCGTTTTTCAATAAAGATGGGTTTGAGCCCAGAAATCATAAGTATTAGTTTTATTTATTGTGGTTATCAATGTGAAATATGAATGTGATTTTAAATGTCGAGGTGGAGCAGTTGAAATTTTGCTATTTCAGTCCGTCAGAAAGCAACATGGTGTCATAGAAATACGTATGTATCTGTACTACGTTAATACCGTATCGTGAGCACGTTTCTACCCTTTTGTTGAGTGTCTATTATACAACACTTTTGTTTTTATTTTCTTAGCGTCCCATAGACAGGTGTTTTGGTTAAAGCTATGTGGGGACATTTTAATTGGGTTTAAAGTTTAAGACTGGGGGCTTGGAGTTGATTAAGATTAGGATTAAGACATCTTTACATCCATCATAGAAATAAACCAGGGCAGCAATGAGTATCATAGATACTACTGCTGGACTCGATATATTGGTATTGAAATATACCATGACAAACTTGTATCAATACAGGGAGACGTATCGGAATATGTATCGAGATACCTATACACTTTATGACCCTGGACAGGCTGAAACCATTAAGCTAATGATGACTTATTCATTGGACACAGTTACATTCTTAACATTGATTTTAAGTAATAACACATTTTTACAGGTATATGCTAAGCTTTTCTAAAAAAAATTATACATTTTCTCATTTTGGTCAGTAAAATATTTGTTGATGCTTATCGTATGGAGGGAATTGTATCGGGATGAACGAGATATGTATTGTGTCGTGTCTCCTGTATTGGCATATGTAATGTATTGGAAGGCTCTTGGAAATATGAGGTGTACATGCGCATCTTGAGAATGGGTTACAGAAGGTCAAGTTTTCTTTGAAAGATTTTTTTTGCTGCAGCAGGTGTAAAATGATGAGGTTCATAGGTCTGCAGAGTCTCCATGAGAATAATGGTATTTATTTAGCCATTTTCAGTTTCGCAACTTGTGGCTTTTCCAGGTGGGTATAGGCTACGAACCATGTGTTTTAGCCAGCTCAATCTCTAAACAAAACGTAGACATACAACGTATGATGAGCTTGTTCGCACACCTTTTTTAAAAGTAAATATTTTACAAAAAGCCAAAACGTAAAGTAACCACCAACTTTGTTTGAAGTGACATGGGTTTAACAAGTAAATTCTAACCTGCTACAAGCACCAGTTCTAAATTTACCCATTTTAGTAACTTGAAGCCTAAACTTACCTGTTAAACCTAAAGAAAATGTTGCAATGTGGCTACAACCAAAATTTGTAGGTATTGTACGTTTTGGCTTTCCATAAAATATTTACAAAAAAGGCGTGAAAACGTGCTCATCCCACGTTTTTGACGTACTTTTTCTTAAGTTAGTCTACTAGGGAACTTACTTAAAAATACTCTTTGCAACTGTCCTGGAACTGCTTCTCCTGTCTTGCCTTTTTGACTAAATTCAAGATTTTTGTGTAGCATGTAAAATAACAGACGCTGTTCAAAGTGATTCACATAGTACGTAAAAGCAATGCAAATACACAACACCCATTACTGCCCATGTTCCTGTTTATCATGTTCCTGTTTTTTCAATGAACAAAATGTGAATAACTGATCTACATACGCCAAAGCTTCTTCCTTTAAAAAACCTTCAAAACACAATAGCTCTCCTTTAACGTCCGACCGGATTCTCGCAGACTTACCATGACTGAATAGTTTGAACCCAGACTTTTCCACTTACGTCTGAGTTGCTCCTGAAACGCATTAGAGCCCTTTTCAAAACACATTGTCCTGGTTTCTCCTCGCTTCACGCTGGCTTTTTCAAATCTCTCCAACAGCTGAGGCCCGACACGGCTTGGCTCTGCTTCTGAAAACACGCCACCTCCTCGCGCTCGATAAAAGACAATACTCACGTTCATAAAGGATGCTCGGACAGACGTAAGTTGGCTGAGTTTTAAGAGATGGCTGCCAGAAGAGGAAGGGGAAGTCTGAAGAGAGCGTGTGGATAGGAAACGGAGAAAATAGCGTGTCTGGTGTGGGATAAAGATGTCCAACTGTCCGATGAGCAGTTCTGGGACTGAGGAGAGCTCCAGAGGCCAAAGAGAAGAGAGAGACCAGGGTAATAGACTTCACAAGCTGCTGTTTTTGCCTTGATGTTGGGCTGAGAAAGGAATCAAGGCTGCTGAAGCAGGTGTAATCTCATAAAACATGTTATTTAAAGACAATTTTAGAATAATCTTTTTTCAAAATATTATTATTTTGGTTTGAGCCTGCCTTGCCAAACTAGAAAAAGTCAAATGTACTTATGTAATAAATACTGGTCAAGTCTGTCTTATAGACTAATGTTAATTATACAAGTTTTACGTAACTTGGACCCCACGTTAAGCATCAAACAGACTGATAATTCAATCTTTACAGCTCAAACTAAGATAAGAAGGTACAGTTAGCATTTTTTCGGCTAACAGCTTTTAGTTTGGAGTGTTTTGTTTATTATCCTGGCTCAAAAGTCAGTTGAAGCTGCTCTTTTATCATCTTTCATTCCATTAATGTTGTTGTTCTAACTATTGATGTTCACTACTTTTACAGATACATTGTGGGAGATTTTGAGTGCAGCTAGCAGTCACGCCTCTCTGCAAGAAGGTTGCGGGTTCGACTCCTACATGGATCGGGCCTCTGTGGAGTTTGCATATTGTTCCCCATGCCTGGATAAGTATCCCGGACACTCCAGTTTGCAGACCTTCGGCAGTCCTGACCAAGTCCAGCAAGAAGAACGGGAGATGGTTCCTGAGCTCTACAGTGAGGCGCTCACTGCTCCTGAGGAGATGCTCCAGAGACACTGAAGAGGACACATTTCCCCACAGGGACAATAAAGTGTACTTTATTCTTGTCAATAAACCTGTTTCAAATGCAAAGCCATTTTTGACAAATACTGCAATTTACAGCAACCAAAACAAACTATCATGATGATGTCATAGTTTCATATTTTTTAATTTAATTGATTTTAATTGACCTTTATTTAACCAGGGAAGTCCCACTGAGATTCAGAATCTCTTTTGCAGGGGAGCCCTGGGGAAGGGTCAGGGGAGGCATTAATGGACATGTTTTTAGTTGTAGGAGGAAACCGGAGTACCCGGAGGAAACCTACGCAGACACGGGGAGAACATGAAAACTCCACATAGAAAGGCCCCCGGGTCGACTGGGAATCGAACCCAGGACCTTCTTGCTATGAGGCCAGAGCGCTAACCGCTGCGCCACCGTGTCGCATTTTTTGTACCAGGAAAGTGCACCATGTGTCTCCTTTAAACTTGTTGGTTTACTCTTTCACCTCACAGTAAGAAAGTTTCTGGTTTCTTAAAGTACCACAGTTTCAATACAATGTGCTTCTCACAGACAGTTTCCTGCTAAGGACCTTCCTTGGGTTACAGTATTGCAAATAAAAAGCACATGATTTCATCAAAGCTACTTTGGAAATGGCACCTTACACATGGTCATCCACTCTTGTTTTCTCATGTTTTCTTTCTTTTTAAAGTGCAGCAGCATTTCATGTTTGTGCCTTAAGTTGAATTGGCTAGAGCAGGCCTATTCAACTTAAGGCACGGAAGCTAAATCGGCCCTCAAAAGATTTTCTTCGGCCCCAAACCCAGCTTCCTAAATTACAATATATTTAGTATTTTTTTGTAGGGTTCATTTCCAGCTATTACCTTAGACTTGACTTTTGTAGATCTTGTCCTTATTTAATTTTGGTTTGAAAATTTTCTTGGAAAATTGATATTTTATACAACCTCAAATTTTGTCAAAAGTACTTTTAATCTGGCCCAGAGATATGGCTCTTAGAAAAATTAGGTTGAATAGCCTGGACAAGAGTAATTACATTTGAACAAGTTCCATATCAAAAATCATTTCTTTTTAGAGTTTTCAGCCTTGTTTATTGTGTCTAGTCATGAATCACTGAGCTTCTTGCTGTACCTAATCACTGATCTGTGGCATTTTCAATTTTCATTTAAAAATCAGTTGTTTTCAAAATACTGTGGCCTTTTTTTTGTCAAAATTATCATACAGTGGTTTGGTTTCACACCATCCCATTGTTTTCTGTGGAACAGTCATTAATGGCAAAGAAAAGCCTTCTGACCAGTAGAAACCGTACAAAAGCCCTGCATTGATAAAGGATTAGATTAACATTCTTAATACATCCCAAAAACATTACTTTTACACAATCACACACTCAAACTGCTGCTGTGAGGGACATTAGATCTGTCCCTGTTATTGTGACAAAGAAAGAACTGAACCATCGTCCTCCAGATCTGGTCAAACTCTGTGGTAAAACAAACGTCCTCCTCACAGTCCGTCCCACCTCCACACTTCCACTTCCAGTTTTCCTCCTCCTTCCCTCTCAGACTTGTCATCTTTTGCTGTGGGCTCATTACATAATCAAAACCATGTGCTTTCACCAAACGCAAACAGTTCAATGAGATTCTGAGTCATAAAAGCGAACCACACTGCAAACATCGTGACCTTTCCGATAGTAAAACAGACTTTGTGGGAATTCAGAGCAGACACAGATCTCGGCCTGGTTAGAAAAAAAACAGTAGCATTTTTCACATTGGCTCAGCCTGGATTCATGAGAAAACTGCTCCAAAGACATTCTAATTTCATTATGTATTATTTAAAGGTCTTATACTCGGTTTTTACTTAATTAAAAATATAAACAAACAGAAATAAATCCTACATCAGTCACATGTTTTGCTCTCTTACCTAATGCATTCTGAGCCCTTGAATTGTTCACCACGATGTGTTTTAAGCTTTTTTCACAGTTGTTAGAAGCTATATGTGACGGTATGCTAACGACACTTAGCCACAATGCTAGTAACAACAACAAACAAACTCGGCACGCCTTTATTTTACCTAACTTAGTTATGCTGTTTCCCAAATTCCCAAACTTAGATGAATTAACATAACATAAGCCTAACCCTATTCTTAACCAAATTTTGAAAGTCTTTAAAATAAAAACCTTTCGCTAGCATAGCCTCCATTGCAATGTAGTAGCAGTAAGGTGTAACTGGATTGGGTTGGGATTTGGCAGAAGTGGGAGACTTGACTTGACTAGATTGAGTCACGTGTAACACTGGTGCAAAAACGGCATATATTGATTTATATTACTCTTTTGCAAAGAACTGCGTTTCTATCGATTAACATTACTATCTTGGCCGTTATATCTCTTTGGTTGTGAGCATACAGCCATCTTGCTCACTTTTGGTCTTTGTCCCATGAGTCTTTGTGCCGCGTCACGTGACCGCGACCGCCAATCACAGTTCAATAAAAGACGTGATCAGGAAGTTAGTAGACGCACGCGGGAGAGAAAAACAACTCTGTTTGCTGCAGGAGCCGACCTCCAGTCCCATATGGCGCTGAAAGTCCGTTGCGTTGTCTAATAATTAAGGAATCGGCCTGGTTTAAGATGGCGAGCTAAGCTCGAACCACTGAATTGGTTACCTGCTCTCAAGTCAAGAGCACCTACCTGGAAATCTGCATCATCCTCTGTCGGCTCTTGCAGCCGACAGAACTCTTGTACCCACACTCACACACAGCGACCTCTCCAACTCTCACTCCTCACAAGCACCTACCTCTGGATAATTCAACCCTGTATATGATCGCTTAGTGCATGTGTGAAAGGACACTGAATTTCATCGCAACACTGAACCCAGTTGCGATTGACGAACTGTTTATTTATTAGTATTCTGGATTACAAGCAACTGAATAGCAACACTACTGTTTTATTGTTGTTGTGGAATACTTACAATTGCTTTTAGTATATATTGGATTTTTTTTCCCTAAGTGTTTTTTTTCCCGATTTAATGAATGGCCATTCAAATCTTGTTTCTGTAAATACTACCTGTCATCACTGTAAATACCTGTAAATATCTCAATATATGGTGCAACACCAAAAGCAACTTCCTGTCTTTTGCCTCCTCTCTCCATGAGCCAAATCTATTCTTCTGAACTGGCCTAGTCATATATTCTCATTGTAAGCTAAATTGCATTGCTTTTCAATATTTCCAGCTAATTGATGATTCCACTTAATTACTTATTGGCATTCAAATACTTTTAGCTATAACGCATACGCTACACATGCTTTTCATGACTTACTATCTACTTGGCTTATGATTCCAAAAGTCTTGACTTGACTGGTGACTTGAGCCTTCATGACTTGGGACTTAACTTGCTATGACTTAGGTATGACTTGTATTGAAAACCGCAAACAAAGAAAATGTGAGTAATGTAATGTAAGTTCAAAGTGATCCGAAATGTAAAACATAGTAACTTTTTTATGACAATTTGAACAATTAAGATATTTCTAATTATTATTTAATATTTAGTAAATCTGTATCTAAAGCTATTACCATTTATGAATTAAAAACAACACAACATGGTGTAGTTTTTATTTCATAATTTCAAAACATTACAAGGCCAAACTAGATGTAAAGGCAAAATGAAGATTTGTATTTTACCTTCATGTCATACCAGAGCATTTTTGCATTGCACATCACTGAAAATGGACAGGGTGCAAGCATTTTATTTCAAGTAAAGTAATAATAATGATCATGCACCTGATTAGAACTAAAATCCCTTATTATTTGATGAAGTTACGCTGATAGATCCAAACTCATTTTTTTCCTATTGATTGACATTTTTTGTGCCTTTTTCACCGTTGCATGCTAACCTTTTACTCTTTCCATTTCTCTGTTGTTTTTAGCATTAGCCTAGCTCCACCGCAGCTAATGCTAACTTCCTTTTTAACCCAGCTGTTCTTCCACCGCACATCAAAGCACAAAACATGTCCATGAACCCAAAACAGGTGAATCCTCTGTTCCACCAGCTCCATAACTGCTCTCACTTATCTCCTTCACTTCCACTCTCCATTTGAGCTCGTTTTATCCCAAACATCTGCTTCTCATAACCTCGCTGTGCACTTGTCAATGGTCAGACTTATAGCCTTTTACGACCGCTCTTGGAAACCTTAAACTAGTTGTTTTATTATGTAAAGGTGCTCACTGGACCTGTTCTGTGACTTGGATTTTGTTTGTTTTCAGTTAGATGGACTGATTTTAGGTTGCATTAACTGATTTACTGATTTCACTCATTTTGAGGCAAACCAGAACTAGCCTTGTAGCTGCGTGAAAAGAGCTTATCTGGTCCGCAAACATTACAAATTTATATTAAAGGTGCACTGTTTGACCAACAACAGACTTGGATAAAAGCATGTTTTGTACTGTGTATAGTATAACAAACAAATGTGATTATTATTAGAGTTACAAAGCATGGTTTTGGCTTTCTATTTATACTGAATTTGACATAATAGGTGACTTTTCACTTCCAGAAAGTTACAAAGGTTGGAGGTAGGGCTGGGTATTGCCAAGAGCCTTCCGATACGATATGTATCCCGATACGGTGGTCACGATACGATACATATCCCGATACACATAAATCCTGATAGAATTTTCTCAATATGTCACGTATCTCGTGTCAAATGCAAAGGAATTGTATTTTCAAACTACTCTTTATGTTACATACAAGTGTCTTACAAATAAACTATTGTTCAGCTCAATAGTTTCAGCCTTAAAGCTGCTGTCCAGGTTCAAAAGTGTAAATTATATTAATGTAAGTATGCCGATACGTATCCCGATACACCTTCTTGTAACGATACGCGTATTGCCAATGAGCTTGTCACGATATATCCCCGTATCGATACACTGAGTACTACAGCCCTAGTTGGAGGACTTACAAAGAAAAACATCTGTTGTCAAACTTGGTCAAAGACTGTTAGAGTTGAAACAGTCTTGTTCTTACAGTAAACGGAAAAAAGAATAATAAAAATATAATGTTGGCCAACACAAAACAAGGTTACCTGATTTTCTATTGGGTTGTTAGCCTTTCAATCAAACTCTTCATGTTCCTAACTAACTCATTGGTCCAGTAAACAGGAGGGAGGGGGGAGGCTGCATAGGCAGTGGAACATGTGCAACATTTGGAAAAATGGTGCACATTGGTGCGCTTGCCTTTCCTTGGAAAATCCTTCATTTTAAAGGTGCACTGTGTAACCTTCTGGAGGTGAAACGTCAGCTACACAATTCAGTAGAAGTTAGTGATGCGCGGGTCAGCTTTTTTTGGGACCCGCCCCGCCCGACCCGATTTAAAATTCAGCCCGACCCAACCCGGCCCAAAAAATGTGCTTAAATTTCAGGACCCGACCCAACCCGAACCCGCAAAAATTAAAACTGCATAAAACGTTGTTTTTTTTGCGAGCTGCGGCCTCTGCGGGGTACGTTTGTCTGAAATGAGCACATACACTTTTATCTGTACAGAGTAGCTCCTCTTCTCGTCACACACAATCTTTGTGAGAGGCTGCGTTGTTTACAGTTCAGCAGCGGAATGGACGACTTTCATGGACTTATTTTTGCAGAGAAAGTTGTTTTCGTAGCGCTCAAAACGATACGATTATGTCAGCAGCAGGAAGCGGCATCTACGGACTTCAGCGGCTGTTTACTGAGCATGTTTTTGGCCGCTGCTTGCAGAACGCAAATGCAGACTGGATTTACTCGTGGATGTAGACAATGCGTCAGGATTTTAAGCGGAAAGAAACAGAACGGCGGACTTGTATCGTGGATCTGCAAAGCCCTGTGATGTGGATACGAACAACTGGATTAATCTCCGTCAGACAGCTGTATTTTAAGCTTCACCTGGACAGTGGACCTCGTCAGACTTCTTCGTCAGACATTCACGGTGAGTAAAAAGCTTGTTTGCGAGGGTTATTTAAACGTCAACATGCTCTGGAGTCTGGACGTTTCTCCAAGTGAGCATTTGACTCTTTCTGTTTAGTTTACAATGATGAAGTTCAGGCTGGAGCATTGTGTAGTTAGTGTTTATGACTGAGTCGAACGTGGCTGCCCCGTCTCCACAAAACGACGTTCTACTTGTAGTGGAACTCTTGTCCATCTTTCTTTCTGAGCTCTTCTAAGCTCAGAGCGCATAAGTTGTGTCTTATGTTAAACAGAATTATCGTGCTTGACATGAGGCTTATTGGACTGACCTTCACGTCACTTGAAGCCAAAGCATGATACGAGCGTTTGAACATGGGTTTAGACCCGACCCACCCGAACCCGACCCACTTCTTTAAATTGTGCTATCCGACCCGCCCGAACCCGCGGGCTGACCGCGGGTCCCGCGGGTTACGGGTCGACCCGCGCATCACTAGTAGAAGTAGACACTTAAAAGCAAACCTTGGAACATTATGAATGGGGAAAAATGTTTTATGTATGTTTTATGCCATAGTTTTGGAAAAAAAAAAAAAAAAAAAGAACACCCAAAGGAACCACTTTACCGTAGAAATGTAGAAGAGGAAGGGCACCCTCCTTTTGGCCAAACAGCACTCTACTTTGTGACCATCCAAGCCCGTTTAAAGTAAAAAAGCATTGGTTAGTTGTGCATTTAGTAAACAAAGACATCTAAATAAAAAAACAACAACAAAACATGCTTTTATTCAAGTCCACTATAGAGAGATTTTTTGTTTAACAAGCCACTGCTCACTACAAGAGTTTATCACTGTACGAAAACAAAAGTTATGCTGCAAAGTCAACATTTGTGAATGAAATTCGACCCTACGACCCTTAAAAGTTACATTCAGGTGAGTGAGAAAACTGCGAGAAAATCATTGTCTCAATCTTCAGGAGACAAACGTCTGTCATACCGGTTCATACCTGATCAAATCAGCTAGTTCTCGTCCCGTTTTGTTGTTTTATTCAAAGAAGTTCCCCAGCTAAGCAGATGGAGAGCGGCTCTTTCTGCATAAAGCATGGACAGTAAGGCGGAAAGTGACGTCGACTGAAAATCCCTCTATTGGTCAAAAAGTTACACAGTTAAGGCCTAGGACTAAATCAAGCTAACCATGATTTTTTAGGCGGCCTTCAAAGCGAACAACAATAGCCACACTTTCCACATGAATAGCCAGAGTACAGAGAAAACAGTTTTCTGTTGTATTTGTGCAAGTGCAATCAACACAACTTATCCTTGAAAAGCTATGGATCACATGAAGGAGCCCAGCTTCAGAAAGACTGTCGATTTGAGATTTCAAATTGACAGTCAAATACTTTGGGTTTGCAATGACCAACTTTTCTAGAGGGTAAATATAAACCTATTAATGTAGTTCTTTTCACTATGGACATGAACAACGCCAACAGGCAAGTCTGAACAACTTCTCATTCTGCTGCAACTGGACGCACGGCTGTGGTTATGTGAGGTTATGTGCGCGAAAGCTGTGGCATGCATTGTGTTTGGGCCTTTAGTTGTGTAGTCTTTGTAGCCATTTTTTTTCTAAATATAGAAATAATCCAATTGTAAGACCAACAACAACACCACTAATGCATCACACGTGTCCTTTAAAGGGTCTCCAAGTCCCTTCACGCAGAGGTCAGGATCACAAACCACGAAGCCGACCTCAGTTCATCTCCCGCCCCAGCTCCACGGTTTTGATTATAGGTCGTAATGACGCGGCTACGCAAACTGCTGCCGTTAAAGACTCTGAGGAGCTGTTCCCGGCTGAGTGATGGGGGCCAGCGAGGGGCCACAGACAGCTTTACGGGGCCCCCGAGTGCGGACCGTGTGGTAAGTGGCTGCACAGGTTACACATAGAGCTCACGTCGGGGCTAGTGTGCTTTGATGGCGCTACGTTAGCTCGATGGCGGTGTCCGTGAGATAAATGTTTTACGATGTGAGGATGGGCCTGAAAGGGTTAGCGCGCATCTGATGTTGTCACGAGGGAGGAATGTACGCCGGACTGTCCATAAAAAAGAAATGATGGAATATGCGATAGTCAGAAGTGTGTTGTAAATCAGCTTTTAACATAATGGAAATATCACTGTTATGCTGTAGGAAGATCATTGGTTTGAATGGACAGCGCTTGTGAAAATTCAATAGGTTTTTAGAGTAGTATCAACGAGCACTGGATTAAAAACAACCATCTTAAACTAAGAAGAAAAAATATGTAAAACTAATTGAAATAAGTGGAAAAAAAGTGACCAGTAGAACACACATTTTGTTTTATTTGACTCATTGTAATTGGAAAATAATTATTTACTTATGTATGTATGGTTTCAAATCTAGTATTTTTTTTTGTCTTAAGCCAATGCTCATTTCAGTTTTAGTCCTGTTTGTCCTGGTTGAACCCACTTTTAGTTCTGGTTTAGGCCAGTTTTAGTTATGGTATTGACAGATTAGTGCGGTAGAAGTCATAGCAATAGGCTCTTTGACAACAATGTTTGTCAAGTTAGTGCCGTATCAGTCATAACAACATGGTCTTTCTAAACATGTGTATTAACAGGTTAGTGCAGTATCATTCATAATAATAGGCCATTACTTTCAAAAAGAAGTTTATGAACAGGTAAATGCAGTATCAGTCATAACAATAGGCCCCTCCCTTAAAAATAAGTTTATTACTGAGTTAGTGCAGTATCATTCATAATAATAGGCCATTACCTTCAAAGAAAGTTTTTTAAAAGGTTAGTGCTGTATCAGTAATAGCAATAGGCCCCTCCTTTTTAGTCAATTGCTGGGTTAGAACAGTATTAGTCATAACAATATGGTATTTCAAAACATATGCAGTAGCAGTCAACAATAAGCTCGTTTAAAAAAAAAAAAAGTGTATTACCAGGTTAGTGCAGTTTCAGTCATAAAATTAGGTAAAAATAAATAAATAAAAAATAATAATAATATCAGTCATTAGGTTGTGTATTCTCTATCAAAACAATTTTATGAATGGTTACTGGATTATCAGTCATAACAATAGGCTCTTTGAAAACATATTTGTTGTTAGTGCAGTATCACTCATAACAATATGGTTATTCAAAACATGTTTATTAACAGGTTAGTGCAGCATCGTTCATAACAATAGGTCATTACCTTCAGAGTAAGTTTATTAAAATTTGAGTGCAGTATCACTATAAACAATAGGCCCCACATTTTAAAACAAGTTTATTACCAGGTCAGCACAGTATCAGTCTTAACAATATGGTCTTTCAAAACATGTTTATTAACAGGTTAGTGCAGTGTAAGTCATAACAATTGGCCCCCCTTTTAATTTCATATCGGGTTCGTGCATACCAGTGGGCTCTTCTTTTCAAAACCAGTTTATGAACAGGTTAGTGCGATGCCAGTCATACCAATAGGCCCTTTTAAAACAAGTTTGTCAACAGGTAAATGTAATATCAGTTATTTAAAAAGTGTTTATTAACAGGTTGGTGCAGTATCAGTCATACCAAAACATGTCTATTGACAAGTTCAATATCAGTCATAACAATAAGCTCATTAAAAACATGTTTATGAACAGGTGCAGTGTTAGTATAAAATCAGTATTTACATAATATCAAGATAACTTACAGAAATTATATAAAAAAAAAAACTACTGCATTCTTCAGATTCTCATTCAAAATTAAGCCTTTTTACGAACAAGCAAAGTTATTCGGTGTCATTGCCTTTTCATGATATTGCAGAACCATTGAAATGTGTGAACACAGTTCCTGACCTGAACAGTGAAAAAAACACTTATTCGATGTCGCAGCAGTAAATCCTTTAGAATCCAGTTAAAAACAAATCACATATTTGTATTCTCCGTGTTACTTTGTTTACAGCGCACTTCAAACAATACATTACCATTTCAAAGCTGCTAGTACGTGCTGTTCTTTGTGTACAGCACTACCAAGTCTGTGGATTTCACTTGTGTAGGCGCTAGAATGAGTCTGTAAAGCCATGACTAAAGAGGTTTTATAGTCGAAGAATACAAGAACAAAATCAGGAAGATTTTATGTGAAAACCCAAAAAATATCCAAACCAGGAACTAATTTGAACTAATTCCGTGTTAGGACCAAGTCTGGACCCAATCAGAATCAAATAACAAATACATTTGGACAAGATCAAATCAGGATTAAATGTATTACCTTTTTAGAACCTAATCATATATTACATGAACTGAACAAAATCAGGACCAAATCAGCATCAAATTCAAACTAAATTGGTATCTATCTCTTTTTTATTTCATTTTTTCGAACCAAATTATACATCAACCAGGAACTAATTAGAACCAAATCAATGGAAATTTAGGACCAAATGAGCATCAAATTTGAATCTTTTTGGTACCATGTCATATCTAAACCAGGAACTAATTAGAACCAAATCAATACAATACAAAATTAGGACCAAATCTTTTTTATTTGTTTATTTTATTTTTTAATTACATCATATATAAACCAGGAACTAATTAAAGAAAAATCAACTTACTGCTAAATTAGGGGTAAATAATGAATACATTTGGGCCAAATCAGGATAATTTTTATTTTTATTTTTACTCACATAAAGCAGGAACTAATTAGAACCACATCAATGCTTAATAAGGACCAAATCATGAACAAATCCGGATTTTTCTTTTCTTTTTTTAAATATATTTTTTAGAACCAAACCAATTTATATATAAACCGGGAACTAATTAGAACAAAATCATTGCCAAATCAGGAACCAATTAGGAAAAAATATTGGGATTTTTTTTTTTTTTTTTTTTATGTTCTTGAAAAACATTACATATAACCAAGGAACTAATTAGTATGAAATCGATGCAAAATATGACCAAGTCAGAATCAAATCAAGACACTATCAGAATCTTTTTGGAACAAAATTGTATTCAAACCAGGAAGTATCTTGAACCAATTCAAAAGGACTAAATCATAAACCAGGAACTACATACAACCAATGCAAAACTACAACCAACTTACAACCAAACCATTTTATTTATTTATTTATTTATTTATTTTTAATGACCAAATCTTATAAAAAACAGGAAATAAGAATAACCAAATTAAAGCTACACTTTGATCAATACAGGGTCAAGAAAAAGGCAGTTAGGATTAATTGAGAGGATCAAATAAAGATCAAACAGGAACAAATGACTGGACAGAAGAATAACCAAATCAGGACAGATTCAGCACCAAATCGAGACCAAATCAGTAAGAATTTCAAATTCAAATTGGGACTACATCTTGTTTCAAATCAGAACCAAAGCTTGGCTTCATGGCAAAACGACTCTTGCACCTCTCCTACATTCACTCTGTGTACACCTAAAATGAGTTCAAGCCCAGGCAGCTCTGGGCAAGGTGCAACAAACCTTGCAAAATGGGTTGAGGCTTGAACCAAGATTTATGCCAAACTAATCCTGAATTAAAATTTGATCTAAGTTAGTCAACAGTCAATTTGTTGAAGTTAGACTTAACCAGCTGTCAACCATAAATTTGGACTAAAGTCAGTACAAATCCACAGCAGATATCGACACGGTGGACGCTCCGGTCAGGAAGTAGAGAGCTGTCCTTTGTAGCTTTTCTCCACATGTGTCCTTAATCACACTTAGCTGAGGAGGAAGTCTGTTTTCACTCAAGCGTCTGACACGGGCTTTAGAAGGTTAGAGTCTGAGATGATCCTGTTTAGACTGAGCCCAAGAGAAGTCCCATTAGCTTCAAGGAGACATGCCACAGTCAACCACAGACTCCTTCTGCAAAAGTCCTGCACACTTACACAGAGTTATACCAACAATGTCATAACAGTGTTCTCCCATCATCAATTTCAAATCAAATCAATTTATTTTTGTATAGCCCAAAATCACAACAACAGTCGTCTCTGAGGACTTCCCAAGATTATTAATTTTAGCAAATATGAATAATAGGAAATCAAAATAAGACAATACATATTCAATAAAACAATACACATTCAATGAAACATTTGATCAAGCATGCACAGGGCTTTGAATTGCCCTGTAGCCAATTTCCAACTATTAAAAAAAGTTATTTAGATAGGTGGCTTGTTGCAGTAAAAAGAAGAGGCGGGACTTATCAGGTCAGCAGTTTGGAACAAATCGTCAATGAACTTGTTTTAAATAAATGTTGTGTTTTGCAATGAACACAGTAGCTTATGATTAATTATGTGACAAAAACATAATAGGCCTTTTTTAAGTTGTCCAACAAGAAAAAATAAATAAATAAATGATATAATAGATTATGTTCCTTCTGACGTCACAACCACGACAACGCACAGAGCATGTTAAGTGTTTTGTTATGACTAAAACAAAAGATATATTAAGTTGTGATTAAATAAATGTCCAAGTGTATCAGACTTGAAAGGCAAGAGTGACAGTAAATACATTCAATAAATTAAATAAAGAAAACTTAAACTATTTCCGAATTTTAGCTTTTTTTTTTTCAATGTGAACTGACATAAACTGACGGAGTGGACATTACTCAGACAGAGTTGACAAACTGACGGAGTTGACAAAAAAGTGACATTGACATATAATATACTGTAAACTGATAAATTCTTAAAGAAAAAAAAAAAAAAAAAAAAAAAAAAAAAAGGGTTTCTTTATGGTATTTAAATTATTACTCCCTTTTTATTGCATTCATTATATGTATACATACATGTTTCAAAACCGATATTAAAATTAACTTTTTTAATGTCTGAAATCAGACCATGCACCCCTTGATAAGAACTTGCACCCCTGGTTGGGAAACATTTTTATAGAGAACCGTGATAGTTTTATCCTGGCCTGGTTTTATAAGCTGTAATTAGTTCATACATTCAGCCTCTCTGTCTCAGCTCCAGAACAGTGGCACAGAGGCTAAACTAAAGCACCACCTTTCATGTTTTATGAGTCTGTATCACAGCCTTCATAAAGCCCAAACGCCTTTTAAATACTTTGTCATATACTTTTACTACACACTCACAATCTGACTCAATAAAAACATCAAGCACACTTTTAACTACGCAGAAGCTCTGGGAACAAATAACAGGGATTTCAATGGCATGTTATGTGTTTTGTTACGAATATAAAAATATATAAGTTGGGATTAGTTAAACATGTAAATGTCAAAGTGAATCAAACTTGAATTGCAAGATTGACAGTAAAAACATTCAACAAATTAAAGAAAACTCAAATTATTTCAGAATTTTAACTAAGTATATATTTCAATATAAACTGACGGAGTTTAAATTAAAGTGACAGAGTTGAAATATGACATAAACAGATATTGGCAAACTGACGGCATTGTCAGAGTTAACCTAAACCGACAGAGTTGACAAACAGACGAAGTTGACAACAGATGAAGTTGACATAAACTGGCAGAGTTGACATAATACTGATGGAGTTGACATAAACGGACAGAGTTGACTTAAAACTGGTGCAGTTGACATAAACGGACAGAGTTGATATAAAACAGACAGAGTTGACATAAACTGACAGAGTTGACCCAATACTGACGGGGTTGACATAGACTGACAGAGTTTACATAAAACTGTCAGAGTCGACAAACTGACAGAGTTGACATAAAACAGACAGAGTTGACATAAACTGACAGAGTTGACATAAAACTGACAGAGTTGACATAAAACAGACAGAGTTGACATAAACTGACAGAGTTGACATAAAACTGACAGAGTTGACATAAAACAGACAGAGTTGACATAAACTGACAGAGTTGACCCAATACTGACGGGGTTGACATAGACTGACAGAGTTTACATAAAACTGACAGAGTTGACATAAACTGACAGAGTTGACATAAACTGACAGAGTTGACATAAAACTGACAGAGTTGACATAAAACTGACAGAGTTGACATAAAACAGACAGAGTTGACATAAAACAGACAGAGTTGACATAAACTGACAGAGTTGACATAAAACAGACAGAGTTGACATAAACTGACAGAGTTGACATAGACTGACGGGGTTGACATAGACTGACAGAGTTGACATAAACTGACAGAGTTGACATAAACTGACAGAGTTGACATAAATTGACAGAGTTGACTTAAACTGACAGAGTTGACTAAAACTGACAGAGTTGACATAGACTGACGGGGTTGACATAGACTGACAGAGTTGACATAAACTGACAGAGTTGACATAAACTGACAGAGTTGACATAAACTGACAGAGTTGACTTAAACTGACAGAGTTGACATAAACTGACAGAGTTGACTTAAACTGACAGAGTTGACATAAACTGACAGAGTTGACAAACTGACAGAGTTAACATAAATTGACAGAGTTGACTTAAACTGACAGAGTTGACTAAAGCTGACAGAGTTGACAAACTCATGAACTTTCTTATTTTTTTTCTAAAACAATCTTCGGTACAATTCTGCTTTTACAAAGAAGCTCTGCCTATTTTAAGAATTTCCAGGCAGAGATTTACTTACGTTTATTTTTGTTTGGTTTTTGCTTGTTTATTTATATACTTTTTTCTACTTTATTTAATTTTTTTTTTAATTTCTGTGCATAGCTTGTTCTCACTTATAGATTTTGCTTCAGGAAACTTTATTAATCTCAGTGGGTAATTCATTTGTAGATTTACTGGAAGCAATTTGCATGTGTAAGCTACACACAAACAAACAAACACTGTTAGTCCATTCCACTGTTTAAAAACATTTATTGAGTCAACCCCAAGGGCACACAACATTTTAAACATGCATAAATCGGAGAACACTACCCATCAAATTCAACAATTATAACATAGAGGGCACAAAAGAGTTGTTTTGCTTGTAGGCACATAAAATCGAAGCCCTGGTCATAAAAAATAAATCCAACATCTGAAGCCAAAATGGAATTAAAGGGAAAAAAAAGTGAATAAAGAAAGAAAGAAAGGAAAAAACAACATATTTTTACAGTCTCATTCCATAGTGGAAATCCATAAATCACATTCTACTACACAATGACTACACAGGACACACGCAGGGACTTGCTTTCAAACCCTCCCTCCTCAATTATACCATTTTCCCATAACTACCCCATCCCTCTCTCTCTCTCTCCACCTCTCCCCTCTCCTACCACCCTTCCGCCTTGGCCTGGGGGGAAGACTCCGAAGATTTCCGCTGGTTTGGGACGCTCGGTGGGTCGCGAGACACTGCCCCAGGTTAAACGGCACTTGGAGGAGAAGGAAAGAAAGAGACAGAGAGAAAGGGGGACAAACGGAGGGATTCCACAGGGACCAGAGCCAGTTTTTGACAGGTCAGTAGGCTAACGCGACCCATCCAGTTTGATAAATAGCTGGAGCCAAGTGCCCACGGTGGACCATATGTTCATACGAGGAAGAGGAGAAAGGGATGGTTAAGAAAACAAAAGGGAGGGGAGAGAGAGTGACTTGTAGATGGGAGTTATGTGTTTATGTTGTAAACTGTTGCTATGTCAGAGTCTATAGTGACATGTCAGACGGTTGGGTTCCCACGCTGTAAATGTTTGTTGATTCTGAGAAGATGGGATGCAGGAGTTTACTGGAATGTATATAGTTCATGAGAAAACACAGATGAAATGGGTGAGAAAACCAACATTTTCTTTGACTTGAAATTTTTGGATTGTGATAACATTAGTTTGCAAAATCTCAATTATTTGCCTGACTATTGTTCAGTCAAATACAAACGTTTTAGACTAATCACTGATCTCACTGTTAACTAATGTCATTAACTTCTGTTAAAAGCTTTGTGTCAGGGGTGACATCAAAATCCTGCTTTCCTGAGGCAAAAAACACATAAATCCAAACAGTGTTGGGTAAGTTACTGTAAAATTGTATTACATAATATTACAATTAGTTACAGGAATAAAACATGTGTCCACCTTCACAACACACTTTGAGGGTGTATAAATGGGTGGCTCACTTTCACTCTCAAAAGAGAGCTTTCTCTTTGGTGGTTGCCCTTTAAACACAAAAAACAACAACTCAGCCTCCTCTTTGAAAAGGGGTCTGTAAACTGTACACGTTTAACACTAAACTTACCTTGCTCCCTGGACTTCAGTCTGAGGGTTCGGGCTTCCTCAAAGGAAGACGACACAGAGTCGGACTTAGGGGTGTCCGCATACACAGGCTCTTCTTCTTCTTCACTGGAACTGGAGTCAGTTTCTACCGCCTTTTCCTCCTCTTCTGACTCCAGTTGCACATCTTTTTTTAGGGCCCTCGGTCGCAAATCACGCGAGGCAAAGAATGCCTCTTTGTCGGGCAGAGCTACATAAAACCGTTCTGCCGTGGCAGAATTGTGGCACATGGCCTTCGCCACCTTTTTTCTGTCCCCTTCTGAGAGTTGGTTGTTTGCCTAAAACACAATTACACAACACAATCGATGTATTTATATCAAAGTAATCATTTTAACCAAAATTTATTTCATGTAATAATAATAACAAAAAAAACACAAAAAACGAATTCGCCTAATTCACTTTTTAACTTTCCAGAATCTGAATTTTATATTTCAAATAAAAATCTAAAACAAAATCTATTGAAATGCACAAACCTACTGAACCAAGAACTTACCTGGGTGGCCACACTTGACCGAATTTGGTTAAAGGAAATTGAACCTTTCTGGCCAAAGTCTGTCCAGGCCAGGTTAATGAGCCTGTTGGCCTTTTCAATTTGTCTTCCGGCCTCAGTGTGGAAAACAAATTCGAAGTCAGTGCCGCAGCATTTAGCTGCAGCAAGAGAATTCAACCATGCATACTCCTCCCTGTTCAAACAAATAACTGCATGGCCAAAAGCTTTGGAGGTTTTATGTTCCTCAATCTGGAAAATGAAAATAAAGCACAGATGACAAAAGAAAAATTAAAGCAAGACAAAAGCAGGACTAAAAAGTACTAAAGAAAACCTAAATCAGGGATAAACAGGCTGAAAGCAGATCCAAAACAGGACTAAAGCAGAACTTAATCAGAAAAAAAACAGGACTAAACTTGGACAAAAAGCAGAACTCAAGCAGATCCAAACCAGAACAAAAACAGAAATAGACCAAGGCTAAACCAGGACAAAAGATGAACTAAATAAGGACTTGTCATGATGCTCATTTTTGTCCTTGTCTTTCTGTTGTAGTTTCCCTAGTTCCTAGTGTTCTCTGTTTTATTTTAACATGTCTTTCTCTACTTTGTTTCTGTGCTTTACTTCGTGTTGTGTGATTACCTGCCCCACCCTCATGTCCTCACCTGTGTCTCGTTAACTCTTAGTATTTATCTCTTATGTTCTCCCATGTAGAGACCTGCTCGGAACTAGATTTTCATGACCGCTTCCGCCCAATCCCGAAGCATCCGTGTCCGTTCCCGCCAGATCCCAACCCTCCCGTGTGCCTGCCCGCCCGAGAAGCCCCTGCGAGTCCAGTCGGGTCCCGACTTTTTTTTTTTGGTGACACGGAGATTGCGTGGCAGCCCCAGGACTTAACAACATGGACACAAATGACTAAACTCTTTTAAAGTTTTAAAACGATTAGGCACCAGCCTAAATAATCTGTAACAAGGCAATTATATTCGTTTGACATGACATTCAATCATAAAGCGATGATGTCTGTGTATTTTTACCTCAAATACAAAGCTCCTCTCACCTCCAGTTTCTTGCCCAAATTCCGTATTATTTCCATCTCCCCATGCGTAAAAGCCAGTCCTTCATTCATTCCTCTGGGCCCGTGCTGCTGCTGCAGCAGTGAGTTTACGTGTCTGCACCTCGCAGGTGTCCGTGTTGCGTCTCTCTGTTGAACAGCAGCACGCACAAAGCGGTATTTCTTCCTTGCTACGTAATATTTTTAAGACAGCGGAGAGAGCACGAGTCCGGTCGGGACTCGAAGTGTTTGGCCTGACCGCCCGGTCCCGCCCGAGGCAACGTTAAAACCGCCTGATCCCGAGGGTTTGCTCACGGGTCCCAATGCAGGTCTCTACTCCCATGTACTTTGTCGTGTCATAGTCAGTTTTTGCCTTGTTTGCATCATTGTTACCTGTAAGTTTTTGTCTTCAAGATTTTTGGTTCAAGATTTTCTTTTTGTTAATTAAAATTTATTTGAGCAGTCTTTGCATCTTGGGTTTGATTTTCTTCCTGACAATCCGTGACAGAGTGACACGACCAAGTACAGACCCAGCAAGCTGCTTTGTGGAGACTGAATTTCCACTTTTGTTTGTGGGGAAGTGGGCAAACTCCTGCAGCTGCTCTCCAGCAAGCTCAGCTTTATGCCTGCTCTCAATTTGCTGCCCAGAGTGGAAGATCTGCAAGAAGGTGTGGATCTTGTTCCAAAAAGATGCAGAATTCCACAACATTTTCTCTGGCTTCTGGTCCTCCCCCTGATCCATCACCTGCTTCGTTCTTGAGGACTACAGGCGCCCCTGGTTCTCCTGTATCTGCTTCTGAGCCACCGTCAGATACTTCTCTCCATTCGGGGTGGTCTCCTATCCGGTCACTGCCAGACAATGTGCTCCGTCTTGAGTGGCCACGTCCTGCTCCTGCTGTAGCTTCTCCAGTGTTCGCCTAAGCTTGGACCAGTGCCTACCCCACGTCGGCGGACCATGCAGCCTGCCCCTGTCCCAGCTTCATGACTGAAGTCCCTTCCTTCAAAGCTCCTTCAACCTCCGCTGTTGGATCTGCCAGACTTGCCTCTGCCACCTTGGCCTTCTGATTTACCTCCACCACCAGACCGACCTCTACCACCGCCTCCGGAAGAGATGCCACCCTCTCCAGAGGTTTCTGTCCAGCCTCCAAACCTGCCGATGAGGCTTCTTCTGTCTCAGGAAACTTTTGAGTTGCCACCTGCAGTCTCAAGAGTTTGGTAAGCCACCAGAACTCAGTTTTGCCCCCCTGAGACACTTGGCTCTGAATCCTTGTCCTCCAAACTCCCCTGAACTGCATAAGGGGTCCACTCTGTCTGCGTGGTCTCCGGACCCCCCTGAACTGCCAAAAGGCTTCACTCTGCCTCCTTGGCCCCTGGACCCCCTGAGGTTTATTATGTTGGAGTGTTGGCCCTCTGTGATCTAAAACAGGACTAAACCAGGGCGAAAGCAGGTCTAAAATAGGTTTGAAAGAGGGCTTAAACCAGACTAAACCAGGACTAAAGCAGGACTGAACCAGGAATACCCCAGGACTAAACAACGACTAAACCAAGATGAAATCAACTTTAAACCAGGACTATAGCAGGTTTAAAACAGTACAAAATATTTGCATTACAATAATGCTGTCTCAAAAATGTAACTGAGTTACACTACTGTAAGTTACTTTGAGCTAATCACACATTTGTTACGACATTGTACAGCACTAATCTTGTTACATTTGCACTTGAAAACTGAATGATTTATGAAAATGTGATGTCACAACACATTTTTCTTATAATATTTTGTTTAATTTCAAGCCAAGTATTGAGTTACACTACTTAGTTACTGAAAAGGGGAATATATTACAGTAACTAGTTACATTTGTAATGAGTTACTTCCAAAACTGAATCCAAAGGTCGGAACCTCTCTCATTTCAAAAACCCGAGGACCCCATAAGTGGAGCATAAGTACAAAGTTTCCTGACCATGTTAATAAGTTGTGCTGTTACAATAAACAAAGTTATATCCTAGTCTCCCAAGAAAACGTAGATATACAACAAAATGTCAAAAACGTAAAATAAGCGCATTTTTATGCCTTTTTTTTTCATCAATATGTCAAAATGTAAAACAACACGAATTTTGGTTGAAGCCACGTGGCGACATTTTCTCTAGGTTTAATCTTAACCTACCCCAAGCCCCAGACCTAAACTTACCCATTTTAGTAATTTGAAGCCTAAACTTACCCATTAAACCCAAAGAAAATGCCATGTGGCTTCAACCCAAAACTGTGGTTATTTTACGTTTTTTGTCTTTTCGTAACATTTTAACAAAAAAAAAAGGCGTGAAAATGTGCTCATCAATGTGCTGACAACTTTGTTGTATATCTACTTTTTCACAAAAGTTAGAAAGTTCTTAGAACCAATGTGCCTGTGTATGCTGACCTCCAAAGAGTGTAAATGCAGGTGTGAGAGCACATGAAGAATCCACATGAAGTCTATTTTTCACCGAGACCGCAGCATTCAAGTCATTTTATGAGCATTCTCGTAGGAATCTACCACGTGGCTTTGGACCGTAGTAGACTTCAGCTGGTGCAACAGGCAGTTTGCAAGAGACAAATAAAAATGTAAGAAATATATAGTACATATTGTTGACTTGACTTGCAGCTACAAATCTCCAAATAAATAAGTCTATGGATGTAAGTAAATTCAATTCAATAAAAAAAAACTTCTTCAAGTGCTGATTAATCTGATTCATTAACCAATGTTGTTGCTCCTTACTGAACTTGTCACATTCCAACACAATTGCGAACCTCTCTGCTTGTATTTATATAGATTTTATTAAAACCCAACATGGCCGACCGTCTGCTCCTCTGAATGGAACATCCTCGTCACTGTCGTCCAATGTACACAGGGCTAAATCCTCTAATCTCTTTACAGTTTGCACAGTAGACTGGCTGAGGGCAATTACTCCGACAAAAGAAGCCGCTTCCCTCTCCTTTCAGATCCCGTTTTAATCCTGTGAACTTCCCTAAAGATCTCTCAACCGTTTTACGTCTGTTTCCGAGTCTGATCTGACACAGAAGGAGAATGGGGCTGGAGATTAAAGAGAGGTTTGTGGACTCATGGACAGGACGGAGGTCTTATCAGCTCACAGTGGGATCTTCACAGGTGCTGAGTGAAGGGAGACGAGAAGGGCCAAGAGGTGAGGAATGGACAGGCAGGTGAGGAAAGACGGCAGGGTTGGAAATTCAAGATTGAGTTTTTTTGTTTGTTTTTTTTTTTTACTTACAATGGATTCATTCATTCATTTTTTTCAACAACAGCTTTTAATTATTAGATACAGATTACGCAAAATCAACTTTTTTTTTTTGAACTGTTCAAACATTGCCTCCTCATCAAAACCACAGCTTGAGTTTTTTGTCTGAGATACAATTCTTTTCCTCTGAGTCACAGAAAACACTGCTCTGAAAGTCCCACATTTGTGTCATTGATAGATCTCTTGAAATCATTTGCATTTTAAACAGATAATTGTTACACACAACAAAGCTTAGTAGATTTTCTGGGCTGATACTGATATACAGCAGCAGAGTAGGTGTGCACTGGCTTTAAGAGCAAAACAATGTTTTGGAACTTAAAAAAGAATAACAGTAGACTTGACTTGGACTTGAAGTGAAAGACTTGAGTCTTGACTTGGGACCAAAAAACTTGAGACTTGACTCATACTTGAAGTGAAACTGCTTTTAAACAGGTTTAAAGCAAGCCTGTAAAAATTCAGTCCAGTGATAGAGGTGCAGATTTCAGCTCATACAAGGTCTGTTGTTAGTCGACAGAAGGTTTGTGTGCACAAAAATACATACAGTATATGGAGTTAGCGAGGGGATGTACAGTATTTCGCAAGGATTTGCCTGGCACAAGCACAGCGGACATGAGCTAGTGTGTCCCTGTAGGTTGGAGGACAGGTGCACCCTGGTCCTGATGTTCTCTCTTTAGTCCAAAACAGTGTTGTGTTTAATTCAGATCGAGGCTGTTTCTTTTCAGATCATAAGTTCTGCACCAGAGTCCATTTGCAATCTTGTAGAGTTGGTCTCAGTTCAATTGTTTGATTCGGATCAGAGTTTGCTTGTCTTAAATGCACACCAAAAAAAAAAAAAACTACTCTGGACCGTTTTAATCGAACCAAATTTTGTAGGTGTGAATATGCCCTAAAATTGTATAATATTAATGTATTGGATTCTGTATTTTATACAGCGTTTTTTAAGACACCCAAAGACGCTTCACATTTTTCATTCATTGCACAATCAGTAGTGGTAAGTCACTATGATAGCTACAGCTGCCCGGTGCAAGCCTCATCATAAGCCCCTCTGACCCTATTCAACCATTTACACTCACACCAAATCCATACTAGGCAATAATGGTCAAGTGTTTTCCCTTAGGACATAACAACAAGTTGGTATGGCTACAGTGCTTTCCCTTAATAACGGTCCAATACAAAATAAACTACAGTGACTTGACACTCCATTGTAATTACAACCTATTCATTCTCAAGTTTGGTCTCACACTCCAAGAATCCCCTAACTTGCAGCATCCAGTTAAAAAAATGTATTTCTTTATGGTCAATACTACCATATTGTAATTCTTTATCGACTTTTGTTCCTGAAATGTTCCAAAATTGTCCACAACTAACAATTTAATCTTCTTTTCATGGCTGAACCTATACCGAGTACCTTCAGTTAAGTGCTTGCGATCCAATGGTTGGGAAACACTGATGCCGTAGCGTAGATAGTTAGAGCTAGTGGTCACTATTTTTCCCTCAGCATTAGCCTAGCGTCCCACCCCTCCCCTCTCTCCTCCCCCTCTGTGCCAAAGTTTGGTTCTTGTTTCATTATTGTCTTATTGATTGCGTCTTTAATTGACCTGGTAGCATAAATGCCCCTAAACCAAACGATCCATAGACTAAGTGACTCTAATTTGATTTTTGTTTTGTTTCTGTTTCAAACATTAATGGGGACGTGATTGGGGGAGCAGCCGAGCACGGATGATGAATTGTTTGTTTGACGACGGCTGCCACACGCCAAGGTTAGAGCAGGACTGTGGAGTGAGAGAGAGAAAGAGAGAGAGGGGTTTACTCAAGGCACATAGTGAGGTCATGGTCGGACACATGAGAGGACCTCGGGATCGTAGGCATGAGCTGCTTTCATTTGGTTTAGATTACCGTCCACCTGTACTGATCAAGTGTTTTATCGTGAAATCATGTGGCTTAACTTTATACCTTTTTGTTTTGTCCATAGTCCTCTTGTAGTGGCGTAAACATTCACGTGAAATAAATTAGTAATGTTTAAATGCTTTTTTTGTTGTAATATGAGATGAGTCCCAATCCTGAGTGAGTCTCGATCATTAGTAGTCTTGGTCTCTGGACTCACTGGTCTTGCCATGCAACGTCTCCAAGATGTTCTGCTTGACTTGGTTTGGACATGAGCTGGAGGATTTGGTGCAGTCGGTGGAAACTGGAGTGAGTGATACTGTCTTTTTCAGTCTTCCTGGCATCACAATCAGAGTCAGGTGGACAAATATCACAGTTGGGTCCAGGTGAACTCTGGAGACACAACACACAAAAAGTGAATTTCAAGTCAAGTTAAAATGACTTGATTCTGGGATTTAAATCTCATTTCAAGCATTTTTGCTCATTTAAGCTTTATTTATTGTCGAAATCTAGATAATTTTTCTTGTTTCAAACAGATTTTGAGCCTAAGTATTTGCCAAAGGTGTAAGAAAATTGTTCTTATCCCACTGGCAAATCTTTGTACAGCTTTTAAGCCATATTTCTTATAGCCAGTCAGAAACGTCTGGAAGCAAGTGAAATATTTTACATTTCATCAGCAATTAAAACATAACCAGTCAAAACAACTCAGATTCTGGATCCATAGTTTTTGCAGTGCAGTTTCAGGTGCAGACACATCACAGTTAGGTCTAGTCAAACTTTGGAGTCACATCACAGTCATGTACCAATGGAGCACTGAACCTCTCTTCAGTCGGTAATAGGACCATTCCTCCAGAAGATTTGAGCTGACATAAGGTGTTTTATGCACATGAAAGTGCCAAGAACCAGGCATCAGGAACACCTCTACACCTCGTCTTTCACAGGGCCAATTCTATCCCAGGAATAAGAACCTGCAAGCATTTGCACTGCTCAATAGAAGATCCAGAAGATAATCGGTGACCTGAGCCACTTTCATTGCTAAAATGAGCCGGACGGTGTGCCAAAATTCTGTCGAGCATGAGAAACCATTTACTGTTTGATTTTTTCTGTGTTCCCCCACACTGGCTGTTGTGGTCCTTGATTTTCTTATAGTCCTGTTTCATTTTTTTTTCTCACAGCATTGCTTAGCTGTGTGATAAATGCCAACGTGTTGAAAATTCATACGTTTTCTGGGTCCCTCAAAGCCCTGCTGTACCTCCTCGTTAGCGTACTGACTTAGCGGTGCTTGTACCTTTGCATCCATTCATCCATCTCTCACCACCATCAGTAAACTTTAAAGCCATCATTAACTTACAAAACTTTACAAACTTTGGCGATGTCCATTCAACGTGCTTCAACAACGTCATGAATAATGTCGCTGCGTCATTGCAAGGTTCTTGGTCTAAGGGAAAAGTATTTGCCCCAGAGCAGAAGCTAAGATGGTCCCCACAAAGCAAACAGAAAAAAGTTCCAGGGGCTAAAAAGTTTACAGGAAAAACAAAAAGTTTCTACACTGTGAAAACGCCTGGGGGATAACGTCCTTGTGGAACCATTCACAGTTTGGATGAGATCTTAACTCTCAAACCATTAGCTCTGGAAGGTTTTTGTTGCAAAGAGGTAACAACTAGCATATTTAGCATGGATAGATTCTTGATTGGCCTCTATGGTTGCTCCAAACGGCCAAAATTCTGAAAATTTTGTCACAAAAACTGCTCAGTCTCTCTCTGAAAGTAATTTTATATACCTTCTATTATTTATAAATGCCTTTTCTTTATGCTCAGCCAGTTGAATGTAATAAATATTGAAGATAAAAACTGTGCATCCAAAGTCCTTGAACTCTTTGTCTAGATTTGTATAATTAACAATGCTTTGATTCGCTACGGGTGCCTGGGGAGTCCATTATATGAATTCTGTTTTCATCATCTGTTGTATGAAATAACCTTGACGAGGCAGAGTTATGTTTAATGAATGACAGGACTTACACTTGCAGCTGAAAACATGTTATTGAACTGCTGGTGGAGGTAGTATTTTCAATAAATTATCATTTCAGAAACGGCTTATCTCTGGAGCTAATACACTTTTCTATTGGAAATGTACGCAGTGTGTGAAAGCAAGAACTGACAGCTCAATAAATAGACTTGTAAACTGTAATCTCTGTGTAAAACCTTGGTGTTCTTAAACGAGGTAGGTATAGTATTTTACTCAATGATATAGCAAGTATTAACTCGCCCCGACTAACAAACTACCAAACTTTCCTTGAGCAGTTTTTTTTTTTTGATTAAATTATAATAGATCAAATTAGACAACTTCCTCTCATAAATCTTTTGACAGATAATTATTATGAACATGTATTCATTTTGGTTACATTTATGATCAATAAACGTCTTTTTCCAATCAACAAAGTCAAACTGGAGTGGACCACCCAAGCACAGCCAATCAGAGCGCAGTATTCGGCTCCTGATTAGAATTATAACTCATTATTCAGTTCAGACAGTGGTCTTGTTTTTTCAGTGCTGCATTTATCATACACCTTTTAGTGGAAAACACAAGGTTTCTTAATTTAGAACTAAAAACTAAGTTATCCCAACTTTGAAATGAAATATTAAAGGGACTGTACCTGATTTTTGCATCCTAAAAATGTAAACAAACAGAAATAATTAATTTTAACCTTTTTCCTTCAGGCTACATGATTTCCTCACGTAGCTAATGCATTCTGAGCTTCAGAATTGTTCATCATGATGAGTTTTAATGTTTTTCACAGCTTTTAACAGCGAGGTGAGTCACTATGCTAACAACAGTTAGCCACAATGCTAAAAACAAAAACAGAAAAAGCTGCACACAAACGGGATTTTATTAGACATAGACAGGACTTTGGGGACTAATTTCCACCTGAATAGATACATTAACAAGGCATCAGTGCTAGGGGGAAATTGCTTTTAAGTTATCTTGTTGCAAAAAAATCGAGTACAGTCCCTTTAACAAAATCCTTCAAAATCATGTTCAGTCCAAAACTGTAAAGGTTGTTGTGAGTGAAAGCTACTTTAGAAGCTGATATTGACAACCTTGTGATAGCCGCACAGCTCTGGGTCAGTCAGCGTCCTCAGTGAAAGCTTCAAGTTTATGGAACTCTTTGCCTTTGGAGTTTAAGTTAAACTTTTCTCCACAAAACTCAAATGTTGGCTTAAGGAAAGGCAACAGTGTGAACACTAAACTGGGATATAGAGAGGATAGAGACCTCTTTGTTAAATGTCCTGTTCTTATTCATGTCTTTTACTAAGTAATTGTAACCACTGACCATAAAAGCCTAACCAGGGACGGGGGCTGTAAATTAGCCAATAGCTTGAAGCCTTATGACATGGACTTCGTCTACTTTCTAGTAGAAATGTTAATTTGTACTGTCCCTGTCAAATGAATACATAAAGAAAGAAAGAAAAGGCATTTAAACATTAGTCATTGTGAAATTATAATGTTCTATTGAACTCTACGTATAAAGTGTAACACAGTCTCTGAAAACAAAGACTGTGTTACAGTCATGTGTTTTTGACATTACACAACAAATGTCAAAAACGCATGATAAGCATGTTTTCACCCCTTTTTTTTTTTTTACGTAAATATGTTATGAAAAGCCAGAACGTAAAATTACCTTGAATTTAGTTGATGACAAATGGCAACATTTTCTTTGTTTAGGCCAAAGAAAGTTTCTAGTTTAGGCTTTGAATGGGTAGGACTGGACCTTGGGGTATCTTTTTACCCATTAAACCCAAAGAAAATGTCGCTTTGTGGCATTTTTTATTTATTTTTTTTATAATTTGGGTTTTTGTATCATATTTATGTAAAAATGGCGTGAAAATAGGCTTATCGTACATTTTGGACATTTTATCGTATATCTACGTTTTCTTCAGATACTGGGCTGAAGTAGATTAAATTAAATATTCTTTAAAATTAGAAAGAGAGATCATGGAGTGCTGCTCTGGAACATTGCTGGTTTGACAAAACGGCAGGCTTGAAATCTTTCAACAAAATAGAAAAGAATGGTTGAGACACTGTTTTACAATAATAGATCTAATAGTTATCAAAGTGAGTCTCCACCATGGCAAGTCTTTAAAAGCAGATTGAACAACTTTACATATAAAAACCTGTACTGAGAGAGCAAACTAACAAAAACAGAAAATGCAATAAAATAAAACATAGATAAACAATATTGTCTGCCTGCATTGTCTCACCTATGGTCCAATCACATTAACCTACAATCAGGAATTCCTAAACTTCCCAAAGCTCCAAAACCGTGACAGAAAAAAATCCTCCCTTACCTGAGCAAACACAACTGCACAAACTTGAATGAACGCGTCCTCTGGCTCACGAATCGATACTGGCCGCCGCTGTATTGTTTTCATGTGTAACGGAGAATATATATTGGCATGTGTCCAGACCGGAGCCTTTTATTGTGCGTTGTGTGAAACCCGGAGTGATTTAAAAGGAAGTGTGCGGCGCGACGGCCCGGGGCGACTCCTCTGCACCAGCTGTAGGTGCAGATGTACGCTGACACAAATCAATACTGATTATTAAAGTGGGAACACCATCTCCAGCCTCCATTAATCTTCATTGGGCCGTGTTTACAGAGGCTGCGGTGGGCCGGCGCACGCACAGGGCGAGAGCAGCCATTATCTCTCCCCCGGGACAGCCAAACAAAACACAGCCGACGTTAAAGATACACGCTGTCACTGGGAAGAGAAGAGGAGAAGAGAGGAGAGGGGTCCGTAGACTTTAAATGCACCAGACTGAATGGATTGTGTGGGTTTTTACCTGAGAGTGTGTCCGCATGAAGATGTTTGAACTGATGGTGAAACTTTTCTTACAAACTTATCTCTTCACTTCTTCACGTTCTAGAATTCAATGATGCCATAATGACCTATTGATAGCATTGTACTTTACAATGAAGTATCTGAAAAAGAGAAACCTAGAAGAAGATCTCAGTGACGGAGAGATCCACTCCCATATTGCAATAGATATTTCGCAAAAATTGTTTGTTTGAAAGCTTTTGTCAGTTTCATTTGGAACAGATCACCACATTTTTACCGAAACAAACTACAGTATATTACAAAGAAAGCACAATCCCTCCTCGACTGTGGTGGCGCTGTACCTCAAAACAGGCAGGACAAAGTGCAGAAAATGTAGAAACAGTGTTTTTTGACTGGCCAGAGGAAAGTCTCTACATGATTTGTGTCATCATTTATGAACATTTGAGTTTCTTCATATGTTTTTTGCAATGTGGGGGCCACAAGGCAACACTTTGAGTTTATAGGGCAAGTTTAGACTTCAAATGGGTAAGTTTTACTGGTGTAGCGATTTGATTGTTTTCATTTTTCATTTCATTTCATTTTTATTCATTTCAATTATGTTAATTTTTCAACAACATTCTTTTCTTTTTTTTTTTTCTTTTAGTTCATTTAAATATATAACATATCAGAAAAGGAGCAGAAAGAAGAAACATCTTATATTATGTACCCCTTTCTTTCAAAATCAAACATCAAAATATACAAGATGGTGAAACAGAATGTAAACATTCTTAATTTTTGGTCTCATACCAGCGCACAACACAAATTGACAATACAAAGACAATATTACAATCTTTTTTTTTTTTTTTTTTTTTTTTTTTTTGTAACATGTTACCTTACTTATATGATTCAAGTTTTGTCATTTTTAAACGTCTTTTGAACTGTAGAAGACTAGTGGAACTCTTGAGGGAATCATCCAAGGAATTCCAAAGTTTGACTCCAGCCACTGAAATGCCCATCTGCTTCTGGGTTGTTCTGGCAAAAGGAACAACAAAATTCAGTTTCCTACGACTGTCGGAATTAGGGTGAACTGAAAAAATAGTTTGTACAGTTTCAGGCAACAGAAAATATCTTGCTTTGTACATTATTAGAAGCGTTCTTAATTTTATTTGGTCTTGCAATTTTAATAAATTTGATGTTATAAATAATTGGTTTGTATGTTCTTTAGCATGTACTTTATGAATAATTCTTATTGCTCGTTTTTGTAAGGTCATTAAAGGGTTAATTGCGTTTACATAGGTGTTTCCCCATACCTCCAAACAATAATTTAAATAAGGTCAAATTAATGAACAATATAACAGCCTCAAGGCCATACGATTAACGAAATGTTTTACTTTGTGTAAAACTGAAATATTTTTACTAATTTTGTTTCTTATATAATTAACATGAGATTTCCAGTTTAATTTTTCATCCAGCGTCACACCTAAAAATTTAAATTCAGATACTTTTTCAATATTTATTTTGTTTAAGGACAACTGAACATTTGTGTCAATACTAGAATTTGTAAACACCATAAACTTTGTTTTGCTCACATTAAGAGATAGTTTATTTTCATCAAACCATTTCTTAATTTTTACCATTTCTTTATTTACTGTGTTTGTCATGTCCTTTAAATTATTTCCGGACAAAAGGAAATTTGTGTCATCTGCGAAAAGAACAAAATTTAAAATTTTTGAGGCTTCGCACAAATCATTTATGTACAAAATAAAAAGTTTAGGCCCAATTATGGAACCCTGCGGAATACCACATTGAACTTTTTCATATTTTGATTTGTTCCCTGCAAACTGTACAAATTGTTGTCTGTTTTCTAAATAATTAGCAATCCATTTCAACACTCCACCTCTAATTCCATAACGCTGTAATTTTATTAATAAAATACTATGGTCTATAGTATCAAATGCCTTCTTAAGATCGATGAATACCCCAATAGTACTTTGCTTTTTTTCAATTGCTGTTGTAATTTGTTCTGTAAGTTTCATTAAAGCTAAAGATGTAGAGCGATTGCGTCGAAACCCGAACTGACATTCATTAAATAGCTGATTTTTTTCCATGAAGGAATCTAATCTATGAACAAACAATTTTTCAATAATTTTTGCAAATTGAGAAATTAAAGAAATTGGTCGATAATTTGTAATACTATTTTTATCCCCTGATTTAAAAAGTGGAATAATTTTTGATATTTTCATTCTATTAGGAAAAACCTCTGATGTGAAAGAAAGGTTGAAAATGTGACATAATGGTTTGCTTATACAATCAATTGTCTTTCTCTTTTATAATAGTCATGTCGATCCCGTCACTGTCTGTGGATGTCTTGCTTTTTAATTGAGCAGTGGTCGATTTAATTTCTGATTCAGTGACTCCAGCCAAAAACATGGAGTTCATAATTTTGTTTTCTCCTTGTGTGGCTTCTTGATGGTCATGTCGATCAATTTGTTTAGCGAGATTAGGTCCTATATTTACAAAGTAGGAATTAAATTCATTGGCCATGTCCTCAGCAGCAATTTCATCATTTTTGTCATTTAGCAAATAATTTGGTATACTCATTGATCTGGCTTTATTCTCCATCACATTATGTAATATTTTCCATGTCTCTTTAATGTTGTTTATATTTTAGAATAACCTTTTGATTGTTGATTCAAGACGCTACATTACGTCTTGCAGCTTGTTTCTCTTGTTTTCATCATCAATTAAGTTGTACTGTTTGTCCTATGAAAGCTTTTATAAACCAAAAAGTCCACATCGTTCACATCATAGACAGATCGCACTGGAGCAAACAGACCAAGACCACCTCTAAACCTGGGTCTTAGTGCAGTTCACTGGTCCACTTTCACACCAGCACAAATTAACCAAATTTGCAGGTGTTTCGAACTCCAGTTAAATTGAAGCAAAACAAGGTGTAGGTGTGATAGAACTCATCTAGGGCCAATCCTGGAGAGGAAGGTGGGGTTCAGGTCCTTAATATAAAGCTGCATCAACGGTTTGATATGGAAGCTTATTGCATTCATTTGAATTAAATTCATTGTATGCTTTTACGAGTTAAAGTCTGTATTACTGAGGAAAAAAATGTCAAAAAGTGATGGGGCGATCTGTTCATTCAGCTCTCAACTTGCTCTAGTGAAAATGTCAGAGTTATTCCAAATAATCCGCTTTTTGTTATCTTTCAATAATGAGCTAGTCAACTTCGCAAAGACATCTCAAGTCACTGCGCTTGTTCAGGCAAAAATATAGAGCAGCTGAAATGCATCAAGACAGGACCGGTGACATAAGAAACAATCAGGAAGCTTTTTCAGATATTGGATCTTCATGGAGAACAACTATGTCGCAGGAATCGTCTTCACCGCCGTGTAAACCAGAACCCAGGCCTCAACTCTTCTGTTGTGTTCAGGACAAAACCTGGGTCAGGAATTTTATACATAAAAACAAAAACCTTTCTCATAAAACAATAAACTTTTTCACGTTTTTGCACTAAAACAGAACGTTTTCGCAATTAAACTGTAACGTTTCATGTTAAAACAGAAAATGGTCACATTATAACAGGAACTTATCATGATAAAACTAACTTTTTCACATTAAAACAAACTTTTTACGTTAAAACAATACGTTTTCACCTTAAAACTGAAAGTATTTTTATTCAAATGAATGCAACACTTTACCGTCTTTTAATCTTAGTCATTGGAACAAAAAGACAGTGGGCAACGTGTGAATAGTAAAAGATGAACTAACTGAACGTTCTTTTCCCTAGAAAGTAGAAGAAATCAGAAGATAGTGCTCAACTGTCCACACTTTCTCCAGTATACCTGAGGCCTGTACTATGAACGTCGCTGAACTAATCCTGGATAAGTTTCTCTAACCCGGGTTGACTAACCCAGATATGAGGCTCTCTCGATAAGCTGTCCTACAAAACGAGTTCACAACTGGATCTGTAAACCCTGGATTTTCTCAATGAAGCCGTGCGTGTTCACGGAGCAGAGGCGGGGTTAACGCAAACTGACCAATCAGAACACCCGAGCTGCGGACTTCAAACGTGAGGAAACGTCAATCATGAAGCAAATATACGAGTATTAAAATCTAAGAAGGAAACGCGCTGCAGCTTCAAATGAAGTCTGCGCCTAATCAGCGATCACAGACACAGAAGTTACGCTGCAGAGTTCATTTAAATGTCATGCACAGACTAAATGTGCAGACATGACGAAACATTTATAAGATCGACCGTTTAGTCTGAATGAGCTGTGTCCTTTATCTGAGTCAAAGTGATGCGTAAAAATCCAAAAGTGCAGTCGTTCATTATTTCTTGACAATGAAAGAATTTATTAATCATCACACAGATTAAACGGGATTCTTTAGTCACTATTAAGATCTCATCCTGCTCTTAATAAATAGGTTACGTGCCGGGCCCGTGCGCATCGCATTGATATAAAAGAAAACGTCGTAACTTTCACATTTCCTCATTTCTCCGCTGCCCTCTCTCTCTCCCCCTCTTCACATACGGCTTAATTCTCGTCTCTGATTGGCCAGCGTCTCGTCTTTTTAACTTATTCAGAACTTATCCTGGTCCGGAGCAGGTCATGAGTTTGCCGCATGTTGCCATAGAGATCTGCCCCGATAGGAAGTGATCCAGTTTCGTAGAACAGCCAGACCAGGTTTAACCCAGAACTTACCTCGCTAAACCCTAAATCTAGCTTCGTAGTACAGGGCTCTGCTCCTAAGGCAGCCTGTCTAGAACTGTGAGTTTAGTTTCTGTCCTTAACTGGCCTGACCATAAGCTAGTTCAAAGAGGAACGTTTTAGAGGAAATTCAAACATTGTATTCAGAACTAATGCAGTCTTACACAACGCTTTGAACAATAATAAGAGATAGAAAAGTTCCAATATGCCTTTTTCCAATGCATAATTAACACTTGCATTTCATCACATCACATTTTTTACATCATTATTAATTCATAAAAACTCTTCTCATGAAACACACTCTCTCTCTGAGTAAAAAACACCCTTTGGAACATCCACAGTCAGGAGCTGCACAGTCAAACACAGATCTTCACTGAATCCCTCACCGGAATCAGACCAAAGAGAAATAAATAGAGCAAGTTCACGTGGAGTTGAATCTGTCAGCCACATTATGCACAGATGCCGGATAAAGTCAGCTTTGCACCACTGCAGAAACGACCACAATATAATTACATTCTAGTTTGGAATTTGTCATTATTCACATTTGGATTTGCCAGGAAAAGGCTGTTTACTATCCACACTAGAGCGATTGGCTTAATAAGTGAGCTCTGCCAAACCCAAACAGCTACCAATGCCAAACAATGAACCGGGGAGGAATAATTATGAATGAGTGTAAGAATAGACTTTTTTATTCTGAAAAAATCTCAGGTAATTAGTAGGAATACGTGCAGATAATGGAATTTTAATATTAATCTTACCCTGAGACTAGCTCTCATAGCTCATACAAAAGCATTTTTGCTCAAAGGGTTGGACGTGGAGGACAAATCTGTCTGTTGATGAGACTGTTCAATTCATCAAGCAGAAACCCTACTTTGAATAAGGAAATGCAATTGTTTTCTGTGACTGGAAATTCAGTAAGTTTATCTCCAAGAAAGAATAACAACAACAAATTTTTTTTTTTTTTTTTTCCATTGCCGTGTGGTACTCTAGATCCTCACCTCCTCCATCATCACTAGGTACACTGAATCTTCACTTCTTCCTAGAGTTTGATTCTGGACCAAGACCCGAACCCGACCCGACTTTCAGGCTGGGCCCCCATTTCTCGCTCAGTTGTCGGGCTGGGTTTGACGCAGAACCGCAATGTACACGTGCGCTCTGTGGAAGATTGACAGCTCCAAAAACTAGTGTTTAAAGTGGCCAACTATACGGCGTGAGAGGGGCGGTGCGTGTTTGATTCGTGGAGTGATTAGAAAGAAAAAACTTAATGGAAGGCACGTCTTTTATACACGCGGACCAGGGAAAAGAGGAGAAATAGAGAAAGAAGGAGCGTGTAGGCAATATGTTTGTACGTAGTGACGCAAACATGAGGATGAGCCTTTATGTTACCTCAGGCCAGGTCGGGCTGGATTTTTTCTGCCCGATCTAAACTGCACTTTCCCCATCAGTGTATGGTACTCTGAATCCTCACTTCCTCCATTGCCCTGTGGTATTCCCAGTCAAGGTTAGGATTCATCTTTTTGTCTCCATCGAGAAATTTGTACTTGCCACAGGGCAGATATTGATGACCCATCTTCAGACTAGCTTGCCAAAGCTTGATCTTGTCAGATCTCAAAAGCTAAGCATGTTAGGTCTGGGCAGTACTTGGATGGGACACCACTGGAACCTCAGGTGCCACAATGGGGCGGACAGAGGAGAAACTCATTGTGTCGATAGGCAAGACTCTTCACCCTCACTGCCTTAGACCATGTACACAAGTAGGCGGATGATTTTACAAACTATCTTCTGTTCCATTTTGTAAAAACTCTTGAGTCCACACAAAACAGTTTTAAAGAAAATTACATCCATACAAAACTGCATCAATGTGCTCCTGAGCGCGCCTCTAAACAAGGGCGAGTATATCACGTCTATGAAAATGTTTGCAGTTAGTGACGTTTAAAAACGTAAAATGCCGCTTATTAACATCCACACTCAAACGCAAAGCCGGAGTTTTGACCAAATCCTCACTTTGGTCGGAGTTTCCCTAAAGCTCCTATTTATATGAGATAATTTAGTGTGATTTAGTGTGGATGACAGGCCAAATCGCAAAAAACAATGTTTGTTTTAATAGATCTCCGAGTATGTGTGGACAAGGCATTCCTTAGTCTGGATCTGGTGTATGTGTGAATGACAGCCTTGCTTTTATCAGTTTGCTCCAGGGCAGCTGTGGCAACAATATTAGCTTACCATTGCTAAGTATGGGATGCATGAAGATTACATAGTGTGAAGCGTCTTTGGGTGTCATGAAAAGCACTGTATAAATCCAGTGCACCTTCTTGCTCGTCACGTTCAGGACTACAGTAGCTGGAGAGTGTTCCCTAATGTACATGTTTTGTTGGTGGAGTAAACTGGTGTAAGGGTAGGGTCAGGAGTCGAACCTGTGACCTTCTTGCTGTGAAGCAAGAGAGCTAGCCACTCCGTCTCCGTTCTACCTCACCTTCATCATCATGGAGGAAGTGAGGACTCACTCAGAACATCATAATATGCCAGCACCATATATGTAGCTTAACAGCCAAAAAAAAAAAACCCTCATATTAAGATCTTACCCAGGGCTCCAGACTAAGCATTAACCGGCTGAGCATTAACCACTGGTGCACTTAACTTTTTCACTCAGTTGCTTTTAGTGCCCACCCTGCAGAGTCTTTGAGAACCTCAAGCGGTACCAGATCCCACTTTGGGAACCTCTGAAATATACCCACGCAGACTGCATTTACAATCCAGTCTGTGAAGTATTTTAATCAAATTTTATATGGCCTGTGATGTATTAATTGCGAGAGTTGCTCGACTGACGCTCATGAAAAAAAACACCACAGAAACAAGTTCGGCAGCCATTTGACGCTATATGCTCCTCGTTGCAGCCCTATTCCATCTAACTTCTCCTCATATTCTTCACCTTTCGTCTCTCCTCCCACTGGCACATGCTGCAATAATTAAGCCCACAGTCTGGTGATGGAGCGGGAGAGGCGGCCTGTGACACCCGGGCTTGGGGAGCTGATCTGGGGGAGCTTGGATTGGAATAAAGGGGGGTGCTGGAGGTTAGCATCTGTTGCGGTCCCAGACGATGTACCCAGACCCTTCAACCTGCTCCAGAAATGTTAATGACATTCTCCTCGTGCATATCAAACACACATCTGCCCAACATGCTCCGGCTCTCCGCTCAACACGTTAGCTTTAGCCGCTGCTGTCTGCCTCTGGCTTTTGTGTCTGCTTTTCAAATCAAGTAATGTTCTGGCGTTTGTAAGTTTAAAGGTGACACTATGAGTTTTTTTGTGGTGTGCTTAATAATAAACTATATGTAGACTAGTAATGTATAAATACTGTCAAATTCAAAATGTATTTGAAAAGGCAAACACATCCCTTAATCACCCCTGGTTTGATTTTCTGGCCATTTTGTTTGCTCAATGAACAATCATGTGAAATCCTCTGAGATTGGGCTATACAGATACATTGAATTGAATTTATGTCTATGACCAACTGGTAGACAATATGTTTCAAAATAAACAAAGTGTATGTTAAGATTTAATAAACATTTTGGTTGTTTTCACCCAATTTGGTCTAGTATTCACCTGATTATGCCCCAACCACTTTTCTTTAGAGCACACTTATGGTTTAGCTGTGGTTAACTTAAGCTACATTATCCACAATCAAACATTGAATGTTGTAATGATCAGATACAAGGCATATACACATACTGTGCCTTGGATGAACATAACTAAAATCCCGTAGATTGCATTTGTTAGGTTTATTTGAACTGTCATTACATTTATTTAAGACAGAGAAGCTAAAATGTTAGCTACTTAAACAGAGCTAAACAGGAAGCGTGCTGACAAGAATAGTGGGCGGGGTGGAATAACGTGAATACAGTTGGCATCGGAAACCTTGTCCACAAACCTCTGTGGGAGAAACAAAACATGAACAATGAATCAGAATAGCTTTATCACTCACTGCTTATTAACTACAGCAGAAAGTGTGGACCTAAGGAAATATATTGTGTCAAAAATAAATACAAAGACATGAAGATATTCAAAGGGATTCTTGCCTGACCAGCCAGCCTCTCCTACATTCAGTTTAAATGCAGAAGGGTCTGGAACCTAAGACAGAGCCAATCACTTTGTCGTCCAAAATTACGACAACCTAATCTCAAACGGCACTTTCAAGATGGCAGACGAAGCTGATAGAGCATTTTCTTTGGCTCTTCCTTCAGTTTTTAAGCAACCAGGAACATATCAATTCCTTAAAACCTGAGCAACAAATCACATTGAGAGCCTTTAGACTGAAAAATTCTGCATGCTACACATTTACGATTCTGGCTTGGCGTCATTTGGGTTTCTGTGATTGGTAGACTCAGCACTCGCAAAGCCTGATGTCAAAATTGAAAATTTTCAACTTTTATTTGTCAGTTTCTTAATAAAATGCAACTTCACAGCTATGATAAACATTAACTGTAAACACTATCACACCAAACTAAGCCAACTGACCATTGTAATCCCAAACTTTCAACAGCACTTGTCTTGAATTCCACACGCTCTCTAACCTCTCCACAGTGCAGCACATTCCCATTCCCCGCTGCCGTGTCCGCCTTTATCCTCGGTGTGTTCCACTCCACACGATCCGCTCTTCCACAGCCTCGGACGCCAATCAAACGCTCCCCGCCGGCCCTGGATCTGCGGCAGCCCTGTGGCCCCGGGCCCCTGAGACGCTAGAGAGGCCGAGGAAGGGGTCAGCCTGCTCCATGTTCTCATTCACACAAAAACCTCTCCGCTGTGCTTTTCTCATTACCACGAGCTCCGGGTCCGCGCTAGCTAACCCCAGGACAGCAGCCAGCTCCGGCAAAGGTCGAAGGGCAGAGGATTACTCAAAGTGCGTTTGTTTTTTTGCCGTCTTCTTTACAGCTCACTTGAAGGATTGTGTTTGTGGCTAAAGGCTGAATTGTGAATTGTAGATTATGTCTCAAGGAAGAGGAGAATCTGTTCAATTATTTATGTTCTATACCGAAAAGATTGTGGTTCAAACTTGGGGCAGTTCGTAATGTAATACTGCAAAAGGTGTATTGGAAATCCCATGTTAAACAACTGTATCAGCTGAAATACTTTAAGGAACATACTGACATTATTTAGAAAATGAATGAGAGTTAATGCAGAGAAACTGGATTTTTTCCTGTAAGGACGTAAAACACAACTAAGACAAGAAGCAGATAACATACAGTATGTAAACAACTACAACTACTGGTAAATATTAACTCTTTCAGTGCCAGCCCTATTCTGGCTTGCGTCGCAGTCCCAGTTCATTTCTATGGTGGTTGTTAAGATGTGTTCTTATTTATGAATACTGTATTAACTAACCTGCCCCAAGCACAAGACCTAAACTTACCCGTTTCACCTAAAGAAAACTCGTGTTTTTTTTTCTCGTGTCATTTGACGCTTTTCATATCGTGCTATTGACCCTATTTTTTCCCGCACACTTGGCTTGGAAATGCACTTCCTGTTTAGCTCTGTTAAGGTAGCTAACGTGTTTGTTTGTCTGTCTTGTGGGGCAATTTTAATTAAATATAATGACAGATAAAATAAACCCATCGACTGAAATCTACAGGCTAAATGCAGCTAAACAGGAAGTACTCGTCCTAGAAAAGTAGGCGGGACAAAATAGGGTCAATATCCACAGCGTAAAAAAAAGTACGCAAAAAAGGCCTGAAATCATGCTCAAAACATGCTGCCTTTGTGTTGTGGTAAATGTACGCTTTCTTGCGAGACTGTGTTGATAAAATAGCATCAAATCATTTGATAATGGTGTTTCAGTTCAATTCTGGCATTGGGTTCAATCTTTATGTGTCCCTCCATAGCTCTGTTTTGTCATTTTCGAGTGGTGGTTTCCACTGTCATTTTTCACTAAGTGCGAGTTCGATGTGGGCCCATGTACACTGACCAACAAGGTCTGCGGATGCGAATGCAAGAGCCACGTTGGTCAGTGGTCGTTATGTTCTGGCTGAGATGAGTTTTTTCATTCTTTCCCTTTTTGTTTCACTAAAAAATAACCCCAGAATAACTGAAACATAAACTCTTTTAGACCTTACTTTTATAAACTCTTCTGAAACTTAACAAAATCGATCATCATGAACCATGCATTGACGCAAGAATTGAATCGTGATAAAACAGTATCATTCCATCCAAATGATCTACAAAGATATATTTAAACCAACTTCATCTATAAGTACAAAACAGACATATGTAGCCAAGTGGTTAGAGCTCTGGCTTCCCAACAAGGAGGTCGTGGGTTCGACTCCCGAGTCAGACCATATCAACATTTCACAATCTCTCTGGGTGGAGTTTGCATGTTCTCCCCGTGTCACTGTGGGTTTTCTCCGGGTACTCCAGTTTCCTCCCACCGCCAAAAAAATGCATGTTTAGGTTAATTGGACATCACAGTAAATTTCCCTGAGTGAGTGGGTGAATGAGAGAGTCTGTCTAACCTTGCGATGAGTTGGCCACTGTCCAGGGTGTTCCCCCGCCTAAGGCCCAAAGTTAATGGGATAGGCTCCAGTCACCTGCGACCCCTAACGGGATTAAGCGCTAGAAAATGAATGAATGATTGAATGAGACATATTTAGACATATTTCATGAATAAGCTAGTAATACAAAACAGAAACACTGACCTAGCATGCATATCCAGCTCTACAATACCTCCTCCAATAGCCTTCTATGTAAATCCACTGATTGCTTCACTTCAAATGGAGCGAGCTGCTTATTGTTCTGGAATAATGACCCCATCTTGTTGTCACACATAAGTACAACCAACACGCCTTCCCGAGTCCATTCAACTCTTCACACAGCTACACCTTCAGGTAATTATGTAGCCAAACAACAGATCGATAAAAGCAGTTATTTAGAACGGCTTTTAAAGTGGCGGTTCATTCGGGCAGTTTGGTCGGACAACGCGGAGAGAACAGGAGCGCAAGATGGACTCCCACACTCACACTCTCACACTTAGGAGCATGCTTTAACATAAATTATTGAAAGTACGTATCAATTATTAAGCGTGGTATTAAGGATTCAGTGAGAAAATCCACAGTGGAGTTAGCCTTGGATATTCTGTTTGTATTTCAGCGCTGGCACATGAGATGTGTTCAAATAGCAGGTCTAAATATTCCATTTGGATTAGTTTTGCTGTCATGTTCTGATGGATTCATTGAGATGTGATTCATTGGATTGATTTTGAAAGGACAAGGTACGAGCTGTAAAGCACTGTTATACTGTTATATATATATATATATATATATATATATATATATATATATATATATATATATATATATATATATGTTTTTCTTGCGGTTTGGTAGCCATCAAGAAGTCTGATTAGTATTCAGTATATACTATATACTGTATATATTATCTATTAGTCATGATGGCATGATGTGCTCCTTAAGAATTTTTAGAATTTCTGAAGAAAATACATGCAATAAATATCCTATCAGGTGGAGTATTTTAATGCATTAGTTCTTTCATTTTCTATCACTTAATCCCTTAAAAAACCCACAGTGACACAGAGACAACATGCAAACTCCACCCAGAGAGATTGTGAAATGTTGATATGGAGTCAAACCCATGACCTGCTTGTTGGGAAGCCAGAGCTCTAACCACTCTGCAACTGTGCACCCCTATTTTAATGCAATTAACCCATTTTCTACAATAGCTAATTCATGTGCCATTCTGTTCTACAATATAAGATTGCACTTCTCAACAAGATTCAACTTGTTTGAGAGCTTACAGAGTGACCCCAAAGTTGGTTTTATGTTTTTCTTCATGACCTCTATGGGTATAAAATCACTGTCAAGTTGAGTCAGTTTTCCCTTTGGTTGATCAGTATGTGATGGGTGTGTCGTGCTGCTACGATCTTGAAAATGCAGTAATGCAGACATATTTTCAATGCAATTTGACTGAAAACCCCTTCCCTATGCCAGCCTCAAGTGGAGAAAATCCCTTGGATCATATTTTGGGTTGACGAGCGGCTTTAGCTACAACTCAGGGCAAGTGACTGCGCAGCACTTTGGTAGTCTGCAAGATCTGTCCTGCTGAAACAAGCGCGAGGCACTTTGCCTGCCGTTCCACTCCAAAATGCCGGTGTGGTGGGTTTGGGGCATGGAACCCCAGCGCTCTGCTTCTACCTCTGCTCTCCACCACTGTTTCATCTCTACAAAGTCTGTGAATAAATCTGCAGTTCTTCAGCTGTTTGTGCTCATAACTCAGTGAATAAGTGTCCTGGTGACACAAAAAAAAAGACTTGGCTCTATGAGTGTTGTATCTTTTTTGTTATACAAACTGTGCCCAGGATTTTTGATTTTGCACTAAGTACTGTGAATGATCATGTATCCAGAACTCTGTCACTCTGAGCTTAGGGCACAAGGCGTTGGCTAGAGTAGAGATCTCCAATCTTTTTTGATTGGAGAGCCACTTTTGCAAATCAAAACAAGCAGTGCTACTAAGTTAAAAGAGCCACAATTAGATGCATACGTACATGGAATATTAGCCGTTATTAATTTGGGAGAAGACAAAATTAGGCATCTAAACATACATTTACAGTAGAAATATTCATGTAATAAAGACCATTTGAGTAATTAAGTGTAAATTGTATGATCCAAAATCCTTTGGCCAGCTACTTGACAGTTGGTGGTGAGCTACTGGTAGCTCCTGAGGTACAGGTTGGAGATCCGTGGGCTAGAGCCTCTTTTTATTGTCTGCCCTCTTACTATCAGCCGGCTCTTAACAACAGTCCTGGACAACATTTCTGCAGTAACATGACAATTGAATTATTCTGTGTGGAAAAACACACACATTTTCCAGATTTCCTGTTTATTGTGAGTGGCCCAGGACACACCAGCAATATTTATGCTCTTGTCCATCACCCATACCACAACTGTGAGACGAATTACCTCAGCAAAGGAGATCTGCTCACTAACACATTTAGACACATTTGTGTTCTAGTTTATTTGTAACAGGCTTTTAGTGTATATAAAACCTGTTACATCATTCAAGTAAGTTCAGCGCTTAAAAAGTATACGTTTCTGTTTTTGCTTGGTGTACGTCAAATACAACAATTCTACAACTCAAAGTTTCTCCTCTTCCTCTTTAGGCATCTTTAAGTTGATTGGGTCTTCCAGTGTTTAGTTCACGCCATTTTTGGTCGTCACTGGTTTCTTCTCGGGGTGCACGGTAGCCAAGTGGTTAGATCTGCTTCCATAGGGGTGTGGGTTCGACCCGGGTGACATATCAAGATCTCCGGTTTCCTCCCCTCCAAAACATGTATGTTTAGGTTAATTGGGCATCACTGCAAATTTCCCTTAGTGAGTGAATGAGAGAGTGAAGAGTGTCTGTCTAACCCTGTGGCAAGTTGGCCACTGTCCAGGGTGTTCCCCGCCTAAGGCCCTAAGTCACTGGGATAGGCTCCAGTCACCCACGACCCTAACGGGATTAAGCGGTAGAAAATGAATGAATGAATGGTTTCTTCTCAAATTGTCCATTGGTGATCTCATCCCAGTGTTGAAACTTGGTGACCATGGAAACAGTCTCAAGTCAGATACCTTGTTGGCTTGCAAACCTACAGCAAGATCAGCTCTGTGACAGTTCAGAGGTCAACTGAAGAGTCTTTTGGAATGTTTGTCTGCTTTCTCCAAATTGTCCAAACAATTAAACACATATAAATATTTTGATTAATATTCTCAAAGTAACAATTTTCATCAACATATTGCGTCAACGGTACAAGACAAAAACTCAACTCTAGATATGTTTCTGACAAAGAACCCAACTTTCTGAATCAATTGCAATCTTCACCAAAGCACGCCTCGCATAAAACATCCCCTTTCACCTCCCGACTATTCTATTTTACACTTCGAAAACACCATCTTCTTTGTTGACCGCCTCCGACTGATTGAGATGACCCCAAACTTTGCAATATCTAATTACGCCTTCCTCCTTTTCCATTCCGTCTTCGCTCGCATCTCTCCTTCGTCGATGGATAAGTGTCTTCAGATGCCGCTAGGATAAATTAGCTGTAAACAATCTCGAGGAGCTGTCACCGGCGAACCTCCTTCTATATTTACTGTCCGTGGGCGCTGATAATGATAGCTTGCGTGGCTTTGAAACACAACGAAAGCGCCGAGTTATTCATATCGGAAATGTATCAGTGATTGCGGGTCGGAGGAGGGCCGTACGGAGGTGTGAACGCGAGATGATTACGCGTTGTAATTGTGTGTCAGCGGACCGTGCTTATCTGGGTTAATAATCGTCACGGCGTCGGGGAGTGGGAGAGTGTCATGGGAATCTATCAGCATGTTTAATGGAGAAGCCAGCGGTTGATGAAAAATGCAGCGGATGGATGAGAGGGGACGAGGAGCGAGCGGGAATTATTTATGGAGACGGATGGGAAAGGACTGGTCACCGGGAGTTTGTCGGAGTGATGCGGAGTGACCTTCACGGAGAAAAATTTGGCTGTGAAGTTTGGGAGTCGGAATATGTTCAAAATAGATAACTTTTGTTCTTATAAGCAATTCTTTTTCAGTTTATTTCTAAAGGGTTTTCACTGCGTCAGTCAAAAAATAATAAATACTTTACAAATCAAGAGAATACTTATCCAAAGAACGCTTGTGAGTTTATAAAAGACGGGTTTGTCTAAATACTAATGCTAACAGGAAATACACGTACAAAAAAAGCAAAAAAAAAAAAAAAAAAAGATAAATACATAACTAAAACATAATTCAAAATTGTCATGTCACTTTTCAGCAATAAAAATGAGTCATTTAAAATCAGCTGGTTTAGCTGCGGTTACATTAGTGGCAATCAAACATTAAAATGTGAGCACATACAGTGCATATATACATGCTATATCATTTTTGTTTCTAACTGTCTTTATATCTGAGATTGCCCCACAAGACAGATAAGCTAGCATGTTAGCAACATACTACAGGTAGTGCACTGTTAAGAAGGTAAACAGTAAGTAAACAGGTGAAGTTTATCAGATCTACAGTTTTAAACAAGACATCAATGGACCTTATCGATATATTACATGTTATTAACCGATATGTTGATAGTTAAAACGTGTTATACAATCATGATGTGACCCGGACTCAAATCAAACTCTCCTCCACAGACAGGTGAAGCTAAAACAGTATATTAAATAATATATTTTATTTTGTATTCATGTAATTTTACTAGTGTCCTCACTTGTTGCATGTAAGATGACATTAAATGTCATTTGAGCTTTAAAAAATAATACAAGAACAGAAATGTCAACAAACTTACGCTTGTGTGCAACGAAAGGTTTTATTGACCATTTGCACGTGTGGTCATGCTCCTGGAGGGAATGCCCACTTCTCCATGCTGGATGGCAAAAGCGCTGTTCGTGCGCATTACAGCAATGGAAACTTTGCCGAAAACTTGCTCGATTCTAAGTAATTTTAATTGTTTTCAATTGTAAAATGGCCGTATCTCGTGGAGCACGCTGCACTAACAGGCAAGGAGGTTGTAAGCCTAAACCTGTAGGTTTGTCGTTTACATTTTGATGAAGATAGAAGACACTAGTGGATGGCAGCAATAAATCAAAAGACCCAAATCCCTCTATATCGCCACTGATTTGCAGTGAACACTTTAAACAAGGCAAGTCAATGCTAATGAGAAAAAAAAAATTATGACATTTGAAAAAAAAAAAAATGCTATAGATATCTGAAACAGCCTGCATTATGCCTGGCCTCACATGATATACAGCTAAGTTACTGAAAACCAACCTCTTGTAGCTTTTAAATCTGCTCCAGTGTAAGACAAAACCCTGTTTATCACATACTGGTACAAATCATGAGGAGTAAAGACAGGCAAACTTGTAAATTTTAGTTATTCGGCAAACATAGCAGGAGGAAGAGGGCATGGATCAGCTGCATTCATTAGCTTTTCCAAATACCTTGTTTTGTGTACGTCTAAAAGACATCCTACTTCCACAGACAAATGTACTGAACATGCGCTAGAAGCATCCACTGCTTTCTTTACAGAAAAATAAGGAAATACGTGAGAATTTGTCAGTTTTGCACTCACTGTAATGCTGCGTACATGCACTTCTGCCATCCACCATGGCGCAGCCATGTGATCAAGTGACGTAGGTGCAAATGGTCAATAGACCAAAAACCACCTCCAAACATTGGTCTCGGTACAGTTGGTTGGTAGTCCACTTTCACACCACTCCAAACAAATCGAATTTACAGGTGTTTCAAACTCCAGCTCGATTGAAGCGAATCAAATGTTGTAGTTTATGTTCCAGTGTCGAGGCCCTGGCACCTTTTGGATCATTCACATTTTTTGAGGGCTAAGGCTTAAGGCTATGGCTAAATGTTCTTCAAATCATACAGAACTAGCACAGAAGTGTTTAATAGCATCAGAGCCAAAATGCACATCTACTGTTTATGCGTTTTTGAATGATATGAATACCTTGTAAAAGCTGCATTGTAAATTGTCTTGTAAAATGTAAATCCCAACTTTTATTTGTCAATTTCTTCACAACTTGCAATGTTAACTGCTGTAATACAATGACAAATCTTTACAACTGAGACTATCACCCCAAACTAAGTCAAAATCTAAAAAAATATGATATTCACATGCGCTTTAAGTTATGTCCCCAAATACTTCCTATACTACTACGAGCAAGGTAACCGAAAACGACACTTTACCCTGAAACGGACATTCCATTAGACCTGCCATGTCACGGAACATCTGAACCTAATTAATAGGGTTACGAATATGACCAACGTAATTTAACTGCGGGAAGCAAATGGCCGGGACACAATGCATAATATATGGAATCTGAGGAAACCGCAGCGAATCAAAGGGTAATTGACTTTCCGAGGTGTTGAGTTAAGTCCGACTCCGCCTGTGGATGTGGATTCGGGTTTCAAAAGAGTGGCTAAGAATAGACTGAAATCCTACGCCTTTTCTTCAGCTTTTCTGTTTTGTGGCTAAAGGCAAACAATTTGATACAGAAGCGCCAGTCTTTGTGAAGATGACGTATGTTTTGATTAGCGTTTTATTCTCCCGTAAACGGTTTCGGATGACTGAGATCGAGATACCCGATCTGGATGTACGAAAAGGGGATTTCTTTGTGTCGGGTAGAAAGTCGTTTTATCTACGGAAGGTATCAGTGTTGTGGTGCGTTTACGGGGAAGGCCGATTGTTCGTTAGGGTAAACAGTCCCTACTTGAGTTTCATTGACGGTATCAAATGTGTGATGGCTGCATTATGTGTGGATTTTATTCTCAAAAGGATGGGTGATAGGTATAACGTTTAACAATGCAATTCACAGATTAATTTTGGAGCTCCAGGCTACAGTTCTCAGCGGGTGGATACGGTATATAGATTTTTTTTTTTTTTCAAAGACACTATAGCCTTCCTGATAGCTTTCTTTAATTTCTGAGCCTCGGAATTGTTTATTGCGATGTGTTTAAGCTTTTTTTCCACAGTTGTTAGATGCAAGATGTGGCGGTATGCTAACAGCAACAGATGAACTTGTCAGTGAACAAACAGGGCATTATTAAATAGAGAGAGGACAGTGCAGACTAATTTTGACCTTAATAGATACAATGACAAGATATTTGTGATAGAGATAAATTGATAGACAGTCCTAGTGCAGTCATGGTGGTCAGTCCCAGTCACCAGCAGTCTATGTAGTGTCCCAGTCCTCCCGAGCGGCTGTGTCACTGATCCCTCAACCCAGACCGGGTGGAGCCTGAGGCCACTCTGGCAGGGGTGGAAATAGGACATGATATTGACAACATCAACTAGATGGGTTTTAAATATCTCAGAAGTGAGACAAAAGTTTTGTTAAAATATGACAGTTACTTTCACTTGAGGATTATGGCTTTCTGAGAAGAATCATTATCACGTAAGACAAACATCGAGCAACACAAGGTGTGAGATAACATTAGCATTTAGATGTTTAATAACAGTGTTCTACAGACTTTAGATTTCCCAAGTGACTTCTTGAGCGAACATCAAAGGGCAAAGTAACATGAAGGATAAATAAGTGTTTAAAGATGATTTAATAGAGCAGATATATCTCAATTTGAGTCCTAGTTCTTTCAGTTTTGACCCTAAATACAGAATTGTTTTAAATTCTTCTCATGGTCAAACAATCAGAAGAAGCTTGTGTACAATCAGTGGTACACATACCACAGTTTGGGAAAAACTGCACAAGAACACACTTGTTTTGTTCTAAAAATGGTTTCTTGTGAAAAAGAAAAAACACTGAAAAGCAGGTACTGCAACAAGCTATTTTAGACAAATCTACATATTTTGAGTTGAATAGCTTACAATTATTTTTTTTTTCTATTTCTGAATCAAAAACATACTGAAATACCAAACCTAACATTCATGCTGGTGAAGAACTAGGAGGCGTCACGCTGCTGCTGATATACAGTATTACAGCCAATTCTGGCCCGTCAGGAGAGTCAATTGGGCCAGCGAAGGAGTAAGTTTGTTAAAACTTTTTTTTTTTTTATTCGACTCTTATTAGACTCTCAAATAACACCAATTCAGACATAATCTCCTAAAACATGTTAATAAACGAATGTAATCATCATATCTTCTTAAAAAAAAAAAATAAATAAATAATTTAAATTAGGTCTGGCCCTTGGCATGCTTCAATGTAATACATTTTAGCCCACCAAGGGAAAAAATCTGCTAATTTCGGCTCAACAAGGAAAAAACTTTGGGCACCCCTGATCTACATGGTCATTTTGGAAATCTCTGTGTTTATAGTTTGGTAACCGCTGCTTTAATAGACAAGGGTTCTTTGTTTTTTTTTTGTTTTTTAATGAACAACGGGCAAATTTGGACCACATAAAAGTGGACGTACAGCAACAAATTTTAAAGGGTAAAACTGCCGTGGTGCAGTTAAATGCTTGAAATTTACAAAAAAAAAAAAAAAAGCATATTGTAAAACTTCTTGCTAATTGTTCATGAGGCCTAAGCGCAAACAAAAATAAGTATGGCCCCTCATACTTATTTTGGCTTCCAGGCCGCTGTTTGAACATACCTGAAAAAAAGGACAACTGAAAAAAATGAGCTTCGTAGCCTCGTGTTACACCACCTTTTGCCGAACTATAAACTGACATTAACGATTGAACACTTTGATTGAACAACTGCATGCATTTAGCCCTAGACTGATTATCAAGCTAACATTAGCATGATAAAAAGTACAATTGTCCTCTGTCTCCACTCTGAGAACTGGCTAACCTCGGGCTAATGGCGAATACCTTTTAAGACGCGCGAGAATTAGCATTTGTCTTGACGCTCCGCACTGATTGGATCACTCATACTAAGTAATCCACTTTACATGTCCCATCTAATAATTTTCGTCAGGTAATCAGCAATTTGCAATGGATTATCTTTTGAGAGTTAGCCTCCCGACCCCGGTTAATCTATTATCATTCACCCCGGTGTAATTTCATATTAAACTGGGTGACAATTCATTAGGTTGGGTGCCCGGTCCCTAAGTGCCCGACACGACGCAATTACAGCCAATAGTGAGGGGCCCTGACCTCCGGCGGGCCCTTGTCATTTCGAACAGTAATGCTAATGGAAGCAGAGGACTGAGGGGACAAGTTTGCTGTCGGAGGAGGAGAAGGGCCACATGACAGGCGACCACGAGTTCTTTGGAATAATTTAAGCGTAACACGGATGGAACATTAGATATGACCGGGCAAAGTGGAGATGGGCAAGGAGTCGAAGAGAAAGAGAGGTGAACGGAGAGTGGACGGTGGGAAAGTAGGCCGCTTGTAGGTACTAATATTTGTTTTGCCAAATTTATTTATTGCTTATTACATCCTCATTAGCATCATTACAAACTTGAACTCTTTCACTCACCAACTGCCTGTTAAACGTCCAAACCGGTTGGTTTCCACTTTCTGTTCGACGCTGGATTCAGGCTTCTGCCTTCGTACCTGTGCACATGTTTGGAGCGTACCATCTGCGCTCAGAGGATTTGTTTTTAACAGTTGTACCGAAAGTTCGTTCTGCTCTTGGAAAGAAGGGTTTTTCCTTTGCTGCACCTTTTTCATGGAGCAAGTTGCAAAATGAGCAGCAACTAAAGGAGCTTATTTCATTGTATTCTTATATTTATTTATTTTTATTTTACCTTTATTTAACCAGGAGAGCCTTGTTGAGATTACAAATCTCTTTTTTTTGTCCTGGCCAAGAGGCAGCAAAACATTAAAATAAGCATATAGTTCACAAACAAACAAGGACACAAGATTGCACAAAAATAAAACAAACTTATACATTTCATATAAAACATTTACAAGATGATAACTGATCCTCTAATACATCTAGAAGCCTTTTATACATGTTTAATGATACCAGATTGCTTAGACCAATTTCAGTTTGTAGTTCATTCCAAGACGTAGGTGCAGCAAAGCTGAAAGCCTTATAAAAAGTCTTTCAAAGATTGTCTTGAAAAGCTCTCTGTTTGTCACTGTTTTAAATAGTAATTGTAAAGCTCAGTTATACACTTAAATATTGTAGTGTAAATAATGTTGTGCTGCCGCCATTTTTGGCCAGGACACTCTTGTAAAAGAGATTTTTAATCTCAATCAGTTTTTTTATCCTAAATAAAGGTTTGAATTCACAAATATTTCAATATTGCTGGCCCGGTTGGCAGAGTTGCTAAGTCAGGCCAATTTTAAAGCAGCTTTAAGACCTATGGGCTTTCAATGATAAGAGGCAAATGCATGTTGATGGTTCTACTGCTGCGTGAGGGTAGGAGCATACTCTAGTTACTTTTGATAGCATTGCTAACGATCTTTGGCATTTTTATAGCAAATCCAGGCAGGTTTCAGATGAAAATAAACTCAAGATATCTAAGTAAAAACTGATTGCTGCAGTGGGTGGCCTATGACATTCAGGGCGTTTACATGGAGGCCAGGAAAACTGGATAACTAGCCTAGTCCGATTTAAACTGTTTTTCCGAAGTGCATGTAAACCCGGGCAGACCTGTTGAGGAGCTGTAAACCGGTTTTCGGAAAACCAGTTGGCGCACGTGGTCCCGACCGATTGTAGTCTGATTTCAGACTCATGTAAACAGACAATCGGTCTGCAGCTGGACAAATGCAACTGAGCATGCTCACAACCCTTGTCTACTGCACATCCCAGCAATAAATTAAGAATTTTAGAACTACAAAGTGCCTTGCACAAAGTGGCACACATAATCTCACATTTAACTCCATGTTTAACACTGTTCTAAATGTTTAAAACAGTCCTACATTGTCCAGAAAAAAACCTGTGTCATTTAACAAACAGTATTACAAACAGTTAATCAAAATAAACAACATTAACAATGTTAAAGTAATTCAACAAATTACAGCCTCAATCATGCAGCAGTGAATCTGACACAGCAGAACATGTCTCTTCAGGGTAATCGGTTTACTCTCTCACATGTAAACAGGAGCAAAACTGGTCCAACCAGTTTGAGGTTAAAACCTAGTAGAGTCCGGTTTTCTAGCCTAGTCTGATTTCCCTGGACATGTAACCGCAGTGACTGACATATGTTTTGACAAATCACATTGCTCCTTATGCCTTCAGACACCGCCCTTTTCTCTCACTTTTAGTTCTCCAGCACTTTGCCTGCTTTATTTGAAATATGATTTCCAACAGGATTTAGATGGCTGACTGTGAATTGCTGAACTTATTTGTGATTTGGCCTCATCCCAAATACAGCATCTGATTGTGACCACATGCAGCATATTTACGGTCAAAAACTCATAGAATTCCTACTAGTAAATGGAATATTCTCCACATCCTGCAGAGTGTGTTTTGGAATATAGATGACATGTTTGGCGTGGTTCCAAAGCGATAGACGGTGGGTGTTCTGAGGTGGAAGGAAGTGGCTCCTCGCTCAGGGTTCAGCAGACTTTTCTATCATAGGCACAATCTCCAGCGAAATTAGACTCTTTCCAGGCTGCTAAGTTTATGCACCAAGCATCCGAATATCGACAGCCAAAAAGAATCCATGTCTGATCAGTTCACCTGCAGAAACCCACTTCTTTTTGTCGTATTGGAGCTTTGCCAACCTGATGAAATCCTCTGACGTTCTTCTTTGATGATTTGTGAATCACAATACACAAAAATATTGTACTTTATCTTATCTCTTTTGATAATCACTCTCGATGGAAATAACTGTGTTAGTTCTTAAAACCAACGGTAACAAAAAAGGACAATGCCGCTGCATTTGTAGTCTAGTTTTTGTAGTTCAGCGCTCAGACAATAGGGGAGAGCGGGGACAGTTGTCACACTTTTTACTTGGATTTGAATTTCTCAAAACGGCAAATCTCACATGAACTATTTTAACAACAGAGAAAAGCTCAAAGTCTTGTGTAACTAATGAATCCACCTGCTGTTCTCTGTCTTATTCTGATCAAAAGTTATTGATCATTTAATGTTAATTGTTCACCTGTGACAACCAACCCCAAGTCTGGGTTTGTTGTCACACCTCATGGGGTTGGTTGTCACAATGTTATGCCAATGGGAGACCGATGACAAAAGTGTCTTTTTTTTGGTCGGATTTTTTTATGTCTGATTTCATTTTGATTCAAGAATGTTTTACATTTTCTGAATCAGGAGACGTTAAATTACAAGAAAAAGGCAATTAGGAATTCAAAAAATGCATTTTTGTCAAGATTCTAATGATATTGTAAAACAATATTTTTAATGTGAATTAGTGATCAATAACTTTTGAACAGAATAAGCTCCATGACAATAGTTTGATTTATTTTTTAGTTGAAACTTTACACTGATTTCCTGCTTTGAAATGGAATATTTAAAATAAAGTATTTTTGAGAAAATCTGTCTTTTGTAAGTGTGACAACCTACCCCGCTCTGGCTGTGCTGCTGTTCTAGATAGAATCATATGTGACAACCAACCCCCAAAAAAGTGTGACAACCGACCCCGACTGGACTGTTTTACTCTCACCTTAGATTTCTTCAACATTTTTAAACCCAGCTCAGAAAACAATAGTCCTAACTGTCACTCTGACTCTCCTCTTTGTAAAGTCAACGGTTTTAAGCTTTCAAAACAATTTTGGGAAAAAATAGAAAATGTTTTCTGAACATCAGAAAATTTACTTTTTGCTACAATTTCTTTTTTTTTATTTCTTCGTATCACAATCTTGAACAAAAGTTTAGAGAATTTTTTTAGCGAGTCCATTTTGGTTCATTTAATGATCATTTTAATCTGACTTTTTTTCAAATGCACCATTCACAAGCCGAGATACAGTGATTGTGACAACCTACCCGTGTGACAAATAACCCCGCTCTACCCTATCCCTTTGAAAAATCTGTCCCAGTCATCATTTCCACAAATTATTTTCTTGTAAGGAATGATATAGTCACACCGTTCAAGCCTGGGTCGTGCCATTAACAACATAAAACACATACAACTAATTATTATATATATTTTTAGTTCTATTATTGTGTGACTTTGGTGTTTTTTGGGGTTAAATGTCTATTTTTTTAATAAAGCACAAGGAAGCACTGATAGACTATAACATAAAAACAAAATATATTAAAAAGATCCTCTGGGACCCGATAACAGATGCCCGAAGCTCGGTTTTGGGCCCTGGACTGGTGGTTGAAGACCCCTGCTAAAAGTGGTACTTAAAAACTTAAAAACAGAGAGAAACAAGTCGTATCTCACAGAGAAAATTCTACTGCACTTTTGATAAGGAAGCAATGTTAGAACAGGCTTAAAAACTTCTTTCTCTGTCTCTTTTACATAATGTTTCCTTTACAGTTGCTGCCAAGACCAAGCTATGACGTTATCTGCAATATAACAATAAGTAAATCTTTCTTGCTGACAACCAGGAAAACAAGTGCGACTTTGCCCAAGTGCTGACTGAAGTGACACATTTGAGTTTCCCACCCCAGTGACTTTGAGCGTTCGGTGGGGCACCCATTGGGAGAGGCATGTGGCAGCACTTCAGAAGGTGTCGAATCTCACAGGTTAAACTTAGAGTGAGAAGCGTGGGCCGTGTATATCCACCTGCTCCAATCCTCTGTGGAGGCTATAGAACAGAGACGGCAGCAGACAGGCCTGTATACATAAGCTGTGAGCGCTACAAGTGAGTGCAAGTTTGCTAGCGATAGTTTACATTTGGAGAGAGAACGGTTTGTTTGGCAAGGCTTGGGGGAAAAGGGTACTCGAATAAAGGGTATTTAAAATGTGCATTATGATTATCACCTTTATTGATATGGCCAAGATAACATTTTATTAGCCTGACGTATCAGCTGGTTTCTCTCTGTGGAAACCATTTGACTTCTCAGCATTGGAGCTTTTTTGTTCTATGGTAGGCGGGTCCTTTTCGCATTAACCAATCACTGCAATTGACATGTCCTGTTATGTTGTGGTGTATGTACTCTTTCTTGTGCTATCGGGTTGATATACGTTTGATGAGCACGTATTCATGCCTTTTTTTACGTCAATATGTTACGAAAAGACAAAACTTAAAATAATCACATTTTGGTTGAAGCCGTATGGTAACATTTTCTTTAGGTTTAGCGGGTACATTTAGGCTTCAAGTGACTAAAATGGGTAAGTTTAGGACTGGGGCATGGGGTAGGTTAAGATTTACAGAAAGCTAATGCATTAAGGACCCTGAACAAATTGTGTACTTCCATGATTATGGAGCGATCCATTGTATTAGTTTAACCGTAACCAAAAACGCCTTAGCATTAGCAATCACTTATTGTTCCTATAGCCCGGTACTGTAACCTGGCTCACACCAGATGGATATGTGTTGAATTCCTATCAGAGTTCTCACTATATCCACCTGGGACTTGACTTGCTGAAGGCGTTCGAGAAAAGGCAGGGCGTTTACTGAAATACTTCGAGCTGATTGGGTGTGGGGCCGACCTTATTTGAGCTTAGCCAATCACTGCAACAACTCGTAATGGTGTATCCAATGTCCGCGTGGGATAGAACAAGTGTCACACATACTGCTCTTCTTTCAAAAAGAAATGGCTCCATATTTCTGCTAAAACCGCATCAAAAGCAGCAAACAACACGAACATCCACGGGAGCAGCCATCTTTTCAGCTTGAAACAGACTCAGCGGCAGCGCCGGGACTTCAATAGTTCCTACTTAGCCCGCCCTGCTACAATGTGATTGGGCCTCAAAACCACGCTGCTGTGATGTGAGTGGGCCGAAACACCGCCGTTTTGGACTCTCAAACCAATCAGGCTGCTGGAAGGTCAGATGGTTTATCTTGTGTTTGTGAATTCACAAATATCGCGGGATAAACCATCTGAGTGACTGATTTATTCAATTACGATGAAGTGTGGACTTTCTAATGAAGCAGATTTGATGTATCTCAAAGAGAATAGACAAACAATAGGCATAGGTGTATTGGGTTGGTAATAAAATCAAACTTGTGATGTGGCTTTAAGAAAACTGAAGCTTATTACACTGTTCAACACATCCAACTTTTTATTCCGACTCATGCAACTAAATGACATTTCCACAACCCTATCTCTTTGTACATTTTCTCTTTTAATAATGTCTACAAAGGCTGCACAAATCAAACACTCCAAATATAATTCATTGTATTTGAACAAAACGACAGCGCGGGGTTTTTATCTAAATGTAAAACTACTCATCAAATATTGAAGTGGTCCGCGCCGGCTGTATCTGAAGTCCGAGATCTGTGAAAGTATCCGAGCAAAGTTGAGCCCGCTGATTGGCTCTATGTCGCGTTCCAAGCCGGAATTCTAATAAGATTCCACGCGGGACTACAGAGGGAGCAGGAGGCCGCGGGATAATTGGAATTCTTGCGGCTTAAGGGACAATCACGGTGGGCCTTATGAGGAAGTGATGGAGAAACAGCTGGTGGTACAGATACAGGAGAAAGTTTGCAGGTAATTCTGAACTTTGCTTTAATGCCGGTGAACTTTGGCGAGGACGAGATATGTACAGGAGTTCAGAAAAGGTTGTGAGGTTTTATTTTTTCAAAACGACCGACTTCGAGACATGACTCATGATGACGAAGGAAGAAAAGTGTGGAGAAATAACAAGAGAGCAAGTTAAGAAAGGAGAAATCATAGTCTACACACCTTCAAAGATTCAGCTCCTGGACCATTAGAGCAAACGCTGAAGCAACATTGTTATTATTATGTTGTGTATGGTGCCTCTTGTCACTTTAGTTTGAACTTTGAATTGTGATATCAGCATTGTACTGCAAGACAGGCTTACTATCTGAAGAAATACATTAGCAAAACAGGACAACTGTATGTTTTAATGAATGCAATGGCTAGTATTTGGTATTTGTAGTTATTTTCTACTGCTTGTTCTTGTTTGGAGATGCGAGTGATTGGAGCCTAAGCCAGTGACTTTGGGCCGTAGGCGGGAAAACACCCTGGACAATAGCCAAGTACTCACACTGATATAACAAATGTATAGCTGCAAGCTATGTTTTCTTCGGAGATTGGACTGTCGAAATTAGGAAGGCACCAATCCAGCTTTTTCAGTTCTGATACCAATTCCGATACTTTGGCTTTAAGTGTCTATCGATACCTGATATCAACTGATACCAGTGTACGGACTGAAATTGCTTTTCTTTCTTATTAAAACATAAGACATTTTGTCTTATATTGTCATGATACTGTTATTTATAGTACAAGCCACAACTCAACAACTTAATCTGAAAAAAATGTCCAATAATATGAGACATTCTGGATCAACACCAGCCAATAAATTTGTCTTATTATGTTCAATTAAAGGCACAAATATTATACCTGCTGAACCGATATCATGGAGCCGATATCCCATCCAGCAAAATTTCCTGGATCGGCACAATATCCGATCCCAGTATTGGATCAGTGCATCCCTAGTCGAAATCATAAGTGATCAGTGAGCTTTCATAAGCGATTGCACAGGGGAACAAGACAAGAGCACCTGTTTTGATCAGGTATGAACCAGTATGACAGACGTTTCTCTCCCGAAACTTGAGACAGTATTTTTCTCGCCGTATTTTCACTCACCTGGATGTCACTTCTTAAGGGTTGTAGGGTCAAATTTCATTCACAAATGTTGAATTAGAAGCATAACTTTTGTTTTCCCACAGTGATAAACTCTTGTAGTTAAATGACAACAGCACTAGCTCGAGTTGTTTCTCCAGCTTGGTCAATGAGCGGCAGCTCTTTCTGCAGGTTGGGTGCGTTCACATCGCCCGTGTTGATAAACCTATCATCTCTTGGTTTAGGCAGCAGAAGTTACAGCAGACGTTTGGGCTTTGGATCTCAGGCAACTGTTATGAATTGAAGTTTGAACATTATATAATTCTAGTCTGCTTTGTAGTTGCAATATATGGCTAATATTTGCACCACCATTTGCGATACTCTTTAATCATGTTAATGGATGTAGTTAGCTGTAGAAATCAGATTTTTTTGAGGCAAAGTACACCATTAATACAAAATAAAATGCCTCTTACTCATCAACTGCAAAAAATTTAGAACATGTTTCCAACCTTTTTTGGAACAAGGTAACCATGGTTCAATCACACCATATTAAAATGCAGCTACCGTAAAACCATTAGCTCACTTTCTTCATATTGACTGACTTTTCCAAGAACCGGACCTTCCCCCTTCGCTTCCTCTGCCTCTGGGCCCGTACGAGCAGGAGTCATGCGGAGGGCTTAAGGCTAGTGCTGCCGCTAAGCCTCCTTCACTGCTGATCCAGAGGAAAGCAACACTACGGGAGAGAAAGCAGAGAGAGAGGAAGTGAGCCAGGATTATGGAGATGGATCGGGGGTTGTCGGAGATGGGCAGCCAAACGGTGAGAATGTAGGAGGGAAGCAGCGAGCGAAGTGAGGGAGATTCTGAGAGGACTAGTGTCTGAGGAGAAGGAGTTAGGAAGAGCTGAGTCAAAACTACAGGGAACTGGTTTGATGAGATGTTATGGATGCCAAACTGTTTCAGATGTGATGGAACAGGGTGGTTTGAAGTTGTTTTGATGCTTAGAATTAAAAGATGAAATAATGTGGAGTAATATATGGTGTTATTTGCATTACAATTGTCCGCAGGTTGACCCAAAATTTGTGCCACAGTTGAATTACTTTGTTTCATCGCTGGAAACATTTTTGCTCTGTTTGTAATTCTAACCAAAGGTGCTATAAAGAAAGACTTGAATTAGTAAAATAAAAAAAAAAAAAACAATAATACAGGAGCTCAAATGCAACACTAAGGATTAAATAATGATGAGTTCATCATGAGTTCATTATGAGTTGTTCACAACTAAGTTTTACTAGAAGGCTGGATTATGTTTTGTTTGAATTTCTGGTGAAAGAAATTAAGGATGACTCATGTATGGTTGTCAAAAGTCAGTATGAATTACTATTTTTGGTTTAAAAATCTTTAGAACATCATGGTTAACTAACATGATGATTAGTTCATTAGATGAATGGAGCTCAACATTGAAATGTTTAGGAAGTAAATTCCCCACTGTAAAGTGCCATAGGCTTTTCAAAAATTCAGATATTAAAAGTTGAAAGACATATCACGGGCTAGCCAGCTATGAGCTAACTCAGATCCACAGCGTGAATGTTTTCAGTCTAAAAAGCACATCTATAATTTAAAATTCTGCAAAATGTCTTAAGAACTTCGTAGTTTATAAGCAGCAGAAATAAATTGTAAACAAAAATGTAGATCTTACGCTTATGACTAACCACAGAGCTGATTAGCCCCGAGGAAGTTTTCAAACTTTTAATATATATATTTTTTTTCCCGAAACCGCTATGGTTCATTATTGGGGGAATTTATGACTTAATTCATTTATGAAACCATTTGACTAAACGATAATTCATAATGATTTCATATTAGTTCTTGTTGACATCATGACATCATGCATTCACCATGACTTCATGCATGAAAATAAAAACAAACAACAACAGGACAAGTACAGGCAGTAGACTAGACAAGGAAACTGCACAATGAGTGCAGGTATTTAGAAGTGCAGGAGTTTAGTATAAAGAGATATGACATAAATGTGTATATGTTATGTTTACTTGAGAAGCCGTCAACATCACTAAATCGATCTACTGTATATGCCAGTTTCCAGTGTCATATACTTTGCCATAACTCATGTGTTGTTTTGTGATCTTAAAGTTCATTAAGAGAAGAACATTGTGAGAGTGTCCACCTAACAATTTTAATAAACATGGTTTGTATTGGTACATGCCTTGAATTCCATTGCAGTGCCTTTAATGAAGAAAATTAGATCCCTGAGATATGTTTTTATAGCGACAAGGGGTCCCTGGTCCTGGTTTAAGCAGCAAATTGTGGAAGCACTTTATTTAAGCACTTTTATTTGTAATTACTGTGGAATATGACAGTAATGGTTCACACAATTCTTATCTCTTTGCCTCTGCATTTCAGACACAATTATCTTACAGTGAAATGAATAATGTAAGTACAGCACACCTTGACATTTGCATATTGTTACATCTCTTGTGCAAAAGGCTGTAAACGAACGAGCTTCCTTCTGAGTGACTTAAGTACACAAATGGTCCAAGAAGAACAAACCCACTTGCACTCGGTGAATGTTTTATAAGCCGACAGCTCTTGGAAATCTTTGAGAGATTTGCAGAATTCCCGGACATCGCTGTCAAACTTTGGGTATTAGTGTCAGGGCGGCACGACGCGGAACAGCGAGCCTTTCTCTTTTGTGGCGAACAGAGCGGCTCCAACATCAAGGATTTAGCACATCGGAATATTTAGCGCTTAGGAAGCTCGCAAACTTTACACTTCCATGGAAACTTCAAAGAGAAAACTGTGGGACAGCTTTGGAAAAGTGCTGGTTAAAACTGATTGTGGCAACGTTGATGTTGATTTGTGTAAAACTAAAATTTCTATTTACAACTATAATATCCAACTAAATAAGTAACAAGTAACAGTTAGAAACCCATATAATCCAGGAAGTCAACATAATATTACTGTTAGCATCAGTGGTTACACTAGACTTGATTTCAATCTGTCACCGTGACGGACAAGGTTTTATTCGTCATAATTTTGTTCAGTAGGTTTATTGCTGCTTATGTTTTTGTAGCTGATTTCTAACACAGAGACTGCACGGGAGCGCATGAGTCATGAGTCATAAGATGCATGACAAAAAATGACTGAACTCTGCATAAATAGTTTCTTAAGATATCATTAAAGCATCTGCAAAAATCATTGTGTCAATCAAATCCACACTTTATTTTGCACAAACTCTACGTGTTATTTCCATTTCTCCTGCGTAAAAGTCAGTCCTTCATTCCTCCTCAAAAGTTTTTATCGATGCAAGCCGATGCGAGCAGGAGCGCGTCACCAAACCAAGGAACTGCAGGTGCGACTTTCCGCTAAGTTTATGAATCTGAATAAACATCAGTGTTTGTCTGTTGAGCGATCATGGTCAAAAGTACAAATCCTCTTGAAATCAAACAGACAAAACTCTGTCTATCCTGCTGTTTTTGCTTTATCCGCGCTCCGTAGCTAACGTGTGGTCCGTGAAACTGCAGCCTCTGGTTTACAGATTCATAGGTTACGTATTTGCGGAGGCTACAGCACCGTGCGCTCTGCAGCCGTCAGTCTCGCCGCCTCCCTGACGGAATAGCAGCGCGCATGAATGGGATTGAAAGCTGCATTTGTCCCTCGCTGCTTCCTCAGTTTGAGCGAGCGGGAGAGAACGAGTCTGGTCAGGATGCAGGTCACTAAATTTGTAGACTATAGCCTATATGAAAGGGCAGCTCCATTTTCAATCCGTCAAAATGACAGAGAGCCTTGAAAATTTTCTGTCAAAGCAAATACAATCGGTAAATGACGGAAATTAATGTGAAAATTAATGTAACCTCTGGTTAGCATTGTGGCTAACTCATGGCAGACCCACTAAATGTTGTGAAGCTTGCTTAAAACACATTGTAGTAAACAATTTGGAAGCTCAGAATGCATTGGACAAGTGAGCAGAACAATTAGACTGATGAAAATAAGTTTAAAAATACATATTTCTGTTAGATTACATTTTGAAGGAAGTAAAATCAGGTACACTGACTGCGAGGCGAGTTTGTTTCAGGACACGTGGGTTTTTTGTGAAGTGCCTTGAACACTGTACTACACATGAACAGCGCAATTCCATATTCCTCTGGTAGATGTGATGACGCACAATGGCAGAAATTGCACTTTTAAGGACAAATGTAGATAAAACAAGCATTTTCAGTGTCTTATGAGGCTGATTAAACAGCACTGGTGATACTATATTTTCTTAACTGATACATTTATGGCAGGAAATGCTGCTCAAACTCCATCTTTGTGACCTGGACCCTCCTCCACAAAGAAGTGAAGTTATATGTACAACTTGTATGACTGTCATTTTTTTGCCATTCTCACCAGTAACATGTAAAAGAGGACAATTCTTTAGAGTCTTTAATGACGCACAAGATTAGAAATATTTATTTGAAGTTAGCTAGCTGTTAGCAGTTTTAACACAAATGTTATCTATGATCAAACACTAAAAGTTTGTAAGCTCAACAGTAACTTGTGGTGAAGCTTTGACCTTTGACCTCAGCTAAATGTGATCGGTAGGTTTGTACCAGCTAACAACTCTTCACATCTTTCTTAACTTGCATTTTTTGAAGGGCTAATGCTAACGGCTACAAGACAACAAACAGGAGAAAGTTCCAGAGTTCTTCAAAACATACCGGACTAGCTCAGATGCTAAGTGTTCGATAGCATCAGAGTCGAACTACGCGTCTACTAATTATATGTCTATGGCTAATAATAAGACAAAATTAACATCGTAAAAGGAAATTTGCAGTAGTATTTATATTTCAAAACGTCTAAAAGAAGTAACAAATCAGCAGAAACAGGTTAGCTGGTGATGATGTATGACACAAAACAATGAAGAGATGGCCTTAATCATTCCAAAATGAATGCCTTACTTTAACACTTACATACGCAAATTAGTATTGATATGTGCATATGAGTGTCGACACTGAAAAGATTCAATATTGATAATCCCGTCACTAACGCAGAGTAAGAACCAGACCATTTCCTCTCAAGCAATATAGTCCATTCCACTGCCTTTTTTTCCCCATGTTGTGTCGAAACATGGCTGACTTCTGAATAACCTTAATTGAGAGCTCTCTAAAATATATTTCAAAGTGTCATTGTCAGTATGAGCAATTGTTTGACTAGTTTTCGCCCAGAATGTTCCACAGTTCACCACAAAGACAAACAGGTGACGCAATCCAAAGTCATTTTGAGCAATAACCATAGCTCGTATTACAGTTCACAAACTTCCACTGTTTTCCTTTGTTCTAGTTTAAATTGTTAAAGTTAGCGGGAAACAAACACATCAAAGTTGAGTTGGAAAAAAAAAAAAAAAAGCGGTATTCTTATTCCCAGGCGTTCACACATTTGTCTCGCTAAAAGCTTTTCATTTTCACCTTCCTCCTTGACTAAATAAAGGGTGCGAGCTCGTACCTGGAGGCATGTGGCAGCAGGATTCACACTGGAGGAGAAGAAAGGGGTGTAAGGGAATTAATTACAGCATTAAAGTGCAGATAGCAACAGTGTGTGTGTCTTTGGAAGAGAGAATCCAGGGAAAGTTATCTGAGCCCTGCAGCGTAGTGGCACTGTTAAACGCCGCGGTTGTGCAATAGAACAAATGCTTTCATGTCGTGGCAAATTAACACATACGGTGGAAGTGTAGAATGGTATTTGCAAAAAAGCAATTACTACAATACATAAAACCTATTGTTGTATCCTTAATTTTAGTAATATATAATATACAGTAGGTAAAAACATTTTTAGATCAGCCAGTAACTGTTCACATACCATCACGACACCGTCAGTCGAAGGAATACTTTCAGGACCTCCTCAATCCCAGCGTCACGTTTTCTGAGGAGGAAGCAGAGACTGGCGACTCGGGGAGAAGCTCACCCATCTCCCAAAATGTAGTCACTGAGGCTGTTGACAAGCTCCTGGTGGCAAGGTTCTGGGGGTGGAAGATCCATTCTGAGTATCTCAAGTCTGTTGTGGGACTGTCTTGGCTGACACTTGTCTCCAACATTGCGCAGCGAACTGGTAGACCAGGGTGAGGGTCCCTCTGTTTAAGAAGGAGGACTGGAAGATGTGTTCCAACTACAGAGGGATCACACTCTTCAGCCTCCCTGGTAAAGTTTAGTCCAGACTACTGGAGAGGAGAATCCGACCAATAGTCAAACCTCGGATTAAGGAGGAGCAGTGTGGTTTTTGTGCCGTTTAAAAGCCGTTTTTGAACCGAATTAAAGTCAAGTTGCAACTGTTTTTTTTTTACAACTGAAAGATCTGAGTTAGAGTTGTAAATAACAGAATAATCAGAATAAATACTTATAGAACATTTTGTGACAACATTTGGAAGATCATTCATAAAAACGCTAAACAGAAGAGGTCCAAGAGTGGACCCTTGAGGCACACCTTTTTCAATTATACATTTATCCGACTGAGCACGAGAAACAACATATTAGGATCTACTCTGAAGATAGGAATTGAACCACAAAATTGCGTCAGGAAAGCAGATGATAAAAAGAAAAAAATAATAATTAAAGAAAAGTAAAGCTGTCTTTTCAACTGTCTTTTTTTTTCCCATTTATGTCTCTTCATCATACTCTTGATCACGTCTAGTTCCCTTGCTCAGTTTTGAAGACCTATGGATGTGTTATTATACATGTGAAGACGTCACATTTTTAGGACATCTTCGCATGGATACGCAGCGCTGACCTGCATAGCCGTGACAACACTCTGCACGCCAAATACAAACAAAGCGGAAGCAGCAAATTACTCGCAAATTCATCACGTTTATATCAGACTTTTCAAAAATCTAAGCTAAAGATCTGCCGCGAAAACTAAGATTAAGGTTCAAATGGTCTGCTCCCAAAACACATTAGGACATCAATAAGGGAAAAAGTCAAAATAGTCTTGTCTTTTTTGACTTTTGAACAGCCTCCTGACCTTCCTTCATGTCCTCACACTGTACCTCACCTCACGCTTTGTTCTCTGTTTGAAATCTTCATCCACGTGGAGCGCCTACACACCATGATTGCCCAGCTGATTGCCGTCCTCCGTCTTTGCGCCTCGAGTGTCTCTCGCTGTCAGAACTGTCAAACTCCCAGCCTGTCTCGTATCAACGGCGGCTTATGGTGTGACTGCTGACGCGCTCAATCAGCCATTAAAGACAAATCACTGTCAGAGGAACGTGCAGGCCCGACAATCACTCGACGAGAATCACAGCCTCCCGAGCAATAAGACTTTTATTAAATGTTGGACAGAAGCCAGCGGTCTTCGTGTGATGGAGAGATGTTCTTCTGATGGGCTCCTGGGGCTGGAGGTCATGTCCGTTCGTGTGCTCCGTGTCCCACATGGAGCTCCGCTGGGACTGCCGTCATTAGGGCAGAGTCACACGGAGAGACAGCAGGTCGAGGACACGGGCCAAGGGCAGGGACTGTCAGAGGGAAACTTAACACGAAATCACATGTAGACATGATCAGCCATTTTGTTTTTTTGTTTTGTTTTTTTTCATTGAAAGTTTTGTGTTGTTTAGCTGAAATCTACTTTTTGGGTTTTTTTAACCATGTTACAGCAGTGTTCTCTGACGATTAGCTTGCCCAAAGTTGTATTTGGATTCATTGATTGATTGATTGATTGATTGATTGATGTCCTTTTTTTCAGTGCTTGGAAAATTCCAGTGTTGGGCAAGTTCCTTCAAAAAAGTAATTAGTTATAGTTACTAGTTACTTCTCCAAAAAAGTAATTCAGTTAGTAACGCTACTGAGTGATGAAAGTAACTAATTACTAGACAAAGTAATTACAATTAAATTACTCACAAAAAATGAAATAATAAATAAATACGTTTTACTAATCTATAGCCAATCCTATTGAAAATCACCAAAATCAACCAGCAGTAGCGTTAACAGTTTTCTCCTTCAGACACTACGAACAGCCAACAACAACACAAGCCAAACCTGCCTCGTGCAGCAGAAACAGCCCAAACAGCACACGCTGACATTAGAACATAATAAACATCTGCACGTAACAAAACAGAGGTGAACCGCGGCCAAAAAGCCGATGAAATTAACGACACTTAGAGGAGAAAGTTACCTGGCTGTATCCACTGTGACTTTGCGACGCGATCTCTTTAAACTCCAAATGCAGGCGTCCTGTAAACTCCAAACGTACGTGGCACTCGCGTCGTCGTCTGTTTTCATTTCCATGTAGGTAAAAAAGCGCAAAATAACAAAAAATCCCCTTGAACTGCACTAGTTTGAGCAGATTTCCTCGTCATGTTTTGGAAAGTGAATGGAGGAAACTTGTTTCGCGCTCAACCATTCAGAATATCAGAAAAGTCAGTACACCCGCCCAGCGCTGCTTCGATTGGTTACTATTGCCGTTTAAGCCAATCAGCACCTCTTCTCTGTCTCTGGCTTCTTTTACTTCCCAAAACAAACTCGTCAGCTGCTCTCATGAGTCTCTGAATGAGACGACAGCGGCTCTGATCACAGTCAAATAACAAGCCGCGTTACATTGACAGTTACTATAACGGCGTTATCACTGACGGGAAAGTAATTAATTAGATTACACGTTACTCATCAAAGTAACGCCGTTAGTAACGTTGTTATACTTAAATGCCGTTACACCCAACACTGGAGAATTCTCATCATCACCTATCTCCGCCAACTTGTTTGTATTTACTTGTTTACTCAAAAAGTAAGATTGCGAGTAAAACATGGAGGGTTTAAAATTGTTATGCAGACGCATGGCTTATCAGTTCTGAAATTTTAAACAGGAAGGACTTGTTTTGGTTTCTAAGCCATTTTAACTAATGTTTGTGTTTTGCAATGAACAAAAAATTAATTATATGCAGTGTCTTCCTACAGAAAAATGGAAGTAGAAGTGTTTGTTTTTGTAAAGATTCTGTGACACCTAGACTTTATGAGACAGGAAAGCTTACCATTCGATGACTCCAGATGAAAGACCAACAGAACGATAAGCATGTTTTCACGCCATTTTTATGTAAATGTGTTACGAAAAGTCAAAATGTAACATTTCAGTTGAGACCATGAGGTGACATTTTCTTTGAGTTTAACAAGTTGATATTAGCCTATCCCAAGCCCCAGTCCTAAGCTTATCCATTTTAGTAAGTTGAAGCCTAAACTTTATCTGCTAAACCCAAATAAATGTTGCCTTGTGCCTTCAACCAAAATTTGTGGTTATTTTACGTTAACATTTGGCTTCACCCATGGCTTTAGAACATCTTTTTACAGACAGCAAAGTGAAACTGAGGTGGATCACCCCAGCACAGCCAATGAGACCAATGCTTTTCAACTCTATGAGAACTAAAACAGTTGATTATTAGATTCAGACAGTACACAGCAGACTGAGTGCGACTTTTGAATAATGCTTGTTGATGGAAAAGACAAAATTCAATTAAAAAATGATAGATACCCCAACTTTAATCTTTCTGGTCAATGAACACAGCTACAAAGCTACAACATCTTTCTTGACTTAAAAGCAGCACATGCTCTGTCTGACTCATAACCTTTGACCTCACATTTTTGTACACATTTTGAAAATGGGTATTTTCGTGAGGCTCAAGAGAAGTCAGAGAAAACAAGCTCATAAAGATGCTACAGTTGGCTAACTATGATTATGACTTTTGCACAAGTCCTTCAAGTTCGACAAAGACAATTTCTTACCACTGCTTTCTTTACAGTTTACGAATTTAGTTAAAGGTTTACTGACAGTCTGGATTTTTTTTCTTTCTTTTCAAACAACAAACAGACAATTTCCCCTCCGCAGAACAAAGTCAGCACTCGGGGTCACCTGTCCTTTCTTTCCGCCGCAGCGTGAGTCTGATGTAACAATTGGAAACAGGTTGGAAAGGTTCTGCCTCAAATGCCAAGAGCTGTACGGCGAGATTGAGTCCGGGCTTCGGCACAATGGAATATCATCACTGTCCGGCCGTTCCCCCCGCGCACAGGGCCACGCTCCCTATAAAACAGCGATACAAAAGTCTGGAATACCCATGGCTTCACCTTATACAAGCGACCGACGCGACCCGGAGCGCTGCGATTCAATTTGAGAGCATTTTCCGACAGTAAAAGCGGAGCAGGTGGAATGTTGCTGTATGAAATGTGCTGGAGGTTGGAAGAAAAAAAAGTGCGCGAGAGCAGGTGAGAGAATTTAAGAGAGAGGTCTGTATGGATTTGGACTTTATTTGATGGTTTAATACAGGTTCTAAATTGAAATGGAAGTTTTCAGTGGTGGAACAAAGTACAAAAGCAAATATACTGTACTCATTCTATTAAAAATGCAAAGACAGATTGCATTTTGATGTCTGTGTAAAAAAAAAAAAGATAATAAGCTGAAACATTCCAAAATTAGTTAGTTATTTCATGAAATGTTTATTTATTAAGGACAAAGTACAATTACATAAAGCACAAGAGATGGCAGAGATGTTTACAGCTAATTTCTATCTGTAGTAGGGGAGGCACATTGGACATGTTTTAGTTGTCTAAAAGGTTTCTTCTGGGAAACCTACGCAGACACGGGGAGAACTCCACATAGAAAGGTCATGGGCCGCCCAGAAGTCGAACCCAGGACCTTCTTGCTATGAGGCCAGAGCGCTAACCATGCACTACCCTTAAGTTGAAGCTTAAAAAAGTTGTAATTTTATGACTTAAACTAAGAATAAAGTCTAAGCTATAAAAGACTTTGGATGGCTTCCACAAAAATTCTTAGAAAAAAAGTAACTTTTTCTCGCATGTATATGAATTTTTTCTCATTAAAGTATTACTATTTTCTTAAACATTTAAACCTTGGACTTATTCACATAAAATTATTTGTTTATTATATTATTTATTTTATTAAATTAATCCACAAAAGTGTTTTTTTCGGGCAATAAAAGTTGAAACATTGTTTAAATTTTATTTAGAGCACAAATTGTTTTTAATGAAATTAACTTAATTAAAAGAAAACACAAATGCCTCCTCGCCTGTGGTGGCGCTGTGCCTCAAACAAGAAAGAAGAAATGTACAAAATGACAACAAAGTAGAAACAGTGTTTTCTGACTGACCAAGAGGGAAGTCCCTACCTGATGTGTCACCGCTCATGAAAAGTTGAGTTTCTTCGTATTCGTGCTAAACAAAAGTGTGGGACATGACATGGTAAAACAACAGGTTTTATTAATGGCATTACATCTGCAGCTTGTTTGTCCCATTTAATTGTCATTTTGGAGTTGCTCTTTGCCCACTACAGAAGTCAAAATGTAAAGAAGACCAAAATGTGCAAGGACTGAATCGAGGCCAGTGACCGTTCACGTCACAAACAAAATGCACTGGAGTCTGTTTGGAAGCGGACCAAGAATCCCTCCAAACGTGGGTCCCAGTGCAGTCTCAGTGCACCAAATGAATCTAGTCCAGTTTCCCACCAGCTCAAATGAGAAATATTTGCAGGTGCTCCAAACCAGTTTGCAGAAGCGAACAAATTGGTGTTGTAAATCTTGAAATGTAGCAAGTTTATTCTGTAACTTATGCTCTATCATACAAAGCAGTGTGCCCAGGTCTGGTCTAATCTGTCATAAACATTTGAAATAAGTAGTTGAACCAGTCTTGTGCAGTTTAATGGTGCAGAAAAAATCTAAGGTATGGTTCATAAAAGTTCACAGCTGGAGATATGAGAGAGTGTAAGTACCGAGGTCAGGTGTAGGGGGAACATTTGGATAAGTTTGACGTGGAGTCGTAAAGTCGTCTTAAAGCCGAAGAAAGCAAAGCACGGGTAAGTTACGGTCGGGTAAAAGTTCAAACGTTTGATTATGTGTGTGGAGGGACACCACCTGCTTGTGTGGAATGTGCCACAGTACCGCACCAGTGTCTGTGAAGCGACACAAACTAAGACAAGCAATAAAAAGTCATCTAAATCAAAATGCGCCAAGCATGACTTCCACCAGAAAAGTTGCATGGCTTTAAAGCGGGTGTGTCCAAACTTTTTTTTTTTTTTTTCACAATGGGCCATATTTTGAATCTTATATGGAGTGGAAGGTCATTCAAAGTTTAACATATGATCTAATTTGAATGAACCACCATGCTTTTAATAAGGCATTAAACAGTAATTCATCATCAAAATGTTTGTTATATCAACTATTATATACTACAGAATTTCTGCAATTTGACTTTGTTATAGTACCAGATGGAAGTATTGTGTTTGATTTTTTTTTTTTTTGTGTGTGTGTATTCATTGCAAAACTTTAATAAGCAGCAATCTTTGAATTACACATCTTGGAGTGGGGAAATTTGACTAAACGACAACTTTGAACTGTAATCCCTCATTTGTCCAGGAGTAATCCAGGTTTCAAATGTGTCTTTCTACTGTGGACTCTGATTGTTTTGACTAATCGGAAGTAATCTTAATCTTAATAAAGACAAATGGGTGGGAATATGTGGTAGGTGAAAAAATGGATTTTCTGAGGACTCAAACATCAGCTGCAAAACAATACACGGTATTCATTCAACATACATAAATCAATTTAGATGTAACTTTGGTCAAGCTAATGTTGAAAGAACACAGATATAACAGTTACAAAGTTAGAAAAGTGGACTTTACATGATAGGTCCGCGTGATATATATATATTTTTTCTACACAATGGGTAAAGATGGGACGTTTATCTACAATTAGTAGCGTAAAATAAATTTATTTTGGAAACCACCTAAAGCACTTCACTTTCGGTGGTTGCTTGGTTTCCTGTTTTGTTTTGTTTTTTTTGTCTTGTTTTCACAACTGTCATTGCCCACTTTGTACCCAAAACTAAACTGTTAAACACAAAACCCCCTTACAGATTTCAAAGCTGTAAATGCCTGATTAAGCTAGTTCCAGATACTAAGAATTAGCTTCAAATTTAATAAATAAGTGTGGCCTTTTAGGCTTTCTCTTGGCAAACCTTTGTGTGATACATTCATAGGCAAGGCAAGGCAAGGCAAATTTATTTGTATAGCACAATTCATACACAAAGCAATTCAAAGTGCTTTACAAGGCAGGAAAATGCATCAAAATTACAATACAACATTATTAAAAATATAAATAATCAGCATAAAATTTACTCTAAAAGAAGTAAAGAAATAAAGAGTGCAGACAAAGTATTTCAGTCATATGCACAGATAAAAAGAAATGTTTTGAGCCTAGATTTAAACATTGTCACAGTGGAGGCCTGTCTTACATCATCTGGAAGACTGTTCCAGATCTTAGCTGCATAAAACTGAAACGCTGATTCTCCATGTTTAGTCCTGACTCTGGGCACCAGCAGGAGGCCGGTCCCTGAGGTCCTCAGAGTCCGAGATGGTTCATAACATGTCAGAGATGTACTCTGGTGCTAGTCCATGGAGAGACTTAAACACAAGCAGAGCTGTTTTAAAGTCTATTCTCTGAGCCACTGGAAGCCAGTGCAGAGACCAAAGCACAGGACTAATGTGATCGTACTTCCTGGTTCTGGTCAGGACTCGAGCAGCAGCGTTCTGGATGTACTGCAGCTGTTTTACAGCCTGTTTGGATAGGCCGGTGAGAAGGCCGTTACAATAGTCTAACCTACTGGAGACAAATGCATGGATAAGTCTCTCCAAGTCGGGCTTTGACACTATACTTTTGATTTTGGCAATGTTTTTTAGATGGTAGAAAGCTGCTGATGTTATTGACTTAATGTGGCTGTTAAAGTTCAAGTCTGAGAACATTATTAGCCCCAGATTTCTAACTTGACTTGAAGGTTTTAGAGAGAGAGACTGAAGTTGACTACTGACACTTTCTCTTTGTTTCTGTGGGCCAAAGATGATACACAATCAATATACTGCATATAAATATTATTAACCATACACTTAAAAATAATGGTTGTAAAAGACATAATTCCGGCTTGCGCATGCGTAGTTGCGCTAAAAGATACAAAGTGGGCAGAGGTACGAAGTGAGCAATGACAACAACTTCACCAACAGTAAGGATCCGAACGGCTCGCTGGAATGGATCGATTCCCGTTTGAGCACCTCTTGTTACCTTTCAAGAAAAGAAATACTCTGGTGACCAGATTGCAGCCCGACGTGACCTTTTCACCACCAAATGTTAGAAGGGAGACTGGATAGGTAACCTTAAAGGAAACGCAAAAATAAAACTACAAAACTTGTTAATAAAAATGTAAATATCAAAGCGTTGCCTTTTACAATTCCATTTAAACTCAGACGACAGCATGCTCCTACCTTACTCAAACCTCTCTCATGTCTTTTCATAGCATTTACTCCTTCCATTTCATGTGATGTCTATATAAAACACCCTTTCTGCAGCCGAACTTTCAGAATGCCAATCTTTGCCCCCTTCTCCCATTCACGCTGCCTTTGCCTGCCCTTTACCTGACAACGCGTCCCCATAAAACCCATCCGTGTCCCAAACCGGCGCACCACGGAGCTGTCACAAACCCCTTATCACCTTCTACCTTATTGTGCGTGTCACAACTCCTGCTCTTTCAGTCCTTTTTTTTTCCTCCCTTGCCGTAATTCCGACGCTATTCCGAACCTATTGGTAATCTTCAACCACCCAGCCAGGGCCTAAGCCTCAAAAGAACGACCCAGATACGGAGGTGAGCTATCGGCTAACCCGGAAACGGCGGGCAGGGAGGCGATAATGATTTCAAAACTGCATGAAGGCGCTTTTAATGGTCGGTTAAAGGGAAGGTTCTGGGGGAGCTTATCGCACCTGGCAGATGCATCGCGAGGAAGAGGAGGAAGAAGAAGAAGAAGGGAGAGTGGGCTGATAAGACTTAGGCCCCGGGGGAAGAAAGGAATTTAAAAAGTGCTGCCTAAAGGAGGAGGAGTTTGGGGATTAGGGCCAGTGGTGTTGGACCAGAGATTGTACCTCGGTTTGGACTTTTGGGGTGATCTGCAGGACAAGATTTGGAGTTACCAGAGACTTGGTGCAGTTTGGAAGATATGGAAGTTTGCATCATTTCATTTTAAAAGTTGGTATAGTAAACACTGATTTCCCCAAAAATGTCTCATAGTTTTTTATAATTTTTAGGGATGGACTAAGATACATGTTCAAAATCATTGTATGGTTTACTGTGCTTCAGTAGTTCATTGACTCTGATGTTAAATTACTCACAGAATAGAAAAAGTGTGAAAGCAAATGTTGCATAATAATGACAGGTCTACCTCTAAGAAAAGTTATATTTTGTTGGTTTGATTCTTAAGCCAAGAAGAAAGAAAGGCATTTAGAAAGCACTGCTTAATTTCAAGACTTGTAAAAACTGATTAACTGCTTAATTCTAAGATTTGATTCAATTTAATTTCATTATTTTTGAAACATTTTAGCTCTATTTATTTTAGAGACCTAGATGTTTTTTTCTTTGCCAATGGGTTAAATACATTTGACTTAGACCAGGGCCTAGGAGAACAATATATCACCCTCGTAAAAATTTAAAATTAATGACGTTTTTAACCTTGTTATAACTGCCTTCTCTCATCATTAGTGTATTCAGAGATTTATTAGGAATGATTCCAGAACGTTCTCCACAAAACAAGGACGTTCTCTTCAAATACTGTGAGTCTGCGGAACATTCTCGGCAAAACAATGACGTTTTCTTCAAAAACTGTGAGTCTGCAGAACATACACAACAACAATGTTGTTTTCAATTATTGCAAGTCTGCGGAACATTCTCTAGAAACAACTGTGTTCTCTTCAAATACTGCAAGTCTGCGGTACATTCTCTACAAAACAACAACGTTCTTTTCAAATACTCAAGGTCTGCGGAACATTCTCTCAAAAACAACTGCGTTCTCTTCAAATACTGCGAGTCTGCGGAACGACGACAAACATGATTCCTGCATGTTTGAGTGATCTTGTTTTGTTCAGCAGCCGATGACTGAGTGCTCAGAAAAGCCCCTTCAGGACAGGGCTTTAACCCTACCACCTATCCCGGCTACACCCCTCTCTAGCGACAACCCGGAATGTCGACATTAAAGTGTAATTGTCGATGTTGCGGCATTAGCATATTTTCTCTCCCATCCCGGTACTCCGACACCTAACATTTTTTTGTCGATGTAGTGGTGTCGATGTAGTTCTATTGTTCTCAGAAATGCCGCTTCTCCGACAAACTTTTGTGGGTGTTTCTATTAAATCATTATTTAAAAAATATATACATAGCGTTTCTCACGACTGTTTACTGATCCAAACATGACGCTAAGTAAAAAAAACAGCGCGTTTCTTCTTTCTGTTTATTCTTATTTCCGTTTGTCAAACTCTGCTTCTAAGGCCCTTGTCCCGGCTTCTGTCCATGGTGCTGAAGTTAAACGCAGGAGATCGATCAATAACTAGATAAATAAGTAAATGGATAGATTGAAAGGATGATGTTTGAATTATTCATACAAAATCCTAAAATATCCTTCTTTTAGAGCCACAGTCAGGCTGCGCTTTTTTACACTCAACAATCCCCGGCACATTGTTGTGCGCCTTTCACGTTCCAGAGGAAACAATTAAAGTTCCCTACAACAAACTGTCAGAATGTTATAAAAAACGCCCTTCTATCATCTTTCTGACTGCTTATTCACCGCGCACACAGTGCGCCCTAGTCCGCTTTGAGAGCAGCCTGCAGCGGCCTCGCTCAGCCTCACGCTGCTGCTCAGGCCCTCTTTTACAAATGTAGATATTTAGGCGCTGTGGCATCTAAACCACGAGAGTCTTAAACACTGTCTTTATTCAGGCCTATATTTGAAAACAAAAGTTTGTAAGAGAACGTTGTGAATGTGGTCTCGACTTTTACTGGGGTGAAATGATGTTTAACTTGATCAATCTATTCTGAATATTGTTCATTAAAATGCATTATCCTACTGGTTTATATCCACATTTCACACATGAAATTTCTCAGTTACGACTGTAATCTTCATGCATCATACAACGTGAAACGATTGGTCTCTTTGATAAAACAGACTGTTGTTTTTAAAGCAAGAGACATAAAAAACACCATGGCCTACCTTTCTCTTGATTCTCGTCGTTCCCACGGAGTCTTCACATGACAATGTTCACAAAAATCCATGGTAATAAATCACAAAGTCTTCAAAGTGTAAAACATAATCCATATTCATGTGCAGAGGCTCCTGTCCGTGTGACTCTGCACATCCTTGTGCAATACATCCCGTTAAAGTGCGTAGTGTTATGGAGAGGTTTATTACAGTCTGCCAGCTCAAAACCACAACGTATAAGGCCAAAACACACGGACCTTTGAGGCTGTCTTCGGAGGCGGACTGAGGCGGAGCAGAG